>BSBM01000092.1:1242500-1867500 GCA_027924585.1 Larix kaempferi | reverse complement strand
TCCTCATCAACATCTCCATCATCGTCATCTTCTTCATCATGATCATCTTCATCACCATCATCATCGTCATCACCGTCATCATCATCATCACCATCATCATCGTCATCTTCATCATCAGATCAACATCTCCATCATGTCATCATCTTCTTCATCATCATCCTCATCATCTTCATCACCATCACCATCACCATCATCATCAACGTCTTCATCATCATCACCATCATCATCACCATCAACATCTTCATCATCATTGTCATCTCCCCCTTCCTCATCAACATCTCCATCATCATCATCTTCTTCATCATCATCATCTTCATCACCATCACTATCACCATCATCATCATCATCACCGCCATCATCATCATCAACATCTTCATCATCATTGTCATCTCCCCCTTCCTCATCAACATCTCCATCATCATCATCATCTTCATCATCATCATCATCTTCATCACCATCATCATAATCATCAACATTGTCATCATCATCACCATCATCATCATCATCAACATCCCCATCATCACTGTCATCTCTAGGTTCCTCATCAACATCTCCATCATCGTCATCTTCATCATCATCTTCATCACCACCATCATCATCTTCATCATCATCACCATCATCATCGTCATCTTCATCATCAGGTCAACATCTCCATCATGTCAGCATCTTCTTCTTCTTCATCATCATCATCTTCATCACCATAACCATCATCATCAATGTCTTCATCATCATCACCACCATCATCATCATCAACATATTCATCATCATTGGCAGCTCTAGGTTCCTCATCAACATCTCCATCATCATCATCTTCTTCATCATCATCATCATCTTCTTCATCATCATCATCATCATCTTCATCACCATCACCATCACCATCACCATCACCATCATCACCATCATCATCATCATCAACATCTCCATCATCATTGTCATCTCCCCCTTCCTCGTCAACATCTCCATCATCATCATCTTCTCCATCATCATCATCATCATCTTCATCACCATCACCATCACCATCATCATCATCATCAACATCTCCATCATCATTATCATCATCATCATCTTATATCCTCCTTATATCCAAAATTAGACAAGCTCCATATGATGATGAAGACTATTTAGATGATGCCGATGAAGATGAAGATGATGATGATGATGATGATCATATGGTGATCATCATCATGATCATCCTCTTCATCATCATTTTCATATCCCCCTTCCCCATCAACATCTCCATCATCATCATCTTCTTCATCACCATCATCATCATCCTCATCACCCTCATCATCATCTTCAACATCTTCATCATCATCACCATTATCTGCATCTTCATCAACATCATCATCTTTATCATCTTCATCTGCATCATAATCATCTTCATTGTCATCACCCTCCTCCTCATCATCATCTTGTGCACTTATGCACTTAGGGATTAATGTTTAGAAGAGGGTCTAAATGTTCGCTTTATTTGGCAATAAATGAGGTAAACGTTACCCACCAAACAATTTAACGTTCAACAGGAGCATGCATGCGCTAGAAGCGTGCACGAGCTAGTAGGGTGTGTGCATCCTTGTTGAGCATAAAATTCAGAAAAGAACCCGTGCTATTCTCCAACATTCATGCATTTTTCTCTCATTCATGCATTTTATTCTCTATTTTCACACACAGTTTGACAACCGATTGCATCTTGGATTGAATTGAGACACCATTTGGTGTTTCTTTGGCAATTTGGATAGAATACACAAGAGTTGGGGCTCTAGTTGGCTCTTTGGATTGGATACACACCAGTTGGGCTCTATTTGGCTCCTTTGATTGAATACACAACAGTTGCACTCTATTTGGCTCCTTGGATTGAATTCTCATGCTGCTTGGACACACTTGAACTCTGATTGCATATAGTGGATACATCAAAAGAGCATTTTACATTTGAAGCAAAGAGAAATCATAATCCTTGAGGTATGGTGACCTCTTCCTCTTGTTAAATGTATTTTAGTCTTCATTCACTTTATTTGAATTGTATCTATTTTAGTTTTTCTTCATGAATTTTATGATAAATGTATTTTAGTCTTCTTAATCTTCAACATAGACAATAAAAACATCTTACCACAAAAAAACTACAACATGCGCCAAGGAATGCTTTGAACCTTTCATGAAGATAATTAAAAAAACTTGCTTGCATCACCACCAACAAGGTTGCATAATCACATAACTCCATCTAGTACACAAACATTTGTTGAATTCCTCATGATTTCAATACAAAAACTCACACAAACACCTAAAGAATCAAACTCTTAATCTTTTGGGGCTATTTTCCCTCATCCAAAACATGAAAATGAAGTGAGTAGGAGCTTCTCCTTTTGTAGGAAATGTGCTCCTACTAGCATCCCAAACCACCATCAAATTGAGTTCCTAGAGGTGATGTTGTTGTTATATCTAGGGCATTCTCAATAGCTTTTAAGATTATATGAAAACATTCTCACTAGATGTTGTTGTACATAATCAATTGCTACATCGATTTTTAATAATCATGCACATCGAGTTTTAATATCTTATTTGTTGTTCATTCTTGCAGGGGTGATATTTTTGTTTTGTTAAAAAATGCATTGAATATGGGAAACAGACGTAGTAATAAAAGAAAGTCTAGAAGGAAGGAGCCGCCCCCTGAAAAGGCCCATGATATAAGAGAAAAGGCTAGCTTGTACATGGAAAACCATAGACATCAAGATGTTAGTGCCTTACATCCATAAACAAGCAACGACAAAGTGGTTGAAGTCAATCAGATTTTGCTTGATGTCGAGTATGAAGGTATGGATGTTGAACATGTTGTTAATTGGCAACCTCCCCAAGAAGAGCACACACATGTCAAACACACTCCCTTGCAAAAACAAATTGTGAATGGAGGGCACAACAAACTGGTGACGAGACTCGTACTTCCTTTCTGAATCCCTTGCCTAGCGGACAACGAAGAAATCCCAAACGTATTCATGTTGATGAAAGTTCATTTTCAGGAGTTGAAAGTAAGTTTTCCAAATGCACTATTGATTTCCATTGTAGAAGGATAATCAAAGAATTTTTTGAATCCAAAACCGATGCAACAAAATGTCAATTGTTTCTAGCTTTGTTAAAATCACATTGTCTAGCTCATGTTAGGAGAATTTTGGGCATAAAGGTAGTTAGAAGTTCAGAGGCCAACGATCATGTTGTTAGAAATCTACAATCTGCATTTAATTTGATTGGAAAAACTTCTCATACAAAAGATTTTAATGCGGCCTATCGTGTACTGTCGAAATTGATCGTAGACAAATCCACAAGTCAACATTGCATGCTATCACACACATGTAAAATATTTAAAGTAGATAGAAATACTCTTCAAAAGTATTCTGCTATTAGAGAAAAACTTGAGACCCTAGGCCAAAAATATTGTTGGGCCTTTGTTGGTAGGTTACCTCGTTCAGACATGAAGCTTATTGATGTTGTTAAAGAACTAGTACAAAAGTTTTGGCATGATAGCACTAGACCGTCATCAAATCAAAGAGATGTGTTAAAGTTGAGAAAAGGAATTATGGGGTGTGAACCTCATGTCAAGAACTTCCTTGACACGACACAAACGGAACTCTACGAGAGGTTCAAGAATGAGCACACACAATTGAACTTGGGCCAAAGGTCCTTTGAAAAATGCAAACCCTAGTATGTTAGAATTTGAATTGATCACAACACATGTTGTTGTAGATACCATGTAGAAATTGAGTACTATTATGATACATATAGACATATATTTTGTGATTTGCATACTAACATTGTGCAGGAATTCCCATCGTTACAACCACCGAATGCATCCAGAAAATTTATACATAGCATAATGTGTCCAAGACCTGAAGGACAAAAATATTATAAAAGATCATGTTTATATGGGACATGTTCCAGTTGCATTGGATTTGCATTATTAAGCCTATGCATCCATGAAACCGAGGAGCACGAATTTGGGAGGATGTCAGTAGAAATGCATAACTTCAAGTACATAACATATCAAGTAGATAGTGTGAAGGAAAGCAAAAAAATTGCATTGGTGAAATCACAGGTAATCTATGTTTGCATACTTTCATACTGTACATGTTTAATTTGTACATAGATATTCATATTGAAAATGTCACGTTGTATTAATGCCCTTGGTTTTGTGGAACCAGGTACAAAATTGCAATTTCATGAAGGAATTCTACCAAAAGACCGAGCAGTATGTACAACATGTCCATGTAGCACGATGGCAGGATGAATAGTACAGACAGTGCAGGGACACCTTTCCCAATGGCACAATATTGTCGGTTGTGGACTTTGCTGAAAACTACACCCTGCAGCCACGGAATGAGATTCAAAGTCAATACTACCATTCATACCAAGTTAGCATAATGGTCCATATCACGTATAGGCATGCGCCAGAGAGCAACAATGACATGAGGATAATATTGAAAGAGACCAACTTCTACATCAGTGACGACAGGTGCCATAACCTGCATTATGTGCAGCATTGCTTCAAAATTTTCTATGATAAGTTGAAGGAGAGAGGTATATAGATGGATCATCATTGGATATGGTTAGATGGTTGTGCAGGCCAGTTCAAAAATGCATGTGTATTCCAGTGGTTGAGTATTTTGCACAATACATATGATGTGCAACATATATGGAAATATTTTGAGACCGAGCATGGAAAGGGATGGAATGATGGGGCTGGAGCATGTCTCAAAACTTCCCTACGAAGGGAGGAGATGAGGTGCAAGAAGTAACCTCATATTCGGGATGCAGAATCCATAGTTCGATGGTGCTCTGCAAAAATGTCAGATCGAACCATAGAGCAACACGAACCAACAGGTAGAGGACATGTTGTCAGAAAATTCTGGCATGTGGTTGATATAGATCGATTGCATTCTCATAGTTGTAGTACTGTGCAAGGCACTTGTGGATTTCATTCGGTTCGAAGTTCAAACAACCCCTTATTTGAAATATGGACACAGAAACTTGCTTTCTTTTGTGGTGCTTTTGTGGGTCTTACAGCAATTGTGAGTGGGATGAGTGTGAATTAATGGATTGGGTTGATGAATGGGATCATGTATCACTTGTAGTGGACCCACGTGCAGTTGTTGAAACAATCCAGTTAGAGGAAGGCCAATCCTCTATTTTGAATGAATATGATCATATATTTGATCTTGTACAACCAGGTAAACATTTATGCATGCATATCTTGGTTCCCTCATTGTTTTTGTAATTATCCAAGTTATCAAACCACTACTTGTTGGAATATGACCGTAAAATGCATTTTTGCAGGACACATCTACACAGTTGTCACCCCGACAGATAGTGAAATTGGGATGAATTATTGGTTGGCACGATGCATCCAGGGGAAGCAAACCCTCTTCGAATCATTAACTGATAGTGAAGGCATTACCTTTCAGACCGGCTCGATGGTTTTTCAGGGGAATATCTTACAATAGATGGAAAGGGACTAAAGAGCAATGGCTACACATACACATATTATAGACCAGGTTCAGGGGTGTATCACTTTACGCACTTGATCATTGGTACAAAAATCCAACTGTAAACAATGTCAACGAAGACATCAAACAAGGTACGCTACTTACTACCTCATGCAGAGCACAAGAGGTTGTTGGAGACAATGAAAAACTGAGAGGATCCAGAAGGCCTAATTGATTGAGGTACATAGTATAGCCATGTGATTGTTTATTCATGCATGATTAATGTTATTAATGTTAGATAGTTTATTTGATATCGTTATCTTATATCATTTATTTGATGTTTGAGTTATGATTTATAGCCATGTGATTGTTTATTCATGCATGATTAACGTTATTCATGTTAGATATTTTATTTGATATTGTTATCTTATATCGTTTATTTGATGTATGAGTTATGACTAAGCTATGATTTATAGCCATGTGATTGTTTATTCATGCATGATTAACCCTAGAAGCACTAATATAAACCTACAAACATAATCTAGCCCTAGAAATCCTAGAAAGCTAAACTAACCCTAGAAACACTAATTTAACACTATAAAACTAAGCTAGAATACTATAAACCTAATTTATTACTAGAAACCCTAATATGCATTTGGTTGGTGATAATAATGAGATGCTTTATGTTGGGATTGGGCTATTTCAATATTTAGGCCTCTAACACCTTTTCAACTTCTTCCACTACCATAATATCATATTTCAATGACGGCAATGGCTTGTGATTATATAACTATAAATATTTCTTTTTATTGGAATGTTGGGGTACATGCAAGAGCACATAGACATGTTAATATGAGATATCTCATGCAAACCCTAGCCATGCCACATCACACAAGTACTCTAACATCGCACAAGAGAAATAAATATCTACAAGAACATCCAACATGTCTATCTTTCCCTTATCTTCTCCACTCACTAGTACAAAATGAGAGATAAGTGACTAGGAGACTAAAAAAGTTAGTCACCACTATTTTTTCAAGGGATAAATGACTAAAATTGAGCAATTTTAAATACGCCAACAAAAAATGACTAATTTAGTCACAACATAAAAAATATGACTAGATAACAAGCGACTAAAATAAAAATGACTAATTTAGTCACGGGAATATAAATATGACTAGCTAAGAATGATTAATGTGAATTAGTCGTTTATGTTAGTCATTTTTAGTTGTGTGACACTAACAATTTTGATAATGAATTAACTATACAATATTTTACTAAATTTTAACAATGTGGATGAATTTAGAGACCCTGACCCCTTTATAGGGGGTCTCTAAGTACTATTAGACTCTACCATTTTCAATTTTCAGGGGGTGGAGGTCAAGATCACCATCACTTACACATCTTGGTTGTTCAATTTTTAGGTTCTCACATGCTTAGGCTTCATCATCATGAAATGCAAGAAGATTGTTCCCTAGGCCATTATCCAAGTATATATTGTACTTAATTATGTCATTGCAGTCCAAGTAGAATTTACAGCGCCCTCCTTTAGGATTGAAACCATCTTTGGAATAAATATTGGTTTCCCTTTTGCACCATGTTCCAAAATTTGTGGGCCCTTTAGCCAATAGAGACCAATACCATTATTATAATTATATTCTTTCCCACTGCTCCTAATTAAATCTGACCATAACCACTTCTAGTGCCTTTGGTTCATGAGCTTGGTGTTGGTTTGCATAGGTCATTCGTCTTCTAATTTAGTCGACAAACATACGTCAATTGACCACTTAAGAAAGTGCTTGAGTTTGGTAGTTTGAGCTCACAACTCATAACAAGGTGAAGAATATAGGTTTTAATTTAGTTCATATAGCTTGCCTATAATTGCCTAATTATGATGCATTTTCCTCACAACTACAATATGTTGTCCATAGCCCCTAAAGAAGGCAAAAGCCTAATTGATGGCATCACCTCATTGGATAATCCAACCTTTAGTTCCTTTGGGCCTATGGGGAAGACTCCATATTTTTTTGAATCATATTGATGTAATTATAGTTATAATTATAATATAGCATATGTAATATTAATATAATATAATTATTTTATTCTAATATAAACATTTAAAAAATAAATATAATATAGTTATTCAACCTTATATTTCCATTTGTAAATACTAATATAGTTATCTTATATATATAAACTAAATCAACCATATATGTATACATATATACACACCAAACAATCCAAATCAATTTCTTTTTAGAAGCAATTAATCATACTATACAACTAATTACTTTAAACTCTACAATAAGGGTTTTGGCGCCACAAATTTTAGCATTGTGTGGAGAATGATTTTTTTTAGAGTTTTGGCACCATGAGGAGGGTTTTGATCCCTCCTCCCAACCATTTCATATGGAACATAAACGTCCATTACATTGATCGAACTAGGGCATAGAGCGAACGCCTACTCCACATCCAACCTGTGCATATCGAATCAAACCACACTGATTCGACATCCAAAATACTGGTGGGAGAATTTGTGCAATTGGGGTTATATTTTGGAATTTCAGGCATATCAACTGCAATTTCTATGCCCCCCAGGTAAGTAATGGATCCTTGTCCCAGATCTCGCCATTGTTGTTGTTGTGATTCAGTGTTGTGCAAATTATTTTTGTTTCCTTGCATATCTTGGAGATTTGGATGAAATGAAGACTGCCTCTTGAGGAGGGTGTAGTCACTAAGGAGAACGCACCAATTAAAATAGAAACCCTAGAATTGAAGAGTTATAATGTGCCTTAGATTTTTTTTGAGGAAGGGGCACGCTTAATACAGAGTGTGCATCAATTTTGAACGATACCCTCCACTTAATAAGCTCTATTCTTTATTAGAAAAGTTATTGAAAACGTGAATTATGGGTCAGTAAGCTGAATAGATCTCAAACTTCCAAATCTCTTACCTTTAGCCTTTTTTATTCAGTTTATTTGTATAAGTTCTTTGCGTCATTAGCATGTTGGTGGCACTGTATCAAATTTATCTTCTTGTTATTTACTTCTATTGTCTTGGATTTGTCTGAGACTCCAATCCAACAATTGCTTCAACAGATCTTACAATAAGCATTTGTTGGCACAAAGTCTTTTAAAATTATCAAGATGCTAAAGGAATTTAATAACTTAGAGGCACGAGATTGATGGAGCAAACTGATAAACCTGATTGATTCTCGATTGAGAACTTACTGATTGCTTTAATATAGAACTGATTTATTATCCCTCCTCGATTTGGAGACCTACAGAAAACAGACCACCAAGCCCAAAGTTACACAGTTTAACTGTCTGGCCTTACTGAGCGGACATATGCGGCAAGTATGATGGCAGGAAATAAAAATATATATAATGAAAAATATTTCTTTTGGGGTGGAAGCATTAACTTTGAGGTTGAGTGCCTTTATGCTTGTTGGCTTTTCAGAGACAAAAAAATCTGCTCGACAAAGAGAGAACACCTATGAAGAGACAGAGGCCCCATGTTACCACCATACAATCAGGAAGTCCAGTTGATCTCAAGATTCAATGCAGTCGATGCCAAGAATAGATGTTGGTACTCAATGATGGTACTTGATGCCAGGAGTCGATGTATTTCTTTCATATTTAAGGCGCTAATCCATAGAGCCTAACCTAAGAGAGGTGGGATTTCCACTGGAGAGAGTTATCGGTTAAGTAATTTTTTGAAATACACCTGAAATTGATTGTTTGTTGCGAGACAAAGTGACTTCTAAGTGATAAGGAATTTTTTGAAGGAGGTCACTGAGAGACTCATGACTGAGCTCCTCAGCCCCCTATTTTCATACTGTAGCACTGATACAAGATAGTATCATTCTTAGTCTTTCCATGCTTTCCAGAGTGCTTGTACTTTGTTAATCTAGTGTGGTGGCCTATCCCAACGAGCTCATTAAAGAAGCTATCCAGCAATCAAGTAAGTCGTGAACTACCCGTGCTTGCGAGTCTTAATCTTAAGAGTGAGACTACCCAAAGTTAAGTTCTGCAATAATTCGGTGCAGTGACGTAGGATTCGCCTCTTACCGGTACTAAGACAAACTGATCCTGGCTCCATATGTACTCCAACATATAAAGAATTTGCAGCCCTCCTTCCTCACCGAATACTTCTTCAACTGTAAAAACCGGTGCTTCCGCTCTGTGTGTGAACCAATAAGCCCATCATTAGCTATAACTTACTCATGAAGGCGAGGTTGAGCCATTTCACACGAGAAAACCTTTCACTCAGTAGAATCAATCTTTCACCTTTATTTCCCTCCAAAGCAGGATATACAAAATCATGTCGCCTGGACCAAGCTATAGGGTACTAATTTGTTTGTCTTTATGCACATGAAAATTGAGAATACAATATTATTTTAAGAAACGAAGAAATCTTTGGCAATGTGCTTCATGGCCAGATTAGGTAAAATTGAAAAGTGAATTCAGTTTATTTGTATAATTTATTTGCGTCATTAACATGATGGTGGCACTGTATCAAATTTATCTTCTTGTTCTTTATTCTATTGTCTTGGATTTGTCTGAGACTCCAATCCAAAAATTGCTTCAACAGGTCTTGCAATAAGCATTTGCTGGCACAGAGTCTTTTAAAATTATCAAGATGCTGAAGGAATTTAATAACTTAAAGTAATTTCTTGAAATACACTTGAAATTGATTGTCTATTGCGAGACAAAGTGACTTCTAAGTGATAGGTAATTTTTTGAAGGAGGCCACTGAGAGACTCATGAATGAGCTCCTCAGCCCCCTCTTTTCATACCGTAGCACTGATACAAGATAGGCTCATTATTATTCTTTCCATCCTTTCCAGAGTGCTTGTACCTGGTCAATTTACTAGTGTGGTGGCCTATCCCATCGAGCTCATTAAAGCAGCTAGCTAGCAAGCAAGTAAGTCATGATCTACCTGTGCTTGCGAGTCTTAATCTTAAGCGTGAGACTGCCCAAAGTTAAATTCTGCAATAATTCGGTGTAGTGACGTAGGATTCGCCTCTTACCGGTACTAAGACAAATTGATCCTGGCTCCATACGTACTCTAACATATAAAGAATTTACATTCCTCCTTCCTCACCGAATACTTCTTCAACTGGAAAAACCGGTGCTTCCGCTTTGTCTGTGAACCAATAAGCCCATCATTAGCTAGAACTTACTCAAGAAGGCGAGGTTGAGCCATTTCACACGAGAAAACATTTCACTCAATAGAATCAATCTTTCACCTTTCTTTCCCTCCAAAGTAGGATATACAAAATCATGTTGCCTGGACCAAGTTGTAGACTACTAGTTTGTTTGTCTATATGCACATGAAACTTGAGAATACAATATTATATTAAGAAACCAAGAAAGCTTTGGCAATGTGCTTCATGGCCAGATTAGGTAAAATTGAAAAGTGAATTTCTTATGAGATAAAACCTTTTTGTAGACTTATATGTAAACCATAAAAGATATTCTTATGAGATAGAACCTTTTTGTAGACTTATATGCAAACCATTAGATAAGAAGCATTGGATTTCATTTAGGGTATGGCTTAAATAAATGTAACCGTCTAGAGTTTGTCAAGGAAGATTCATGAGCTCTTAAATATGCACTTGTTACTTCTGCAAATTATTCATGTACTTGCCTATTGTTGTATTTCACACAAGAAATTCAAGGCTGCTATTTTTAATATTCTTATGAGTTTTTGTTGAGTATCTTTTTCTTCTATGATTGTGTGTCTGTAAAGTAATGTACAAACAACTTAATATATAATCCAATGCCTCTTCCTTTTATAGAATGCACCTTTTTTTGTTATTGTAGTTATCTAATGGTCTTTTTTTTATTAAACAGGAAAGTGTGAAAACTAAACATCCTCAGTTGTTGTATGCATCCAAAGTTTACAGAATACTCCAAGGAGGTGGAGTAGAACGTGGAAATGTTGTTCTCAATTTGTTGGCTCTTCAATGTTATCACAAGGGGTTGTTGTTTCTATATTAAGTTTGTTTTTGGTTACATCTATCATAATCATATTGTTGAATGAGCAGGTGGTATCCCAAATGTAAGATGGTTTGGCGTTGAAGGTGATTACAATGCTACGGTCCTTGATCTTCTTGGGCCAAGTCTTGAAACTTATTTAATTACTGTAATAGAAAGCTCTTATTGAAGACTACATTGATGCTTGCTGATCAGCTAGTGGGTATTTCTTTCCTTGAACTCTTTAATGAGTTAAAAAATAACTGGTTACATTCATTTTTTGTATTGTAAAATGCTCTTAGTGTTTAGTTGATAGTTGCAAAGTACATTGATTGAAATCACAATATTCTGAAATTCTGTCAGGTGGTGGGATTAGTACCATGAAATAAATGACTAATATTTGACTCTCATTGTGGATGTCAGATTCGAAGAATTGAGTATGCACACAGCAAGAACTTCCTTCATCAAGATATAAAACCTGATAATTTTCTCATGGGTCTTGGCCGGAAGGCAAATCAAGTTAATTTGCTACATTTTGTTTGATAAAATACTCTTATTATTTCTATATACTAACGTAAGTTAACATCCCAGGAGTCTATATTAGCTAGGATTTCAACTTAAAAATTATTATAGAAAAATGACAAATTACATAAATTATTATTATTGAAAATATGACAAATTACTTTTTTTTTCCAAGAAAAAAAACCTGTAACTTGTATTTCAAAAATAAAAAAATACGCTCAATACATATCATTTAGCCAAAAACCAAATTAATTTGGCGATTATATATTAAAAAATGGGTAACCTATATTATCCCCTTGAAAGAAACTAGTATGTACTGACTCATATTTGCCTTTATATTATAAAAATTGGGACTATGCCATTTATGAAAAAGCTAGAAGCCTAAACCATCATGATTTATAAAAACCAAATTAATTTGGCGATTATATATTAAAAAATGGGTAACCTATATTATCCCCTTGAAAGAAACTAGTATGTACTGACTCATATTTGCCTTTATATTATAAAAATTGGGACTATGCCATTTATGAAAAAGCTAGAAGCCTAAACCATCATGATTTGTAAAAACAAAAGTAAAAAGACAGTAGAATAACTGTCTAGGAAATAAAAGAGCTACAAAGATCCTCATCATCAAACAAAACTGGGGTACAAGACACCTCCAGCTAAACAAAACTAGCACATCAGCAGTGATGAATCAAAGATACTCAGGGGTGTGACCTAGATCTGTGCTTCTCCACTACGTCACATCCAATGATTCCAATCTGAGCCGCGACAGGTGATTTTGAGAGTTCATCTGCCTCGGTTTTGAAATATATTTTTACATGCTTGAAATATATTTCAGTGAAGGATCTAACAACAGTTTTAACCTACTCCAACAGAGGTCTAAGAACACCTACAGCCTGACAATGCCCTTTTATTTAGCAAGTTGTAACATATGTAATAATGCATGCAGTTCAACTCAATTAGTAGTACCTCTGCCCATAGGTGCATTGAAAGTGACACGGTGATTCCCAGAAATGAATAAGATCCCCCCTCTAACTCCCCACTTCCTAGCTCCACAAGAACTAGGATTCCCCTGACTTCCTCCATCAAAGTATCCCTAAGAGTAATATTTATCAATAAATAGGGGATCATTGGGCCTTAGGTCCTTCTGTTTTGGAGGTTGATGGATATCATTATAAATATATGTTATACTATGGAAAACTTCAAGTGGTGAGGACTTACCTGAGAATGAAATCTAATTCCTTGTGATCCACGAGGCTCAGGAGACTATGACTGGTATTTCTATATGGAGTACCAAAGATGGATTCTCCATCCACCTTCTGAAGTGATCAGTTGAGGTGTTTCCAGAATCCCATCCCAACTTCTTGCACCCCCTTCCAAACTTATAGCTTCTTTCTAAACTTCTTTTGCAACGGGACATTCCATGAGAATTTGCTTTATATATTCACAATCATTTTTACGCAAAACACACATTCTTGGACCCTGCTATGGGCTCATATGAAATACCTCGTAGGTAAATACTTGATTATTCATTGCCAGTAAAAGAGCGACAAATTACTAAAATTTGTGAATACTTCAAATTAAACAAATTTTGTAACCAATACATCATAAATTGGTCAAGTTTCCAGGCTTTTTAGAGACTTTATAGATGGGTTAAATATGCGAGGAAAATTAACTGTACAGATGATGTTGACTGCGTTGGTGTGTTAATTCAACTAATCTGAGTAGTTGAAGTACATGCATAATGTTTTGGGTAGGAAGACTTTCAGCATGAACTAAATGTTTTAGAAAATGAAAAACCATCCAAATGAGAAAAGGTAGCATATCGTGTTTCAAGGATGATATTTGTTTTTATCCTTAATCTGAATTTTAGTAGGATGCCATAGTGGTTCAAAAAGCTAATATTTGAAGGTTTTAAAACTGTAAAATATTTATATTGGAAGGCTTAAGTAGTTTTCCATATGCTTCATTAGTTAGACATATTTGAAAGTCTCAAAACTCTGAAATTTTTTACATTGGAATGTCATAACGGATATCAAGGTGCTTTTCATAGCCGTTTTATTAAAGATATTTGGGCTTCACTGTATTGAAAAAGTGTGTTTTACAGGCATTGTTAAAGGTTTTAAAATCATAAAATGTGGTTGAGGTTATAATATGATTTGGGTGCTTTTCATAGACATTCTATCAAGATAAGCTGGTTCATTGGATTGAGAAAGTGCAACTGACAAGTTTTAATTTAATTTTTAACCGCACTCTTCCTTACAACCATTTAAGGGGTTTGTTTAGGACTCTACATAGACCGTATCTAGAGAACCAAAGCCAGTCAAAAGTTGATCCCTTTTAAAATACAATATTCTATAATAGATATGTTATGGCTTTACTAATTTTTGTTCTCTCATTAATAAGGAACATACTCCACAACTTTGCTGGAGAGAAAATGTTGGTTATAAATACTTGTGTGTGAGATACACACACACATGGTTGTTCATTCTGGATGAGGATATGGTTGAGTTTTATTGTTCTATGTTTTGGGTAACCTTGATATCCTTTTTGTTTCCAGGTTATATGTCCGGGGGAAACCTCTCGGGAACTTCTCCTCATTCTGAGGATGGTACCATAGTAAGCTCTATATTCTTCAGGGAAAAAGGCCAGGTCAACAACTCATGAATAGATTGTATATAGCTCATTAGCCATCAACTCACTAAGAGCAAACATGTCACAAAGTGGGATTTGAACCTGGGTGGGGAGGATAACAACTTATCCTCACAACCACTTAAGCCACACCTGATTGACAGTCACCTTGATATTCTATGTTTGAAATGTTTCTTCAGACCATAATGGTAGCAGTGTATGTAAACAAATTGTTGTTACCATCCTTTGAATTTCATTAGCATTTTCAATTTCTATTTCTTGATGTAGTATTCTCTGTATGGTGTTTAAACTTTAAAGGAATATTTTTCTTATTTATGTAGGTCACAAAGAGCTCAATTCTATGTGCATACATACTTCAAATGTTGTTGTCTTGTCACTCCTCCTTGGCAGTGGAACAAATAAACTTGTGTATGCAATCATGTATCTTTCCATTTCAGGAATCCACTTTTGCAGCCTTAGTATTTTATGTGATTCCTTTGCTATATTCCTTTTGGAGGTATATCGAACTAGTATCTTCAAGGAAAGTGGTAGGCTAAAATAAAATGCTGCTTGGAAATCTAGGAATAGAAATCATAATTTGATTGAATTGAAAATGAAAGGAAACCTAGCAAGTGGAGATTGTGAAGGACTGGAACTTTTTTTTAACGGTATGAGAAGGGTTTTATGAGGAGTGGGAGGCTTGAGAAGAAAGGTATCTACACTAAGAGAGGGATATACATCCATAGAAGCATCAAACAACTGGTAAATGATAAATATTCGATAAAAGTTGGAACTGGAAAATATGGCCAAATGTCTCAACCTCATTGTGGTTAGTGGTGCATTGCAGAGTTGTAACCCAACATATTCATATAAAGATGGGATGGTTTGGGATGGATGGATGCCCTTGTTGTGAGGAAATTGAAAAGAATGTAAGTGAAAACTCCAACCAATATTAAACTGCTGCCATTCACAAAATATGAGGAGAAGTGAGCAGACTCTTTGGAAGAAGCTCGGGGAATAGACAACTTCAAAAGCCCTTGTCAGAATTTGGTGAAAAAGTGAGTTCTATTCACAAGCCAAGAACAAAATATGGGAAATATTTTTGGGGATTTTGTGCTTAACATTTCACTCTCATTAAATGAGAAAATCACTGAGGAAACATGATGAAAAAGCAAGAGCTGTCTAGGGTCTTAGTAGCACTAAAGGAAACAAACAAGGCATACAACAAAGGTAGATCCTGGTGGGGAGTAGGGATAGATTAAGAGGTGGAAATTTTGTAAACGTTGGGGCTCAAGAATGGGAACAAAGTTCAAGAAGAGGAACCAGGGCCTCAAGACAGATCCAAACCAGCCTGAGATTCCTCAAATTGGGAAAATGGAAATTGAATTTCAATGGCCCCTTTAATGGCATGTTAGGAAAGGTAATAAGTGTAGGAGTAATTGATGAGACATACATAGGGTTTAGGATATTTTAGGACATTCATTATCTATCCATTAGTAGATTACTTATTTTTGTTAGTAGAATGTGAAGTTCATTCTTTTGTCAGGTAGCCTATACTAGAGTAGTTCCATATTTCACTGACGATCTATTTTTATCTTCAGTTTCCAATTTTGTTACATGATCATTGTGAATGTGTATATTCATGTAATCTTATGTGACATGATAAAGAAAAGAGAACTTTTCATGTAGATTTGAGAACGTGTGTGTGCTCTTGCTCGCACTTTTTTTTCTTGATAATCTGTTCTTGTGCTTATATAATTCGGTATCAAAGCCTTGTTTTGTGCTCTGACTCTGGTTCTTCCTTAGAGAGAATCTCTGCAGCTAAGTTGGTGCCTTTGTTTCACTTTAGAGTCAACCTCTATTCTGGATCTACATCTTAATACTATGTGGATTTTTGAAAATTTCCTTCACTTTTCCATTTGCAAGTTCTGCAAATTTAGGCCTTTTTTCCCTGACAAATGCTACTAGACAGTTTTTCCCACTGCAAATTTGTTGGAGCATCATAATTTTTATGGAAAATCTTGGTGGTTGCTTATCAAAAGTGTAAAGACCTTCTGCAGGTCCCACCCCAGAGCCAGAAGGAAGTAGTCCTACCACCCTTATAGCTAAAGTTTTACCTTCCAACCTGTAACCATTCATACGTGCAGTAGCTTGAACAACACAATGGATGTCAATGAAACATTAAAGAATATTATTATCGAAGATGCTTCTTTATTACAGTTAAGTGCGAGCATATCCACCACCTATCAAGAGGCGGGACACTGATTATACTGAGGCATGTCACCACCTGGCCCAACTTAACAGACATGACAAGCATATTATCAGCGAAGATGCTTCTTTATTATAGTTAAGTGCGAGCATATCCACCACCTATCAAGAGGTGGGACACTGATTATACTGAGGCATGCGACCACCTGGCCCAACTTAACAGACATGACAACCCAACCGCTTAATAGTTGCCTCATTGTAGAAGCATGTGTGCCACCTTTTTGAGAAATTGAACCCTATGGGGGCGATAACAATGTCCTATTTTCATGACCCCTTTGGCCTCTCATTGTTCAAGAATTAAAAGTATATCATAAATATATGATTTTGATTTTATCTTCTGTAAGCTTAATGATAAACGAATCTAACATTTTTAATGAATTTTATGAAAAGAAGTCTGCTTGGCCATTTAAATTCGCCACTTTTTGAGATGAAAAAAACTATTTATTAAAGCAAAAATGTTGAAGGTAGTTACTGACTCAATGACTATTTAACTGACTACTATTTGTGTGTTTAGCTGAACTTTCTTCTTTTTTTCAAAATTCTTTTGAGGATTTATTTGTTTTCCTTTGGGTTAAAGTAGGATGTATCTAATTACATTATTCTTATTTATTTTGATTACCAATGTTTATGAATGTAGCTAGGCCTGGGTTTACACTTTACACTGGTGTATCTGTGTTGAATTCATTTAAACATGACCTGACAAGAGAAACCCAGGACCAACCACTCATGTAAATCATGACTGAACAATATTGACCAAGACTTGGAGCACCTTTCTGAAAAGATCATAAAGGAAGATGTGCAATTTGTTATTCTGCTCTTCAGGAGTTGTAGAAATGAATTGTAACTTTTGTTATTGTCCTCGGAGGAGCCAAACATGACCCATTAGATGTCATCAGAAATGGAGTATACAACTTTATTTAGCTGAATAAATTATGTGATCCGTGAACACAAAATATCTCCTAGATTACATTGTAAATCAATCAATTTAGTGAAATGCTCCTTCTCTGTCTAATCTAGATGAAGGTGTTATTAAATATATTGTTTTAGTAACTTCTTTATAATCAAATAATAGAGTAGTTTGATTGGACTAGGGCTTATCTTTATGTTTTCTCATATTTGCTTCATTTGCATACTGATGGACTACATATGAACACCAAGAAATGCTGCCACAAACTATGAATCCTTATAATGTCCAGTCCTCAAATTTCCATATAGATGCCCAGGTCTGGTTGTCTCTTAGACTGTAAATTTTTTGGCAATTTAGTTTTCTCTAAAGCTCTACTTCCTCTCATTCCACAATCAAAACAACAACATAAAATGCCACCATTTGATACCCGAGTTTGTTGACTATGATGTTGTCGAAGGGCTTTGTGAACTATCAGAGAAAATGTATTCTTGAAAATGACAGAACAAACTTCACATTCAAAACAGTTACATGTTTGTCCTACTTTTAGATGCAGAATATGGACAGTGATGTCTCCTTTTTAGACACATTTTGCAAGCCATGATATGCCAGCTGACTGGCTGACAAATCCAATCACCTCTTCCAATCCTGATCAGATAACAGTGGGGAAGGAATATCTGGAACAACTTCCACTTTCCCTCCTTTTTTGTTCTTGCAACCAAGCATGCACTATTTTATTGTATGTTGTTGATCTTGCATCTCAGCATATAAGTTGTGAGCACTGCCCAGTAAATTAAGCATAAAACAGGACCAACTTCTGCACCATACGTGCATAAATATCCCATTCTCTCTACTTGTACCATATCCTTCACCTTCTTGAGCTGAACCACAGTATGTCCTTACTCATATGTGCCTTTATTTCTCCTCCATTTCTGAATTGTATCTATGTATCCGTTTTTTCATTGGTATCTAGCATTCCATGAAAGCAATTTTCATTGGTTACTTCATCTCCTTCTGGATGATCTGCTCCAAAAACACGAATCCAAGAAAGCAAAATCTCAGTAAGCATCATTTCAAAGATGATATTGTTAAAAGAAAAATGAAATGGTAGAAGAAAGAAATGCAGACTCTACCACTATAGTAGGTTCTTTGGTCTCCTTTTGAAAGGACCAAACCCCCCTTTTGGATCTGCAGAATCTTCCGCTGTATGTAGGGATGCACATAGTACTTGGGTGCCTCCTTGCCACATCGGCATGTTGGTGATAGAAGTTTCAATGTCTTTGAAGCAATCTCTTGTTCTCCAAACATCAGTGGGTCAAAATACCAAAGGATTACATTTCACATTAAAATATAGAACAACATTGATTGAGAATGATACAAAACTCTACAGTAAGAGAATTTATAATTTAAGCATGAGCACTTGCTTACTTCCTACTAGAATCTTCTGGGATCCTATCGTTACAATTTTTTGCTTGATCTCCTACCAAACTTGAAATAGCAATATATTTTTCCATTAACACATCCAGCTCTTCCTTAATTGAGCATCCCTTCAAAGAAGCATTGCTACAATCTGCTTTAGTATCCCGAACTGTGCAAGATCCATACAATCAGACACTTTCATAGCTTGTATTTTGAAGGAAGCATGCTTTGAATTACTGTGCTTTTCAATAACAGAGTCACCAATTCTGGCTATAAAATCTGACACAGCAGAAGCTTCACTAAACATACCTATATTCATAAATCTAGACTGTCCATATGATCAGTTAATGACTACAGTGCCTTTAAACTATTCAAAATCCCAGTTGACCTGTTACTTAGAGTGGAAGAATTTTATTAATTTTACCAAGATCGATATTATTGTTTCCCAGTAAAACATACCTTCAATTTTAGTAGGAAATCGTGCTAAATTATGCTTTTATTCTGTTGCTAAAGGAACTACCTGTTGTTGCATTTCCTGGTTATCATCCAGATACATGGTATTTGTCAATAGGCTATTGCATGCAAAATGTAGACAAAATTGCAAGCATTGAAATTAACAGAATCCCTAGTAAAGGACTCATCAAGGAAGTTTGTAACTTTATCAATTTAACAATGACCCATAGATGCAACAAACAGGGACAATAGAACACAATTGATGGAAAGTAACTGACATTTATGAAATGAAATATTGCAGACAAGATTCAGTAAGATATAAGCAATGGTTGAATGAGATTGATCGCTATGCGAGTGAGAATGTCAACAAGTTGCTTGTTGGAAACAAATGTGATTTGACTGCTAATAAAGCTGTTGATTATGATACAGCCAAGGTAATGTTAAATGCAAAGTAGCTGTTGATTGTTGGTATCCTTGGTATACTCCATTATTTATTTAAATTTATGGCTTTATAATGATATTTTTCTTCTGTTGGTAGGTTGTTTATGATGTTACTGATCAAGAGAGTTTCAATAATGTGAAACAATGGTTGAATGAGATTGATCGCTATGAGAGTGAGAATGTCAACAAGTTTCTTGTTGGAAACAAATGTGGTTTGACTGCTAATAAAGCTATTGATTATGATACAACCAAGGTAATGTTAAATGCTGAGTAGATTTGGCATCATGTGCACTACTATGTGTTTCACTGTATGCATCATCATCTTTGACTTGATGAAGATTTAAATATAAGTGTGCCTTGAAGTTGTTGGTGCTCTGTTTTTTGTTAATTGCAACACTATGGCAGTTTGTGGTCTTAAGTGTAAAATTAGTCACAGCAGATCTAATGAACAAGTAAATCAATCACAACAGATGAATATAGAAAATATGGTGTAAAACTGTGCAAAACATGCAGCAGTGCTCAATATCCCAGAAAGGGTGAATGAATTACAATAGAATACAATATCTGTCAATGAGCAATTCGAATTGACTAAGTAGGCCATTCGAATCACTGAATGGAGTAGCTTGACTCCAACTAGGAGTCCTCATCATCAATCGGTGGTGGTCATCAATGCACAAGAACCAGTCATCCAAGTGTCAATCTGAGTCTAACTGAGTGTGTCATGTGTAACTGAAGTGTGTAGCACTGATTAAGGGAAGGAGGCTCAGTGGGGGGCACATGGGAGACTAACTGAAGTCAGAACAAGTCATCTAGTCAAACTGGAGGTCCAACGGAAGTGAAACAGTCAGTCGGGAGTGAAACTAGCCTCAAATCAGGGAGAATCGGAGCTAATTGAATGTAACTGAAGTGGAACTGCAGTGGTAGGTGAACAAGTGCGCCCTTCTCTGGAAGTAGGTGATAAGTGGGCGCCTTTCATCCTAGGAGGGCTAAAAATCTGTAGTAATTGGCTCCCAGGTGCTAGAATGAGGTGGCTAAGGTGCTGGAGGCATCAAACTGGTGACTGGGATGCATGCAAGTGCATGCAGGTGCATGCAAACCCTAGATTTTGCATGCAAACCCTAATTGCATGCAAGATCCTGAAAAAGATGATGTGGATATCCGAACACCCCCCCTCAAGCTAAACTATGATGTGAAAAAAATAATGTGGGGCCCTGGTAACTAAGACCAAAGGTCACCCCAATACAATAATCCAAAAAATGCTGAAAATAACTAAGTGAGGAAAGAGAGAAAACCCAGTGGGAAGAAAGCCCCCCCTCAAGTTAAAGCATAATAATGAATCAATCTGTCTCAGCCATGATGGAACTCACCCCCAACAGTGAACGGAGGTAAGAGAACTTCTTCTCAGTGAAGCTCTTGGTGAAGATGTCTGCAATTTGCTCATTAGTAGGGCAATATTGCAGAATGATGGTGCGGTCATGCACCAACTGTCGAATGTAATGCATATGAATCTCAATGTGTTTGGTCCTCTGCCGCTGAACTGGATCTGTGGAGATCTTGATAGCACTTTGATTGTCACAAAATAGGACTATCGAAGTAGTGCCACCAAAACCAAACTCAGAAAGAATACCCTGCAACCAAACTGCCTGAATGCAGGCATTGACTGCCCCTCGATACTCTGCCTCTGCTGAAGAAAGTGCAATGGCTGCTTGCTTTTTGCTGGACCAGAAAATAGCACCATGACCAATCATGAAAACATAACCGGAAGTGGACTTATGATCAATGCTATCACATGCCCAATCTGAATCCGTAAAACCAATGAAATCTAGCTCAGAATCTGCAGCATAATGTATGCCAAACTGTCTCGTACCTTGCACATACTGCAAGATCCGCTTGGCTGCTCGCCAATGAAGCTCATGTGGCTGCTGCATATATCTTGACACGGCACTCACGGCATATGAGATATCAGGCCGTGAGTGTGTCAAATAAAGTAGTGAACCAATCAACTGTCGATACATACTGCAATCTGCAAGCGGTGTAGAATCTCCCTCCTCAAGACTGATTCCTGAGAGGAATGGGAATGGGGCTGCCTTACATTTAGCCATATTAAACTTCAATAACAGGTTGGAAGCATATTTTTGCTGAGATATAGTGATCCCATCAAAATTTTGAGCTATCTCCAAGCCCAAAAAGTGACTCAGCAAGCCCAAATCGCTCATGTCAAAAGCTAGATTTAAGGCAGATTTTAGCTTGTTTATTGAAGTAAGTGTGCTACCAGTAATGAGAAGATCATCAACATAAAGTACAATAAGCAACAAATTACCTTTAACTCGCTGAAGATACACATTCGGATCAGATTTGCATCTTTGGAAATTCTGAGAAAGAAGGAAGGAGTCCATCTTTGCGTACCAAGCTCTTGGGGCCTGTTTTAACCCGTACAAAGATTTCTTCAATCTGCAAACTAATGATGGATCTGATGTGTATCCCTCTGGCTGCTGCATATATACCTCTTCAGCAAGGTCTCCATGTAAAAATGCACTCTTCACATCCATGTGGTGCACTTCCCAGTGCCTGGATGCGGCAACAGCTAAAACAAGGCGGATGGAATCCATCTTTGCAACCGGTGCAAAAGTCTCAGTGTAGTCCACTCCTTGGACTTGGGAGAAACCTTTTTCCACCAACCTTGCTTTGTATTTGCTGATAGAGCCATCAGAAGCAACTTTCGTGCAGTAGACCCATTTACACTTCACTAATTTTCTTCCAGGTGGAAGAGAAACTAGCTCCCATGTGTTTTTCTTTTGAAGAGAACTGTACTATTCATCCATGGCACTTTGCCATCTCGGATCTCGGTGAGAAGAATAGTATGATGTGGGATCTGAACCAGCCATCAAATAACAAATCTCATGAAGTAATGGATCAGCAATAGATAGTGCCATACCTGCTCTTTGAAAGTCTGCTCTTGTTCGTCTCGGATCAACAGGATTTCCAAGGTTCGAACCAGCAGATTGGAGAGTGTTTTGGGCCCACTTTGGTAACTGAGGAGGATCATAATGGTCGGATTCCGAACCTGATATGTCATGATCATCATATGCTGCTGAAATATCAGAAATATCAGAACTCATACCTTCATTATCGCTGCACAGATCTTCTTCTGGTGAAGGCGGTGAATCGACAGTTTTTTCCTCGACTAGTTGCAATTCTTGAAGCGGTTCTTCAAATTGCACACTGCGCTCTATGAATATCTTTTTAGATATGATATCCATGAGTTTATATGCTTTTGATTCTTCCCCATATCCTATCAGTATGCACTCGGTACTTTGTGGATCCAAAGCTCGTCTCTTCTCAGAAGGAATTCTAGCCCATGCAGTAGAGCCAAAAACTCTCAAATTTGACACATCCGGTTTGTGTCCAAAGAATGCTTCGAAAGGAGTCATACCTTTCACGGATGAATGTGGAACACGGTTCTGTATATATGCAGCAACATTGATTGCTTCAGCCCAAATATTTGCAGCCAAACCTTTTGATTCAATCATGCATGTAGCCATCTCTTTCAGTGACCGATTTTTCCTTTCCGCTACACCGTTCTGCTGGGGTGTGTAGGGAACTGTATGTTGGATCTGAATTCCGCTTTGGGCACAAATTTGCAGCAACTCAAACTTGATATATTCCCCACCATTATCAGATCTAAGATCTTTGATCTTGCTCTCAGTGGTGGTCTTAACAGAAGCCTTAAAATCCTTGAATTTTCCAAGCACTTCTGACTTGTTTTTGAGAAAGAATACCCATGTAAAGCGGGAAAAATCATCAATAAATGTCAAAACATACCTTGAACCATTTAATGACATATGGGGCAGTGGACCACTGATATCAGAATGGATCAATACCAAAATAGTAGAAGCTCTGCTAGCTTTGCCGCGGTCAAATATGTGCTCGGGGTGCTTCCCAATGATGCAACCAGTGCATATTCCCTTCGAGGAACGGAGTTGTGGAAGCCCATCTACCATGGATTTGTTTGATAACAGCAGCAAATACTTATAATTAAGATGTCCAAATATTTCATGCCAAAGCCTACTAACCTCATTACCATGTGTGCGAAGAGTAGTGGGCTTTGCAAGCGGAATAAAGTGTGAAAACTCATAGCATTTTGTAGTGTGGTTTGCCTTTCCGACTGCAACAAGTCTTCCACTTTTGATATCAGAAATTTCAACTGTATTAGGGCTGAATGTAACTTGCTTCGGTTCACCAGTGTGTGTCATTTGATACACAGAAAGAAGATTTGAAGCCAAGGAAGGCACATAGAGAACATTCTGAAAGCTTCCATGTTCTACATGAATCGTACCTTTGCCCTTTGAAGAAATTTTTGAGTCATCTCCCAAATGGATGGGGATGGAGCTGTTTGGATCGAATGAGGAAAAAGAATCAATATTTGCAGCCATATGATTTGATGCACCCGAATCTATCAAGAGAGTAGTGGGCTTCGAAACCGTTGCCATGAGTGCTTGTCCTCTTTCATGATCATCATTCCTATCCTTCTTCCTTGCACAGTCGGGAAGAGTTATGTTGTTCTTTTCCAAAAGGAGGGCCATTTGATCTATAGTCTTCTTCATACATGAACTTTCGGGATGAAAGCCACGATTGCAATAAGTACATTTAGATTTTTGGTTACCTTCTTTGCTCTTTTGCTTGAACTTCGAACTGGATGGTGCATCCGTTTGTTTGCCTTTGTCTTTTTGCTTGTGAGGGTCGAATTTGGGCTTCTCCTTCTTTTGCTTTCCTTTACCATTCGATATCTTGGGTCCTTGAACATATAGGGCTGGATCTTTGGAGCTTATGGACCCCATTTGAATCAACTTGTCATGCTCTTTTGTGACGGACTCAATGAAGGCATTCAAGGTAGGCATCTTCCAATTCGGGGTAGTTAGTCGACCGGAATTGAAAGTAGAGATAAATACCGAATAATCTTTCCCAAGCTTGCTTAGAATGGAGAGGATCAATTGTTTATCCTCTTTGATAACTCCACTGTTCTTCAATTGCAAGTTCAAGTTCTTGAATTTTGTGAAGAATTCATTGATGGTCTCGAAATTCTCAGGATTAAGGCCAATCAATTCATTCTCTAATTGAAAAGCCCTAAGCTCATCCTACTTGCCAAATAGTGTTTCAAGTTGCTCCCATATGGCTTTTGGAGTCTTCAATCCGCTGAGATGGAAGTGAAGATCTTTGGAGATGGAGAGACAAAGAAGACCATAAGATTCATCAAGCTTGTTGTAGTGTTTGGTTCGATCTGACACATTGTTTGGCTCCAATTCAAGACCAAGAGTGACTCGGTAGTAACCTTTTGAACGTAATATGATCTCCATATCATCTTTCCAATCAAAATAATTGAATGGGGTGAGGATAGGATTTGAAGAAGAGTATTCCATTGCTAGGAGCGAGTCAAACTGATGTAGATGAGCTTGCATGTACAGTGTAGTGAATGCAAAAGAGGAGTTTGCATGCACAGTGTAGCGAATGCAAAAGAGGAGCTTGATAACCTGCAAATCACAATCAAACCAAGAACCGTAAGGTCGAACAATCCACCCTTTTAAAGTTGCATCACACCTGGGATTGGAGATCAAACAATGTTGAATGGGTCCAATGTATCAGATCCAGGAATTATGTGGAAACTCAAGCTTCTGGAGTGGTATTGGATGTATTTTCAATCTTTGCATGCACAGGAGCGAATGCCATTGAGGTATCTCATGCCAAAACTTTTGCAATTTTTGAGCAATTCAGTCAAATCTTCTTGTAGAAACACCTGTAGAAAAGAGATCTTGTCCCTGCAATGGCTCTGATACCATGTAAAATTAGTCACAGCAGATCTAATGAACAAGTAAATCAATCACAACAGATGAATATAGAAAATATGGTGTAAAACTGTGCAAAACATGCAGCAGTGCTCAATATCCCAGAAAGGGTGAATGAATTACAATAGAATACAATATCTGTCAATGAGCAATTCGAATTGACTAAGTAGGCCATTCGAATCACTGAATGGAGTAGCTTGACTCCAACTAGGAGTCCTCATCATCAATCGGTGGTGGTCATCAATACACAAGAACCAGTCATCCAGGTGTCAATCTAAGTCTAACTGAGTGTGTCATGTGTAACTGAAGTGTGTAGCACTGATTAAGGGAAGGAGGCTCAGTGGGGGGCGCATGGGAGACTAACTGAAGTCAGAACAAGTCATCTAGTCAAATTGGAGGTCCAACGGAAGTGAAACAGTCAGTCGGGAGTGAAACTAGCCTCAAATCAGGGAGAATCGGAGCTAACTGAATGTAACTGAAGTGGAACTGCAGTGGTAGGTGAACAAGTGCGCCCTTCTCTGGAAGTAGGTGAGAAGTGGGCGCCTTTCATCCTAGGAGGGCTAAAACTCTGTAGTAAGTGGCTCCCAGGTGCTAGAATGAGGTGGCTAAGGTGCTGGAGGCATCAAAATGGTGACTGGGATGCATGCAAGTGCATGCAGGTGCATGCAAACCCTAGATTTTGCATGCAAACCCTAATTGCATGCAAGATCCTGAAAAAGATGATGTGGATATCCGAACATTAAGTTTGTTGACTTGGCTTGTAGATTCTTTTTTTATTAATCTCAAGGGTTAGTTTTTTTTGTCACTTTTCAGTCTACATTTTTCTTGACATGCTTTGTGTATTCTGTTCTTCAAGGCATTTGCTGATGAGATTGGCATTCCATTTTTGGAGACAAGTGTGAAAAATGCAACAAATGTGGAGTAGGCTTTCATGACCATGGATGTTGAGATAAAGAATAGCACTTTTTTGTTATGATGTTTTCCAACCTTTAACAAGCACCTATATTATACAATTGTGATGTTAGATGTTTGTTTGACTCCCTAATTTTAATTGTGTGTAATGGTGTAAACCTGTGCCGGCAAATCCTAATGAATCTGATTGAGATTCTACTTTTTCTATGATCCTACTATTTTATGATAAAGTTAAGTGGTGATACATAATTCAAATTACATGTTGCGACTATGATACAAACCGTTACACCAAAACCCCGAGGTGTTAGTGAAGGCCGTCCATTAGGATCTTAACATCCCACCACGCTTTGCAGTCTAGACTCTGGGCTGGATGTGCGCCCGTACGGTGGTGTCCCCTTTGCGCCGTATGAGCCTCGGGCGAACACTGCAATGCTAGTGTTGCCACCCGTTCTGTGACTTGAACCTGGGTGGAGGCTCTGATACCAAATGATACAAACTGTTACACCAAGACTCCGAGGTGTTAGTGAAGGTCGTCCATTAGGATCTTAACAGACTATTGGTAATCTTGTTGGTTTGAGACACATTCCTATTGTCTATTTTATTGGGCATAGCTGATATACCATTAGGAAAATACTGGTTTTTTCAAGTCGTGATAGAGTGTTGTATCTATATACCTTGTCCATTCATTACTTTGAAATCAACACTGTAGATGAACTCGCAAATTTTTATGGCCAAGTGAATTGTATATAGAAGTTTGTATTTTGCAAGCATATAAATACTCATTCCTATCATGTATTTATTTGAAAATTTTGTTGCACATGTATCAAACCTTCATCTATATTCTATTATTGTTTGCTTGTTTACTTCTGTGGGCATTAACGTATGACTTGTCTATGTTCTAGTGACTCAGATATGTTAACATCAAATTTGATCAACCTCATTGATTGCATTTGAAAAGGGGCATTAAAGAACTACATCCCACACTCTACTTGTTATTCCTAAACAATTTCTTGTATGTCTTGTCTCCATAGAGAAACAGTGCCAATGATTATGCCATTTTCAGTTCCTGAACCTGGACATTTTAATTTATGGGTTTCATGCATTCACATCACTAACCCTTCTTCATAACAATTTTGGTCAGGCTCTAGGCTTCCAGGCTATAAAATCTTGCAAGCATCTTGAGTATATCTATCAATATGCTCAATATATTCATGCCCAAGTGAATTGTATCCAGAAGTTTGCATGTTGCAAGCATATAAAATTATAAATACTCATGCCCATCATTTATTTATTTGAAATTTTTGTTGCATATGGATTGAACCTTCAACCATATTCTATTATTGTTTGCCTCTTTACTTGTGGCGGCATTACCATATGACTTGTCCCTATTCGAGTGACTAAGATATAATTCCCATGCAAAATTTGTTTGAATATCATCATTGTCAAGCAATAACAACTTCTTAAAGGGTGATAGCTCAATGGTAGAGCACCTGCCTAATTATAGGCAGGAGATTGGTGGTTCGATTCCTCCGTACCCTATCATAAATTAGTGACTAAGAAAACGACTAAATTCGGATATATACGACTATTAGTAGCTAATTTCCAGTATCTTATAGCGCAACTAACGTTTAGTCGTATTTAGCATGGTCATTAATATGTTATCATCTAGTAGTTTATTTAGTCGTATATTTAGTCATTGATTATGACAATCAATGACTAAATCAATGACTAAATCAATGACTAAATCAGTGAGTATCAATGACTAAATCAGTGAGTATCAATGAGTAAATCAATGACTTAATCAGTGACTATCAATGACTAAATCAATGACTAATAAGTCAACCAATTAATGACTAGTGAAATACGACTAAAGATAAGATAGTGGAAATCGGATACTATTAGTCACCGACTCAAAAATAGTCGTTTATAGTCGAATTTTAGTCATTAATTTCTCATTTTGTACTAGTGACTAGTTATATTTTCGTGATCCATAAAATCTAACTCCTAGGGTTTACTCATTAACCCTATAATATCCATGATAGATAAGAAGTCCTCATTGGATTCAATAACAAGGTTATGTCAATCAAGCTCTCTCCACTAGCATGATTCTCTTTCTTAGGATTTACAAACAATATCCATGTCACATTACACAAGTACATGGAAAGACAATGCTATTGATAGCACCCAAAATCATGTTAGGCATTAGCTCCACTCTGCATGTCTTCTATTAGCAAAACCCTAGCTCCAGAGATGGCACAATAGGACTGTTTTCGGGGGTTGGAGGCATGATGTGGGGGATCCCCTAGCTAAAACCCAGCGTCCCGAATCCACCAGAATCAATGCATTTGCGATCTGAGCAACGGTTTGGGTGTTGCAGGCATCTTGGTCCGGCACCCTGGGGCTATTCGGTGACACTTTGAGGATTTGCTCCGGGGGTACGGAACCCAAAACGGCGAGTGGAATTGGGTTTCGTCAGCTCCCACAGGTGCGTATGGCCATTGACGACGTGTCCATGGTGGCCACGCATGCCCGGGAGCATTCGGACGAGAAATGCCCCCGTTGAGCGAAATTGGCATGGCCTTCATTGAGCAAAACCCTAGCTCTAGAGATGGCAGAATAGCACCATTTCCGGGGGTTGGCGGCATGCTGTGGGGGGTCCCCTGAATGAAACCTGGTGCCCCGGATCCACCGGAATTGACGGATTAGCAATCCGAGCCACGGTTTTGGTGATGTGGGCATCTTGTTCGGGCACCCTGGGGCCATTCAGGGACACTTTGAGGATTTCCTCCAGGGGCACGAAACCCAAACCGGTGAGCAGAATTGGGTTCCGTCGGCTCCCACAGGTGCAAGTGGCTATTGTGGATGTTTCCATGGTGGCCACGCATTCTTGAGATTCTTTAGACAAGAAATGACCCCCTTGAGCGAAATTGGCATGGCCTTCACTGAGCAAAACCCTAGCTCCAGACATGGCACATTGGAACCATTTTCGGGGATTTACGGCACGCTATAGGGGGTCCCCTAGCTGAAACTCGATGTCCCAGATCCACTGGAATCGACGGATTCGTGACCGGAGCCACAGTTTGGGTGGTGCGGGAATCTTGGTCCGGCACCCCGAGGCCATTCAGGGACACTTTGAGGATTTGCTCCAGGGGCATGGAACCCAAACTGGCGAGCGGAATTGGGTTCCGTCGGCTCCCATAGGTGCAAGTGGCCATTTTGGATGTGTCCACGGTGACCACGCATGCCTGAGAGTCTTTGGACAAGAAATGACCCCGTTGTGCGAAATTGGCATGGCCTTCACTCAGCAAAACCCTAGCTTCAGAGATGGCACATTTGCACCGTTTTCGGGGATTGGAGGCACATTGTGGGGGGTCCCCTAGCTGAAACCTGCTGTCCCAAATCCACCGGAATCGACAGATTTGCGACTGGAGCTACGGTTTGGGTGCTGTAGACATATTGGTCCGGAACCCCGAGGCCATTCGGGGACACTTTGAGGATTTTCTCCGAGGGCACGGAACCCAAGCCGGTGAGCGAACTTGGGTTCCGTCAGCTCCCACAGGTGCGTATGGCCATTGTGGATGTGTCTAAGGTGGCCACGCATGCCCAAGATTATGCAGAAAAGAAATGACCCCCTTGAGAGAGATTGGAATGGTAAGTCAATTAACTCACATGCCCACCTAATATTACAGGGGTAAGTCCTCTTTGACAAGACTTTCCCTGTATTTGAATTTCCAATTGTGAATGTCTCATATGGTTTCAAATTATTAACATTCAATATTAAGAAAATGTGCATTCATATATGGATTTTCCTCAGTGTTCATATAGCCACCCCATAATAATAGTATTGGTTTTCCTTGTTAATAGCTACTAGTATGCATTTGGAAAGGATTTGGCGAGCATTTCATTATAGGCCGAGATATTCCATTCATTACCGAGGCGTTTGAGGCCGAAAAGGATCTGGTAAGCATTCGTTTTTTAAAATTGGTTCAGAGGCTCTTGCATCTTGACTCTATTCCATTACTTGAATCTCGGCCAGTAGCTTGCGTCTCTTGGGAAGTTACTCCATACTGCTGGGGAAGAGAATATAGGAGACCATGCTCAAAAGGATTTGGCGAGCATTTCATTCTAGGATGAGCTATTACATTCATTGCCGAGGCATTGAGGCCGAAAAGGATATGGTAATCATTCGTTTTTCAAAAGTGGTTCAGAGGCTCTTGCATCTTGACTCTATTCCATTACTTGACTCTCGGCTAGTAGCTTGCGTCTCTTGGGAAGTTATTCCATACTACTGGGGGAAGAGAAGATAGGAGACCATTCTCAGAAGGGTTTGGAGAGAATTTCATTCCAAGCCGAGCTATTCCATTCATTGCCGAGGCATTTGAGGCTGAAAAGGATCTGGTAAGCATTTGTTTTTCAAAAGTGGTTCAGAGGCTCTTGCATCTTGGAAGTGACCAAGAGTATCTTGCAGTGTGATAAGTATGGCCTTATCCTTAGGCCTTTCACAAATTTGAGGCCAATTGTAACAACGGAGGAGAAACCTGAGTTGTTTCTCTAGGTCATGGGTTTGATTGTTCTAGAAATCCAAGGAATCATATTGGCATAGGATTGAAGAAAAATAATTCGTCATGATTCAAGTGACTCGGGCCATGTGACTCTATTATTTATTTTCATGTTCGCTTATACTAAATTGGGTTTTTATTTTTATTTTTTTAATGACAGGTTTTACCGACAAGATTCTACTGTGAATTGTGTTTGGTGATAAAAGATTTTACTATGGATTGTGTTTGGTGACATTTATGGCGACCCCGAAGGAACATATTGAAAAGATCAGGAAAGACAAATTATGTGTTGGGGAAAAAGAAAATCCACTTACAGAAGATTTACATCAAGCAGTTAAACAATTATCTGCTGAATTATACACCAGGGATGTGCATTTTATGATGGAGCTGATTCAGGTAATTATTAAGTTACAATTTTAGTAGTCATTTTATAATCTTATATGTTTTCTCTGTTTTCATGGTAAGATTAGTGTTTTGTTTTGGGTGCAGAATGCGGAGGAAAATGACTATGAACAACATGTGGAACCTTCGTTGGAATTTTTCATTACAACTGAAGGTGTCGCTGGTGTAGGCGCTACTACGACCTTGATAGCTTTTAACAATGAGAAGGGATTTCAGAAACAAAATATTGATTCTATATGCAGCGTGGGACGATACACCAAAAAGAATAGCAGGGAAGGTGGTTATATTGGAGAAAGAGGTATAAAACAAGCCATAGATTGACGGCCGTGTCTTGGATCGACAAACCACCGACTCCGTTGGATTCAAGACATCGGGATAGTGCTTGGGTTGCCCCTCTCCGCCGATCCCATGGCCCAGGTGTCATCTTGTAGGTCCATTTTGCAAACTAGGGTTTTGCTCAATAAGGGAGTGTGCAATTTTTGCACACGGGGGTCAACTTTGCAAAATCTTCCACCGGGCACTTATGGCTAGCGTTCCCAACTGGAACCTTCCTAGACACACTTGCAAGACTCCCCGGAACTCGGTTTTGTTGCACGGTCATCATTTTATGCCCCTGATAGGTATCCAGCAGGTGTCCCTGAAGGCCTTTTGTATGTGAGATAGAACGAGCCATAGATTGATGACCGTGGCTCGGATAGACAAACCGTTAACTCCATTGGATTAAAGACATCGGGATAGTGATGGGGGTGCCCCTCTCCTTTGGTCCCATGGCCCAGGTGTCACCTTGTAGGTCCATTTTGGAAAATAGGGTTTTGCTTAATAAGGGAGTGCAATTTTTGCACACGGGGGTCAACTTTGAAAAATCATCCACCGAGCACTTATGGCTAGCGTTCCCAGTGGGAAACTTCCTAGACACACTTGTAGGACTCCTCGGAACTCGGGTTTGTTACATAGTTGGAATTCTATGCCCCCGGTAGGTATCCAGCAGGTGTCCCTGAAGGCCTTTTGGATGCAAGACGGAATGAGCCATAGAATGACGACAGTGGCTCGGATCAACAAACCGTCAACTCCGTTGGATTCCAGACGTTAGGATAGTGCTAGGGGTGCTCCTCTCCTCTAGTCCCATGGCCCAGATGTCATCTTGTAGATGCATTTTGGACACTAGGTTTTTGCTCAGTAAGGGAGTGTGCTTTTTTTGCACAGGGAGTCAACTTTTCAAAATCATCCATCGGGCACTTATGTCTAGCATTCCCAAACATAACCATCCTAGAAACACTTGCAGGACTTCCTGGAACCCAGTTTTGTTGCACGGTTGGAATTTTATGCGCTGGGTAGGTATCCAGTAGGTGTCCCTGAAGGTCGTTCGGATGCGAGGCAGAACGAGCCATAGAATGACGACTGTGGCTTGGATCAAAAAACTGTCAACTCTATTGGATTTGGGACGTCGGGATAGTGCTAGGGGTGCCTCTCTCCTCCGGTCCCATGGCCCAAGTGTCATCTTGTAGGTCCACTTTGGAAACTGGGGTTTTGCTCAGTAGGGGAGTGTGCAATTTTTGCACATGGGGGTCAACTTTGAAAAATCATCCACCGAGAACTTATGGATAGCGTTCCCAGCCAGAACCTTCCTATACACACTTGCAGGACTCCCCAGAACCCAGTTTTGTTGCATGGTTGGAATTATATGCCCCCGGTAGGTATCCAACAGGTGTCCCTAAAGGCCTTTTGGATGCGAGACAGAACGAGCCATAGAATGAAGACCGTGGCTCGGATCGACAAACCGTTGACTCCGTTGGATTTAGGACATCAGGTTAGTGCTAGGGGTGCCCTTCTCCTCTAGTCCCATGGTCTAGGTGTCATCTTGTAGGTCCATTTTGGAAACTAGGGTTTTGCTCAGTAAGGGAGTGTGCAATTTTTGCACATGGGGGTCAACTTTGCAAAATCATCCACCGGACAATTATTCCTAGCATTCCTAGCCGAAACCTTCCTAGACACACTTGTAGGATTCCTCGGAATCCGATTTTGTTGCACGGTTGGAATTCTATGCCCCCGGTAGGTATCCAACAGGTGTCAATGAAGGCCTTTTGGATGCGAGACGGAACGAACCATAGAATGACGACCGTGGGTCGGATCGACAAACCATCAACTCCATTGGATTCAGGATGTCAGGATAGTGCTATGGGTGCCCCTCTCCTCCGGTCCCATGTCCTAGGTGTCATCTTGTAGGTCCATTTTGGAAAATAGGGTTTTGCTTAGTAAGGGAGTGTGCAATTTTTGCACACGGGGGTCAACTTTGCAAACTCATCCACTGGGCTCTTATGGCTAGCGTTCCCAACCGGAACCTTCATAGACACACTCGCAAGACTCCCCAAAACCCAGTTTTGTTGTACAGTTGGAATTCTACACCCCTGGTAGGTATCTAGTAGGTGCCCCTGAAGGGCTTTTGGATGCGAGAGAACAAGCCATAAAATGGCGACCGTGGCTCGGATCGACAAATAGTCAACTCCGTTGTATTTAGGATGTCGGGACTCCTCAGGCTCCATGGTCCAAGTGTCATCTTGTAGGTCCATTTTGGAAACTAGGGTTTTTCTCTATAAGGGAGTGTGCATTTTTTGCACAATGGGGTCAAATTTGCATAATCGTCGACCGAGCACTTATGGCTAGATGTTGATGAGGAACCTATAGATGACAGTGATGATGAAGATGATGATGATGGTGATGATGATGAAGATGTTGATGATGATGGTGATGGTGATGAAGATGATGATGATGATGACGAAGAAGATGATGATAATGGAGATGTTGATGAGGAATCTATAGATGACAATGATGATGAAAAGTTTTGCTTAGTAAATTTATCAAGCTTTTGAGTTTCATGATAGTGGCACCATTATGAAGAGGGTGAAGAGGTAGTGTTACTTATAGGGAGATTAGGACATATTTGAGGAAGTATCTAAAGGGTACAGAGGGTTTAGTGCTAGGGTTTAGGTGAGGGTTCGGGTTAGAGTTAGAGTTATAAAAGGAAATTGAACTAGGTCATTTCTCTAATGTACATTTTATATTAATGGTATGGCTTGGTCTAAGGTGATGCTCTCAAATAGCTATTTCATTATGAAATATTTAACAAGACGTGAATTAAATTTAAGATAAGTGTTTCTTTAGAATCCTAAATTTAGTCAGAGATTAGTAAAAACCTCTATGTATTGTTGTATACTTTGTCTATAATCCTTTCAGAATTGGAACCACCTATTTATTAAGTTTGATTCATAACCTAGAGGATAACAATTGTCTTTTCAAAGCCTAACACAATGCATCCCATGTAATGTGTCATGGTGAAGATCACTAGTGGATTGTTCCTCATTGAATTTGTTGTAGATATTTTTAGTGTGGGACTAGCATAGGCTTGGACAAGTCCCTCTAAGTTGTTATCTATAGGAATCAAGCATCAATCTTCAACCATAAATGAGCATGTTTTAAAATAAATTGTTAGGATACATATCTAAGAGTCTAGAGGATCTCTAAGCATTTGTCCACCAATTTGGTCAAGGAGATTCTAGTATCTAGTTAGAATATATTAGTGGAAACCCTAGTTTGATGACACGATGTTGTGATAAGGGAAAAAACCCAAAATATAGCTATATTTGGGTGAGCATTGAGCATGGGGAACCAAATCTATGAATATGTGTATTGTTAAATATAATTTTGTTGGGTGAAGCCAATAACCAACATAATCAACATAATATCAGAGTTTTTTGGGTTGGGGATATACCTCAAGGTACCTAAAGCATGAAAATTTTTTGGGTGGGCACAAAACCAAGAGAACAAAAAATATTGAAGAGGACATGTGGGGTGGGAGGTCGACCTCCAAAAACTCAAGCATTGAAATGAGTGAGGTAGGTCTAAAGCAACTTCTCTCATACCAAATGAGAGAAGTGGTAGGTAGGTCTCTAGGTCTCTAAAGCAACTTCTCTCATACCAAATGAGGTAGGTCTAAAGCAACTTATTTTGTGGAGTGGTGTTGCATTTTGAAGTTCCCTTGGTCATTGTGTTCTAGTTGCATTGTTGGTTTTGGCTATTTGTTCCCAATGTTAGGAGTTTTTCTTGTTTTTTCTTTAACTTGTGTGTAGAGCTCTAGGCATCAGTGGTTGCTGGGTGTATCCTTAGTGGTTCTATTCACATTTCCTTCCAAAGTGATTGGCCACAATAAATGCAATATGTTATCCTTCGGTGGTTGTGCTTTGGTCACCTTGGTGGTTTTCGCTCAGTGATCCCCGTGTTTGAATTTCTTCATCTATTTTAAGAGGATTAGGCATCAATTGTTGGTGGTGGCATCATCACAATTTTTTTTCTCATTGCCTTTCGATTTTGGTTCTTTACATTGTCGGGTCACTTGTGTTTTAGAGGACTAGATTGGTGGTTTTGGAGGACTTGTTCCATGGCCATTGTGGTGTTTTTGTTGTCGATTGTTGTTCACATTTTGATCTTACCTCTAAATCAGTGCATGGAAGGGCCCCCGTGTGTTTTTTCTTATAACTTTATGGTTCATGTTGCTTGTGTTGTGGGTGGTTGTGAAACATGCAAGTAAGGAAGTCAATATAGAGTGTTTAGTGCTTCTTTTTTATCTCAAGGTTCCTTGTTATGTAAGGATTAATAAACCAACTTGTACTATAATTTATCTAAAGTGAATTCCTTTAGAATTATTGGACACCAAAATGACCATTAAATGAAGGCATGCAAGGATCACATGATCAAAGGATGCATCACTCATCCACAACATTCCCATGGGTTGTTGAGATCCATAATTTAGTCTTTACATGGTTTTCTATGTGTTTAACTCCAACACCCCAAAATTTATATGTTTTCCTCTTAAGATAAGTTGTGAACATTGTGTTGTGGGACATTATAGAGTGAAAAACACTAGAGTGCATTGATTACACACCCAAAATTACATCTTGTTTGAAATATTGGCCTTAATAATTGTTGTCGTTGCAATAAAAACCCTAAAATGGTGCTCTAGGTTTCATCCAAAATCGGCATGACATACATTTGAATCCAAATCGTTATACGCATGTATATAGAACAAAACTCAAACAAAACTATATATAAATCCATGAGATAAAACCATAGTGGAACAAAACTCGAAAAAATAGTGGAACATGGTTCCCAATGTACATACGATGGCAACTCGTGCCCTATACAAAATATGACAACTTGTGTTGTAGATACAAAATACATGGCAATTAGTGCCCTATACAGAATCCGACAACTCGTGACGTATATCCAAAATACATGGAAACCCGTGCCGTAGATACAAAGTACATGACAACTGGTGTCCAAAGGTGCCACATCGTGGATAATGTAGATAACATGGCGTGTCAAGCATTGTGACCACCCCGGTCACTCCCGGGTGCATCTCCAAAATTGATCTTTCTCTTCTTGGAGCTATTGCTACCTTGGGTCTTCTTTCGTCTAGGAGAAGACCGTCTCTCCATGCTTTGAAACAAGTGATATAAGGTACCATTAGTTTCAAGCATTTGTAACATTTACCACATTTATAAAATGAATGTACAATCCAAATCTTAAATAACTCACAGCTGATGTGAGTGGGAGACAAGAGGCAGGTGTCCTGGATTTGCTGAGCCTCTCAACAATTCCACCCTACAACATTTAAGACTATCATTTCATTGAAAAACAATAATTGCTTAAATTAATTTTGGTTAATGCATCGAATTTTTTTCATAAATTAACTTGATTCTCACCATGAACACCTCCGGCAATGGACATGGTTGGGATTCTGGGCTAGCAAGTGGAGCAGTTGGCTGGACAACCTGCTCTGATGCAGTCATGGGGGGGGCACCGATGTAGATGCAACAACTATGTGTTAAACCATAGTAGACACATGGGAAGACAATGGAATAGTGGTTGCCACAATAGTGGCAGGAAGTAAAGATGATATGGTGGAAGAGGACAGGGTGGTATGGGGTGGAGGAGGATGTTGTGGACGATGAACCCCTATCGACTGTACGATAGGGGTATCGACCTAAAAGGGATTGGGGGATGTTGATGTGTGGTGAATGGGGGGGTGGTATTGGATGGAGGGAGGAGGATGGATAGAAGGGAGGTTGTGGACGAAGAAGGGAAGCTGGATGGAAGGGGGAGTGTGGACGAATGGGGAATGATGGATAGACGAAGGGGCGTGGATGAATGGGGGAGGATGTATAGATTGGGGTGCGTGTACGAATTGGGGAGGATGGACGGAGGGGGGTAGTATGGATGGAGAGGGGAGGGTGGATGGAAGGGAGGGGGTGGACGGAGGGAGGGGTCTGGATGGAAGAGATGGGGGCAACTCATGGGAGAGGGTGGAAAAATGGGACTAAGGTGGCCTGCAGCTTTTGGCAGCCTCTGCATACAAATTTGTAGTATCATAGTTTAGTAAACAAAAATCAAATTAAACCATAGTTTGTCATAACATTTCAAATTAAAAGCATGCTTTTAACTACACATTGTACTTGTGTATATGGAGATCTGCTGACCCCTGGCAGAGATGGCTGGTCAGAGTACTGCGTGCATACTTGTGGACACCAAAATGAATGCACATTATAAATATATTAAAAAAGTAATTATTTAGTCAATCAAAATATTAAAAAATATTGTGTGAACTATCATCATGTATGTCATAAATATAAATACATAAAAATAGAAATGCCATAATTAATAACAATATTGTGTGGGGTACTGAAAATACCTCCATGTGAGGTGACGCAATTTCAGTTGCAACTACCATTGCTGCATCCAGGTTGGGAGATGTTGTGTTCTCCCATGACGGCGTCTCAGCTCTAAATAGATGTACATTGAAATAATAGTTTAAGTCAAGCACAAATACTTTAAAATTACTTTACAAATTATTAAGTAATGATTGAAAACACATTAAAAAAAGTGCTGACAAGCTCCATATAGAAACCCTCAATTGGGCCAGGGAAAGTGTGCCCGCAATGGGGATAAGGATGTGGCATTGTCCCCGTGGAACTAGAAGACCCAACATGGCTACCACTAGTCACAGGTCTACCCTGACTTTGTCCTGAACGCCCTGCACCTGTGTCTCTACCAGGGTCAACTTGTCTCTCCAATGTAGTAGCTGCTACAAAGGAAGTATGTCTAAGTAGTCCACGTGCAACACTCCTCATCGCGCTCTCGATCTGATCAAGTTTTTGGGGTAACTAAGGTGACTGGGTAGAGGGGTTGGGCTCACACCTAGGAGGTGGTGGCCCTCTCAGTGGGTTTCTCCTAGTAGCAGGTCGATCTTGGGTAGAGCCACGCCAAAAACCCTAGAAATCGGTTATGTCAAAGTAGTTGACATGTAAACCGAGCTAAAACTCAGCCCACAATTGCCGAAGGAAGTACTGTGGAACCTCCCTATTATTGCAGGGAGGTTTATCGTAAACCATGAAAAACCTCTGCATCCAATTGTCCCTCCATGGTTGGAAATGACACCAATCCATGTAGACACGTGGCTTTCTAATCTCGGTTGGTTGTTATGTTCTTGGATCAATGAACATATTGTACAATTGGTTCTTTGTAATATTCAAATCTTTTATTTCCTCCTTGGAAATGCCCGTGGAATAATACTCTCGCATCCTAGCTCTATAATTAGTCGTGTCAGTCAATTGGCGATGTGCATGGATGAGGGAGTCAATTGAAATATCAGTTGAGGTGGTAAGGGACACTTGAGATGGTTCTCCAGTGTTTCTTAGATCTCGAGTGTGCACGCTCATTTCATTTGCATAATAGTTCAATTAATCTTGGTCAACATTTGGTTGGGGGTTTTGATTTTCTTGGGCATTTGGATTTGGTTGAGGGTTTTCATTGGTTCCAAGATTAGTATTTTCTTGTGTTCCACCGGAATCCATGCTAATGTTTTGTTCATTCATTGTGTGGGTTTACAATCTACAATTGAAAATTTCTTTATTGTTTTAATAATTTGGGAATTATTACAAATTTAAAAAACACAAAACAATGAATTAAATGACAGAAAGAATGAAAATTACCTACCAATTCACTTGTTGACGAGTTGGTGGATGGATTTGGATGGTTGTGGAGTGCAATGAGTGACTTGGGTGCCTTGTACCGACACACACGCGGAGAAGAAGTCACGCTCGGCTGCAAACAGTGGAATGACAAGCATTCTGCCCTTTTTTTTTTAATTTTTAATAGGAGCGTGTGTGCGCACCTGAGCATGCATACGCCAGTAACGCGCATGTGCCAGAAATGCGCACGCGCCCCGATTTGGTACCGAACCTAGCTGCAAGTGCGTGTTGCCTTAGGCACGTTCGCATGGTCGTTTTCTTCTCGCTAGCGCGCCCCCATTGCAACACTTTTGGGGAGCATCTTTGTGCGGCCCCCCATAATGTAAAATTTTGTTGAAGTAGTCAAGTTGTTAACCATGGCCAGTCATAGTCACCCACGATTAAACTTCATCAACCATGATAAAGCATTACCAATTATGGTAAAACATAGTCAAACTTTGACAAACATGGTCAACCATGGTAAAAACAAGTTAAATGTGGTCAACCATAATCAAGATTGGTCAACATAGTTGAGTGCAATGAAATTCGCAATGTGACATAACCTTTGAGGGATACCATAGTCCAACTAATACAAAATGGATCAATATATAATTTTTCACCTATTTGGAGCTTTTAGGGTTGGAGGAATGAATGAATTAGCTTGTAGGGCCCATTTTAGGGGTAGGTCTCACTTTTTAGATTTGGGGTAAAAAATAATCTGAAAACGTCTAAGGCCATTTTTGAGGGATTAAATGGAACTTGTTTTGCTCAAACTTACTTCTAACGAATATGTCATGTTCTACACATCGATACCTTTCTAATGGTTCAAAAATCACCTCAAACGAAGTCCATATGAATAAGTTATGCCTCCTACAATTTGACCTATCGAGTTGATCACAGTGGTTATATCGAGTGGATTCCACATCATCTCTCATTTCTTGCACATGTGGAGCTAGGCATGTGTGGAATTTCAAGAACATTCTAGAAGGTACAAATCCCTAACCCTAATCGATAAATGGGGAATGCAAAAACCCTAAAATTTACCCTAGACAGTGTTGACGAGTTGAAATGACCAAGGGTCAATAGTAGGGTTTCTCCCCAGTGAAAAGTCTCAATTAGACTCTCTACTATTTGGATTAGGGAACCCATCCGATTTACGGTCTCGCTACCATGTAAGATGTTCTTTAGCATAGGGTTTATTGGTTGCGGCTCGACCCACCATTTAGGATTTTATAAAAAGAAATGTTGAATTATTTAACCTAATATGCACTCTAACTTACCTACACTAGCCACATCGAGTGACAAGGGTTTGGAGAGGCCTTACAAAGTGATGCGTAGGTTCTTACCTCTCGTCTTACTACCCTCCTCCTTTGAATCAGACTAGTGAGTGCCTTAACCTAAATGCAGCCTAAACTAACCTAACCTATCTCGGAAGAAAAAGTAACAGGGGCGAGTAATGAAATAATGGTTGTACATCCGTATTCAAAAAATCAGTTACCTATTTTAAGAAAGCATAAAAACAACCATCATAATGGTAGCATAAAAATACGAATAGTCTTATAAATTATGTCATTCTGATTTCAAGCCTTATAGACATAAAAAAGAACAGGAATAACAATGAAATAAGAAATAGAGATCTATAGGAATAATTCATTCATGAAATCTAAAACAATCTTACTTCATAGGTGTGCATGAAAGAGCAAGAAATAGTTCAAATCCGTCATTCACACAACATCAGTATTCCAATGCAAAATCATATCCAAGGCTTCTCCTCCTTCACAGTTCTAGCAGTAGTACATCAAAAAGTTGTAGAGTTAAAAAACTCCCCCATGTCCCTCCTTTTGTCTCGTCTATTAAGATTACAATATATAATCCAAGGCTATGTGCCTTGGCCTTCCATCTCCTCTTGATACTTTTGGAATATTCTTCATAAATATATTACAACAATTGAATTAACTTAGCTTTGATTGTTCTTTGAGATTCCACTAATTTGGGTTTTTGTTAATTTTGTGTTCATACGACAATGTTGACTTTAATGATTTATTGCACCGTGGAAATTTCTTCCATATACATGAAAGATAGGCTTTCAATACATGACATCAGATATGTTGGACAGATTATTTGCGATTGCCATATCCATTCCTTGATCCACCTTCTTTTCTGTCGTTCTTCAGCGTTCTTGAAAGTGGTACGGTACTTCATGTCAAAATTCTCCTTTCGACCCCATTCTTGAATTTGGGTGTGTTCTATCGTACGAGTCAATACTGATGTGACATGATTCCTCTGGATAAATTGTCATTGTCGTTGCAGATCTTCAATGCTTTTTTGCTGCTTCATGATTAAAGATGAATTTTGTCAAAAATGTCTTAGAATCTCCTTGTGATTTTTCCATGAAATCTTCGTACTTTACCTTCCTGACTCAAGCTTCCCTGCAAGTGAACATGATCCATTATTACTTTTATTTATCTTGTTCTAAAACCTAAAATTTTAATTTAATGACAAAACCAATTAAGAAAAAAAGAATATTAATTTAAAACTAATTGAAAATAAATAACATGAAGAAAATAAATTTTAGTAAACCAATCCTAAATCTAACTCCTAAGCTAGGCACTTGAAATTTTATTAAAGAGAAAAAGTAATAAAGTAAAGTATTTAAAAAATAATAATAATAATAAAATAAATACTATCCTAGTCTAAGTCTAAGCTCACCTACCTTTTAACCAACGTAATATTCTCCTCACCTTAATTACACTACCCCATTTCAAGTGAATTCTACCTAAGTCTTATAAAAAAAACTTTTTAAATGCCATGTGGCACCCTGTTACTAAAATACGTTTAAACCCTTTCTTCATAAATAAACATGCATGCTTGCTTTAGTTTCAAATCAAAACTGCCATATGTTATTTGTTGAGAAGAGTAATCAGCACGGGGAAGACGATTCTATGCTATGTAAAAGAAAATCATTTAAAGTATGAGATCATTCCTTGAACAACAAAAGGAGGTTACCATTTTTTTTTCCCACAAACTTCAAGGTTTCGTCTACTCCAGCTTATCTATTTCTACGCAGCATTAAAGAAGAAAAATACAGTTAGATGTCAGCACTTGAAACAGTTTCTCATGTCACCAAGCTATGCCAAATTTTGAAGAGAGGATTGATGGCTTTGCTGCCATGTAAGAAATGTGTGAACTCAAGGATGAAATAAACATAGGTTGACTCCCCTCATACTCATTTTTTTGACGTCCATATAGATGGAATTTTTTTCTGGACGAATCTCGAAGAACAAGTACCTGTTTATATCGGATCAAATTTATCAAACTGCTCTTGAATAAATGTAATCCGTTCAATTTAGGTTACACCTAATCTGATGAGGTGCCAGCAAATAAATAAGGTGGATCTTACAAAGGAATAAGTGCAACCTCTATCATTGGGAGGCTGCTATCTCAACAAAGGAGTTTATAAAAGCGATTGGGAGGCTGCTATCTCAATGTTTAAAGCATGAACGTGTGGATTCCAGTCCTAAAACGTCACTGAGTGTTTTAATGTGACCTGGTAGTATGTCTACGACTTCCATAAGTCGTTATGTTTAGCTGTCATACCAATAGCATCATACTTGAGGTCCTTGATTCAATGCAAATATACATAGTATATATATATTAAGTGTTTAGAGAGGTCAACTCTGCCTTGGACAGGAAGTCACGAAATGTGAACCTTTGTTGTGTTTGTCTTAGCTTTCATCATGAAAGCGCTTTATGCATTTGAGGTGGAAATTAGAAGGTTTAACGTTTACTTGTGTTTTGCATGGATGATAGGAGAGCATGCTCTCTATTTGTTACTTATAATATGTCTCTTTTTCATAATGGAGTTTGGTTTATAATATGATTTGTAATTAATACTTGGTTTATTTAATATAATTATTTATAAATATATATTAAATAATCTAACTAGGGTTTAGGGACTTGGTTCCACGATTGGGATCTAGGATCCTTTCCTATTTAGAAATAATGGGAGTTTTATCCCTAGGTTGAATAGCCTATGATATGATAAGTAATTTTATAATTTAGAATTAAAAAAAAATAGTGAATAATAATGAAAATAATAAGATTTAAAACCCATGCATTATGACTAAATAATTATGCAAATAACCATATTTAGAATTTAAAACAGTTATTAAAGCATATAACTTGAAAATATGATATTTATCAGAATTTAATTCAATAGAAATAAATTTATCCATTAGTTTATAAATCATATTTTTAATGAATAGAATCAACATATTTACGAATGAAAATCACACCATGTAGATTTCCCATCAATAAGAAGCTTACATGAACAAATTTAGAATGAAAGACAGATCGGATCATATCTATAAAAATAAACTTTGAATTAATAATAACAATATAAAATATTTATGAGTCCTTTTTGACTCAGTTGTGAGTCATTTTTCTGTTTTTTGACTCACTGAGGAACTGAGCCAAACCGAACATGCTAAGAAACGAAAAGACATAGGAAAAATTGTGATCTTTCTTACTAATCCAAAAACTCAATTTGGAAAATCTAGTACTCAAAGATTTATGAATTTAATCCTCCAATGATCTTCACACCATTTCCCCTTGCAATGTCCTCATATTTATAAGTTTTCAATGAGGATAAGGATCTTAGGGTTTTAGTTTTAGATTAGTGAGTTCAGTTACTAGATAGACTCAAAGTTTTTTTTTATCTTTATTTAAGCATTTGTTTTATTTTAAAACTCTCACATTTTTATTTTATTTTTTATTAATAAAATGATCTATTTTTAAACTTTGACAATTTATTTTATATTTAAATTAAATAATCATAATATATATTTAAACTCTCACAATTTAATTAAATAATATAGGATTTTTTTATCCTAACATTTAGTTGATCTTTTGTTATCAATTGGTCATTCTAATCTATTGCATGTTGGATCCCTCTTTGAAAGAAGATAATTCATATTTTTGTTTGTCAATAGTAAAATTGGTAACTAATGCTCCAGAGCTTCGAGCTCAACATCGGTTAACACAATGAACACAATGAGTTGAAGTGCCTCGGAGCTTGTAGCTCATCACTCACTCATCCAATAGTTCCAGTTTTTTTCTAGAGCTTATGCTCAATATTAATTTAGCATAGTTCTAGTGAGAGCTTGTTCTCAACGATATGATAGGTGTCCTCAAAGCCACAACTAGAGGCAATGATCAAAGTCTTGGTTCTCCAGAACTTATGCTCAACACCAAATAAAAGTAGTCCATGTGCTCCAAAGCTTACGCTCAACACAAAATAAAAGTAGTTCATATGTTCTAGAGCTTATGCTCAGCACAAATAAAAGTAGTACATTCTTGGGATATTACATCTTTGTATTGTGGATTGTGAATAAGTCAATTTCGAAAACCCCATTAAAATTAATGCGTAGAAAATAAAGAAGATAAAATCAAATCTTTTTGTTCATCAATTTGTATTCTAAGATGAGTAAGTTCAGTTTGGAGTATGGAAATAATCGGGATCCTGGTCCATCCCATTGTAGCCACATTCAATTAACGAAAGTGGACAAATGAATGATTACAATATAGAATGGTTATAGAATGGTTACCTATATGACTACTATTATCCATAATGTGTATCAATGATATATTTTATATATGGATTGTTGCATTAGTGGCCTAGATCATGCAACCATATAACCATTTAGCTAATGCAACATCATTGTAAGCACCATTAAACTCCTAAATTTCCCACTTTAACAAGACTGGGCTCATGCTTGTGACCGGATAGAAAGGCCACTCTTCAGTACCAAATTTACCATATCTAACCATGTTGTATCTGACTCTCTATCATCTTGCTGGCCACCTTTCTGTACCGAATTTACACTTAAAGGCCAGGTGCCAATACATATAAGGACAATGATGGGAGAGGGGCATAAGCAAGATATTTAGTATCATGAACTTCTGTATCATGAGTTGTGTAAGATATTTGAACTTCTAATTAAATGGACTACCAATGATTATCACTGATTTCCCGGACAAGGAGATCGAATAGAAGACAAATACATTTCTAAATCTGTCCGATGTCCAAATATGGCCACGCACTTTTATGTAGGAGGGGATCCATTTAGTTTTACATAAATTTCTTGATACTACTAGTAGCTCCCTAATAAAAAATAGTTGTTAAATAATTACAGCAAATTACATGACCAAGTTACATAAATTTCTTGATATCCATTCACCAGCTCTGACAGCCACTAGTCACTCCATATTCACAAATACATCAAATTATACCACCCTGAAATCTAGAAATATTTCAGGCATCAATTTTGTAAAGGAAGTTAAGCATATTATTAATATACAAGGACTTGTAACTAACTTACATTTTTACATTTTCTCAATCGTCGACCCCTGATATGTAGAATTGTGCAGAGAATTATATCCAAATGGTATAGCATTTAGACCATCATGACTATGGATATTAAATCCAGTACTATTATAGGGCTCCCGGGCGTATAAAACACTAACGTTGTATGTGGAATTAGTGGCACATGATGGGTATACCTGCATAATTCTAGCTTGAAGCCAAATGTGCGTAAGTTGGAGAAACTTAACATACTGGATAGCCTCATCGAGCATGGAATTAAAAGTATCCATTTTTCGCTACGGAAACCATGTATTGAAGTATTTTAAACCGTGTCCTGATCTTCTGTCTCCTGCGTCTTACTGCAACGCTTTGAGGATCCATAGAAAACTTCTACTTCTGCTTCTTACATTTATAGAAAGTAATTAAACTACTCTCATATTGTCTGGAAGCATCATCATCATAATCACACTAGTTGGATTCTATGAATGCTCAATGTTTACAGTCGTGCAATCCAAATGAGTTCATAGTTAATATGTTGGTTGTGTGGTGCTTGTAAGCCAGATTTGCTTTGGTGCTTGTAGAATTTGTTATGATCATGGCTTTGAAGTGAGAATTTAAATACATTTTGGCTCTACTGAGACATGATAAAACATAAAAATAATTGATTCTAATGTCTGTCTATAGAGGACCTCTTATCACTGTTGCTATTACGTATTTACTATGGATCATTTAAAGGCAAATAAGACATTGTCCCTCATTCAGATCTATGAGAGGATCTACACAACGTCCTTCTAATTCCCATATCCAAATTGAAACATTTCATATCTACGAGACAACTGTCATGACAATGAAGCGCTATTGCATTGAACCAATCAATTCAATTCCTGGGCTTGGCTAGGGTTGTTCTTTTTAACTTTTTATATGGAGTTCGGTGTCTCCCATTCCCCCATAAACACATGAACTTGGTAATCTAAAGGATTTGAAAACGAGTTGTATCAACACTCTCTCAAGCTCACGAGAATGGAGGAAGCGGGGAGCGAGGGAGACTCGAAAGCACGACCTTCATGATGGAACCTGTAAATCTTCATGGGGAAGCTCGGCAATGTGGGCGAAGGAATCAGGGTGTGCGCTGACAGACAAATACATGGGGTGCAATTAATCACATTATCTAATAGTAAACTTCTTTTTAGGTTATGGGGTCGGGGTTTCAACCTGAATGGCTGTGTATGAACCATCTATGTATATCAATCTGAGTGGCAGACTGGGCAATGATACGATGCGGTTTGCACAATCCTGTTACAAATTGGTTAGTATATGATCAAATCGCTTACTTATATTCGGCCGTGGAATAACCCTTGGGTTCATCACTCAAAGACAAGTTTTTGACAAATATTAGCTGGCTGGTTCATGCTATTTGAGGCAACAACTACGGGTATATTCTTATAGACACAATACACTATCCACCGGTTATTGTCTGGACATGGACAAATGTCAGAATCTGGGCAGGGTAGAACATCGACATAGCTCTGATGAATGGTTGGATGGGGTGGGGGTTCATCAATCAGATGCTGAATACTGGTGTGCACGTGTATCACTTGAGGGGCAGCACATGGGGCTTGGGAAGACTATGATCCTGGGAATGGGAACCGGGAATATACAAATGCCGGGGACTTCACAGAATCTGACTAATTCCTTTGGAACTATTGACCTTCGTTCCTCGGCTGAGGGTTCAACTTTACCAAATACCCTCCAGGCTACTAACGACCGGGCTACTACACCTGCTGCTAGACAACACATTGTCATTGGTCCAAGACAAAGATCGGGGGTTATTAACAGGAAAAACTATAAACTAAAATCTCGTGGAAAGGGTACAGATCTCTTGATGGAACGACAATCGGGACTGGAGGGGATCGCTGCACTTTCTATAAAAGCACTTGTGGGCAAATTTTCTTATGGGGTCATGAATCCTAAGAACATCGATCAGTGGGTTTTCACCAACTGGGCCAAACTCATCGGCTACAGACCGAAGATATACATCATGAACAAGGGATGGTATATCTTTTACTTCAGATTAGAGGTTCATACTGACATGTTCTTGGAGAAAACCTGGATCAAAGGCAACGGGAGTCTAATGCTAAAAAGATGGCACGTGGGTTTTAATCCTGTTACTGAAAGGGTTCGTTTTAGACACCTTTGGGTTCTTCTCCCAGACTTTCCAATGGCAATGTGGCATCGTGAAGGTTTTATGGCTGTAGCAAACCATTTGGGGAAATTCCTCCAGATCAGTGATGGTATACTTAATGGAATGGATCGGCAAGTCAGTAGGGTTCTTGTCGAGATCGACATGTCACTCGGTTTATTTGAGTCTCTGGATATTGTTTGGCGGGATCAGAGGTACTCCCAGATTCTGGATTACGAGGGTGTTCCCTTCAGATGCTCAAACTGTAAGACTATTGGGCATCTCTGGCGGGATTGTCTTGACACTAGTTCAGGATCGGATTGTGAATCGGCTGAAGAAGCTCGGGCCTGGACAGCTGATAGCTCTTCTGATATGGATGGTTCTGCTACAGGCACGGATCTACCTATTACATCCATCACTGATCTGCCTATTGACATTGGTCATCATTCCTCGGTCATTGGTAAGTTAAACATACTGGACCCTCACTTTACATCTTCATTAGACAAAGATGATATTATCTTTCTTTCGGGTTTGGATGCAAAAGGAGAGCGTATTGGGGATGGCATTGTTGGTGGCCCTCCCACCTTCTTTCTGGGTTTCCAACAAAATCCAGATGGTCAACTGACGGCTCCGCCATTTATTGCTAATCCTCCACCGATTACTTCACCGAATGGGGCTTTGGTCGCTGGCACTGAAACTCTGCCACCGTTCACACCTTTACCCAGTTTGAACCTGTCCATTGTACATCAGGGGAATACCTCTCTTCCCCTCACTACAGATGCAATTGTACCAGCTTCCATTCCACCTGTCTTGGAGGATGAGTCGAATTTGCCACTAGTTACATCCTCGACTACTATTGCTGGTTCTGTGGAAGGTTTTTGTGGTGAGAATTCTGATGCTTCTCGGTGGAAGGGGAAGACACTATCATATGCCGAGATTGTAAATGACAAGAGCCCTTTAGCCACATATATTGATAACATCCCTGTGTTGCCGAGCTCTGATGATCCACCTACAAATTCTAGGGTTATGGAATCTGACATGATACCTATTATAAAGGGGGTTCGTCAGGGTGGCATTGGCCAATTTTCGCCAATTAAAACTAGGAGTGCGAGGAAATATAAATAGACATTGGTAGATCCTCCATCTCTTGATAATCAACAGGTTACATCTTCCTCATCAGGTGCTATGGACAATAAACGGGCTCTTAGAGATTTGAAGGCCCTAGCAAGGGTTAACAGATGATTTTTTTCTCACTAAACATCATAGGGATTGGGGGCCCTCAAAAAAGATTGCCCCTCAAAGCACTTGTTGATTCTATTAAACCGGACATGATTTTCCTGCAGGAGACAATGGTATCGGCTGAAAAGGATCGTCTTTTTTTCAGCAAAATTAGGAAGTACTGGGCCATTGCTTCCTCGGACGCTGTGGGTCTTTCTGTTGGGTTACTATCAGCATGGAATCCAAAAATATTTCACCTTTCTGCTTACTCTACACTGCTGGCCATTCTCCTGATAGGATGCATTAGGGGCTCCTGAGATACTATTAATTTTATTAATGTATATGCTCCATACAATGATCGGAAACTGTATTGGGATAATGCAAAAGACAAAGGACGTCTGGACTGTGGAAATATCCTTATGGGGGCTGACTTAAATCTTACTCTATCTTCGGCTGAATCCTGGGGCAATGGTACTCTGGTGGACCCTCTAAATGCCTACTTTCAAGATTTCTTTGATGAACTTGGCTTGATTGATATCCAACCGGTCCCTTTTGGACCTACTTGGTGTAATGGTTGCCTTGGAGAACACAAGATATCAAAAAGATTGGATAGATTCATGTTAGCTGATAATTTATCACAAATCTGGAAAAATTATAGAACATGGACCGTCCTATCCTCACTCTCTGATCATCGAATAATACTAATGGAGGTGGACCTGGGGGTTTACAATACACCTTTCCCATTTAAATTTAACCACTCTCTGTTATAGATAGAATATTTCTGTAGTCTGGTTCGTTCTGAGTGGGTTAATTTTGACAATGGGGCGTCTCCTACTGTGGCCAAACGTTTAATACATAAATTACTGCACTTAAAGGTGGTGGTTAAAATGTGGATGATAGCTCGAAAAATGACTGAACATCAGAAGGCTGCTATTATAGAGTCACATATTAATTCACTAAATGAAACTTATAGTGGGGCTCCTGTGCAGGAGGGGGCCCGTAAAAAGCTTCTGGAATTGGAGAGTAATCAATTGGTGCTACTCAATCTTGATGAGGCTTCTTGGCGGCTAAAACGCAGAGCTGTTTGGGTCAATTTGGGAGATAAAATACCAAATTCTTCCAACGTTTTGCAAACAGTCGGCACATTTATAATACTATATGGGCATTGAAGGACGGGGATGGTGAACCCATTTCGGCTCTGGAGAACTTGCAGAGGGCTGCCATTGATCATTTCCATGAATATTACCGGGATCCTCACAAATCCACCATTATAGAATAGATTGCGATTATCAAAGATTATCCCCGCATGTTCACTGAACATGAAGGTATGGATATCATGCTCCTTGTCACCTTACTGGAGATTCAATCTGTACTCAAAGGTTTTGCTAAAGATAAAAGTCTGGGTCTAGATGGCTGGACCACAGAACTCTTCCTGGAATTCTTTGACATCATGGGTTCTGACATTCTTGAAATGGTGGAAGAATCAAGGACTCTGGGATTGGTTGATGGGGCTATCAATGCTACCTTTTTGACTCTTATACCAAAGATTTATAATCCTACATCTTTCATGGATTTCCGCCCTATATCACTATGCAACCTGGTTTACAAGATAATATCAAAGATATTAGCTAACAGACTGAAACCTGTACTATCAAAGGGTCTGTCATTGGAACAGTATGGTTTCTTGGTTAACCGACAAATCTTGGATGTTGTCGGGGTTGCACAGGAGGTCATGCATAGTATAAAATCCAAAAAATTACAGGGCATTATCATGCAACTTGACCTTACGAGGGCATTTGATAACATGAACTGGACTTACCTCCGTCTAGTATTGGTGCAGATTGGCATTCCATGGGATGCCACAAAATGGATAATGGCCTGAATTACTTCTGTCAATTACTCTGCATTGATAAATGGAAGTCCTACAGAGTTTTTAAATGCTCTTGGGGTCTTCGTCAAGGCTGTCCACTATCCCCCCTCTTATTTTTGTTAGTGATCAAGGGGTCCAACCTAATGATTCACAGGGCACTAGACAACAACTTATTCTCTGGTATTCAGGTATCTACTCACCATTCCATTACACACTCCTTCTTTGCTGATGATGTTATGATTTTCGGCATTGCAGATACATTAGAATGGAATCAGATTTGGCAGATATTACACAAATTTTGCTCGGCCTCAGGTATGCTGATCAATGAAAAAAAATCAAGATTACTGAAACATAATGTGGAGGCATCAGCATTAAGGGAGATTACAAACATTATTCCATTACCTGTAGGGGATTTAATTGATGGAACAAAATATCTTGGCTTTTTTTTTAAGGCCAAATGATTACAAAGTATTTGATTGGCATTGGCTGGTAAAAAAATTTGAATATCGCATTAGAAACTGGCAATGGCGATGGCTCTCCAGTGGCGGACGTCTGACCCTCGTAAAGTTTGTGCTACAGAACTTAGCGATGTACTGGTTATCCCTTTGCAAAATCCCCAAATCCATTATATCAAAGATTCGACAATTAATCCATCAATTCATATGGTCATGTACTGGTCATCATAGGATACACCTGGTGGATTGGAGCTCTCTATCTCGGCCTTATTCACAGGGTGGCTGGGCCCTAAAAAACATATATAAATTTTCTAAGGCACTTCGAGCGAAAAGCTTGTGGAGGGCATTGGCGGTGGATTGTCTCTGGAGTGACATCCTAAAAGACAAGTACTTCAGTAAGCTTGCTACTGTTAGCTAGATTTGATAGGGTCGCAGATCACAGAAAGGCGTATCATATATCTGGGTAGGTCTACTGGATGTTTTTCCACTTGTTGCCGATTGGCTTGCATGGTATCCTGGAGATGGACGCTATATACTCATTGGAGTCGACCCTATTATCGCTGGTCCCAAAAAATACATTTTATCTCCGTTATTATTACAACATTTAAATTCTAGAGGTTTTTTCAGCCTACAGCATATTCTGGTAATGGACAGGGATGCGACCTCATTTAACAAATGGATCTGCTCGGCGGACTTGGGACTCACGGGTTCTTTAGCAATTGAGTGGAATACTTTCACACTAGATTTATATCATTCAAACATCAGGTTGGGTCCGGCGACCGATCAACTGTTATGGTCTTGGAATACGACCAATGGAGCCGTCACAGCCAATTTGGCATACGCAGCACTTTGCAATCAGAATCCCGTAGCTAGGCGATGGTGGCACACACAGGTTTGGGGATGGGATATTCCTCCTCGAGTCAAAATATTCATCTGGCTATTACTGGAAGAGCGAATTTTGATATGGAGCAATCTCCAAAAGCGTGGTAACAACGGTCCGGGTATATGCTCACTATGCTCAAATGCTCCTGAAACCCTCCTTCACCTCTTTGTTCAGTGTCCTTACACCCAACTGGTCTGTAATTTACTGGATCTTCAACTTCATGCTATTAAATTTGAAATTGACATTACTATACAAAATTGGTTCCACAACATACATTCTCAGAACAAACTATTAGCTCTGAAGGTCTGTCTACTTTCATGGACCATCTGGAAATCGTGGAACCTATTCATTTTTGAAAATAAATGACTGGAGGCTTCATATGTGGCGTACGAGATTCAGAAGCTTTTTTTGGATTATGGTTGCTCACTGACAAACCCTGTGATTTCTGCATGCACCCATCGAACATCTAGTCTTCTATGTAGGGTCAACGGGGCCAGATTCGATGGTGCTGCCATGCGAGCTTGAGGCCTATGTGGTGCAGCGGCCTTTATTGAGTTACAAAATGGGGATTCTATCAAACTTTGGATGCATGGTGGTGATGGAACCAACACGAAGGGGGAGTTGGTTGCTTTGTGGCTTGTTCTATCTTTTTCTGTAAAGGCCAAGATACATCTCGATCAAATTGCAGGTGATTCGAAGCTTATCATTGACTGGACAAACTCTAATGTACCTATACAGGCCCTGGCACTCTCTTCCTGGTTGGACCAAACGAGGCTTCTTCTTCGTCACGGTGCGTCGAATTCAATGATCCATGTCTTCCGGGAGCATAACACGGTGGCCGATCAACTTTTCCATCTTGGACTGGATGCTATGGCTGGCCGGATTTATTATGAGATCTTGGACGGACCCCTATCTCCCTCGAGGGGTTTTTGGAACCTTTTTTGAGTTTTATTTTTCATCTATCCTGCTGCGGTTCTATATATCGGCTATAATTAAGACTTTTTTCTTTTTTCTTTTTGTTTGGTTACCTTTCGCACTTGGGATCCTTGGTCGGTATTAAACTATTTGGAGGATGGTTATATCCTGGTTACTTTTAGATTATATTTTACATCTGTCAGGGGAATCTGGATACGGATCTAATATCCTGTTTGTCTACTTGTTTTCATTGCTTTAGTCATTATAGCTCATGTACTTCATATACTTGTTAATAAAGTATAGTTTTTTTACTTGTTAAAAAAAAAAACCACATGAACTTGGTATGGTTCTTTTCCTTCCCACTCTCACTACCAGTTGTCACCTCAGGAATTTATATTTTATCAGGCATTCCACAGCCAACATCCAACAACATCCAACAGACACGGGCTGCATTTGGGCAGAGAAGACCCATTTTTGTTGGGATGTGACAACCAATTGACGGTTTAAGTCAAGTTGGTTCACGGTGGTTTCACCAACGGTATAATTGGTTACGTGTAAATGAAGGTTTGCTTAAATATGTGGCCCATTGAGGCAGATATTGAGTCAGGGCTTTAAGCCCTCTCCCGGATAGTTTGTAAACTATTGTTGATGATGAATAAAGACTGCGTGCCCTTGTCCCGTGGATGTAGCTCACATTCAATGGGCGAACCACCTAAATTTCTGTGTCTCTTGTATGATTGCTGTTCTATATAAATCTGGGATATATTCTTGTTTTCTGTCATTACATATTTATAATATATGTAGGCTTAATGCCCAACAAGTGGTATCAGAGCCATTGGTGTCTGACCAGAGAGAGACTGCTAGGAGAAGTCAGATTGTTCTTTTGTAAGAAATCTGTGTGGAAGCCAGAGCTAGCTGGTCATGGAGGAGTCTGCAGAACTGGGCAAGCCCGAGCAGAAGCTGCTAGTCGGTGCTGTGGTCCGTTGAGCAGGAGTCCACGCAGGAGTTGCTAGCCAGGAGGTGCTATGGTGCAGGGGTGGAGGCCAAGCCTAAGGTGAAGCCTGAGCATTTGCTAGCCGGTGCAGGAGCGTGGTGGAGGTGTCCACGTTGAAGCCGTTGCCACTCCGGCTGACTGTCGTCGTCGTGTGAAGGAGTCGTAGAGCACAAGAGTGCAGACTGAGAGGCACTCCTGCTGAGTTTTCCGTTGTGAAGATGCAACCAAGGTCGCAACCAACAGAGTTTACGGTGGGTACAGTGAGCCAGCAGAGGTAGCCGGTGCAGTGAGCCAGCAGAAGTAGCCGGTCCCGTGTGGTGAAGTCGCTGCCAACAGATGTGAAGTCTGAGGTGCTCCATTGGGGAGAAGGGAGACCATTACCGGACCAGAGCTGCGTGAAGTCTGAGGTGGAGGAATCCGCTGCCCAGCTGCATGAAAAAAATTTCGTGGGCATTTCGTGGAGGAGTTCACGATCATCAGTGAAAGACTGCCATTATTTGCTTGCGGAAGTTAGCAGAACAAGTTCGAGACCAGTTCATTGCCAGAAGGAAGTTTCGGTTCTACGTGGAGGATGAAGAACTGAAGAAATGGGTGCCCGTGACAAACTGGTAAAAGAAGGAAAAATCTGCGATATATTCTTGGTTCACGGGACAAGGGCAGGCAGTGTAAATCTGCGATATATTCTTGGTTTATTACATTTCTAATATATGTGGGCTTAATGCCCACCAAGTGGTATCAGAGCCATACAGGTATCAAAGAAGGTAGGGGCCGAGCCGGTCCAGTGGAAGAGAAGAGCCACCCAGACGTAGAGGAAGAGCCCATGCTGCCGGTGGTGCCATTTCTGTCCGCAGAACCATTTCTGTGCTGTGGAGGAAGGAAACAGTCATGCTAGAGAAGTGAGACGCTGGCAGTGGTAAGCGATCCGTCATTTCCGAGGAAGGTGAAGCCACTGGTGCATTTTATGTGCGTGAAGCCTGCCACCACCGAGTCTGGAGCCATCGAGCAGAGGTCTCCGAGTATGAAGCCATCGAGCCGAGGGTCTGTGCGTGAAGCCCGTGTGAAGCATAGCCAAAGGCTGGAGGTTCGTGAGGCTAGAACAACCCTGAGGCATAGAAAGCAGATGTTCCTCGTTGTGATAGAATCCGAACCAGGGGTAAGTTCAGACAGTTGATTCCTGAATGCAAGTGCGTGGATTGCTGTTGACGTGAGCCGGAGAGTGGTGGAAGCCCGCGTGAAGGAGCATACCAGTCCAGGCCGCATGAGGAGAAGTGGCAATTGCAATCTTGAGCGATCGTTGTACTGAAGGTGATATCCCAAAGTCCATTGAGGAGGTCGTGAAGTGGACACATTCTGGTAGAAGGCCGCCTGGAAGGAATTGCTGATAGGAAGCTGCGTGAGAATTGAAGAATTTATTACATTGCACGTGCCATAAGACCGCCAAGGTTATGCATTAAAAGAGAGCACACGCATGGAGATATTGTTATTTTACCAAATGATGGAGAAGGCTGGGAGGAAGCAAGAAATGATTCTGTATGTGAAGAATCGTGTGAGGAACTCGACAGCAGATAATTGGTGTGGTTGTGGCACTCAGGCTTCAGAATTTGTAACTGCAGGCTAATTGCGTCCCCGTCTTGGAAGAGCACAGAGGGGAAGTGCTGAGAGGAGTCGTCACAATGATTCACAGGTCGATTGGTGAAACTTCATTGTAAATTGACTTGGAGGTGAGCAGGTGTTAAGCTCACTTTGCTAGCTTGGCCAGTTTTTTGGTCAAGGTCTCGAATGCAAAGTTCGAGGTGGAGTACTAAAGATGTTCCAGATTTCATAGGAAGATTTGTTTGCAAAAGCTTAAGAAATCATTGTATGGCCTGAAGCGCATGCTTGAGTTAGGACAAGCATGGTTTAAGATCAATGGGTTGACTCAAGTTGTTGGACATTTGATATGAAGGATTTCTGAGCTGCAAAACAATCTTGAGCATGGATGTACACAAAGACGGATTGATGGTAAGTTTTTTGGTTATCAAAGCATGAGTACATGATAAGTTATATGTCTCATGTATCATATACTAGTTTGGTATATCATATGCTAGTTTTGGTGTATGCGATGAGATGATGATATGACATTTCACATGGAGTTGGTGTTGTCAATGGATTTGTGGAAAATCCAAGTAAAAGCAGTGAAATGGGTGATTCAATGTTTTTTAGAAGCACAAAGGGAAGGGCATCCGGTAAATTATTGTCAAGGTGGAGATTGTTGGGATGTGACAACTAATTGACGGTTTAAGTCAAGTTTGTTCACGGTGGTTTCACCAACGGTATAATCAGTTATGTGTAACTGCCAACGGTATAATCAGTTATGTCTAACTGAAGGTTTATATTGAGTCGGGGATTTAATCCCTCTCCCGAATAGTTTGTAAACTATTGTTGATGATGAATAAAGACTGCTTGCCCTTGTCCCATGGATGTAGCCCACATTGAGTGAGTGAACCACGTAAATTTCTATGTCTCTTGTGTGATTGCCGTTCTATATAAATCTGCAATATATTCTTGTTTTCTATCATTACATATTTATAATATATGTGGGCTTAATGCCCAACAATTTTCAATATCTTTGCCAATCCCAACTCATTGCCAACAAAATAAGAAAGGATGTAACTAAAAGCTCATTCCCCCTCTCTAAAACCTTAAGCGGATTACATTCTAGTAGATCGTTATAAGCTCGCTTTGCTTGTTATCTCTATTGCACTGAGAAGATATTCAAGGTTTCATTCATCGACTTTGTTTCCTTACCCTTTTCGAAATAAGGTAGCGGGAAAAAGAACAGACTTTGCACTCTCGACAGTGTTAAGATTGGCTCAATTTACAAGGGAAAATATGTCATTGTGTCTATCATAACCCACCTTTACCTTTAAATACATCGATTACGCCGGTACTGGCCTATCTATTTCAATCATTATCAATATTATTTTTTGAACAATAATAGTTAATTTACCAAAAATGCTTACCTTTAATCTGGTGATCCTTCTTAAAGTGCATGACTGGGCTAGTTTCCTGATAAACAAGAGCCACGAGGTGGCAATGTCCTGCGCTATTGCAAATTAGATTTTTTTGAAATTTGCAAAATCAACATGTGAACCATAAATTAATTAGATTATCATTGTTGAGTATAGTGTACTGAGCCACCTCGAAAAGCCCGAGGAACAAGGAATATAGTTATTGTTGGAGCGCCCGAAACTCTGCAAAATACATTAACAATCGCTTACGACATATTGCCGCCACCTCTTGGGGTACCAAATTCAAGAGTTACGTCATCATTCTGAACCAATTACATTCAAGATAAATATTTTTTTATTAAAATGAGTTTAATAAATAAAATTGTTACTATATAAAAATTTATAGATAAAAACAAGGTGTATTCTACAGCTTGGGTGTTGACGAATGCACTCACCATTATACTACCAAATTTTTTGAAATGAAATAAACAATATCAACAAGGTGCATTCTACACCTTAGGTGTTGGGTGTCGAGATGATCCTTCCACTATGTGTGATACTATTAAAAAAATCCAATAAATATTTTAGAAAAAACCAAGAAAAAGTTACTATGTGTGATACTATTAAAAATACTCACCTTGTTGTCTGAACAAAACATCCATCAGACCAAAGCTTTTGACAAGACTTATGTCAAAACCTGAACGCAGAGCATAATGAATGCAGTTATATCCGAAAGCATAAATCTTGCTAGCAACGTAAATGCAAACATCAAATCAAAGGACAAACCGCCAATGCCCCATTAATTCGAGATTATAGCATATAGACTCATGCACAGAACGGCCAGGACGGGCCGGGACACGCGGAGGACCAAACCTCGACGACAAATTACGAGGAATGAATATAACCAAAACATTACAAAACTTGGTAACATAAAAAAATTTGGTGTCGGGGTGGTAGGGTAATTCAAATGTAAAATTAGGTTCTGGGGTGTTCCCCATCCACCTTGGACTAGACACCCCCTATTTTCAGAAGTGACATCCCCATAGGTATCCTTGTGCACCACCAAACCAACTCTGAAACAGTCCTAATTCATATTATCAAGTGAATAAATAAAACTGGGGTAATATCATGCCATATGTATGTATCCACCAAAAAGAGTGTCATATACTTACTTATGAATGCTGATGCATCGAATACCATATAAATATTTTGACTGGTGAATAACATTTAATTGTAACCTGGGACAGCTGCTGCCACATCTTTTTTTCACCTTGCATTTCAGTTTAAGGTTACAATTTTAACAGGCAACCTAATCGTTTCTGTCGCCAGCACAAGTTTAGACTTCATGAAACAAACAAATAATTTTGGTTCACAAAAAATGTATTTTTCCTAATTGACCTCACATTTCAGTTTAAGGTTACATTTTTAACAATCAACCTAGTAGTTTCTCTCACCAGCACAAGCTTATAGTTCATGAAACAAGCAATGATTTGGGTCCAGGAAAAGTGTATTTTTCCTAATTACCCACCTGAAATTGCTCATGCAATACTTTGTATTTTATATTGTTTTGTTGATTTGTTTTCGCCTGTTTCATGAATAGAAAAAGTTGAGACTGGGCATTCATTTTTGTATTTTTCATATCATGGATAATTCTAAATTTCCACATTTTCAATATTTTATTAACCAATATATGCTTTATATTTTTCCTACATGATTATCCTTAAAATTTATGATTGAGTCTGTGGTTTACGTATTAACTCAGCCACTAACTGACATTGGATCAGTGGGTATTCATTTTAAAAGATAATAGACACCACAGGTAAATCTAATGGCAAAAGCAGATGAGAAGCAGTCAAAGCCCTGGCCATTTTGCTTTCATATTGCGTCCATGTGGATTTTTTCATCCAAAACTATAACTCAACAAGCCAAAATGCTTTTACATATCAGTCTATCTCATTGCCCACAAGTTGAGGTAATGTTCTCAGTATAATACATCAGATAAGGCAATAGCAAGTACTCTAAACAAGATAAACCAAAAGACAAAATATAGTCACAACATCTGCTGGATCAGATACATAAGCATCATCACTGAAAGCTATACTTGAAAGCACCTTCAATCTAATTCACACTGTTTCTTTCAAAATAAATGCATTACTGGTCTCTCAAACCAAATATGTTATGCTATCATACAGAATCTGACTATAAATTTACCATTTCAAATAAATTTCCACTAGTCAAACTAGCATTGAACAGATCAGATTGTTAAAGGGTTTAGATAATATAGATTTCTTAATTTTGTGACGGTTTTTAGTTCTGATCATTATTCACTGGTATGCTATCCATGCAATTTGATTTAATGCATGATTCAATATTTACATACGGCAGTCTGTGTGCTCATACCAAGTTATGTCCAACAATTTGCAGTTGTTATAAGTAAAACTATCATACCTCTGAAATAAATGCCATCATAAAAGGCCTTTAACGCAACAGCAGAAGATAACCAAACCAAGCTATTTGTGAATCATAATGAGGACAGATAAATGACAAAGTTTGCATCTTGCACAGAATGCAAATGTGTTGTGGCAAATAAACACACCAAAAATATTAATCCAATATTCATAATAAATAACCTTGGTGAAGTGTCAGCAATAAGACAGTAATATTTAATCCACTAAGATATTTATCAACCAATCAATATAAGTGCTATTAGCAAAAGATCTGATGTCAGTAATATGACATAAAATCAAATTTCAATTTGCCATTTCATATTTTCTGATTCAGTTTCTACATACCAGTTAATAGATGACATCATTTTTATGCCTTATACAAATACATGAAATCTTTGATTCAGTCCTTATCTTCCTCTAACTTGATTTTTAAATTATTAAAAACTTTAACCAGAATGCAAGAATCAAAAATAGTATAACATAAACCGGGAGTAGCTATTAGTGGTTGCAAGTCTATCAGCGCTTTCAAGCATTATTGGCCGCTTTTTTAATGGACCCAAACAATAAATTGCGGTGACATAAACTCAAAAACGGCACAAAGTATCTAGCATCCTTCTCAGTGTACAGCTATTTTCAAAAGAAGAGGAAATAGGAATTAATATATAAACTCATTTCAGATATGCATAAAGTATATTAATAAAAGAACCAAATATTGCAATAAAAAATCAGATCTCAATTTTCTGGTGCAATTATTCTTTCAATATATAATAGTTTTGTAACAAATTTTTTTTTTCTCACACTATATATATTTGAATCCATTCAAATTTCAAAGATGGAATAAAAAATTGCAAGGGTTTAATATCCATGAAATGTCATCTTATGGACCGCTAAAATATTATCCAGGATCAAATATCTTGATGCCCTATGGTGACATAGTCTTAAAGCTTCCAACTCCTATAGAATCAACAAGTAGGAAAATACAAAGAACGATGCACTATAATTCTCTAAATGCATGGAATAAGACTATGCTTCGCAAAATAAGGAAGAAGAGGAGAAATATGTGAGTTCAGGTACAGATAATGTAAAAATATTTCAAATAGAAAATAGTTAGAAATTTTAAAATTCCAAAAAAGCAATAAATTTGAATACCTTGAAAAATAATAAATATTCACAATCACAGATCCTGTCCTTGCATATTTACTTTTAATTCTCTTCCTCAATTTTTTAGATAAAAATGTTTTCAATGAGGAACTAAAGTATCGTTTCAAAGATAGACTAGTGTCAACTGTTTACTAATTATGGGCCCTGAGGCTAACAGAGGCCATTCTATTGGTAATAGCTATTGCAAATGCATGCTGCGAGACCACGGCTACTATATTAAATGTGACAGTTCAAGGGCAACCTGTAATTGCCTCACAAGAGCGATTACTGGATAGCTAGCTTAGGTGTGATCTAACCATGTATTTAGACAATAACCATGTAACATGGATAATTTTTTCTGTGTTTACTTTGGAAGTGCGGTCTAGAGGCAAACAACAAGGTTATGTGGCTTGTATTAATGCAGAGAACCAGCTTCAAAACTGGTTGAGTCGGTGTGGATGAGACCGGGTGCAAGCTGTGGATGACTTTGACAGCATAGACATACCGGCCATAGTGCAGCAGCATAGGCAAAGAGATTCTATAAGATGTATTTCTAGAAAACAAACAAAAATCAATATACTCCAAAGTCAACAACTTTGGAGTAGATAAAAATAAGAGTAAAATGTCACAAAGGAGACACTCATTTTAATCACTGATGTCTGTATTGGGTGTCAGCTGCATAAAACTCTACTTAATCAACATCACGGAACAATTCTTAAACTGAGTTTGACAATGTAGGAACATATTGCCATGTAGGAAATATTATACTGAGTTTGACAATGTAGGAACATATTGCCATGTAGAAAATATTATACTATATATGTAAATCTGTGGTATGTATATTTGTCTGCTTAACAGATAACAAAAACTATGAAAATGTTAATCAACAAGAGTTTTAGTGTATTTTTTATATTGTCTAAAGGCATTACATAAGCAAAAAAACAGTTCTTCGATACTTCTGTCAATAAAGCAGAAGACAAAAAAGGAATAAGTCCAATAGACTGAGTTTTGTTAATAAGCCAGAGGACCAAAAAAGGCAATAAGTCTAACATACTGCAATTGTGCTTTTGCATCAGCAAATGGGTCTTTGCACTTTTTTGTTGCAAAAATGTTATGCAATATGAACTTTTGTATTCGTTGTAGCCCTACTGCCATTGTGGTGGTTTTTGATTGTTGTTGCACCTGCCAATAACATTCAAAATATAGTCAGAATAATTGGAAAAAAGTAGCAAGAATGGAAGTATTTGTAAAGACTAGATACTATTTCAAGTATAATATTGGAAGTACTCATAGTTTATGTCAATTTGCATAATTTCAAAGCAATGAATCTTTAGGAACAATATAGCAAGAGAGAAAATCTTGCGAAGAATAACAAATTATTGTATCAGGTTGTGTAATAAATTATAGTAAATTATTTTCCAATACAGCTTTTATCAATAATTAGAGTATTAGGCTACTGAAATTAGCATTTCACCAAATGTTAGTATTTAAATCGCAGCTATTTAAATCATGCCATTCTATGATCAGAGTTTCGAACTTTGCAACACATACTCAAAATCAAATGCAAATCAAAATTTTGTGAAAATTGTTTAAGCGAAAACTAACCAGGGAAAGTTTATAAATTGAAAAATGATTATATGTTAAACTAGATATACACCAAATGTTTTGAAGCTGCAAACTATTAATGTAAACTGAGGAAATGGAAAAATGTTTCTGTTTGTAGCTAATGCAATTGAGTACAATTTTCAAAACACAGTTTGCAGAGGTCGGGAATATTGAACAAAAAACTTGAATTCTTTAGAACAAAAAATAGATTTGTGTACCTGAAACTCAGTTTCTTTTCAAGTTGATGATGCTGTTGTCCAAAGCCAATGTAAATAGCCCTTGCTGGGAAAACCTCCGCAGATTGAAAACTGTTGATGATATGTTTTTTGAGTATTCTTCAAATGAAATATTTGCTACTTCTGGACAATACTCTTTTAACTGTGGGTTGCGCAGTGTGCATTCTATCAATCCATCATTTGTATCTAAATTGCATTCCAGACTATGCTCATATATAATTTCCATTTCTTTTTTGCAAAATGCACAGACCACACAGCTCTGCATGAGTGGTTGTTTACATTCAGCACAGATGCATCGATACGGAGGTGCAAATGAATTTCTTGGTTTCAGTATTCTGTGTATCTGTCAAATTCAGAGAACAAATGACCATAGAAAATGCATATAATATCAACATATTTTTAAATAGAACTATGTTTTTTTATTTGAATAATAATTGAACTTAGATTCAAACCACTATGACTAATTACAATGGTAATGGGCAAGGTAGCCATTGGCTAACTGTTGTTAGACAAAGGGTAAAAGCAAAGAGACATTGCAAAAAGCAATCTTTGGAAACTGATGAATAAGAGTGTTGTGAACAGAGTTATAGCCTTCAATATAGAATTTGTTGCAATGCAAACAATGTTTTGAAGCATGCATAGAAAGAGAATAAATTGTACTTTGTCACCATGCAATAAATATTGTATGTGCAAAGAGGAGTTCCATTGAATGGATATGCAAAGGTTGCATTGTCATAATTTTGCTTCTCACATTGAGAGTACAGACACACAATGCACTTTTGCAAAAAGCAGAATATCCAATTTGCAACATCGCTGCAAATGCAATTTTGATCAGTTAAACAAATATAAAATCTGTCTCGTGGCACTTTAAGTGTTATGCATCTATCTTCCGATCACAAAAATCTAATCATGCCATTGTCATCTTATCTAGCATGAATAATTTTAGATGATCTAGATAACGTGAATTAGTTGGATGCACTATTGGTACCTAAAATCCTTCTTTGCAAAGAGAGCTTGATATTGATTACATCTCAAGATAAAGATGTTCTCAGAAGCTGGGGAGTGGAAACATCATCAATTTATAAAGCAACTGGCCTCAATACACAATACTCCCGAGAGCTCTTGTGCTTTGATGCCTTCAACCAATCTTTTCCAATCGTAGTATTTGAATCTTTTCATAAATTCTTAGAAGCTTGTGATGGATTGCCTTTATGTTTAAAAGTATTTGGGGTGCTTGTCTATGGCAAAAATGAGATGTCTTATTGGGAAGACCAATTGAATAGAGGCTTAAACATATGATTCCAAATGAGACTCAAAGAAGACTTAAAATTAGTTATGATGTGCTCAAATAAATCTAACAACTGGATTGTTTTTTTGGAAAAACAAATACTTCTGTCTGAATGGCTAAAAGAGCTTAAATTCCATAGCTTTAAGCAATATGTGCTCAGGAGATATAGTAGCGGAAAAGGAGATTTCTGATTGCAGAAACCAGATCTACAGATTTGTTTTTAAAACAGAGTTTTCAAAGTGGCCCTTTTGCAAATGGCTAAAACAACCTAAAAGCAATGACCTAGGAAAGCATGTGCTTGTTATCCTTGAGGATAGAATTACAAATAGACAAGATTCTTTATTATAGGAAAAATGTGTACTCAACATCAGAAACAGTGATACAAGAGAGAAACCATGAGAACTCAAAGAGATATGAGAGGGTTTAGCAATTGGCAAAGGTCTAGTGACGAAATATTAACCCCATATTTCTTTGCACAAATCAAGGGCTAATATTTAGCTAAACTACCCAATGTTGATGCCAATACAAGCACATTCAAACTTTTCCAGTGATTAAAGCTTGTTTGAGAATCAGTTTGATGAGATTTTGAGAAACTTTTATCAAGTTATTTTTAGCAATTTGGTTTTTTGTGGCATGCATGTGAGATGTTTAAATATTCTTGGTCATCAGAAAGTCTATTATACATAACAAAGGCAATGGACTTAGACAATGAACAAGAGAAAAAAAAACGACGAAAGGTCTTAAGCACTGAAACTAGTTTGCAGCAAACTACAGTTGGTTTTTTGTGGCATGCATGTGAGATGTTTAAATATTCTTGGTCATCAGAAAGTCTATTATACATAACAAAGGCAATGGACTTAGACAATGAACAAGAGAAAAAAAAATGACGAAAGGTCTTAAGCACTGAAACTAGTTTGCAGCAAACTACATTATGTTTGAGAAAGAAGCAATTTCTCAACAGACCTGTGTCTTTGAGTCAATAATTGGCAGCAAATTTTGAATTGCATAATCATCATTAAGAGGGTCAATAAAAGTAGCTGCACAGGTCCGGAGCATGTGGCTTGTTTTCATATCATTTCGAACAATGTTTTTAAACAAATAGAATGGGGGATTATCAGATGCAAGTTGTTCTTGAATTTGCAAGAACAGTTCTTTGTAGCCTTCATTGAGATGTAGCTGCAATAGTAGAAGACAACAGTTAATAAGCATATATTGTAATTAGAAATCGTTGAAGCTATTTGTGTTTGTTTTTTCCCTATTTTTTTGTTTATATAAAAAAGTGAAAATTTTATTTGCGTTTAAAAAACAGCAATTCCAAAAGAACACTAGCTATGCAAGTAAGCATATTTACTGTTGCATGGTCGTTTGCCGTTCCACCGTCTTTGATATACAAGTCAAATTGCTTGTTGTTGTATTCACATGCAACAACAATTGCTGCAACAGAGCCAACAGAGTAGGAGTCATTGGATGACAACAGATCACCAATTGTCATATCTGGAGCTAGCTTTCTGATTTTGCAAACTCGATCAATTGTCTCAATTATTGTATGGGGGAATATGACTATTGAGTACTTGGCATCGCCTCTGTCGTACTGGCATTTTTTTTTTAGCCCAAATCGAGTGATTCTTAGACTTTTGCTAGTTGAGAAATAGCTTCCAAAACGTTTGAGCAAATTGTCACTTATTCCAGCAGTGATTGTCATTAGCCCATCTCTATCAACAAAGTCTGCATGTAGTATTTGTGCCTTTACAGGAGAAGTTTGTATTTTGTACTGTGCGGGCCCATATACGGCCAAGATGTCTCCTTCGAAAACAATTTTTGGTGTTGTTGTGCATAGCTCTATAATAGTAGCTGCTTCTGGAGGTGTTTGTCTGAACCTACTATTGTTATAGTTAGAGAAAAAGCCGAAGAAAGAAATTATCAGCAATCAATAATAGGAATGTTGAAACTTAAATCAAGCTTGAGGAAATATTTGTCAATGCAATAGTTATATTCTATTGTTTTCTGTGCTAGAAAATTGTAAAAGAAAACGAGGAAGTTTCAAGTGTTAAAAATGATGTAAAAAGCAATCAGGACGAAAATAATTGCATACCTTTTTGCACTTTCAGGAGTTGACACTACTTCCATTGTCGGGCTGTTTGGTGCTAATGTTGTTTTTGTTGTGTTGTGCATGGGCAATGAACCATTTTCCATTATTTTTCAATTTTCGATTTCAGTTTCAAAAGATGTCCATGCGAAAAGTATTAAGCAAATCAGCTATAGCTGAAATTGCTAATTAGTGTAAAAAGTAGAAGAGATTTATAACAGATAGAAAATATGACAACAAACAAATAACATGAAAAGAAGAAAAGCAAAAGAAAACAAATGTCTATAATTCTTTGACTGGATTTTTAACATTTGCATAGCGCAAAGTCTATGTAATGTTAAGAATTTCAATTAAACAAGTGCTGAAAACTATGTTATTTACAGCCAAATATTGAACAATTTTTCATGTACAATTATCTTGAACATAAGAATTTGTTATTAAAACATTTTATGTAGCTTATATATGGTCTGCATTTTTATAAAATGGAGACAGCAGGTAAATACTTTTTGTAAAGAGTGTCTACATATGTTATGGCATAATTGCTATTTTTTAGATCTGAACTGTGAACAAAACAAAATGTAAACAACTTTCGATAATAAAAAAAAGCAAAAGTTGACATCACGAAATAGATTACAAGAATATGAGAAAGTTTGATAGAATTTAAACTCATAGCTATGACATCAATGTTGCAAATGCCCAAAGCTAATTTAAACCTAGCTTAGTGTGAGTAGGCAAAAATCAAATTGCTGTAGTTTAAAGTGCATGAAAGTTGCAGAAGGAAAAAAAGTACCTGCTTTTGATTTCGTGCAAATATGCTATCATGGATCTGTCCATAGATAGCAAGACAATAAAATTAGATAATGCAAAATTGAATAGACTACGCTTTTTTATCAAAGGATTGATAAGAAAGTTGAATAGTGATCAGTCCAATAAGCATCTGAAATATTGAAAACAATATCTCTGTGTTTCAAATTTGTCCAGAAGTGATCAAGCATTGAACCGGTGTTTGTTGTTGCTTTTGTTGTTTTCAGTGTCAAGCCTTTCATTTGCATAAACATTTGCAATTTTTTTTTCGATGTTGTTTCTTGCAACATGTCAATGTTCAGGTCACCAGCTACTAGGATTTGAGTAGTTGGTGTGCAAGTTGACAAAATGCAACTCAGTATATGAAAGAGATCATCAAGCACACCACATGGTCTATTGTAAATGTTCACTACTTTCAATACATTGTACCCTAATTCAAGATCTATGCAAATTGCTTCGGTGGAGTTTCTTGTATAGTTTTTAAAATCGATGATGGCAATGTGTTTTTTAATCAATGTAGGGATTCCATGCATTGAAAATGCTGAAAAGAAATTGTATTTTTCTATCATTGCTGTTTCTTTGGCAAGTGTGTGCATGTGAGTTTCTTGCAAACATAAAATGTCTGCTTGCATAAGTTCATGATCATTCAGAACATCATCATAGTGCAAAAGCAAGCTGCGTGTGTTCAATGATGAAATGAGTAATTGCCTAACATTTGGCATTGAATGCAAACCGTATTCAAATTGCAAACTCGCATGCGTTTTTAATCTATTTATTTCAGTCATGACTTTTGGACAAGTTATAAAATTTCTTTGTTCTAACTTGTTTAAAAGATAAAGACAATCAATATCTCTGACACGTGACAGCGCAGTGTAAACAAGGCCATGTCTCTTAATTCCTTTTGGGTAAAATGCTAATTTGTTCATTGTCAATCCATGTGCTCTATGGATTGTCCTTGCACATGCTAACTGAATTGGGAATTGTGCTCGCATAACATTCATTTTATTTTCAAGTGTTGTTTGTATCACAATTCTTTTGATTGGTGTCCAACTGGACTTTACGGCAGGTGTATAAAGATGTTGCATAGTAGCACGTTGCTTGTCTCCAACTTTTGGATCTGCAAACTCAATCCAAACAATATCATGGCTTGTTTGTGTATAGTGTTTAAACACACCTTCTGCACCATTGACCAAGCCATCCTCAATTGAGTAGTTGCCTCCAACTAGTTCAATAAGCATATCCTTTTTTACTACTATCATAGAGGGAAGTCGCAATGTCTTTTGTCTATGGTCATTTTTTTCAATTGACTCAATTTTGCTATCATGTGCTACTAGTGTGAATGTTCCTGTTTGCATAGCTAATAACATTTTTGAGTTATGTTGTTGAACATCCTTATTACTATAGAAAAGATAAGGAAACATTGCATCTACTGGTGGTTGTTTGTAGCAATGTTGGTTTAAGTAATCTATGTCATCCAGTGTTTGAGAGCATGTTCTAATTCTATTCAAAATTGATATGAATTTTTTATTTCTTTGACGTACAACTGTTGTAAGTTCATAGCATTTTATGGCATCAGACCAAAATGTGTAAGGAAATGTTTGTTGTTGGAATCTTGGTTGTTCAAAAATCCAACAATCCTGAACAGGTTGTGCTTGACACAAATCACCACAAAATATGACATCAAGGTTTCCAAATGCTTTTGTTGGTGTGTGCATGATTTCACGTAGTCGTTTGTCAATGTTGTGTAGCATTCGAGACCCTATTAAAGAGACTTCATCAATCAACAATACTTGAAGTTGTTCACAATCTTTTGTCAAAAGATCTAGGGTGTTTGAATTTAGAGGAAGCATGTTTGAACTTAGCGGCAGTCTGAGAGCAGAGTGGACTGTAATGCCACCTGCATTATATGTTGCTTTTCCAGTAAATGCAAGTATAAGACCCTTTTTCTTTAAAGGATCACTACCAATTTCCTTGTCATAGTAATGCAAAAGACCATCATAGATTGCTTTTGCGGTGTAAGTTTTACCTGTTCCTGCCCCTCCTGTCAGGAACAAGCGAATTGGAGTCAGCGGATTGTTTTTTTTCCTTGCAATAACTTCTTTCACAATTGATTGTTGTTCAGTATTTAGCTTTCTTCGAATTGCATGGTATTCATGCATGTTCAATAGAAATGACTTTTCTGTCAAGATGCACCCACTTTCAGCTTTTGATCCATTGGATGTACTTTTTCGGATTAGATCATGTTGAATGTCATATTGTTCAAATGCAGAAGTAGTTGTTGTTTTGTCTGTTGTCAAAGGAGCCATAGTTGTGTCTTGCAATTCAATTGTTTCAACAGCATTATCAAGGTCACCCCACTTTGTTGTTGTTGGTGCGATAAAGTTTTGTTCAACAATGTCTATTTGTTCTTTGAATGCAACATATGCATCAGACCATGTTTTGAAATTGCTTTTTAGTAGGTTGCAGTTGTCTCTATGCGGCATAAAGAGGATGATCTTTTCTCTAAAGAAATTTTCAGGGTCTTTTTGTTTGTTATAGCGAATAAATCGTATGATACATGGTCTATTTATTTTTCTTGTAATTGAGTGGATACAAGAATAGAAAGATGCATATTCTGCCAAGCAGATGTTTTCAAGCTCAACAAGACGTGCAATGTATTTGTCCAAAATTGATGGGCAAATAATATCATCAGAGTCATCTGGTTCTTTTTCCAAAAGTGATGGTTTTTTCAAGACAACTATTTTTTTGTCGTCCGAAGCAGTGTTAATGAAAATAGTCTTCCTGGAGGATGAATGTAGAGATAACGACAATATGACATGTACTGCTTCTCTAGTAGACATTTGTTGCATGTTCAGATGCGCATTTCCAAGCTTACGTATTGTTTCGATCTTTCCATCATTCTCAAGAAGACATTGTTCTTTGATCTTTTTGAAAGCATTTGTCATCGATCTATCAAATTTGGTGATGTAAGAGCTTACATATGTTGTTGTAGCATAAGCATCTAAGATATATTGTGCATCTGTATTTGCCTGCCATAACTCTGGTATCGCTTTTGCAAATGAATTGATCCAAATGTCAGCAGGATCTCTTTTTAGTATTAAGGTAGACCGAGAAAGCAAAGACCGTAGTAGCAAAATGCATTCATCTCTGGTTAGTTCTAGCTCTAGGAGTAATTGTGCAAATGACATGTTTTTAGAATATTCCTTATGTTCAATAAGAACAAATACCTTTTTTGCTCTTTGAATGAGATCATCTGGAGCATTTTCTAGTGGCTCTAGAATAATGGTCCTATCCATAGGAGGCAATGGGAAATTGAATCTACACGTGGAATGTCGATGTTTTCTACATGTTTTTGTGTGACGATGTGTTTGAATTTGAATAAGATTTTGATAAAGTAAAAACGAGTCTGTGGATATATAGTGATCAACAAAACTAATAATCTCCTCGTTTGAATTTTTTCCATAGACAGGTGCATTTTGAATCCAAATTAGTCCATGTTCATGCTCATTTTCTCTTTGTTGAAATTCGGTCGTAAAAAAAAAATCTTGTATTTTTCCAAACAATGTATTGTTTTTTTAACATAAGAGACTTTAGTGCTGCTATTTTGTGTCTATAGTAGCGAGTACAAATCACTGGGTGTCTTCTTATTAACGTATCAATATTTTCTTCCAATGCATTGTCTTGTAAATCTGACAAATGTTTTTCATCAATTTGTTTCAACGCATTGCATAAAGGTGCCCAAAGGTGTTCAACACTTGTAAAGGTTAAAAAGAATGTAGGAGGACCAAGCTGTCGAATCATTGCAAATAGTTCTTTTTTCATATTTTCAAAGTAGTCAGGTGATGTTCTAATCGCTTTCAACGTACGATACCCAATCGGAGATTGGAGTATTATTACAAGATTGTCTTTTGACTTGACATCTCTTGCCAATATTTTTTTGTCCTTTAACTCTCCCATGCGAATTGATATCCAAGCAGTGTTTTTTACTTGTTTTATTATGACTTTAATTGCTTTAAAGAAAATATTCGTGCAATGTGTTTCAAAGTCTGTACTTTCATGTTGTAGCTCCGACTGTGATACTTGTTGATAAGAGAAGCGATCGAAAATTTCATTTGGTCAACTAAATCCGTAGAAAAGTGTAGGAAAATTTAGCTCTTCAAAGTATTTGTCTTGGAAAATGCTCAATGGTCGAAAGTTCTCGGAAGGTGCAATTTCTATGATTTTGTTGTCTAAGTCATCTATTAGATGTGTTTCTCCATATCCATGTATCAATGTTTCTGATATTGGTTCTATGTTTATTTCATTTTCATCATCATCTGTTTGTTCCGTTGTTTCTTGAGTATTTGACTGTTGTTTCGCTGTTTCACTAAATATTTTTTCCCAATTAGTATCGATTACAATGCATTCAATTTTATAAAGTTCGTTTTGCATAAATCACTCAGCGTAGTCATAATGATCTTTGGCCGAATATTTCCAGATAGATATGCGTTTTTGTATTCCAATTTTCGCTTTAGCATAATTGCAACTGTCAAATTGTCATCTAGACTTCTAGGCAATGCTGTTTGAACTCTATCCAAGTCTGCAGGGACATTGATAATTGAGCCAGTTAGCCCAATTTGTGCTCTTTTATAACCAAGTTGTCTTATCTATGCAAAGGCTATCCTTGGTGACACCAATCGTTCTTCCAAAGGAGTCAGTATAGTTACAGATGGCAATATGTTATTGCGGCAGATTCGTGTAGGCGATGTAAACATAGGAAATTTCCCATTAGCAATTGCTTTCTTGCAAGGTCTACAAATTTGAACAAGTAGCATTGCAAATGACACATCTTCTGTATTTGCTAGAGCCTGTAAAGCTAATTTAATCGTGTTGTTCACACAACAAATGTCTTTTTTAAAATGCAGTTGTTTACACACAGAACATGCATGAATAGGTGTGTCTTGAATAACTTTTAAGTATCTAACAACTGCTTTCTTTGCCTTTGTACATTCCTTTTGCTTTTGACGAATGTGCATTCCTTGTCTACGCATATTGTGTTTCAACAAGCGTAAGTTTTTTTGTGTATTGTCATCAATGCATGTTTGCATGCTGGTTTTGCTTTTTGAAAATTGCTCAGATATGCAAGAGTTTTTTTGTTCTATGTTTCCTATCTTTTGTTTTTGCCTTTTTACTTTAATTGCATTTATGTATATTCGCTTGTTCAAGGATCCCTTGTCAATGTTCTTGTCTACAATGTTTTCTTTTCCTATTGTCTGTTTGTTCTTTTTAGAATTATCCGTTGCAATTGCAGTAGAAGTATTTCTCTTGCAATTGGGTGGAAAGGGCATTTTATTTCGACAATGTTCTTGTAACAAAGGTTGGAAATGCGAATGCATTTTATCTATTACATGTTGCATTAGGCATAGAACTTTTGACGATGTATTTGTTGCATAGAATGTTGCAATATTTTCTTGCAAATTATTGCTCCATAGATGTATGTTAGTGCCTAGTAGCTCACATAACCATTGGAGAGCAAATCGATCTCCTTCTATATGACCAATGATATATGGCTTTGCCAAATGCATAATATAGGTTTCCCATCCAGAAACAAGAGATGTATCTGCTAATGTGTTTTTATCAAGATATATGTCCAAGCATTTTATTGCTCTAATATCGTTTGAAGCAATACAATTATAAAAGCTTTGTGCAATTGCTTTTATAACACTTTGTCCATCAGTGAAGAGTGTTAATTTGGAAATTGATTCAAACAAGGAGTCATGACAATTCCCAGGAAGTCGATATGACATTTCAACTTGGTTATATAGACATTGATTTACATTTGCGCTATGAGGAAGCATATCAACGACTTGTCTATTGGCTTCCATTGTTTTATATGACAACAACGGTTCGAAGTGGCCAGAAGCTGGTGTGTGGTCATGGAACAATATATTGTAGCAATATTCAAATTTCCCAGAATTGAAATGAAGGTATTTTGTTTCTTTTGTTAATGACCAAACAACGACTGGAACGTTCAACCATTTTGAAAACCACTTGATGCAAAATATATCACCCCATAGTCCATATACACTTTGATCATCTGGCTGCGAAGCAGATTGCGACATGCGATTGAGATATTCGTTGACATTTCCTATGTTATGAAATTCTAGCAAATAGTCAACTGTCAATTCTGTGCGCATCGATAACAATGTAGAGGGATCTTTCTGATCTAGACAAACACGAAAATGATTCACAATTCCTTCCCTTATCTCTATCGATGTATATCGGAAATGCAATAATACTGCAAGTGCGTTAAATAGGCAATTTCCTGGCTCATAGTGAAAATTGTCTAGTTGAAACAGATTGCTTGTAGCCAATGCGTGATCAATTTGTTGCCAGTTAGAATATTTGATCCCAAGACCATCTCCCTTTAAAACATAATCGCTTTTACTTTTGTCTTTTCGCATATTGCCTACAAAAACATTTGCAATAGCATATATTTCTTGCCTTTTTGGTTGTTCTTTTTTCTATGTCTCTGGTCGTTTGTCTAGGAAAACCTGCAGGCAAGTGAAGAGAAACAGAACCTAAGGAAAAGAAAATAAGCAAAGGGTATGAAATTTTTTCAAGCCATGATGTTGTAAACATTGTAAATTGTTCTTGTCATTGCAAATAAGCAAAGCAAACGAAGGAACATATTGACGACAAACTTTTTTCAAATGAAGTGTATTTTGCCCTCTTAGTAGAATAGGAAAAAAACGGGATGTTAATTGCTAAGGTGAAATTATTAAATATCCAAGATTTGGTATCAATGCAAAAAAAATGCTAATTAGAAAACAAAAAAATTCTATGTCTATGTGTTCAGTTTTTGTTTTTTGAAACTATATTTGAGTTTGTTATCTTACAACCACCAAGATGAATTTTTGTAGGAAACTATCCAGCTACGGTTCTGGTTAGAGTGAAAGGTTTCAGCACTTAAAAGGTCGAAGTCACTTTATCAAGAAATATGGATATAATGTTTCTCATCACACATCAGTACACACTTGATTTCCTATCCTACTCGGGGAGAATCATTAGATTCAATGCAATATTAGATTCATTGGTGACCTGTAACAAAGGCAATCAGACCGAATGCATTACATTGCCTATTTAATGTCGATGAATCATTCTACATAATCTTGTACATATATCTTAAGCAGATATGATGATAAACATAAGCTCGATCTCATATATTAGCATAAAGATTTGGTCCTACCATTCATTAACACTATACACATATCCAAGGTTATGGAATTACATACATATAGATCCACGTGATTTACGTGACATCACATATGCTAGTTACCTATTATAAGGTATGGTCTTCCTTCTTAGCTTCCATATAATAACAATGTGATGCTGAGCTTAACCCATTAGCATAACCCTATATGTGGTGCTGAGCTTAACCCATTAGCATAACCCTATGTGTTTGTCCATAATCAATTGCACACGTCATTAATAATGCTTATACTATTCTTAAGCTGAGAATCATAATAATCAATACAAGCAACTAATGTCTACTAGTATGAACAACGTATATGTCTAATATGATCGTGATAAGCATTGCTTATTACGATAGCTTAGGTATGGTTATTGCTATGGAGATTGCACTCTTCTCTATCTTCCGGTTGCACCAACACTAAATAATTATAGCCAAAGGCATGTAAAACAATCTCCCCTATATGAATAATTACACATAATACATAAGGGTAAATAAATCACTTATAGCTTACATTGGTTACATATCAGTTATTTATGAGACAATTCACAACATACATACTATATTCGTTGATGAGGACTGCCAACAATCTAGATGTATGTTCACCAGCAGGAAACTCAATAAGTTCAGCTTCTTCTTAATGCAAATTTGGCGAACTTGCTGGGAATCCCCTAGATCCTAGTCAAACACACCTATCTCTATTAATATAGTTACATAGACTAACTTTCCTTTGACACACTACAGTTACAATATCAATTCACTAGTGACCTATAACAAAGAGAATCAAAGGCAAGTCATTACATTGCCTACTTAATATGGATGAATCATTCTACATCAAAGCTCATTCGCTCTGAAATGATGACGTAAGTCTTGGAATCGGCAGGCCAAGAGCCGGCGGTGCAATGCCGTCAGCGTCTGTTCATTTGTTTAATGCATGACAGAATATTGAAGTCACGTTGTAGAGGGCGTTCAAGCCACCTTGAGTGGTGATGTAAGTCTTGAAATGGGGGCGTTGCGGGTCTGGTCATTTGTTTAATGCATCGCAGGTTAACATGACAGAGAGAAGCAGACTGAAGCCACGTTGAAGCCAACATTCGAGGCATAAAGTCTTGAGCGGGTATGAAAGACACCTGTTAGCTCATAACGTATTCTAGTTTGTGAGTATTTAAACGAATTGATAAGGTTTGGCTTGTGCCAGGATGACGGTGCTCGCATGCTTTCATCTTGGTTGTGCGAAGGAGAAGTCCAAGGTCGTGGATCGCGTATTCGTCTGCGTTTGTTTCCTTGGTTGAGGTAGATTCAGGGTTTGTTAGCTGTTGTAGATAAGAAGATACATAGCAACTATGTAAAATTATCTTGTTCGTTAGTCATCAGCCAATCTGAACCCAACAAGACTAGGAAAGTCGAGTGAAGTCAATGCTTTCAACCAATTACTAAACTACAACCAAAAAAAACAACCCCTCCTAGAATAGCACAAGCAATGCTTAACATCTCCTTCAAGTGGCAAAATGCATGAACATATGTGCAATAGAACCAGACGCAAAATAAAGGATTAGCAAAGTGACCCAACATATGTGTCACTATGCCAAGTTAATATAACCATGCCTCCACATGTGTGGCAAGAGAGGGAGCTCAAGCAAGATGATGTGCCAAATCAACAATACTCCTCGGAATCACCATCCTGCATAAAAATATGCAGCAACATGGCGCTTAAAACCAAAATTGGACGTCCGACAACTTGTACATAAGATGTCAAATAAATCGGGAAATTGATACTAGCACTACTATTGTGATATTTGCGTTATAATCTTATCTCAAGTGGATATAACAGACTATATAATGTATAAAGCAGGTATGCTTGTAGGAATTTTTGACTTGACACTTGATTTGGAATAAGTAGGAACAGATGAATGTACTAACAAATGTTCCATAATATGGGAATGTAAGTGATGGTTGAAATACATTGTATTTTTCGTTTATATAGCAGACCACTCGAGCACAAGGTCATAAGGTGACAAATCATTAATAACAAGTCAAACACATGAGAATCATTTACAAATAAATAAATGTAAATAAGTTGATCCTTGTAATGTAAATATATGTACAGGGCCCAAGACCTTGGCACAGAATTTATCCACAACAAAGTTATTACATAAATAGGCAGACGAAAAAGAACCATGTATGCACAGGGACAAAGCCTTTTCACACAGAATACGAAACTAAAAACATGTAAACAAAGCATAGACGTATACATACAGACATTGAGCATATATACACAAGTTTGTAGATAAATAAACCTTGAATCTACGTGAACTAAGGCAACAAAGGCAGAGGAATAGGCAATCACTGACCTTGGACTTCTCCTTCTGCTACTGCTGCTGCTGCTCCTCTCTCTGTGTCTATGTGTTTTGTTTTGTGTTCTTTGCCCAACTGAGATGAACCATGCGAGCACCAATACCCTGGCACAAGCCAAACCTTATGAATTCGTTTGAAAATTCACAAAATAAAATATGCTATGAAACCATAAAACTGACTCACCAGGTGGCGCAGCAGCTGTCTTTCGTAGCTGATCAAGATTTTATGACTTGAATGTTGGCTTCAACGTGTCTATTCAAAGTGGCTTCAACGCCCTGTTCACTGTCATGTCAATTGTTACAAGTTCTATGATGCATTAAACAAATGAGCAGACCCTAACAGCATCGCACCACCGGCGCTTGGGGTACCTATTTCAAGACTCACGCCATCATTTCACAGCGAACGACGTTTGACATAAATCATTTTTTATAAAATTTAGTTTAATAAAAAACAGGCTATAACTATGTAAAACCATATAGATAAAAAAAAATTAAACTCAAGTGCGAGGAAAATTAAGTAGATTAATTAATAGGGTACGAGCGATCCATATATTTCCTGCCACACAGGATATAATAATAATAATAATAGCATGAGTATGATTGTAACTTGGCAATGATACACTAATTAAAAACTCATTGTTACAGACAAGCTGAAAAATGCTCTAGCATTGCTCGCAACCAGTTCTGGAATTTGACGGGCTAAAGAACGTTTTTAGGACGAAATTTTTTTCAGTTCTTAAACCTATTTGACAGTAAAAAAAAATGCTGGCAGGTCAACAGCTGCGTCCATTAACAATTTCAAACCGTTGATTCGACGTTTACAGTGTTAAGGCCCACGCCATAAATTTTAATAACTGGCAATCACCGTTTGACAAGACAATTCAAGCAAACAGACTTGCAGTGACCCATTCCATGCACCAACACGATAGCAGCTACAAAGGTGAATGCACAACAATAATTGACATGGACCTCAATTTGGCAGGTGCATTGACATCCAAACGTGTAGCAACAACATAGCAGGGAAAGAACAGTAAGCACAAAAAACGCTAGCATATAGACAAACATAGAGCAGCACGATGGGCTGTTTTTCCTTCCACTTAGAGAGGCCTTGCGAAAAAGAAAACTAAATCAGACACTGCCATGAAATTAACACACAAACATAGTTCTATTGCGGCCACAACATAATGATAATAACATAGACAAAATGCATAATGCATAAAACCAGCAGGCACACAAAAGTAAAAAATGCTACTAATAGTAATCTTATGCATAAATCAAGAAAAAATCCTAGACTTGTGAAGGAAGCATTTTGGTGCATATCAATGTGTGAAAGAAGCATTTTGCTGCATATCAATGGCTGCCTGACGCAACGAAGATGCCTCTTCTTCCTTCAAGTTAGTGTTTGCAATTTAGAGCAATGTTGCTCTTGCTTCAACAAAGAGAGTCAACATTTCAATCTTGCTCTCCCTGTCTGTTAAATCTATAGAGGACATCTCCAAACTAGAAATTCCTTTGAGAAGTCCAAACCAAACAACATTGTTATTTGCTAAGAATATTTTGGTAAATTTATGAGATAGAGTCAAATTTCAAAAGCTTAAAATAGAACAACAAAAAAAATATTGAATTATGTATATACTGAAACTATGGATCTATTGCAAGATAGATGAGCTGAAGTAATAGAACAGTGGAAGACAATAATGGACTCTAACAAAACAATTGTTAAAAGAATGGTGAAAATCCATGACAGCGCTTGTTGAGGTACCTCTCATCTCCTCAAGACTTTCATTTAATTTAATTTTTATAAAATTACTGCGTTTTGTTAGTTTCTCCTCTCTAAGTTCATTGATGAAAGTTCATCAATTCGATCATTAGTGAATTACGTATGACAAAATCTCTAAAATGATATATCTCTGAAAATCAACCATACTCCGGCTTTAAAAATATGAAAAGTATACACTCAGACCAGTGGAAGTTTACATAATATTTGGATGCTTTTTAGGTTTGGCTATGTATACATAAAGCTTCGACAGAGAACATCGAATAAAATTCCAATGGTCGATAGGGTTTTAGCCTATTTTTTATTAATTTTATGGTATATTAATTTGACACTATTTAAATTTGTATAAAACGTAAACTGAAACGGACAGAAAATACAAGACTGTCGTCAAATTTCAGTTTGACACGCAAAATAAATTTGAATTTCCAGCCCTGTTCACAACCTCCAGGGGGTTGCAAAGCGAAACCTTCAGGCAACAAAACGAAAATGATGAGTCTTGAGAGGCTTCTCCAAGGACAAAACCCTCATTGCATCTACCGAGGTTGAAGTACAATGTATTTAAATGGATATTAAGACCCATGAACAACCAAATTTTTCATATGCATTGAGTTATCAACCAGCTAGTTGGCTATATTAATGATCATCGTAAAGACGAGCTCTACGATGGACAATATCAACAATACATGCAGTTACAACGCGAGGTGGAAGCATAACTTATGGTTAAGCGAGATCATGCTAAGATATCCAGGTTCGAATCCATAACTTATGTAATCATTGAGTACCTGCAAAAAAAATTAATATGCTTTAGCTTAATGCTAAGCAAGCCACCCAACGTGTCATCATAGACAAGCTCAAAGGCACATTGTATAACTCTCCATCATATTCCACTCCACAACTACACTCGAACTACATAACTCTCCAAAGAAATTTCCGACACACGAATCAACCCCTGATCCGCACAAAAAATCCCTAAAATGATATATATGTGGAAATCAACCATGCTCCGACTTTAAAAACATCAAAAGTTTATACTCAGATCAGTGGAAGTTTACATAATATTTGCATGCTTTTTAGGTTTGGCTATATATACATAAAGCTTGCACAGAGAACATGGGATAAAAGTCCAATGGTTGCTAGGGTTTTAGGCTATTTTTTATTAATTTTATGGTCTATTAATTTGACACTCTTTAAATTTGTATAAAACGTAAACTCAAAGCCGCAGAAAATACAAGATCGTCGTCAAATTTCCATTTGACATGCAAAATAAATTTGAAATTCCAGGCCTGCTCACAACCTCCAAGGGTTGCAAAGCGAAACCTTCAGGGAACAAAACGAAAATGATGAGTCTTGAGAGGCTTCTCCAACGACAAAACCCTCATTGCATCTACCGAGGTTGAAGTACAATGTATTTAAATGGATATTAAGACCCATGAACTACCAACTTTTTCATACGCATTGAGTTATGAACTAGGTAGTTCGCTATATTAATGATCATCGTAACCATAAGCTCCACGATGGACAATATCAACGATACACGTAGTTACAATGTGACGTGGAAGCATAACTTATGGTTAAGTGAGATCATGCTAAGATATCCAGGTTTGAATCCATAAATCATGTAATCATTGAGTACCTGCAAAAAATTTAATATGCTTCAGCTTAATGTTAAGCAAGCCACCCAACGTGGCATCATAAACAAGCTCAAAGGCACAGTGTATAACTCTCCATTATATTTCAGGCTCCAGAAGTACACTCGAACTACATAACCCTCCAAAGAAGTTGCCGACAGAGGATTCAACCCCTGACCCGCACGAAAACACGGCACAACAAGCTGAAATCAAAACCCCAAACCCAAATCCGAACGAAAGCGCTCAAAATCAAAACCGAGAAATCGTTCTTCGTAAATTTCCCCTAAAAACGGTCCATGGAAGCTACAAAACCGGCGGCATTCCTTTATGCTGACATCCTTCTCGCTCTTAAGTAAATGGCGCACTGAACTCAAAAGTTTGTAACTCCATTTTTGCTATTCTCTTCGGCCCCGAGACCTTAGCAGAGAATTTATGCACAACAAAGTTATTGCATAAATAGACATACAAAAAAAAAACTATGTATGCACAAGGACAAAGCCTTTTCAGACAGAATACGAAACTAAAAATCTGTAAACAAAGCATAGACGCATACACAGAGAAAATGAGTATATATACACAGGTTCGTAGAGAATGAGCATAGACGTAAACATTTTCTTCGGCGCCGAGACCTTGGCAAACAATTTATCCACAACAAAGTTATTACATAAATAGCCATACGAAGAAAACCTATATGTGCACAGGGACAAAGCCTTTTCAGACAGAACACGAAACTAAAAACATGCAAACAAACCATAGACGTATACACATAGAGAATAAGCATATATACACAGGTTCCTAAACAATGAGCATAGACGTAAGCCTTTTCTTTGGCCCCGAGACCTTAGCACAGGCAACAAGCGCAGACGAATACGCCCTCCACAACGTGGCTTCAACATCCTGTCATGCATTAAACAAACGAGCAGACGCTGACGACATACACTCGAACTACATAACCCTTCAAAGAAATTGCCGACACACGAATCAATCCCTGACCCGCAGGAAAACACGCCACAACAAGCTGAAATGAAAACCCCAAAACCCAAATCCAAACGAAAGCACTCAAAATCAAAACCGACAAATCGTTTTTCATAAATTTCTCCTAAGCATAAACGTAAGCCTTTTCTTCGGCCCCAAGACCTTAGCAAACAATTTATCCACAACAAATTTACTACACAAATAGCCAGACGAAGAAAACCTATGTGTGCACAGGGACAAAGCCTTTTCAGACAGAATACGAAACTAAAAACATGTAAACAAACCATAGACGTATACACACAGAGAATGAGCATATATACACAGGTTCGTAAACAATGAGCATAGACGTAAGCCTTTTCTTCCACCCCGAGACCTTAGCACAGAATTTATCCACAACAAAGTTATTACATAAATAGCCATACGAAAAAAAACACTATGTATGCACAGGGACAAAGCCTTTTCACACAGAGTACCAAACTAAAAACATATAAACAAAGCATACACGTATATAAACAGACAATGAGCATATATGCATAGGTTCATAGATAAATAAACCCTGAATCTACCTGAACTAAGGCAACAAACGTAGATGAATAGACGATCCCTGACGTTCGACTTCTCCTTCTGCTGCTGCATCTCCTCTCTCCGTGCACAAACAGCTAACAAACCCTGAATCTACCTGAACCAACGCAACAAACGCAGACGAATACCTCCTCCGCCAAACCAAGATGAAACCGTGGGAGGACCGTCACCATGGAACAAGCCAAACCTTATCAATTCGTTTCAATACTCACAAACTAGAATACGCTATGAGCTAGCAAGTGTATTTCATACCCGCTCAAGACTTTATGCCTCGAATATTGGCTTCAACGTGGCTTCAACCTGCTGCTGCTCCTCTCTCCATGCACAAACATCTAACAAACCCTGAATCTACCTGAACCAAGGAAACAAACGCAGACGAATACCTCCTCCGCCCAACCAAGATGAAACCGTGGGAGGACCGTCACCCTGGCACAAGCCAAACCTTATCAATTCGTTTCAATACTCACAAACTAGAATACGCTATGAGCTAGTAGGTGTATTTCATACCCTCTCAAGACTTTATGCCTCGAATATTGGCTTCAACGTGGCTTCAACCTGCTGCTCCCTGTCATGTCAACCTGCCATGCATTAAACAAACGACCAAACCCGCACCGCCCCCATTTCAAGACTTACGTCACCACTCAACGTGGCTTCAACGCCCTCTACAACGTGGCTTCAACATCCTGTCATGCATTAAACAAACCAGGCTTCAACATCTTGTCATGCATTAAACAAACGAGCAGACGCTGATGGCATCGCACCGCCGGCTCTTGGGATGCCGATTCCAAGACTTACGTCACCATTTTAGAACGAATCAGCTTTCAAATAAATAATTTTTATAAAATTTAGTTTAATAATTAAAACATTGCAACTATGTAAAACCATATAGCTAGAAAAAAATTGAACTCGAGTACGAGCTAGACTAGGTAGACTAGGTAGCTGATAATAGGGTCCTCGTGATCCATTTATATCCTGCTACGTAGGACATAAAAACGAGATTATCAATAAAAAAATTAGACTATCAAACCAAACTATAGAAAACATATTTAGGTAAGTGGAAATTAACGCCCATAATGGAGGCCATCGAAACGGTCACGGTGTTAGAGTAATATGCAAGAGCCATTGACGCACTTGAGTCTCCAGGAAAGCTATGGAGAAACATCGAAGTGGACCATAATGTGTTCCAGCAGGTTGTATATAGTATTAAAATAGGCTGAGAACCCCATTTGGCATTGTGAGAAAGATTAATGTGCATTCCAATATTAAGGACGAATTTGTAACAATCTCTCTGAACAACCATTTAAATCTGTCCTCAACATGGATGGGGACTAAGAAGTGGATGGGAAATAGCAATATTATTAATGCTTGGAGGATTTTCTTGGGTGGTTTGAAGAGGCTTAGATACAAACAACACCAAGGTCGTTAGAGGAGGAGCAAATGGTCTACTCCCCTCTTTCATCACACACACAAAAAATTAACAGCTTCCCTAATGCTTGGGTACAAAAGAAAAGGGACAAGGTACCGAACTGAGAGCAAAGGCCATGGCTGTTTAAGTCAATATAACAAACTTCAAGATACAAGTCTAGTTACAAACCCTCAGAACAAAAAAGATATTAGTCTGAATCAAAAACCATCAAAAGAATGTAATAATAAAATAAATATAACTGTATTTGAGTAGTGGTTGGGGTATCATATACAGAACACCCTCACCTGTGTTAAGCTTAATATCGTTTCATCTAGGCATTGGCAGAGCCAAAGGAAGGCCACAGGCCTTGGAAAATAAAACTGAACCAGTACCTTGAAGAAGTTCCCTCGTTGTGTGTAACATCCCCTCACAAGACATTTTCCATTTTTACTACAAGTGAAAGATTTTATTGTTTTTATTACTCTTTGAGTTATTAAAATTCACAAAAATTGGAATGATGTGCACTAAAACTATTTTTATTATTATTTTAAATAAAAGGAAAACATTGGAGAGGATCAATTGAAAGAGGGGTCACCACCTACAACTACGGATAAGAGATAGCACAACCATTATGAAAAAACAATCAATCCAAGTAGGAGACCTCAACACTCCAACAAACACAAAAATAGGGATCGAGGATTTACTTGAAATTGGGTTGATGATGGCACATGACCTAGACAAATACTATAAAGAGGAGCAGTGAAGGATGTTGTGCATTTTTGTTGAGAATTCTTATTTGATAAGTCCATCAATTCAATTTTTACGGTTAGAGACTCGAGCTCGGGGTGAGATTTGGTGAGCATTCATATTCTCTATGGTTGGTAGGAATTGATACCTCTCCGGTGTGTTTCTGCTCGGCATAAATTCTTCTGTGAAGTAAGTAAAATGTTATACTCTTATGGGTTGTTTTTCTTTGGCATTCACGGCTGTTGGATTTAGAGATATGTTTTTTTTTTTTTTTTATATGTTATGCATGCTCAAGATCTGCCATTTCGGCTGTAGAATTGCGTTATTCATTTCAGATCCCTGTTAGATCATCTCGGTGGTTAAAACGCGATTTTATACTCTGCATTTTTGTTGCATCATTTTGATCGAATCGTCTCTCGACTGAGCGCATGAATTATTTTTTATTGATGCTTTGGTCGTTCCGTAGATTGCTTTCAAAGTTTTTTATTTTCTTTTTGTTAATTGTGTGGAGAAATCGGAGTCGATTTCTCTGTCAGCCGTCCCATGTTGGAAGTATGGGCATCTTGATTCACTACAGACTTAAGCTCTAGGAGCATCGTTTCGGTAATAGCGTGTCGATTTCAGGTTCTATGGTTGTTCTACTTTTGCCTGCGGTTTTCATTTGTTATAATACCACTACCTGGATCGTGGATACTAACGGTGGTCAGTCGCCGTGGTATGGTTCCTCATTTTCTTTTATGATTTCCGGTATTTTTCGTTCTTCTCTTTTAACTCGGCGATCTCCTCTCTGTCCAGAAATCCACCGGCAATAATCGTGTACTGTAGTGCTATTTATTTTTATCTTTTTAATTTTAAAACCGTGATCTCTCTCTCTCTGTTGAGGGCATGGACAGAATCCCGACCTTTTTTCTCGTCTCTGTTCCATATCCATGTTGGGGTTATGTGTGGCAAACCTAACTAGGAGAGCTTCCAACGTCTTCTATATTCTTGTTTACTCGATCGGTGAATCTGCCAGTGTAACGTTTACTTTATGTGTCTATTTGCTTGCTTGGCGGTCTCTCCTACTCGGATGACCTGCCAGTGTAATGTAACTTTGTTTCCTTTGTTTTCGTGTGTTTACGGTTGGGTGCCCTTCTCCTATTTTAACTGGAGGTCAAGACATGTTTTGCACAAATTTGGGTCTCTTAGTGAGCCCTTCGAACTGCTTGGTGTCTTGATTGTGGTTGATTACGATGTTTTCCTACATGATGTATGATTAACATGCGAACTAATTGGATATCAATATTGTTTTCTAATGTTTTTATAAATATCTTTTGAAATATATGATTATAATGCTTTTATAGTTATCCGTGGAAATATTTGATTATATTGTTTTTATAAATATCTTTGAAAGATATGATTTTATTGTTTGGACAATTATCTTTTTGAAATATATGGTGATAATGTTTTATAATTATCTTTTGAAATATATGATTATATTGTCTTGATAAGTATCTTTTGAAATGTATGATTATAATGTTTTACAATTATCTTTTGAAATATATGATTATAATGTTTTTATAATTATCTTGTGAAATATAATATATGAATTATATTGTTTTTATAATATTTGATTATATTGAATTTTTTTCTTCCATCATCTTAAGAGAATGATATATTGCTTTTATAATTAGCTTATGAATTTTATTTAGAATAGAATGATTATTTTGTTGCCTCATGAAAAGTATAGAATCCAATAAAGTTAGGAAAAGTGAACAAATACAATATATACATCTATATATATATTATATATATTTTGATCAGTCAAATGGATAAATGATTGAGAATTTAAAATCAAATGAAAATTGATAGTTTCATCTTGCTCTTTTTTCCAAAATTCTATAATCTCGTGAAATCAATAGGAGTTAATGAAAAGCAATTTTTATATATATTATAATTCTTGGTATGTTAATATTCGGAGTAAGACATTGTGCCTAGGTATCCAAAGAGTAAATCCAACATACCTATGAACGCTTACCACTTGGATTTGTCCAATTCCATGCATGGGAAATCAACATGCATCATAAAAGGTCCACTTGTAAGTAACCCTTACCCCCAAGCCGCAATAGTCATAAATTATGTAGTAATACTAAAAGACAACACTTACCATGGGTGGTGGGGGGAAGTTCCTAAATCCTCGGAGTGGGCTGTTGAAGGTGGTGTGCAGATCTACAATGGGATGACACTGTTAAATCCATACTCTACAAATCCACAGAGGTGTATATATACATGAAAGAAGAACAATATAAAAGGGACAAATTACCTGGGGAAGAAGAGGAAGGGTAATCTTCTCAGTCGGATCTCCTCGTGCCTATGTTTTCCATTGGCACCTGTAAGAGGCATATGGAAGGCCCTCGAAATCATTCTAAGTGTTTATGTATATTCATATGGATTGCGGGTTGTACCCATGAGAAATCCCGAGAATATCAGTCGAATAACCTCTAGTGCTACGTAAAAGAACCACTAAGGGTTACCGGCACCCTAGTAAGAGTGTCAATCTCATTTGTAGAATATCAAAGGAATGAGATAAGGGAACCGACGTGCATTGAACCCTAGTGGTAGGAACCTTGTCACCGTGGATTAAGCCTTGTAATGGGGACGCATATTTCTTCCGATAAAATGTTCGCTTAATAGATTCGACTTGATAGATTATTTCCTTGACTTGCTTAAACCCTAGATTGTTTGAGATTAGATCTCCAAGTTCCAGATCTCTTGGATTATATGCTTGATAAATCGCTTGGGGATTTCCAAATCGAAGATCTAAATAAATATGGATCTTTAAATTGCTTGAATGGTTCACCTCCAAAATTTGATTGAATGCCCAAAATACCCCTACTGCACATATCATATATTAATTATGTCGATAGACGTTTATATCTTATATTTTTTGGGACTGGACTTGATCGAGTGTATCATCAAGATTCAGTAGAAGTATACAAGTGTGCGGGCATAGTGGACGGTTGGCGGTTGAACGCGCCGAGTGTATTCCACGTGGTGGAAACAGTTGAACACGCCGTTGTAATCCTGCATATCCAACACCCTCCAGGCGTCCATCAAGGTGCTGAGCACGAGGTCACGAGGCCACCGAAAGTATAATATGAGATCGCATTTGGGAAAGCGGGGGAGCCCAGTAGTTGGATTATCTTATAGATGTGGGGAAGGGGCTTGGCCTGTTTTTTTTCGATGTAGTTGCGTAGTAGGACATGACGGCTCATTTTAGTCTGCGATAAGATTGGGGAAGGGACGGCTCTCTAAGAGAGCTTAATCCTATTTTTTTTCGTATCATGTTAGTGTGCGATAAGATTGGGGAAGGGATTGCTCTGCTCTATAAAAGATCTCGATCCCTTTTTTCTTAGGAGCCGTGTTTCTATGCAGATTTGTATTTTGTATATTGGTTCACCTCTTGTAGTTTTAAACAATACTAATTAATGTTTTGCAGGTTGACATGCTAGTCGTTCAACAACCCATGTATTCAAAGAGACTTCAAAAGAACCCATGTATTCAAAGAGGTTGATGCTGTTATTGACCTCATGTATAAAATGGGAAGTAATTAACCTCGAATCTATAATCTGACGCGGATAGGTTTTTCTAATCGTTCGAGTTGCCAATCTTTATTTTTAAAGATTTTTTGCATCCAGAGTCTTAGGGTTGGCGTACGAAGATGTACACAACAAGAAAATCCATCGTTTAGCACCACAAGGTAGCACCACTTATAGTTTGTGGTGTAAATGTGGTGGTATTTGCACCACTTATATTTATGTGGTGTTAAAGTGGTGTTATTAACACCATTTATATTTTGTGGTGTTAAAGTGATGGTATTAACACCACTTATAGTTTGTGGTGTTAATATGGTGTTGTATAAGTTAATATTATTGGAAATTGAGTTTTACCTTTATGACAAATGCCATGTTGGCAAGTACCGTAAAGTGGTGCTAAGCTATTATTTTCCACATGGATATGTACACTTAGGATTTAATTATGTGGATTTGCACCATAAACACATTCACAAATAACTATTTTGAAAATAACTCAATTCAATATTTATTTATTTTTTCATCAATTAAAATAAATGATCAAAGATTAATTTATGTGCTTTTGCACCAAACTTACAATAAGTTCAAATATTTATATTTAGAATATTTAAGCAAATAAATTTACGTGATTCATTTATGAGGTTTGCACCACAAGCACAACAAGTTCAATTTTTTTTTTGGGGAAATAGCTCAATTCATTTATTCATTTTTTATATTATTTAAACATATAAATACAATTGACAAATAAATAAAAACAACTATTTTTAATTTATTACTATTATAAAGTAGTAATAAAATTATTTGAATTTAAATTTGATTATTCATTTGAGATATTTTTATCTTCTTAATTTTTTTTATGGAAATTAGTATTATTATTAGGTTTTTAACACAATATATGGGTCTGAGATCCATCTATATGATCAATGGAGAAAACTTCTAGCTAAGGTCCTAAAAGAAGCTTTTAAGAATCTAGGACCAAGAAAGACACCCCAAAGGTCCCCACACATATTCCTAAGAGTATTCTTAGCCTTTAAGTATGGGAATTCACACTATTATAAGTTTTTAATCACTAGGGATCGGTCCAATGGCCCTAAACATTGTTGAACGAACAATCATAGGCCTTAGCCTAAAGGAATCCTAAGCATAAAGAAATGTCATGTTGTCAAGTACCATATAGTGGGGCTAAGTTCATATTTGTCACATGGACAGGTACAAAAAGGATTTAAATATGATGATTTGCACCATAAACACAACAACACCACAAATAATTATTTTGTAATAACTTAATTCAATTTTTTTCATTCAAATAAATGTCCATGATTAATTTATAAGGTTTTAAACCATAATCACAGCAAATTCAAATATTTGTTTTTATCACTATTTAAACCAACAAGCTCACATGATTCATTTATGAGCTGTTGCACCACAAACACAAGAAGTTCAAAAATAATTATTTTCTAAATAGCTCAAGTCTACTATTCATTTTCAATATTATTCAAGTAAATAAATACCCATGATTCTTAAATTTGACAAATAATTAAATACACCCATTTTTAATTTATTACTATTATAAAATATTAATAAAAATTATTTGAATTGAGATTTCATTATTTGATAGGGCATATTTGTATTGATATTATTAAATTTTCTAATGGATATTAATATCATTACCAGGCTTTGTGCGCAAGGCATGGGTCTCAAATCCTTGGAGATGTTTGAGGGAGGAAACCTCTTCCTTGGGCCCTAAATGAATCTTTTAGGAATCTAGGACCAAGAAATATGGTCAACACACATACATTCCTAAGAATATTCTTAACATATGTGTGGATATTGAGTCTTATGGCCTTTTAGCCTTAGATAAGATCAATGGAGGAGACCTAAATATCGATCACTAAAGGAATCTTTTATCCATCCAGGGCTAAGAAGGTTTCCTCCAACAACAACACATGGTTAGTGGAGGATACCTTAACCTTTGCCCTGAAAGGAAGCTTGTAACTATCTAGGGGTCATAAGTTTTCCTCCACCAACCATACACAACCTCCTAGTTGTATAATTAGCCTATGATTGAGGATGTTGTTATAGTTAGGAATTGTTAAGTAGCATGCACATGTCTTAATCCCTTGGGAATTATGTTCCATGGAAGAAGACCGTGTTTTTTACCATAAAGAAATCATTGACGCATCTAGATCCATGAATACTACCTAAAAGCAACATTGATTACTTCAGAGGGGTATCTATGGCACTATATATCTATGTATTGTGGCCTTGGGGCCTTTTACATGGTTAGTGGAGGAGACCTAAATCTCTAGCTCTAAATGATTCTTCCATCCATCTAAGGCTAAGAAGATTGCCTCCAATAAAAACACATGGCCTCTTGAGGGTATCATTGGCCTATGATCGATTATGTCATTGGGATTAGGTGGTTTTGAGTAGTATCTACATGTCTCAGGGCCTTGGGAATGATGTTATAAGGAAAAAAAACCATGCCTTTGGCCTTAAAGAAACAATTGGGGCATCTAGAGTAATGAACAATGCCTAGAGCACCATGCATGACCTTGCATGGATATCCATGCCACATTTCTTAGTGCCTTGAGGACTTGGACATGGTCAAGGGAGGAGACTTAAACCTCTAGTCATAAAGGAAGCTTATAGCCATCCAAGGCTAAGAAGATCACCTCAACCAACCACACATGACCTATTGATGGTATCATTGTCATATGATTGAGGATATTAACACCATTATGTGCTTTTGATAAGTATGTAGGTGTCTTAGGACCTCAGGAATGATGCTATATAGAATAATACCATGCCTTTGGCCCTAAATAGACCACTAAGCAATCTAGACCCTTGAACAATGCCTCAAAGCACCATGCATGACTTTGCAAGGGTATCCATTGAGATTTGTATCTAGGTCTTAGGGACTTGGGGTCTTGGACATGGTCAGTGGAAAAAATTTGAACCTTGGGCCTTAAAGAAATCTTTTATCCATCAAAGGCTAAGAAGGTTTCCTCCACCAACCAAACATGGCCTCCTAAGGGTATCATTGGCCTATGATTAAGGATGACAATTCCAGTAGGTGGGTTTGAAAATATGTATGTGTCTCAATGCCTTGGGAATGACATTCTAGGGGAAAGACCATTAATTTGGCCATAAATAAACCATTAAGGCGTCCAAAACCATGAACAATGCCTTAAAGCACCATGCATGACTTTGCAAGGGTATACATGGTACTATGTATCCAAGTCTTGGGAACTTGGGGGATTGGAAATGGTCATGGGAGGAGGCATGAAGCTCAAGCTCTAATGGAATCTTCTAGCCATCTAGAGATAAGAAGGTTCTATCCACCAATAGCACAATGCCTTTCAAGGGTCATTGGCCTATGATTGAGGATGTTAGTGACATTAGGGTGTTTTAAGGAGTATGTACATGCATCAGGTTGTTGGGAATGAAGTTCTAGGGAGGAATAACATGCTTTTATCCCTAAAGAAATCATCGAGGGTTCCAAATCCATGAACAATGCCTCGAAGAACCACACATTAATTTGTAGGGATATCCATGGCATTATGTATCTACTTCTTGTAGCCTTAGGGAATTTGACATGGTCAATGAAAGAGACTTAAAAATAGGGCCCTAAAGGAAGCTTCTATCCATCAGTTTCAAAGAAGGATGCCTTCACCAACCATAGATGGCCTTTTGAGGGTATCATTGGTTTATGATTAGTGATTTTAATGCCAATAGTTGGTTTTGGGCATTAGAAACATGTCTCAGGGCCTTGGGAATGAAACTCTATAGAAGAGGACCATGATTTTGGCCCTAAAGAAACCATTTAGGCATACAAAGCCATAAATAATGCCAGAAAGCACCACACATGGCCATCTAAGGTTAAGGAGGTGGTCTCCACCAACCACACATGGCCACTTGAGTGTGTTATTAGCCTATGATTTATAATGTCGGTGACAACAAGTTGTTTTGAGTAGCATATAGTGTGTTAGGGCCTTGGGAATGATGTTCTAGGGAAGAAGACCATGCCTTTGGCCCTCATTGGAGGAGACTTGAAACTCAGGTTCTAAAAGAATCTTATAGCCATCTAGGGTTAATTAGGTTGCCTCCACCAACCACACATAGAATCAGGGTATCATTGGCCAATGATACATAATATTGGCACCATTAGGTGGTTTTTAGAATTATGTAGGTGTCCTGAGACCTTGGGAATGAATTCTACGAGAGAAGACCATGCCTTTGGCCCTAGAGAAACCATTGAGGCATTTGGATCCTTGAAAAATGCATGAAAGAACCATGCATGGTATCCATGGTTATATATATCTAGGTCTTGTGGTATTGAGGCCTTAGTCTTGGTCAATGGAGGAGATATAGACCTCAATCCCTAAAGGAATATTCCAACCAACCATTCAAGGATAAGAAGGTCTCCACCAACAAAACATGGGGTCCTAGGGGTATCATTGGCCTACGATTGATGATATACCTTCCATTAGGTGGATTTGAGCAATATGTACCTATCATAGGGCCTTGGGAATGAATTCCTAGGGAAGAAGACCATGCCTTTTTCCCTAAAGAAATCATTGAGGCATCTAAATCCATGAAAAAGAGCCTTATGTATGTGTCCAAATTCCTAGGTAATAAAATTGTAGGGAATAAGACCATGAATTTATCCCTAAAGAAACCATTAAGGCATATATTTCCATTAAGGTACTATGTATCTAGGTTTATGGCCTTGGACATGGTCAATGGATGAGACCTAAATGTTAATCCCTAAAGGAATATTCTAGCCATCCAAGGATAAGAAAGTTTCCTCCACCAACCACACATGGTCTCTTGAGAGAATTATTATCCTATTATTGAGGATGCTCGTGTCATTAGGTGATTTTGAGTGGTATGTACATGTCTCAAGGCCTTGGGAATGATGTTCTAGGGAAGAATACCATGGATTTATCCCTAAAGAAATCATTGAAACGTCCAAAGGCATGAATAATTCCTCAAATCACCATGCATGACTTCACAGAGGTATCCATTGTACTATGTATCTAGGTCATGTGGCTTTGGGGCCTTCGACATAGTTAGTGTAGGAGACCTAAACCTTCGCCCCTATAGGAAGCTTCTAGACATTCATGGATAATAATTTTGCCTCCACCAAGTACACACAACCTCATAATGGTATAATTAGCATATGATTGAGGATGGTGCTACCATTAGTTTGTTTTGAGTAGTATGTACATGTATCAAGGCCTTGGGAATGATTCTCCTAGGAAGAAGAACATGCCTTTGGCCCTCAAGCAACCATTGATGCATACAGAGACATGAATAGTGCTTAAAAGTACCATGCATAACTTCACAGGGGTATCCATGGCACTATGTATCTAGGTCTTGTGCCCTTGTGGCCTTGGAAATGGTCAGTGGAGGTAACTTGAATCCCGAGCGCTAAAGGAATCTTCTATCCATATAGGGATAAGAATATTTCCTCCACTAGCGACACATGGCCTCTTGAGGGTATAATTGGCCTATGATTGATTATGTCATTTCCATTAGGTGGTTTTGAGCAGTATATACATGTCTCGGGGCCTTGTGAATGATGTTTCAGGGAAAATGACAATGCCTTTGGCCCTAAAGAAACCATTGAGGCATATAGACTAATGAACAATTCTTGAAGCACCATGCATGACCTTGCATGGATATTTGTGCCACTATGTATCCCTGTCTTGCGGGATTCTGGCCCTAGACATTTTCAAGGGAGGAGACTTGAACCTCTAGCCCTAAAGGAATCTTCTAGCCATCCAAAGCAAAGAATATCATCTCAAAATACCATACATGGCCGCTTGATGGTATCATCATCCTATGATTGAGGATATTAATACCATTATGTGGTTTCGGGAAGTATGTACATGTATCAAAGCTATGGGAATAGTGCTAGAGAAGAAGGCGACACCTTTTTCTCTAAATAAACCATTGAGGCATCTAGAGCCATGAACAATGACTCAAAGAACCACACATGATTTTGTAAGGGTATCCATGGATTTTTGTATCTAGGTCTTGGTGCCTTGAGGACATGGACATTGTGAATGGTGGATACCTGAATCTTGGGCCCTAAATAAATCTTTTAGCCATCAAGGCTAATAAGGTTGCCTCTCACCAACCACACATGGACTCCTGAGGTTATAATTAGAATATGATTAAGGATGATGATTCCATTAGCTAGGTTTGAGAAATATGTATGTCTCTTGATGCATTAGGAATGGCATTCCAAACAAAAGATCATGCCTTTTGCCCCAAAGAAACCATTGTGGCATACAATACCATGAACAATGTATTAAAGCACCATGTATGACTTCGTAAGGGTATCCAAGGCTCGGGAATATCTGTCCAAGTCCTAGGGACTTGGGGTCTTGGTAATGGTCATGGGAGGATGCATGAAGGTTAAGACATAAATGACTATTTTATCCATTTATGGCTAAGTAATTTATCTCCTCTAGCCACACATGGCCTTCTGAGGGTATCATTGGCCTATGATTGAGAATGTCAATGGATTAGGTGGATTTTAGTAGTATGTAGATGTATCGGGGTGTTGGGAATGAATTCCTAGGGAGGAAGACCATGCCTTTGGACCATGCATGACTTCAGAGTGTATCTATGGAACGATGTATCTAGTTCTTGTGGCCTTGGGGACTTGGGTATGTTTAGGTGGTTTTGATGAATATGCATGTGTCATAGGGTATTCAGAATGTCTTTTTAGGGAGGAATACCATTCCTTTGACCCCAAAGAAACCATTGAGGCATCCAGATCCATGAATAATTCATTGAAGCAACATTGGCCTCAAAGTGGGGATAATCATGCCATTAGGGGATTTTAAATGCTAATAATGGGACTCGAGGCCTAGAAAATGGTTAAGAAACCAAATCCTTATTCCCTAAAGGAATCTTCTAGTCATCCACGTCTAAGAACAATGCCTTTAACTACCACACATGAACTATTGATGGATTCATATGCATTTGAGTGGTAAGATGGATTCAACTAGCACTTTTTTATCCCTCTTGTTGCTTGATAGATTCGGATTTAAGAATATTTTTTTTATTTTATGATCAAACATGGATTTTTTAACAACCTTTTATTTGGTTCTAAATTTTTATTTTATGAGTCAACTTGGATTTTTTTAATTACTTTTTATTTGGTTTTAATTTTTTATTTTATGAGTTGACATGAGTTTTTTTAATCATTTTTTTTAATTTTATTTTTGGTAACATAACACTACGTTACATGAAAACATATCCCCCATAGTGGGTTGTAGAGCACCTCGCTACTCTTGGTGCAATCACCATTATGAGGTTTTAGTCCTCATGCATAGTTCATGGATCTAGATAAGATAAATGTAGGAAACCTAGGACTTAGGCCCTAAACATACACAACTAGGGATAAAGGGCTAGGAGGGAGGTTGCAAACCACCACATAGGACCTATCTAGGGGATGTTTTGATTCCAAGTGTGGATATTAAATCCATTAGGAGGTTTGATATCCATGTATGTATCTCAAGTCCATATACATTGGTGGGGAAGGATCCAATGCCTTAATTTTTAAAGAAAGCTTCTAGGGATCAAGGGCCATTAATATTGCCTCATATTGCCTCATATTAACACACATGACTCATGTAAGGGATCTAGAGCCTCTAAGTGGAAATATGGGAGCCATTAAGAGGGCTTGACAAATGAGTACGAGTCTTAGTGGAAATATGTGAACCATTAATATGATTTTAGAACTAGGTATAGCTCTCAACACCTTGAAAATAGATAGCCACAAGAAAGAAATCATTAAACTTAGGGCATAAAATTAGCTTACAGGGATCAGAGTCCTTGATGACATCTCATACATCCACAAAATTACTTTGTAGGGGATACTTATTCTCTAATTCTGGATATGGTTGGCACTAAGAGGCCATGAATGAGGCCTCAAAACATCACAAAAAATATTTTCTCTCTTACTAGGTATATGTGTTCCAATAAGAGGTATTTAACATTGTGGATCGGTGCTTGGGCCGATATTCATTAGGCCATAAAGGATTTTTCTAGGTATTAAGGGCCATCAACAAGGCCTCCACCCCCATACAAGAATTTTTAGAAGATATTTGGTCTCCTAGATAGGTTATGGGATTATTAGGAGGATTTTAGTACTAGTTTAGATGGGTCATGAGTCCTTGATCATTTTTAAGGAGGAAACATTACATTTTCTCCATAAAGGAAAGATTACACTTTCTCTATTACATTCCCCCCCATCTCTCTTTCCATGCCTCCCTTCCTCCTCCTTGTCTCTCTCCCAATAACCCACCCTCTCTCCCTAATGGGCCTCGCGCTCTCTCTCTCTCTCTCTATGTATTCCTAATATATCCCTCTCTCTCTATTATTCCCTAATACCCCTGTCTATCTCTACCCCTTCCCCCTTAACCTCCCTCTCTGTCTCCCTTTCCACCACCACCTCCTTCTCTCTCTAATCCCCCTCTTCCCCCCCCTTTATCTCTCCATACCTTTTCCCTCTATCTATATCATTACCCCCCCCCCCCCTCTCTCTCTCTCCTTATCTCCCCCCCCTCTCCCTTTCCCGCCCTCCCCTCATATTTCTTGTTTCTCCCCCTTTCTCTCTACCTAAACCCCCTCTCTCTTCTCTTATGTCTCCCTCCTATATCCTCCCATCTCTCTCTCGCCCTTTACCTATACCTTTCTATCTCTCTCACCCTCTCCCTGTCCTATCTCTCTCCCTTCCGCACCCCCCGCTCTCTCTCTCTCTCTGTCCTTTTCTTAGTCCCCCCATCTCTTTCTCTTTACCCCTATCCCTATCTCTCCCCCATCTCTCCCTCCCCCCAATGCCCCTCAGTATATGTCTTTCTCTTTCTCTATATTTCCCCTACCCTCCACCTCTCTCTCCCTCTCTCTGATTCTCTTTCTCTTTCTTTCCCACTTTCCTTAACTACCCCTCCTCTCTCTCTCTCTCTCTCTCTCTCTCTCTCTCTCTCTCTTGCACAGTTTCCCCCTCTCTTTTCCCTACCCCCTTCTCTCCCCCTACCCCCCCCTTCTTTCTCTCTTTCTCTCCATCCCCCAAGAACCCCCTACACCCCCTAACACCCCCCCCTCTCTCCATACAATGGGGAAAACACATGATTCAAAACAAGCTGAGGGGCTAGGTGGCTCTTTGCACATGTTACAAGGGTCCCTAGTCCAAAAATTTAAGAGCTACAATAAATACACCATTTCTATTTGAATCTTCCATACATGCGCATGCACATAGATATATAAGGTCATGTTCACATATATTAGTACACTATCAAACCACTTAAAAGTTCATAAATATTCTAATTTGTTAAAAAGGACTTCATTAGATTTCTTATTCATTAAAAGTATATGACTTCAACTTACACAAAAATTTAAAAAAATTGAAATTTTATTAACCCAAGACAACCAAATAAGGTTTCCTTCTATATAATAGAAATCGAAAAAATGTTTACAACACAAAACTCTCCTAGGATTGAGACATTTTGGTTGTTAAACCTAATGAATACGTAAATAACTTTACACTTTTGACCCAAAATGCAATAAATTTCAGGATAGTTATCTTAACATTTTTCTATCCAATAATAATTTTTTAAGGCATTTATTATTTAAATCTTGTACATAGGAGTGATAAGTACATTTATTAAATTTTTTATTATGTGTTTTTCATTAAAGAAAAAAGAAAACCGTAATTTACAATTTAAAAAGGTGGATAAATATTTCAAATTAAAAATTAAACATATATATCTATTTTAATTGGAGCAATTTAATTTACTCATGGAGTATTCTTCCCATTATAGTCAAATTCCAAATAAATAAATTACCAAACCATTTTAATTGAATCTACAACTCTAATAATTGAAAATTTTAAATTCTAAATTAAACTCTATGCTAGTGGCTTAAATGTGGGGTTGCCTTGGAATTGACATGACCTTAAGAACCTCAATGCTTCTCTTATTGTGTTAATAGTTTGGAGGTTCACTTTGGGTTATTTCCAGCCACATTGGATGCATAACAATTGATGGGTTTTATGAAGTCAAACTAGTTGAGGATGAACTTTTTGAACTCAAAGTTGAAAAGCACGACAGGGATGAACTTGGCGGGAAACTAGAAGCTACCATAGGGGATCTCTCTTCTTCCTCCACCAGTTCCACAACTGAACAAGTTTTAATGTGGATGAATTCCGGAGCTAGGGTTTCATGTAGTAAGAACCGTTGGAAAGCAATAACAGCCACGGGTTTTATTCATGGGGTCCAACATTTGAGTAAAAATAGTTGGGATACATTTTGATTTCACTGCACCTTACTGAATTTAGAGGAAGATATCATTTGCCAAATGAGAAGATTGAGATCTGAAGATCGCTTCACGATATCCCACTAGAAACCAAAGGCAGGTTCGGTGTCATAACCTGTTAAATCAATTTACAGTTTGTATTTTTGGTAGTGAATAATTTTCATTTCTTTCTTTTGTTCGAATTTGATGGAATGGGTATGGTCTTAATCTCTGCTTCATAAACTGTTTTCTTATAATTGGGTAAGGTAAATTTCCCATTTTAGGGTTTTAGGGTTTTTTTCAAACTAGGTTAAATTAAATTGGGGTTTAATATGTTTTATTATTAATTTTTCATGTTCAATTAGGGTGTTTACAGAACGGCGGTGAAGATGGGTTTCATCTCAGCCATCTTCTTCGTGGGTTTCAAAAGGAGTGGGGAGGGTTTCATATCATTCATCTTCTTCGCATTTTTGGGTTTTCTCACCAAATTACATATAGAGGCTGGAGCTTTGGGCTTAATTCGTTCGATTTTAAGAGGTAAGAGGTTCGATTCTTCATGGCGAGTTCCCTGGATATGTACAATATGGTCTTCATTTCTCTAATCTTTGAAATATTTGATGTGTGTTCCACAAAGAAAGGATCAGAGCTTTTAACCATGTAAGTTTATAACTGTTTTTTTGGCCAATGATAAAAAAATGATAAAAACTATTTGTAATCTTTGTTAATGCAAACACTCTCTGCACAAGTTATGTAGAAGTAGCAGATATTACAGTAGTAAATCTTTGCTAAATGCCAAACGGTGGTTTTTATTGTAGAAGTATCAGATAATACATTAATAAATCTTTGCTAATTGCCCTGGTTCTATTAGTAAAGTAGCATATAATATATTTGCAAATATTTGCTAAATTTTGTGGTTGGTTATTGTTGTAGATGTTGCAGATAATGATAGCCAGATGTTGTCAAAAGACATGTGTTTCTTTATGCAAATGGATTATGCTTTTCATTTGCAAATGTATCAACAGGTTATATACCAATGTGAGATGCAATTTATAATACTGAAAGTAAGGGTATGCTCTGTCGCCCATGTCCTGATACCCCTGTGTACCAATGAGCTTTATAAGTTGAACTGTGTTAAGCTACATTATGTGTATTTCCATAACGGTGAAAACAAATTTACTCAAATATTACTTTGAGTTGTATCTGAAGTATGGACAGACCAAACAGTCTTGCTGAAAAGCATATTAAATTTGACGGAGATATTACTTGCAGACAAAGAGTTGTTTTGCAGTCGTTGAAAGATAATTGATGAAAGTAAGCTGTCATGTGCATTGATCTCTCTGGAAGAGGGGGAACCAGTGAAATAGAGTCTTGAAGCACAACTCCTCTGCTGATAGCTCAGATCTACCTACATATAGTATCCCTCCTTCGTTGATCTGACTTCAGTATGGAAGGAAGCTTGTATTTTATTTTTTATTTTCTATGAGCCATTCTATTTTCCAATTCATGGCCTTTCTCGCCTTCAAAAATAGTACCAGTAAGATAACTGAGACTGACTGGAAGACCTTCTTCAGAGGTGTGAGCTGCCCAATGAAATTATAAAACCCTTAAGTTTGTGCTTGCTACAAAAGAGTATGGTGCGATTTAAAGTTTAAACTACTTACCTGTGCTAATTGCTGCAAACGATTATGGTACAAATTAAAGTTTAAATTACTTACCTGTGCTAGCTGCAAAGGATTGTGGTGCAATTTAAAGTTTAAACTACTCTTTATTCTCATTTCAAAATTGTTGCAATGAACATACCTGGAACTTGGAAGTGTGTGCCGGGTGCCCTCATTTGTATAGATGATGCAAAAACACTCCCATTTCTAGTTTGGCTAATTCTGATCCCACACAATATCTAAGCCCTCCTCCAAATGCTTGAAAATTATTTCCACTCCATGTACTTTTCTGGTTAGATGTCATAAACCTATATATTCGTGAGTTCCATGTGAACTTACAAAATGATTTTCTGATCCAATACACACTCGATATTTTGAATTTATTAGCTGGTGTTAATGGATATGACCCACCTCCCATCTCCATGGATTAAAAGACAACGGCTCAAAGTGTTTAGATGGATCAAGATTCACTGCTGTAGTGCATGCAACTTCTTTCCATCCCTTGAGGATGCGATATCCTGGAAAGCATTCATTCCAAAACTAATCAGAGGTTAATATAGTTAGCAATTATGCAATATATCATGTTACTTGATATGAACCATTTCTCTGGTTCATAATTTTGTTTATGACATTCCTTCATTGCAGAATTCAAAATCATTATCTCGTGAAAGAGAAGAATTATCACAAAGAGTACCAAGGGTTCTGTAATATTATACAACTGATTGCCGACACATTTTGGAAGAAAATAAAAGAGCATTCACATTGAAAAATATAACCTTTGATTTATGTTTCTTGTATGCATTCTCGAAACAAAAAAGGGCCTATGTTTGATAGCCGTAAGGTCTCTTTTATCACCTACTCATTTTCAATATTTTTGTGTTGTGTTATGAACAATTCATAATTAAAACTGCAATTGCGCCCTTTACACAAACATGGCCAGCTACCAAATAAATATAAGTATGACTACAGATACTTACATTTCGTGTGAATGCCATCGATTTATAATCCTCCCACATTAAATATAGTTATCCTTTTCTCATCTGCTCGTGAAGGATGGTTTCATGTTCTTCCTGTCATGGATCGACATCTTAAAAAGTATATATAAAAGTAGAATAACAAGATTAATTAATTTGGGATGTTGTTGATCTAGATTGTAAGTTATTACCCTTAATTCGTGCAGAGCCCTGAAGTTTCCGTGAGGTATTTGAGAGCCATAGTCATCGCTATTGACGTCGTGTCATATCCAGCAAAGAAATACAAAACCACTTGATCGTTAAACTGCTCCTCGTCTTCATCAGCCTTCTCTAGTACTTGATCCAGGAAATCCTCCTTCACAATTCTTTCCTCCTTTCTATGTTCTGATATAACATTTTTCATAGCACTTAGTACGTGCTCTCGTCCCTGCACAACATAATGCAAGATCTGTATCAAATAGATTATAAATTTCTATGTTTATGTGTACTTACTTATGGATACAATTTAAATATTATTATAGATTCATTTTTCATTAAAGCATAATCTGCCATTTTATATTTTTGTTGTTGTTTGTTATAGGAATTAATTAAGTCATTTCATTTTTATAGACATCACACTAGAAGTTCTCATAAAGAATGATAAGCCGTTCAATGGCAGAAGAGGTAGAGGAGGAAACAGAGGCAGAGGCAGAGGAAGATGAAGCAGAGGAGGCGATGGAATTATTCACGACTGGTTACTTGGAGATGGAGTTAGTCGCTGCTGGTTACTTGGTGAGTACCTTCCTTTCTCACCCATCAAACTAAGCCCCCATTGGAAACCTTCCAAATCACTCCATTTGGATCTTTGCTTTCATGCAGGGTTCAGGTCTTGGAGTGGATGGAAAGAAAAAAAATTGATTCTCCGATGTGTTTTTGGTACATATTCCGTGGGCTTGGATAGTTTCCTTTCATCGCAATTGAGCAATTCGGGTGATGTCACGATCTGTTAGGAGTTGGAGTAGTAGATTCTTCTGACAAAGGGCCGGTATGGTTGACACTTTTACTCTGTTACACAGTCCTGGAAGGAGGTATTTGTACATTAGATATATTGAATGTTCTGAATATCAAATAGATATATTCTTGTAAGGATTTAGCCTAATGATTTTTAGTATTGTTTGTATTTTTTGATAGCTGAATAGCAGTGCCATCGGCCAATTCAGTGGTATCGAGGTTGACCAATTTACTTATATCACTTATATATGGATGGCAGGAATGAGGCAGGCTCAGAACAGGACATGTAACCAACAGAACTTCCTAGTTAGCCTCAGATTTCACACTCATTCATGACGGACATTACATTCCCCAGTAGAATGAATCATTGTACCAATCATAATACGCAGATGTTAATGTGGCAAAATGCCTTTATTCTTGTAGTCTCGGAACGCTTCTTCATGTTGAGAAAGGCTTCCACAACAAACCGGTAAGATCATTCTTGTTCTTGTTTGGTTGTTTGAAAATTAATAAGATCGTTCTTGTTCTGGTTTTGCTGTTTGAAAATTAATTAATACAGACACATACATTCCATACTGCAATAAACAACGGTTTTGTTTTTGGTATGGGTAAATTATCCTTTATTATTTCAAATTCCATAAACTCTTTTGTTTTGGGTATGGGTAGATTATCCCGTATACAATATTATTGATTAGTTAAGTCTTTTGATAAAATTTCAACATAGGTCTAAAAATCTAGAATTTTATGATTTTGACTATATATCTAATTTATTTAATTTGCAAACCCTAATGTAATGTAATTTTCTTGATCAATTTTGGATAATTCTTGAAATTCAAGGAAGCGAAGATGGCTATATAGTTGGAGTAAGGACGAGCTATTATTGATAGGGGTATCGCGTAGTTGCAGGCAAACAAGTTCTCGAAGTTTGGCGTAGAGGAGTACATGGATATTTACAGAATTGTTTACAAAATGTGCACCCAAAAGGCCTCTCACAACTACCCATAGGAAGTGTATGATAAATACAGGAAATCATTGGAGGAATATATCGCTTCCCAGGTTTTTCAGCCAGCAGGGGATGATGAATTTATGTTGAGTAGAGATGTTGCGAAAGGCTGTGAAAACTACAAGTTGATGCATCGATTCTTGTCAAATATGTTCTATTATTTGGATCGCTACTTCGTGCGAAAACAATCTCTCCCTTTGCTAAGAGAAGTTGGAATCACGTTTTTCCGTGAGCGGGTCTATCTTAAAGTTCGTGTTATTGCGAAGAATGCGGTGATTGCACTGATTAATCGAGAGCATGAGGGAGAGGAAATTGATCGCGCTTTGTTGAAAATGCTTGTCAACATTTTTCCGGAGAATGGCATCGATTTGTGTGAGAAAGACTTGGAAGTCCCCATGTTGGAAGAAAGAGTAAGTAGTAGATACACTCTCAGGAGGATGAAGAATTCATTCTAGCCACGACTTCACTTTGTTTCTTGCAGGTGGGGATAACCAAGAAAGTTCCACATCTTATGTGTTTAACGGAGACCGTTTCATAGCAAAAGTGAAATATCATTCAATCGCAACAAGCAAGTTGGTCAAGGACAAAGAGATACCTTAGTCTATGGAGAAAGAGATTTAATTTGCTTATATAAAGTAAATAAAGTATTCTCATGTCATGGTATTGGGTTTTGTAAAAAAGAGAAAGGGTCTTTGAAGCCCTAAGTACAAGAGAAGAGTTGAGAATAAGTCTTCAACATATGAAATATAAAATTCACAATTATCCTCACGACATTAAAATTTTTTGTGTAGTTGATAGAAAATTTGAAGTATCTATATTGATGGTAAAAATTACATAACATATTTTGTATTTGATTATATATTTTAATTAGTGTAAGTGAAAACATGATATGTACTTATCCAAATACTAAGTGGCAATTACCTTCAAAACATTAAATTTTCCATATTGATGGTAAAAATGATATAAAATATTTGGTATTTGATTATATGTTTTAATTAGTGTAATTGAAAACATGATATATACTTATCCAAATACCAAGTCTCAATTATCTTTAAAACATTAAATTTAATTTTTGTAAAGTTGTTGATAGAAAATTTGAAGTATCCATATTGATTGTAAAAATGATAATTATAAAATATTTGGTATTTGATTACATGTTTTAATTAGTGTAAGTGAAACATGATATGTAGTTATTCAAATCCCAAAATTCATAATTCACATTCACATTAGTGGAAGTAGTCATTTCCTATATATATATATATATATACAAGTAATGTGATTTATATTTTTTTTTGCACTATTTAATATTTTATGGTGCTTTGCACCACTTTTTATTTTATGGTGCTTTGCACCATATACAAGTTTGTGTATATTAAATAATAATAATAATAATAATTTTGGTGTTTTGCACTGCATCCACCTAGGATTGCTTTTGGTGCTTTGCACCATACACCATGGAATGCCACATATTCATTTAACACCAAAATCAACTTTTTTACAAACACCACTTTTGCACCATAAATCTTAGCACCACTTGCGTATCCCCACATTATCACCAGTTTTGCACCACTATTTGAAAATTGAGGATTTTCCAAATCCTTTACAAATAGTGGTGTTAATGTGAGGCTAAAATGCTTTTTTTCTTGTAGTGGTAAAACCTTCTTGTTTTTCAGAATCAAAGAAATGCATGTTTCTTATATCTCAACCATCTACAACTGTGCAACCTTCTTGACATCGATAGGATAAGCATCAGCTGGCCCTCCAACAAACCTTGCCTTTGTTAAAATAAAATTCACTCTATCACAGGTTAAAACTACCCTACCTGAATTAAAAGGAGTTATGCAGTGGCTGTAAGAACAGTAGAATATTATCCTACAGAGAAAGATATCAATATTTCTCTATCACCTCAGTAATGTAAACAATTATGAACCCTGTTGTTCTTACCAGCTTAATTATTATAGTCGAGGATTCGAAGTGGAGAGGACACCGTCCTCAGAAATGGCAAATACCCTGTGAAAACCAAAACTCAAGAAATTTCGTTGTAATATAAGCAATCGGGCGTTATCTCTATAGTTTACATACTTATTAAACTCTTTGTATATATATGCTATAGCATTACATTTCGTATAGGATTTGAATATAAAGCCTAGAATCTTTGACTCAAATATGAAAAAGAAACCAAAATTTCGTCTTACTTCAGATCTGTATATTTACGCCGATAGACGTTTTTATCTTACATATTTTTGGGATGGACTTCATTGAGTTGATTATCAAGATTACCCACAGCTAGACAAGTGTACAACCTGGATGAACTGAATGGTCGTCGTATATTTAGTTATCGTTAAATGTATAGTGATTAACATTTATGTTTAAGCGTTACCTGTTGTTAACAAAGGGCACAGGAGGTGGTGGCATGAGGCAGCGGTTACGAAGGACGGGGAGGTGGCTCTAGTTTTATCGCAATTTGCTTCATGTGGTAGCTAAATCTGTCGCTCGACGCGTGGGCAAGTTGCGGTCATGACCATGTGGTGGACAGAAAACGGTGCATGAAATCAACTAAGTGTAGTCGTGGCACGAGGGAAAATCTGTGTTACGTCGGTGGTGCGATAAATGCAAGTTGAAACCAATCAATCCATAAGACCGGGGTAACATATAGGTAAACGGTAGAGAGGAATTTCATTTGCATGCAGGGTTTCGTTCCACTGAGCATCTTGGCCGAACTTTCGTCGAGGATTTTCATGCAGAGTTCCGACGGGAAATGGAAATAAAATGCTTGAGCGCGGAGACATATCAACTAAATCTATAGTGGGTAGTGCTACTATCTTGGTTGATGAGAAAAATATATATTTTTTCTCTTTTCTGCGTGCGAGTCTGCGACTAATTTCAAGTCATTGTTGTTTATTTCCAACACATGACGGACGGGAATGTTCATTGAATCTGTAGCAGCCTGCGCGCCTCCCTCTACAGGTCTTTAGAGCAAACGAAAGGCAAGCTTCCCTGCACACTTACAGGGACGCATAGGCTCGTGCCGCTTTGTTGTCTCTTTTATTTCATTAACCAGAATATCGATTTATACATAGCGAACTCCGTGGAGACATCTACAAAGCTCACGATTTGGCTTCACTGAGAAGATACATAGCATTAACTGAACATTTACAATGCCAACTAACAATCAAGTGAACACATAGCTCGAGGAGTGATGATCACATGAAACCTATGCTTGAGGGGTGAGGTGGCGGTTGACAATTAATTCCAACACTCCCCCTTAATTTCAACAGCCACAATACACACACTTTACAAAAACATGGCCTGCTGGTCTAAAGTCTTAGCTAGGCTTCTTACAAGTAGTCACGAAACACTTCAAAAATTTTTTTCAATGTTGCTGCTGGAAACTTCATCATCAGAATGCTCTCATGTCTTGGAGAGACTTAAGGTGGATCTGCTACTGCAGATGCTTTCTCAACTGCATACTGAATACTGAAGGTGGAGGCTCACTCTACGATCTTCCTTCCCCCCAGGTGGCAGACTTCAACAAACCACACATCCATGGCGGAGGATCACACAACCAGTACAAGGCTACAACCTTTCAACAAACACATACATTCTTCAACAGCAAGCAACATGAAATTCATCACATCATCCAATAGTGGCTTCAACCAACATCATGACATCCAAAATACAAGACTTCAAATTTCTAAGGCAAACAACATTGCTACAGCAAATTCGAAACAACAAAAACTACAAAATTTTTTTGAACATTTTCTTCATCGAAACACCAAGTCATTTTCTTTGTTTTTCAGCTTCTAGCAGTGCAAAACTTTGAACCAGTTATGTGCCGGATTCTTCATGAATTTCATCTTGACTTTCTTTTTCTTGTTTATGCTGCTGCATGGCAGCTTCAATGCTGTAGCTCTTGCAGCTTTAACACTACAATCAAAACTTGCACAAATAAACAGAGTTAAAACTTTTAACAAAGAAGGATTTTCTTCATTGATCTGCACTCTGGCAGCTTGGACTGCTGCACTTGCAACCTCCTTAGTTGCATTCTTCTCAACTTCAACTGTCATGCAGGTTTCAACCATTGCAACAAGGGTGCAGTCTTCAGCAACAAAGCAAACAACATTATCAACAACTTCTTCATCAATTGCAACAGCAGTTGGAATTTCTTTCACCCAGTCTTCATGTCCAAGCAAATTATCTCTTGTAAACAACAAATTATATATCAATTTTATTTCCTGCTCAACTGTAATGAGCTCTTCTTCAGTAAGGTAGTCTTCATCATATTTTGGTGCAGCATATACATAACTGCTCTCAACTTGTGCAGTATAGACATACTGCAATATTCACGTACATCGCATTAAAATCCATAACTAACTACCCTAGCTTGATTTTAGAGTCCTTCAGGACAATCTCCTTGAGATTCACACACACAGCCATAGCTGTCAATTACAGAGCTTCTGCTCAACTTCAGGCTACGACCTTCACAATTTTCATCCACAGCTTCACACACAGGAATTGTGCCTCTCAACTCACTTGAGGAGATCTGGCAACAGCACACGGGAAACACAACAGCTCGACAAATGGGAGCTCAGGCCTTCCTGCTCGACCAATACTCTCTGGGAGCAAAAAACTTCAACAAGAAAAGAAACAAGAATTTCTTCTTACCTTTGCTAGGGCTGGGGATTCAATCTACTAGAGATAGGGCTGGGGATTCAATCTACTAGAGATAGGGCTGGGGATGCAAAAATACTCTATAGTTTTCCCAAATCTTCCACGGGCTACGGCCCTTCAATTTCAACCTGTAGCTACATGCAGCTACGCACATATGATGGAACGAGAACCGGCCATCAACTGGGTTTGGCCTCTTGTCCAGCCTCCAATCTACACCAAGTGCAGTCTAAAACAAAAAATGTGAGTCCTTTTTATACATGTCGCAGCAAGTCCTCAAAAGACGTGGGGGCACCCAACTTCTCAAACCACCAGAGCACATGCTCAAATGGTGGTTGGAATCTTCATTTCAAGACTGCAACTCCCATTAGCAAATTGTCTCACAGCCCTCCAGCTCTCTCACTGGTCGAGTTCCCAGCTGCACACAATAGATCTCCAACACCCATGAGGATTGACAGTCCAATCAACATCAAAACATCTCTGTAGCGGTGGTAGTGTTTCCAATCAATTCAGACTCAGGCAGATTTTCAACATTTTAACCCAATGGGGTGAACCTGAGCGGAAAGAACCCACGGTACAAACACGGCGACCACTACACAAACAATGCAGATAGTAGAAATTCGACTGCAAACCAAAGTGCACTCTCTCACAATTGTTTACGTCACAAACAAGCTTACACTACAGCCTCGGTTTTCTGTAAACCGAAAAAACAAATTCGTGAGAGAGAACAGCTCGCTCAGACTGAGGGAAGTCCGGTCCTCTTTCTCTCACCAACGGGAGACACAGAGTTCAACCGCACTTGACAAAGAACCACTGTTACAGTAGCAAACCCAGGAACTAAGGTTCCTTTCAGAGAAAAAACGACTCTTGCTTGCAACACTAGACAGCCTTCATTCTGTAGCCGGCAATCTTGGCACCGACAGAATCACTAATAAAAGAAACCTTCACGAATTCTGGCAGCTTCTGCCAGGGAGACGAATGGCGGAGATAAACTCAACACCTTCACAGAACATACCTCAAACAACAGTTCTCACACAACAGCCGGCTCCTTCCTTTAGGCTAGCAGCTTCTAAGATGGAGGAGAAAAAAGCTCGACGCCTTGGCATACAGCTCTCATACCAATTGTAGAAAAGGGCACAGCAGACAGAGAGCGAACTACCATAACAAAATTACACAGGCCAAAAAACAAACACAGGACTACACAGGACTGCATGACCAAGGGCAAACTGCCCACAAACTTGTCTCTTTTATTTCATTAACCAGAATATCGATTTATACATAGCGAACTTCGTGGAGACATCTAGAAAGCTTACGATTTGGCTTCACTGAGAAGATACATAGAATTAACTGAACATTTACAGTGCTAACTAATAATCACGTGAACACATAGCTCGAGGAGTGATGATCACATGAAACCTTGGCTTGAGGGGTGAGGTGGTGGTTGACAATTAATTCCAACATTTGTAGCTACAGATACTCCCGACTTCCTCAACTACGAGGGCTATGAGTTCCTTCTCATATCTGCTTCGGACGACATCGATGCAGAGCTCGGATTGGACGTGAAGACTGAAGACGTGGATGATAATTGCAAGCCATGCTCTGATCTTGTGAACATGTTTGGTGAAACTTCATCTATCAAGCCTCTTATAGAGGGGACGCGGGCTTAGTTTAGTTTTATAAAGAAGGTATCATTGGCCCTTGAAAAAGTATAGGCGTTGTTGTTTGTTTGTTCGAGATTTTGTTTTGAGGCCTATTTTTCACTGTATAGTACTGTGGTTTGTTTTTCACTTTGAATACATGACTGGTTCGGTTCACAATTCTTTACTTTTGATTGATATTGGTGCTATTAAACATAATAAATACATTTCTATTGTAGAATATTTAGTCACTTGGCTTTCCAATTGATACAACAATGTTTTGGTAGATTCTGTCTTTATAAAAAGATTATGGGAAATTCTGATGCGCAGGGTTCGTCCGACAGAGGAACATGTTTACAGGGATCTCGAACCTTTCAACAAAGATATATTGTGAATAGAAATTACTACGACGGTCCTTGGAGTAATTCTGCCATATGCTCCAATAAAGACAATTATTGGAGCACATGCAAGTATCGATTCTCAGATTTCAGTTCGGAGTTGTGGCATCGTGATCGAGAATGCTCCCAAGTTCAAAGAAGTTCTTATCTTCGTGAGGTATTAAGTTTATTGTCCCAATTTCCCCAAAAATTAAGAGATGTAATGCATCGGTATTATGGAAAATCGCTGCCTGATATAATAAGTGACCTAGTGATCGTGTTCGGTGGATCATATGCGGGAAGGAGATACAAAATGTTGTAATTTCGAGATTATTAAACAATGTAATACAACACTCTTAAGCAATGACGTATTTTTGAGACTCTTAAGCAATGCAATATAGTTGGATTTTGAATTATTTTGAGAATGTTTATGCTCTTTTTTCGTGGATTTTATTGAACCCGAAATCTTAATGTTACCGTATTTTGTTTATTAATTTAACACTATGTAACTTATTTTGTTTACTAGTTTCAACATGATGTTTATAAATGATGTATGATAGACGAGTGCTAGAACCGCCATAATATATATCGTTTTTAATCTAATATATATATATATTATTTACCATTAATATAAACATAATTAATAAATATGAACAAAGAATAAACACAATTATTTTTTAATGGTTTTACGATGTATTTTCTTTAGGTAAAAATGATGTATTTTTTGTATGGTGTTATATATATATATATATATATATGTGGGGGGGGCTCACTACTGTACTTTTCCTTGTAATTAATAAATATATTCATTTCAAATAATTTGTTAACTTATTTAGTTCTTAAATTTAAATAATATGAAATGTATTTATTTCAAATAATTTGTTAGGCTATTTAATTTTTAAAGATTTTCATTAATTTTTTTATGTTAATTAAATATTTCCAATAATTTATTAAATTACTTAATTTTTAAATATTTCCTTTTAACATATGCATTCATTTCAAATAAAAATAATTTATAATTTTATTTAAGATAATTTGTGAAGTTATTTAAGTCTTAAATAATATATGCAAAATTATAATATTATTTTTTGTCTATTATTTATATTTTAATTTTTTTTGTCTATTGTTACGATCCATATAAATTATAAATATTATTTTGCAATTATTTAAATACTAAAATATGGTAATTAATAATGTATGATATCCTTGTTAATATTTCTTTATAATAAAATCTATTCATATCTTTATGACAAAATGTATTCCTTTCAAATAATTTATTAAGTTATTTGATTCTTAAATAATATAAACAAAATAGTAATATTTTTCTTGTATATTCATAATTATAAATAAATTACATTATGATATATACAGAGTTATGTATTATTTATTTAAATATTTATATAGTAATTACTAATTTATCTTATTATTTTTAATTAGATAATATTTCACATTTATTAGCATTTTACTATTTAAATTAATTATATTACTTCATTAATTTAGTATTTTATTACTAAATTAGTTACACAAAAATATAAAACTAAAATCAAAACTTAAAAAAAAATATAAATTTGTTTTATTAAAAATATAAAAATAAAAATAAATATTTGTATAGAAGAAATTTATATATGTATCTATATAAATTTCTTAAAAAAAAAATTAGATTTGTTTTAATAAAAATATAAAACTAAAAATAAATAATTGTATAGAAGAAGTTTATAGGTAATTTTAAATTAAATGTTTATATATATATAATCTATAAAAATTAAAAATAAATAATTGTATAGAAGAAGTTTATATATAAGTTTAAATTAAATCTTTAAAAATATAAAAATAAAAAATATTTTCTGATCAATTATAATATGATAATTAATTAAAAAATATTTCATTAAAGGATGCTCAATCCATTTGACATTTATAAACTTTCATTGTGCAGATATATATAGATGACTATATTTAAACCAAGATGAATATATTTAAACCAAGATGAATATACATGACCAAAAATGCCTTTAGGTAATATTGTTATTCACATAAAGTTTTAGATTGGCTTGCGACATTCCTCCATGTTTATGTAACAATCTAAAATTCAACTTTTCAATGTCTTTTGAATGTTTTCTAAGGATTTTGTCACATTGCGATGTTCACTACGTGCCATGTTTGATCGTGACATTGCTCCATGTTTTTGTTTCACTTGCTCCATGGTTTTGTTGCATTGTGACATTTATGTTGCATTGTGACATTTATGTTGCATTATGACATCTACTTTATTGACTTATATAAAGTGTTGCTTCGCATAATGTTGTTATTCATAAGTAAAGTGTTGCATCGCATAATATTGTTATTCATAATATCTATGCAGTTTTACAAGGGTTTTGTCCCATGCGCTATGTTGCATTGTGATGCTTATCGAGGGTTACATTGCATTTTGACATTTATCAATCATTATGTCGCATTTTGATGCTTATTAATGGTTATGTTGCATTTCCGCATTCATCAAAGATTATGTCGCATTGTGACATTGATCAATTGTCATGGGAGAATTAATAATTTGACATTCCGCATTCATCATGTGCTATGTCACATTGCGATGCTTATCAAGGGTTACATTGCATTATGACATTTATCAAGGGTTATGTTTAATTTTGGCATTCATCAAGGGTTAGATGCGACATATTCACAATGTGAAATTTGACGTTCATCAAGGTTCATGTCGAATTGTGTCAGTTTATCAAGGGTTACATTGCATTGTGGCGTTCATCAAGGGTTATGTCGCATTGCGACAATGCCTAATATGTTACGCATATCCTAACACAACCCAAGATGCGACATATTCACAATGTGAAATTTGACGTTCATTAAGGTTTGTGTCGCATTGTGATGCTTATCAAGGCTTATGTTGCATTGTGGCATTCATCTAGGGTTATGTCGCATTGTGACAATGCCCAAGATATGAGATTTGATGTTCATCAAGGTTTATGTCGCATAGTGATGTTTATCAAGGGTTATGCTGCATTGTGGCATTCATCAAGGGTTAGATGCGACATATTTACAATGGGAAATTTGACGTTCATCAAGGTTTATGTCGCATTGTGATGTTTATCAAGGGTTACATTGCATTGTGATATTCATCAAGGGTTATGTCACTATGCGACAATGCCCAATATGTGACACATATGCCGACACAACCCAAGATGCAACATATTCACAATGTGAAATTTGACGTTCATTAAGGTTTGTGTCGCATTGTGATGGTTATCAAGGCTTATGTTACATTGTGGCGTTCATCAAGGTTTATGTCGCATTGCGACAATGCCCGAGATGTGAAATTTAACGTTGATCAAGGTTTATGTCGCATTGTGATGTTTATTAAGGGTTGTGTTGCATTGTGGCATTCATCAAGGGTTAGATGCGACATATTCACAATGTGAAATTTGACGTTCATCAAGGTTTAGGTCACATTATGATGTTTATCAAGGGTTATGTTGCATTGTGGCATTCATCAAGGGTTAGATGCGACATATTCACAATGTGAAATTTGATGTTCATCCAGGTTTATGTCGCATTGTGATGTTTATCAGGGGTTACGTTTCATTGTGGCATTCATCAAGGGTTATGTCGCATTGCGACAATGCCCAATATGTGACACGTATGCCTACACAACCCAAGATGCGACATATTCACAATGTGAAATTTGACGTTCATCAAGGTTTTTGTCGCATTGTGATGTTTATCAAGGCTTATGTTGCATTGTGGCATTCATCAAGGGTTATGTTGCATTGCGATAATGCCCGAGATGTCAAATTTGATGTTCATCAAGGTTTATGTCACATAGTGATGTTTATCAAGGGTTATGTTGCATTGTGGCATTCATCAAGGGTTAGATGCGATATATTCACAATGTGAATTTTGGCGTTCATCAAGGTTTATGTCACATTGTGATGTTGATCAAGGGTTAAGTTGCATTGTGGTGTTCATCAAGGGTTATGTCACATTGCCACAATGTGCAACATATTCACAATGTGAAATTTGAAGTTCATTAAGGTTTGTGTCACATTGTGATGCTTATCAAGGGTTATGTCACATTGCGACAATGCTCGAGATGTGAAATTTGACGTTTATCAAGGTTTATGTCGCATTGTGATGTTTATCAAGGGTTATGTTACATTGTGGCATTCATCAAGGGTTATATGTGACATATTCACAATGTCAAATTTGACATTCATTAAGGTTTATGTCACATTGTGATGTTTATCAAGGGTTATGTTGCATTGTGGCAATCATCAAGGGTTAGATGCGACATATTCACAATGTAAAATTTGACGTTCATCAAGGTTTATGTTGCATTGTGATGTTTATCAAGGGTTACGTTGCATTGTGGAATTCATCAAGGGCTATGTCGCATTGCGATAATTCCCAATATGTGACACATATGTCGACACAACCCAAGATGCGACATATTCACAATGTGAAATTTGACATTCATTAAGGTTTGTGTCGCATTGTGATGTTTATCAAGGCTTATGTTACATTGTGGCGTTCATCTCGGGTTATGTCGCATTGCGACAATGCCAAAGATGTGAAATTTGATGTTCATCAAGGTTTAGGTCGCATTCTGATGTTTATCAAGGGTCATGTTGCATTGTGGCATTCATCAAGGGTTAGATGCAACATATTCGCATTGTGAAATTTGACATTCATCAAGGTTTATGTTTCATTGTGATGTTTATCAAGGGTTACGTTGCATTGCGACAATGCCCAATATGTGAGACATATGTCAACACAACCCAAGATGCAACATATTCACAATGTGAAATTTGACATTCACTAAGGTTTGTGTCGGATTGTGATGTTTATCAAGGCTTATGTTGCATTGTGGCATTCATCAAGGGTTATGTCGCATTGCGACAATGCCCAAGATGTGAAATTTGACATTCATCAAGGTTTATGTCGCATTGTGATGTTTATCAAGGCTTATGTTGCATTGTGGCATTCATCAAGGGTTAGATGCGACATATTCGCATTGTGAAATTTGACGTTCATCAAGGTTTATGTCGCATTGTGATGTTTATCAAGGGTTACATTGCATTGTTGCATTCATCAAGGGTTATAGGTGACATTCACAATGTGAAATTTGGCGTTCATCAAGGTTTATGTCGTATTGTGATGTTTATCAAGGGTTATGTTGCATTGTGGCGTTCATCAAGGGTTATGTCACATTGCGACAATAACCCTTGATGAACATTATGGCATTCATGAAGGGTTAGATGTGACATATTCACAATGTGAAATTTGATGTTCATTAAGGTTTATGTCACATTGTGAGCGTGTCCAGCTAGTAGGTGAGGGGACGTCTAGATGAATCTCCTTGAATGTGCCATTAATGACGAGAGAAGGAAGGCACCCAGGAAGTTTAATGCATGGCACCACGTCATGGGTCCCATGCCGAGGAACCTCCAACACATGTCGCCCAATTGTCGCGGTGACACCCGCATCCGGTCATAATATATTATATTGTTATAATATTCTTCATCATTATTTTAATACTCTTATTTATCATCAACCTATATTAATTATTTTAATTAAATTATAATATAATACTATAATTTAATGAAATTATTTTTTAATTAATTATTATATCATAATTGATTTAAATATCATATTTAATTAAATTATAATATTATTTAATATCTCTATCTATCAAGTATATCTACTATAATATAATTATATTATAGTCAAATAATAATATTTTGAATTAAGCAATAATATTTTATTATTACTTTGATTATAATATTATAATATTTTAGCTAAATACTATCTTCTCATCATAAAATAATATAATATAATTAAAATTATTATCATTATATTTAAAAATGATATTATTATTTAATTAATTATTGAATTATAATTAATTAAGTAATTATTATATTTTTTTATTTTATGTTTTATCATTTATTAATTTTATTTACTAAGATATAATTAAATAATAGCTTTTATAATATATTATTATATTATAAATAATTAAATAATTATTTATTATTAAAAATTATTATAAAAAACATTAATAAAGTAACAAGTATATCATAATGTTAATAAATATCTCCAAAATATATTATAAGATTACACATATCTTCAATATTAATAAATTAATAATGTTAATTAATTATAATATAATAATTAATTATTTAAATAACAAATAATTATTTAATATATTATTAATTATTTAAATAATTAATATTATGATTAACTAAATAACAATATTAATTAATTAATTAATTAATATTATCATTCACTAAATTATATAATAATTATTTTGTTTAATTACTTATTATAAAATAATAGTAGTGTTTAATTAAACAATATTATTAATTAAACAATTAAAATATGGATTTCATTAAAATAATTAAATAATATTAATCTATCCATACTTTTAATTAAATAATCATTAATTAACTAATTAACTAATATTATTATTAACTAAATAACTATAACATGAATTAAATTATTTTATAATTATTATGTTTAATTAATTATTATAAAATAATAATATTGTTTACTTAAGCAATGTTATTAATCAAACAATTAAATTATGTATTTCATTAAAATTATTAAACAATATTATTCTATTAATATTTTGGAGATATGTGTATGCACACACTCGTTACTAGCAACAACAACATTAATAATATTAATGTGTCCGAATACACCGATGGGTGTAAATGGGGTACATACTTTTCATATTAATATTTTTTCTGATATTATGTGTGCCATTTATGCCTATCGATGTATTCAGACACATTAATATTATTAATGTTGTTTCTAGTTTTATATATTCAATAATATATTAGTTTATATATTATATAGTATATTCATAGTTAGTATAATATATTAATATATAAAATAATTATATTGTATTAATCTTTCATAGTGGGGGTACAGTTTATATATTTTATGGCTTACCATGGTAAGTGTTAGGGACTATCATGAATTGGTGATGGGAAGTGGGGATTACATGTTACATGTTTGAGTGATATGAAATAGGGGTGATGGAGGATAATAGTTATATGCATTAAGGTTTTATAATAGTAAAAGGTCAATCAAGAAGGACATTGTAAGTTAGGGTATATAGTAGTTAAGGGTTAATAATTTCAAAGGTTATGGGTTATAATGGTTAGAAACAATGTGGGTTAAACGTTAAGAGTGATACAAATTAAAAGTTAGTGGTTAAAAGTTAGGGTTTAGGATTATATTGGTGGTTCTAAAAGTTATGCATTATAAGAACTGATGTAGGGGGTGATGAGTTTGAGGTTAGGTGTTATATGGGTTGTTGATTTAGATTTGTAATGGGAAAGGCTATGAGTGAGGATTTATAGGGGATATAGTTGTTAAGGGTTAATACTTACAAAGGTTATGGGTTATAGAGCTTAGAAAATGTAGGTTAATGGTTAGGAGTGATAGAAATTACGGGTTATAGTGGTTAAAAGTTAGGGTTTAGGATTGTATTGGTTTTTATAAACGTTATGCATTATAAGGGGTAGTGGATGGTGGTGATGAGTTTGAGGTTATGTGTTATATGGGTTGTTGATTAAGAGTTGTAATGGGAAAAGGTTATGAGTGAGGATTTATAGGTGATATAGTAGTTAAGGTTTAATAATTTCAAAGGTTATGGGTTATAATGGTTAGAAACTATGTGGGTTAAGGGTTAGGAGTGATAGAAATTAAGGTTTATAGTGGTTAAAAGTCAGGGTTTAGGCTTGTATGAGTTATTGTACAATTTATGCATTATAAGGGCTAGTGGACGGGGGTGATGAGTTTGGGGTAAGGTGTTATTTAGGTTGTTGGTTAAGAGTTGTACAATGGGTAGAGGGGGTAGAGGTTATGAGTGAGGATTTATATGGCTGAAGAGTTATAATGGTTATGCATTATCTATCTATCTATCTATATATATATATATATATATATATGTTCCAAGTGATAATTATAATAATCAATTAAAAATATATTGGCAAATATATTAGCATATTGTATATATTTACTATGTATCAACTATATAACTATATATTAATATTAATCTATATATAACATATAATACACATTGATTATATTAATATATCTAATTATAATATTTTAATATTTTGAATTAACTATGATATATATAATAACTATATATTATTAAATCGAGGCTTCAATTTTTTACTAGTCTAGTTATTGCACTGAGAGTACTTAGCTGCTTTATAGTCAAGTAGATGGAGGATGCTAAATATTATGAAACATTCTTCCCTTTCTGTTAAATTATTTGATGAAATATAACAATGGATATAAATTACAATTTTAAAAATGAATTTTTTCAATTTCATAAATTTTAACGCTGCAGGGTGTCTCTAAATCCATCTCCAGTGTTAAAATTTATGAAATTGTAAAACTTTATTGTTAAAATTGAAATTATCCATTGTTAAAATTTACAAAATTGTAATCATTTTATTATAGATGGATTTAGAGAAGGGGGTCTCTGAATCCATCTGCAATGTAAACATTTATGAAATTGTAAAAAAATTATTACAATTTCATAAATTTTAACAATGGACATTTGATATAATTATTAACTTCGGCTCTCTAGTCAAATCTTTTATTCCATGACTAAATTAGTCATATCTTTTATCCCATGAGGGTGATTCCATGAAGATGGGTAACTCTTTTTGGCCAAATATGACGGTGAAAAACAGAAATTTTATCCATGTGTTAAATTGAAGCCCTCGAAACTCATATTTGCCAAATGAATTTTGACATGCGGTTGAAAAACAAAATATAGAGAATTATGTTGGATTTCCAATGATATTTTTTTTGAAATATACCAATGTCATTTATCGTGTCTAATTTTCATTTAATGAAGTGTGTGTACTTAAAAATTTGAAGAGCAATTAACAAGTAGTTTGTGTTCGTGCACGATAATTTAACGTTAAAGTAATAATTTTAAAAAATGAAATATGTGAACATGATCTAGACAGAATGCACTAGGGCTTACATATTTTTCTTTTATTTTTTCTCGAAAAATTATATTTATTATTATTTTTCGAAACTAACCAATGAATATTTCAGTCGCATTTTGCACACATGTGTGTTTGTGCACGAAATCTTTTGATTGTTTACATAATTTGCAAAACTAAAAATACTCTTTTGAAGAGGACACGTTTATCTAGGGTTTGTGTATTTTTTCAAATTTTTTGGATTTTTATTTTGAATGTTGTGAATTTATCTTTGAGCTCAATCGAAGTTGTCGGCAGGGTTTTTTAGGGAAAGTTTTAGTAGAAATTTAAAAACAAAAGACATATGAAGATAAAAATTCGTAAATTTTATATATCTGGATAGAGGATTCGTTGACGAATCCAATGGTATCAAGTCCTCTCATTAATGAGCGTTTAATGAAATGGTTTATCTATGTGGAAGGAAGAAAAAACTTTCATTCTGCAGTGAAAAGGGCTCTCAACCTGGTTTTTAAGCCCTCGATCGAGCTATTTGCTCGATCGAGGGTTTTAAAATACCTCGATCGAGGGTTTAACAACACCTTGATCAAGGGTTTAACAACATCTCGATCGAGGGCCTAAAACGAGCCTTTTTATGTTTTTGAAAAGCTAGATCTAGCTTTTCAAAAGCTCGATCAAGCTTTTCAAAAGCTTCAAAAGCTAGATCGAGCTTTTCAAAAGCTAGATCAAGCAAAAGCTAGATCGAGCTTTTGAAAAGCTAGATCGAGGTCTTGTTTCAACCCTCGATCGAGGTTTTTTAAAACCCTTGATTGAGGTATTTTAGAGCCCTCGATCGAGCTTTTAAAACCTCGACCGAGGGCTCTAAAATACCTCGATCGAGGGTCCGAAAAACAATTTTTTTTCATTCCACCCGTAAAAAATGGTGAACCACCTTCGTGGAATCACCCATGACTAAATTAGTCATTTTTAGTTGTGATCACTTAAAATTGCTCAAATTTGGTCATATTTCACTTAAAAACACTGCGGTGACCAAATTTTTTGGTAGTTTAGTCATTTATTTCATTTGGTGACCAACTTTTCTGGTTGCTTGGTCACTTATCACCCATTTTTCTACTAGTGATATAATGAGTTGAAGTTGATGAGAGAAACCCACCAATAAGAATTTCATGGAGACCATTCCACGCTAGAATGAGTAAACATTGGATATGATTTAATTAAGAACAACTTAACAGTAGGGAAGGATGACATGCAAAGTAGGGAATCTAAGAAATGGATAACCACTTCACGGGAACCCTCTTCAAAATGCAAAAAAAAGAATCTAACTTCCAAATTTCCTTTCGAAAATGTAGGTAAATCATCATGATGATCAACTAGAGAGAGTGTGAGCACAAAGAAGTAAACCAATTGTAGTATATGATCCTGGAGATAAGGATGCACTATGATATTGTGGAATTCTCAAGATTTTTTGGTGTTAAAACATGTGTGCACAATCATAGTTACTAGAATTGATCATCAACTACTAGGAACATGATTGGGATTCCTTTGTCATTGATGATGTGGTCCTCAAGATAGAGGTGGATGACATATATTTCATTACTATATTGTCTCATCAGGGAGAGACCATAGTCCTTAAAGGAGGAAGAGTATGAGAGGCCTCACAGAATAAGAGTATATAGACGCATATTGTACTATCGATGCTCAAAAGGTCATCTCCCAAGTTTCGATGGAAAATATTTTCAGCTTTATCCTAGCAAATAATTGTGCTCGCCATTACTAGGATTTTGGATCTACTTCACCTCACCAAGCCTCATAATCATAGATGTTTTATGCTATTGAGTTCTTGATACCTACCATATATGACTAGTGTATTGATGTACTAGTGAAAATGAAAGAGTAATTGACAAAGTGTAGGCTAGGTCGGATTAATAAATTTTTCTATGGGACCATTATTGTTTCATTCTTCATTTAGAATGTATTTTCCATGCACACCCATGCATTCATTCCACATGTTGAGTATGACATGGCTTGCATGTGTGTTTGGTTAGACATCATGCATAGATTTGGAGGAGTACATGTTCTAAATGCATTCTATGATAATAAATTTTTTATTGGTGGTCATGTTAGGTGAATATAACAATTGAAGGTTACCGTTACTCCATATGGATTACTTCAACAATCCAGAGTTTCTTTTTCCTCTAGGCTCACATTGGGGTGATATATATATATGTGTGTGTGTGTGTGTGTGTGTGTGTGTGTTTTATAGGTCCTCAATTATGAAATAATTCTTATTTCATAATTATGAGCTTGTGACAAAATAATTATTTACTTGAGGAATAATTATGATATTTTTACTTAATTATGTAATTTAAACCTCATAACATTTGATAACACTCTGACAAAGATTATGGTCGGAAAAATAACTATAACATAACAAGTGCCCCATAGGTTTCCCATGGCCTATATAAAGGATCTTTTAAAGCACCTGCAGAGGAAGCTTGTAGGAGCACCATGTCCTTGGGTCCATACTTCATCTCTTTTGGTGGATGTATTTTTACAGAGTGTGTTATAGTGATGATCATGTTGGGGAAAGGCCCGAGGCATGGATTTTGATGTGTAATTTTTTTTGTACCTATAGAAATACATTGCATCATCAAGGGATTAAAAGGTCAATATTGTACATGGATTCACCCATTTTTGGACATGATGTAACTTATATATAAAATGTTTTAGCTTTACTTATTTAAAAACAATGTATATTTTTGATTTCATATTTATGGTACATGCATGCTTCTTTTATTTTAATGGAACAAATGTCTGTCTAACACATAATTTTATAATGCATCAGTTAATTCATTTAATCTCTTGTAAAATGAGTGTATGTAAGAAAATCAAAATTTCATTCAAGAGGCATTACCCATAGATACTTCCGTAGAAGCATAGATTTGTGGATGCAATAACCATTTTTCAACTATGACAGTCCCAAATGTGAGTCAAGGTGAAATAATAGGTGTTGAATTCCAAGTGAAATAGCCTCCAATAATAATTCAATAACTACACTATATTCAATTACATTATTGGTCAGTAGATCAATACAAACCTGAGCTCACAAGTTGAACTATTGGAGAACAAATCACCCAAGTTGTGGAAGTGATATTTCGAGTGTGACAACTGGTGTCATCCATGTCAAACATATTTAACTATAGTAAAACATGCTCAACCCGAGTAAAACATGGTCATATTTTTTAACTTATATTTTGAATTTCAATCATCATCATCTCTCTTAATTTGCAGTGTAACATAGCCCTTGATGAATGTTGAAATGTCACATAGCCATTAAAATGAATTTAATGGTTCAACATTTAACTCAACAACAATGAACATCACATTGCAACTTAACCTATAATGAACATTGCATACAAACAAAACCCTTTACAAATGTTTGTAATATCCAAAATTTTGACTAACTATTTCTGATGTTATATATTAGGCTTAAAGCACCCAACACATATGATTTATTTTGATTATTGGGCATAAGCCCTAGTGCACATGATTCATTTCTTTTATAGACTTACATATTGGGTGTGGATCCTGACTGATGCATTATTGTTATATACTGGGCAAGAAATCCCTATTGGATTGATTATGTTTTGTTATGTGAATTGGGTACAAACCCTAATATACTGAGATGACCTTTTTGTTATATAATGTGCAGAGTTACGATTCACATGATGGATTTATATAGTGTGTTGAGCATGGACTTAGGAACACACGGATGACCTACGTACTGGGCATAAGCCCCGATGTACTGAGAGGATTGTATTACGTATTGGGCATAAGCCCCGATGTACGAAGAGTGTTTGGCATAAGCCCTAGAGCACTCCAAGCTTGATAACGAATAATGGATCTGAGGGAATTTGTACATTCTATATGTGCTTCAAAACCACATTCTAGTACTAGTGTTGAGTGGGATGCTCTGGAATTGTACCAGCGTAACGCCCATGTGAGAGTGTTGAGATAAAGCTCTGAAGAGCACTCGGGGTTACTTGATCTTAGAAAGTGTTGAGTCGAGACGACTCTGAATAACACTTTTAGTAATCACATTTATTTAAATTGGTTAAACGAATCATTTTCTATCTATCATCAAGTACTACAGGAACTACCATGTTAAACGAGGGAATCCAACATGCAAGAGAGAGACCTAGAGGTTCCTAACCTAGCCAACTATCCAAGCTTACCAAGACCCTATCCAAAGAATTGGGCCTTGCACCTAATCTTTAAAAGAAGTATTATGGTATGTACATAATTAAATCAAAGAAGTTACCATAACTAAACTATTGAATAATTAGATTTAATTATTCATATGTAAATAAACATGCATAATGGTTATGCATAAGTTAGTTCTCATATTGTTATTATTATTAATATTATTAATAATAATATTGTTATTATTATTAATATTATTAATAATAATATTGTTATTATTTTAAAAGAAAAGATTAATTATATAAATAAAATGCACGAAGGCTATGCATAAAATAATTCTCATTTTTGTTATTACTATTATTATTATTATTATTATTTATGAGCTAACTTAAGTTACATCTAATTATAACAAATAAAGGTCCTAGATAAACTAGGAGTAAATAATTAGTAAAATATCTCTTAAAGATATTATAATTCAAGTTTAATTAAAAACTAAATATTAGTATTCAAACAACTATATGCCAAACATAACTCACCTATTTAAAGAAGGGGCAGATCCCAAGGGAGGGGATCTTCTCATTTATAATTCTCTTATGAACAGAAGAGAAATTACTCTGCTAAACTGAAGAAGCCTAATATATTTTCCAGATCTGATTCAACAGCTTATCCTAGGGCCTCTACTTCTCTTATTGCATGTTGGAACCAGCTCGCGGGGATCCAGTTAGAATGAGGAATAGTCTAAGGGTCATGGTTGGGAGGAACATGGTAGTCCCAAATTTATCCAGTCAAAGATCACCCTACAGGTTAGCTAGTTCCATATGTTTTTCCATTTACTAGTGTTTGAGTGTGTAGGTTTGGCAAGGGAACATCCAGCTTCAAGAACCATGTATGAACTACAAATTTTCCATACAGTTTATTTAGCTTTAGAAAATTTAAAGTAGGAATTATATTACAGCATTTATATTTATGTGCATTAATATGTATTTCTTTTCTTTATAGAGCAAGGGCCAATGGGCATGGGCTCTCAGGGTTTTACAGCCTAGGATCATTTTCCAATTTAATATTTCGATTTATTCTACCGTCTTCTCTATATACTTCGAAGATCTAGTAGGGCTAGTCTAGCTAGCCTGCGCTAGATACCTAGATAAAAAGGATTACCAGTATTAAAAATTTTATTTAAATTTGGATGCCCGAACTATTAAAAACTTTATAAAATGAAAAACATCATACTCAACCAAGTATAAGAAAAAAAATAGGGTTTAACATTTTTTTGTTCTTACCAACAAGATTTTACACAATAGAAATCACGCAGATCATAGCTTCAAAATTAACCACCAACTTAAGCTTCGAAATCGTTATCAATGTTAGATCTACAGTATAGGAACAACCACTGTATATTTTCTTAATTCCAAGACAAGAAAGCTATCAACCATGATATTTTTTGTTATCATCATTTCGTTTCCTCTCCACAGAAAAAGCTACCAAAGCATACACACTAGCACACAGTTGTACCAGACCGGACCCATGAAAGTATTCATAAACCAGCACAGTAAAAACTTAATCCATTTCTTTATTCTTTAAAAGGAAGGAAAACAATAAACCAGGTCAGGACATCGAATCCCTATACCCACATTCTACAAAAATTTGGATCGCTGAGGTTTTCAAACCCATGACGTAGGAATATTTACAGTACATATAAACTCCCAGGTCAAACAAATTACTCAAAACGCGATTTCTCTAGTTTTGGAATTTTCATTATTTTATTCTACCCAACAGAATTTGATCCTACATATAGGTGAAACCTTGCATTACATAATAGATTTTAAATGCCCTCCAGCTGCACCGTTTAATTGAAACATTCACCCATTAAAATGAAAACAATTTGCGCAATCCACAGAAGGTTAAAACCTTTAATTTCAAACGCATAACCAGCCATGGGCCAACACTTGTGCAAACAGAGATACACTCTCAACAAACGTGGGCATACATTTATCAACAAATTTTCTACATGCCAAAGATAAAACGCAGAGCCATCACCGATTTGAACTCACCACAAGAAAATGGGCCAGGTCATTCTCTCAACCTATAGCACGTTTGTTTCATCCACATAGACCCTATCTCTAAACCATAAACAAAACTTACAGAGGCACTTAAAAACAAATGAAGGACATTTTCTAGAAAATAGCTTGACATGGTTTATTCAGTGAGAAACGCAAGTAAAATTTCAGATACCTTTATTTTATTCAAAACCCCAACACATAAACATTGTAGGTACACCCATTAAAGCTTTAAAGAGTTTTACAGAGCCATAAATATGTTCATGTACATAAGTAAATTTGAAATCCTCAAGGGGCATCTCATCAAAATAAAACACTGACCGACAAGTTCAACTCCTGCACAGTCCATGTCAACTTTCTCATAAAAGTTTCCATCTCATAATATGTCTAGGAAAATTTTGACGCACTTAAACTTCGAAATTTCTTATAGTGAGCCGAAAGGGCACCAAGTTGCATTAAAATCTCAAAACCACTGAGCTTGCAAACATAGCTGCGATAGGAAGGAGAGGAATCCTGGAAGGACCGGGCTTACTAGACTCACGCCGAAATCCCAAGTTTTATGTCACATGAGAGTATCCAAATGCAGTGAGTACCATAACTTAAAACCTGCCATAGAAGCCCTGAAAAGCATGAGTTAAACTAGAGACACAACAAATACTTACAAGATGAGTAAATTCTTAGGCTATCGGTAGATGTTACCTGTCATTCATTTGTAGCACCCTCCATTACTATGACTGTTCTGACCATGAGCGTAGCTCAGGTCAGAGCACTATCCAAAACCTCGACGCAACATGGAACTACTCTCAGCCAAAACCACGAAAATGATAGACGTATATGTGAAGGCCAAGGCAAAGAAACCCTCTTTCCAGTGGGCCACCAAAATCACGTGATTGTCACATACAACATTTAAAACTTCAACGAATCCCTTTAATGTTTCAATATTTTACCCATACGATATAGTTAAGTCGTGATGGCATCAAAATCCTTTCATCTTTGTCATTTTTATTTGCAAATGTTAGTATTTCGACCCCTTTTTCACACCATAGGACTAGAACCCTTGTTAGGTAGTGGAAACTAGGAAGTTTAGGGATAAGTTTCCTTTTCTTTTTATGTACACCTGCAAAACATGAACCCAGAAATGCTTTGTCAAGAAGTTTCTAAGTAAGCCCGAGCAAGCCCAAGTATTCATTCCTTACCTCTCAATAGCCAGCTAGTAGCAGCACTACCAATTCAAGACATTCACACTCTCTTTCATAAAGTCCATCATGCCTGAATTGTTAAAATGAACCAGTTTAATGAAATCAAGCATACATTCAAACTGAGATATGAAATAAATAAAAAGGGACTTTAAAAGTATTATACTAAGTTTTAGAAATTGTCCCTTTTACTAAGCCTTTTCACACCCCCTCACTTCATCACTTCCGCAAGGCAATACATTTCAAAACCAAACTGTCATAGAAAGTAGTTTATATTTTCCTCAGAAACAAGGATTGATATAAACTTCCCAGTGCTGAAGTTAATTTGCTATACATTACCCGTTTAGACAATTTGGTAGTAAGTGATTTTTTTTTTATACTATTTTTAGGGACATTACAAGTGGTATCAGAGCCCAGCTACAATACTAAGTGACCTATTGGGCTCATTACAAAAAGAACATCTGCTGCAGATACTTATAAAATCATAAATGTATATTATGATTTTATTTTATAAGTGTACATGAACTAACATATTTCTATTCATAACAATGATACGACAATGCAGGTACAATTACAGTCTGAGTATGAATACAAAAAAATACAGTAGCATACATGGGAATTTATACTCACCACCACGAGAGAAAGAAATCGTGGTGGAACTAAACTCAGAGTTAATGAAATCTATACAACAGTTGCAAAATGAGTTGCAGAGTTTCAAGGATGATAACATGCAAGAAAAAATGGGAACAACAAGCCATAAATGAAGCTCTACTGCAAAGCTTAACAGGGGCAAGGTCCCATGGACAGTCCATTCAATCAGCCAATAAAACCAAGGAAAATAACTGTGACACAAAAAGGTCTAGCAGTCCTACAAAGGATATGCAGGAAGAGCACATACCTGATTACATGGAAGAAGACTGCAAAAGCTCCTCCAATGAGGATGACTCACCACCTTCTTGCAAGAAAAGGAGGAAAAGTGATGACAGTCTACAAGGAGAATTCCAGAAAATCAAAGCTGCAACATATGATGGAGAGATAAATACTGTGGAAAAGGCTGAGGAGTGGCTTTTAGGGATGAACAAGTATTTCAATTTCCACAACTATTCCAGTGAAATGCAAGCCCGACTGACCATTTACAACCTAAATGGTAAAGCGGCGAGATGGTGGAGAGACCTGAAACACACAAAAGGATAGGAAATCAGGGACATAAAATGGGATGCTTTCAACAAAATATTGTAGGACAAATACATGTCTGAAAGATTCTTTGACAGGAAGATCAAAGAATGTCATGAATTGAAAATGGGCTCCCTAACCATGGAAGCTTTCATAAACAGATTCGTAGATCTGCTCATTATGTTCCATACATCAAAGATGAAAAAGTCAAGATACAACAATTCTTGGGATGTCTACCACCAAATTTTAGAGAAAAGATTGAATTTGACATGCCCAAAACCTTAAACGCAACTTTACACAAAACAAGACTCTGTTATGAACATGGACATCCAAGGAATGATAACATAAACATAAACAAAGAAAGGTTCATAACCTTTTCAGACAACCGAAGACCAGGTTTTAGACCACCACCTTACTGGAAACAAAAAAATAGTTTCCCTCCCAACAGAGGCTTCAACCGACCTCATGCATGGTCAAATGCACCCCCACTGCATGCCAACAGACCAACTTTCAACAAAGGGGCAAAGGCTTCCCCACTAACCATTACTTGTTGGAAATGCCAAGGGCCCCACTACTTCATAGATTGCCGCAATAAGATGGACAAAGTTTTACACAATGTCCAAGCAAACCCTACAGTAGGGGACATGGCAAGAACACCAAGAATTTATGTTGCACTTGATGGCCGGCAATCAGACCACCAGGCCGCCATGGTTGAAATTGACGGTAAGATCTCAAACACAACCATTTCAGTTTTAATAGATCCGGGTGCATGCCAAAGTTACATCTCCCCTAAGATTTTTGATACTTGTAAGTTAAATCGAGTAAGCCACGAGAAACCATGGATGGTACAATTAGCCACTGGTACCAAACAAAAAGTCTTCGAACTAGCTAAAACTTGTGAGATATATTTGAACGGTTTCCCAACTAAGGTGGATTTAAATATCCTACCACTAGGATTGTACGATGTACTTATAGGCATGGATTGGTTGGAAGAACATCATGCCCTGCTTGAATTCTTGAAAAAGTCAATACTATGCACGGATAACCAAGGGAATCATAAAACAATTCAAGGTATTACTAAGAAAGTCTTCGTAAGACAGATATCTGTCTTACACACAAATAAATGCGTAAGAAAGGGTTGTAAACTCTTTACAGTCAACATCTGAACCGTAGAAGTAGATAGAGAGAAGAAGATCAAATACTTCCTAGTCCTTGTAGAATTCAAGGATGTATTTCCCGAGGAAATACCTGGGCTACCGTCCAAACGAGACCTAGACTTCTCCATAGAGTTAACACCCGGTTCCGTACTAGTTTCCAAAGCCCCTTACCGCATGAGTCCACATGAATTGGTGGAACTCAAGCTTCAGTTACAAGAGTTGATCGAGAAAGGCTATATCCGATTTAATGTGTCTCCCTGGGGAGCACCAATACTCTTTGTCAAAAAGAAAGACAGGACGATGTGGATGTGCATCGATTACCGCCAACTCAACAAGTTGACCATCAAGAACCGTTACCCACTCCTTAGAATTGATGACTTGTTTGATCAAGTCGGAGGAGCGAAGATCTTCTTAAAGATCAACTTATGATCTAGATATCATTAGGTGAGAATCCGTGATGAAGACATCAGTAAGATCATGTTTTGAACTCGATATGGCCATTACGAATTTGATGTAATGCCCTTCGATCTGACTAATGCACCTACCAACTTTATGTGCATGATGAATAACATATTTAGTAAATACCTAGACAAGTTCATTCTAGTCTTCATTGATGACATTCTGATCTACTACAAGAACGAAGAGGAATAGGAAGAACATCTCTGCATAGTGTTACGAATACTACGAGAACATCAACTGTACGCAAAATTTAGCAAGTGTGATTTCTACAAACCCCAGATACAGTACCTAGGGCACATCATTTCAGAGAAGGGGATAGCATTCGACCCCGAATCCATAGAGGAATGGCCTACCCCCATGTGCGTAATCGACATAAGATCGTCCTTAGGGTTAGCTGGGTACTACCGAAAGTTCATCGAGAACTTCTCTCGGATTGCATGTCCTATGATGGCCTTGCAGAAGAAAACAACCAAATTTCTTTGGACGGAAAAATGCAAGAAAAGTTTCCAAAAGTTAAAACAGCTTTTGACTAGTGCACCCATCCTACAGATTACAGACCCTGATGGGGACTTCGTAGTTTGCACAGATGCAAGAAAGGAAGGGCTCGGTGGAGTCCTTAAGCAAAATGACTTCACTATCTGTTATGAGTCAAGGAATATGAAGGAACATGAGCAGAATTACCCCACACACGATCTTGAACTAGCCACCATTATCCACGCCTTGAAGATGTGGAGGCACTATCTTATGGGAAAGAAGTTCCTATTAAAAAAGGACAACATGAGTGTGAAATATTTATTTGACCAACCTGAACTAAACGCCAGACAAGCCAGGTGGATAGCCTTCCTTAGTGAGTACCACTTCAAGCTAAAGCACATAAAGGGAAAGGATAACAAGATCATCGACACTTTAAGTTGAGGGGATCATATATTATATGAGGTGGCTGTGAGTCAAACCGACTCAAATTTACACCATAGGATTAGATCAACATGTCAAAGTGACCAATTCTATGTCAAGCTCCTTAGAAAGATCCAAGAGGATAGGTTATTCCAACATCAAAAGGAGTATAATATAGACGAGTCAGGATTACTGTGGTAGAAAGAAAGAATTTATGTTCCAGAAAGCGGAAACATTAGACCTAACATCCTCATAGAATTCGACTAGAAGCCCTATTCATGATACTCGAGATATCAAAAGATGATATCGACAGCTAAGAAACACTTCTTTTGGCCTAAATTGAAAGCTGACATAGCTTTATTCATTGCTAAGTGCTAGGAGTGTCAACTAGTTAAGGAAGAACACCAACACCCTTAGGGACTACTTCAACCTTTACCCATTCCAGAGTGGAAGTGGGAGGTCATCAGTATGGATTTCATAATGGGTTTACCGAAAAGTAGGAGACATAATGACTCCATCTTTGTAGTAGTAGACAAGTTATCCAAAGCAACACATTTTATACCAGTAAAGTCTACCTACAAAGCAGTTCACATTGCGGGCATCTCCCTAAAGGATATTTTTCGATTGCATTGGATGTTCGGATATCCATCATCTATTTCGGGATACATCATCTATTTCAGGATCTTGCATGATCTATTTCAGGATATGATCTATTTCAGGATCATCTATTTCAGGATATGATCTATTTCAGGATCTTGCATGCACAGGCATGCATCCCAGTCACCAGTTTGATGCCTCCAGCACCTTATCCACCTTCTTCTAGCACCCGGGAGCCACTTACCACAGAGTTTTAGCCCTCCTAAGCTGAAAGGCGCCCTCTTCTCACCTACTTCCAGAGAAGGGCGCACTTGTTCACCTACCACTGCAGATTCACTCCAGTTACATTCAGTTAGCTCCGATTCTCCCTGATTTGAGGCTAGTTTCACTCCCGACTGACTGTATCACTTCCGTTTGACCTCCAGTTTTATTAGGTGACTTGTTCTGACTTCAGTTAGCCTCCCATGCACCCCCACTGAGCCTCCAGATCCTATATCAGTGCTACACACTTCAGTTACATTTATTACACTCAGTTAGACTCAGTTTGACACCTGGATGACTGGTTGTTGTGATTGATGAGCACCACCGATGATTGATGAGGACTCCTATATAGAGTCAAGCTACTCCATTCATTGATTCGAATGACCTTCTTAGGCAATTAGAATTGCTCAGTCATTGTGACAGTTTGTATTGTAATCTATTGTAATTCATTCACCCTTTCTGGGATAGAGAGCACTGCTGCATGTTTTGCACAGTTTTGCACCATATTTTCTATGTTCATCTGTTGTGATTGATTTACTTGTTCATTAGATCTGTTGTGACTAATTTTACATGGTATCAGAGCCATTGCAGGGACAAGATCTCTTTTCTACAGGTGTTTATACAAGAAGATTTGACTGAATTGCTAAAAATTGCAAAAAGTTTGGCATGAGATATCTCAAGGGCATTCGCTCCTGTGCATGCAAAGCTTGAAAAATATTCCAATACCACTCCAGAAGCTTGAGTTACCACATAATTCCTGGATCTGATACATTGGACCTATTCAACATTGCTTGAAATCCAATCCCAGGTGTGATGCAACTCTCAAAGGGTGGATTGTTCGACCTTATTGTGGTTGTTTTGATGTGATTTGCAGGTTTATTGTCTCCTTCAAGTGCACTCGCTATTTTCTGCATGCAAGGTTTCCTCCTTCAATTGCATTCGCTATAGTCTGCATGCAAGCTTCTTCTTCATCAGTTGACTCAATCCTTGCAATGGAATACTCTTCTTCAAAGCCTATCCTCACCCCATTCAATTATTTTGATTGGAAAGATGATATGGAGATCATATTACGTTCAAAAGGTTACTACCGAGTCACTCTTGGTCTTGAATTGGAGCCAAACAATGTAGCAGAAAGAACCAAACACTATAACAAGCTTGATGAAGCTTACGGTCTTCTTTGTCTCTCCATCTCCAAGGATCTTCACTTCCATCTCAGCGGATTGAAGACTCCAAAAGCCATATGGGAGCAACTTGAAACACTATTCGGCAAGCAGGATGAGCTTAGGGCTTTTCAATTAGAGAATGAATTGATTGGCCTTAATCCTGAGAATTTCGAGACCATCAATGAATTCTTCACAAAATTCAAGAACTTGAACTTGCAATTGAAGAACAGTGGTGTTATCAAAGAGGATAAACAGTTGATCCTCTCCATTCTAAGCAAGCTTGGGAAAGATTATTCGGTATTTGTCTCCACTTTCAATTCCGGTCGGCTAACTACCCCGAATTGGAAGATGCCTACCTTGAATGCCTTCATTGAGTCCGTTACGAAAGAGCATGACAAGTTGATTCAAATGGGGTCCATAAGCTCCAAAGATTCAGCCCTATTTGTTCAAGGACCCAAGATCTCGAATGGTAAAGGAAAGCTAAAGAAGGAGAAGCCCAAATTCGAGCCTCACAAGCAAAAAGACAAAGGCAAGCAAACGGATGCACCATCCAGTTCGAAATCCAAGCAAAAGGGCAAAGAAGGTAACCAAAAATCTAAATGTACTTATTGTAACCGTGGCTTTCATCCCGAAAGTTCATGTATGAAGAAGAATATAGATCAAATGGCCCTCCTTTTGGAAAAGAACAACATAACCCTTCCTGACGGTGCAAGGAAGAAGGATCGGAATGACGATCATGAAAGAGGACAAGCACTCATGGCAACGGTTTCGAAGCCCACTCTCTTGATAGATTCGGGTGCATCAAATCATATGGCTGCAAATATTGATTCTTTTTCCTCATTCGATCCAAACAGCTCCATCCCCATCCATTTGGGAGATGACTCAAAAATTTCTTCAAAGGGCAAAGGTACGATTCATGTAGAACATGGATGCTTTCAGAATGTTCTCTATGTGCCTTCCTTAGCTTCGAATCTCCTTTCTGTGTATCAAATGACACATACTGGTGATACAAAGAAAGTCACATTCAGCCCTAATACAGTTGAAATTTCTGATATCAAAAGTGGAAGACTAGTTGCGGTTGGGAAGGCAAACCACACTGCAAAATGTTATGAGTTTTCGCACTTTATACCGCTTGCAAAGCCCACCGCTCTTCGCACACATGGTAATGAGGTTAGTAGGCTTTGGCATGAAAGATTTGGACATCTAAATTATAAGTATTTGCTGCTGCTATCAAATAAATCCATGGTAGATGGGCTTCCACAACTCCGTTCCTCGAAGGGAATATGCACCGGTTGCATTATTGGGAAGCACCCCGAGCACAGATTCGACCACGGAAAGGCTAGCAGAGCCTCTACTATTTTGGGATTGATCCATTCTGATATCAGTGGTCCGCTGCCCCATATGTCAATAAATGGTTCAAGGTATGTTTTGACATTTATTGACGATTTTTCCCGCTTTACATGGGTATTCTTTCTCAAAAACAAGTCAGAAGTGCTTGGAAAATTCAAGGATTTTAAGGCTTCTGTTGAGACCACCACTGAGAGCAAGATCAAAGCTCTTAGATATGATAATGGTGGGGAATATATCAAGTCCAAGTTGCTGCAACTTTGTGCCCAAAGCGGAATCAAGATCCAACATACAGTTCCCTACACACCCCAGCAGAACGGTGTAGCGGAAAGGAAAAACCGGTCACTGAAAGAGATGGCTACATGCATGATTGAATCGAAAGGTTTGGCTGCAAATCTTTGGGCTGAAGCAATCAATGTTGCTGCATATATACAGAACCGTGTTCCACATTCATCCGTGAAAGGTATGACTCCTTTCGAAGCATTCTTTGGTCACAAACCGGATGTGTCAAATTTGAGAGTTTTTGGCTCTACTGCATGGGCTAGAATTCCTTCTGAGAAGAGACGAGCTTTGGATCCACAAAGTATCGAGTGCATATTGATAGGATATGGGGAAGAATCAAAAGCATATAAACTCATGGATATCAGATCTAAAAAGATATTCATAGAGCACAGTGTGCAGTTTGAAGAACCGCTTCAAGAATTGCAACTAGTTGAGGAGAAAACTGCCGATTCACCGCCTTCACCAGAAGAAGATTCGAGCAGCGATAATGAAGGTATGAATTCTGATATTTCTGATATTGTAGCAGAATATGATGATCATGACATATCAGGTTCGGAATCCGACCATTCAGATCCCCCTCAGTTACCAAAGTGGGCCCAAAACACTCTACAATCTGCTGGTTCTAGTCTTGGAAATCCTGCTGATCCAAGACGAACAAGAGGAGACTTTCAAAGGGAAGGTATGGCTCTTTCTATTGCTGATCCATTTCTTCCTGAGATTTGTTATTTGATGGCTGGTTCAGATCCCCAATCATACTATTCAGCCCATCGAGATCCGAGATGGAAAAGTGCCATGGATGAAGAGTACAGTTCTCTTCAAAAGAACAATACATGGGAGCTAGTTTCTCTTCCACCTGGAAGAAAATTAGTGAAGTGTAAATGGTTCTACCGTACTAAAGTTGCTGCTGATGGCACTATCAGCAAATATAAAGCAAGGTTGGTGGCAAAAGGTTTTTCCCAAGTCCAAGGAGTGGACTACACAGAGACCTTTGCACCGGTTGCAAAGATGGATTCCATCCGCCTTGTTTTAGCTATTGCCGCATCCAAGCACTGGGAAGTGCACCATATGGATGTGAAGAGTGCATTTTTACATGGAGACCTTGCTGAAGAGGTCTATATGCAGCAGCCAGAGGGTTATACATCAGATCCATCATTGGTTTGTAGATTGAAGAAATCTTTGTACGGGTTAAAACAGGCCCCAAGAGCTTGGTACGCAAAGATGGACTCCTTCCTTCTTTCTCAGAATTTCCAAAGATGCAAATCTGATCCGAATGTCTATCTTCAGCGAGTTAAAGGTAATTTGTTGGTTATTGTACTTTATGTTGATGATCTGCTTATTACTGGTAGCACACTTACTTCAATAAACAAGCTAAAATCTGCCTTAAATCTAGCTTTTGACATGAGCGATTTGGGCTTGCTGAGTCACTTTTTGGGCTTGGAGATATCTCAAAATTTCGATGGGATCACTATATCTCAGAAAAAATATGCTTCCGACCTGTTATTGAAGTTTAATATGGCTGAATGTAAGGCAGCCCCGTTCCCATTCCTCTCAGGAATCAGTCTTGAGGAGGGAGATTCCACACCGCTTGCAGATTGCAGTATGTATCGACAGTTGATTGGTTCACTACTTTATTTGACACATTCACGGCCTGATATCTCATATGCCATGAGTGCCGTGTCAAGATATATGCAGCAGCCACATGAGCTTCATTGGCGAGCAGCCAAGCGGATCTTGCAGTATGTGCAAGGTACGAGACAGTTTGGCATACATTATGCTGCAGATTCTGAGCTAGATTTCATTGGTTTTACTGATTCAGATTGGGCAGGTGATAGCATTGATCGGAAGTCGACTTCCGGTTATGTTTTCATGATTGGTCATGGTGCTATTTGCTAATCCAGCAAAAAGCAAGCAGCCATTGCACTTTCTTCAGCAGAGGCAGAGTATCGAGGGGCAGTCAATGCCTGCATTCAGGCAGTTGGGTTGCAGGGTATTCTTTCCGAGTTTGGTTTTGGTGGCACTACTTCGACTATCCTATTTTGTGACAATCAAAGTGCTATCAAGATCTCCACAGATCCAGTTCAGCGGCAGAGGACCAAACACATTGAGATTCATATGCATTACATTCGACAGTTGGTGCACGACCGCACCATCATTCTGCAATATTGCCCTACTGATGAGCAAATTGCAGACATCTTCACCAAGAGCTTCACTGAGAAGAAGTTCTCTTACCTCCGTTCACTGTTGGGGGTGAGTTCCATCATGGTGGAGACAGATTGATTCATTATTATGCTTTAGCTTGAAGGGGGGCTTTCTTCCCACTGGGTTTTCCCTCTTTCCTCACTTAGTTTATTTTCAGCATTTTTTGGATTATTGTATTGGGGTGACCTTTGGTCTTAGTTACCAGGGCCCCACATTATTTTAGTTGGCACATCATAGTCTAGCTTGAGGGGGGGTGTTCGGATATCCATCATCTATTTCGGGATACATCATCTATTTCAGGATCTTGCATGATCTATTTCAGGATATGATCTATTTCAGGATCATCTATTTCAGGATATGATCTATTTCAGGATCTTGCATGCACAGGCATGCATCCCAGTCACCAGTTTGATGCCTCCAGCACCTTATCCACCTTCTTCTAGCACCCGGGAGCCACTTACCACAGAGTTTTAGCCCTCCTAAGCTGAAAGGCACCCTCTTCTCACCTACTGCCAGAGAAGGGCGCACTTGTTCACCTACCACTGCAGATTCACTCCAGTTACATTCAGTTAGCTCCGATTCTCCCTGATTTGAGGCTAGTTTCACTCCCGACTGACTGTATCACTTCCGTTTGACCTCCAGTTTGATTAGGTGACTTGTTCTGACTTCAGTTAGCCTCCCATGCGCCCCCACTGAGCCTCCAGATCCTATATCAGTGCTACACACTTCAGTTACATTTATTACACTCAGTTAGACTCAGTTTGACACCTGGATGACTGGTTGTTGTGATTGATGAGCACCACCGATGATTGATGAGGACTCCTAGATAGAGTCAAGCTACTCCATTCAGTGATTCGAATGACCTTCTTAGGCAATTCGAATTGCTCAGTCATTGTGACAGTTTGTATTGTAATCTATTGTAATTCATTCACCCTTTCTGGGATAGAGAGCACTGCTGCATGTTTTGCACAGTTTTGCACCATATTTTCTATGTTCATCTGTTGTGATTGATTTACTTGTTCATTAGATCTGCTGTGACTAATTTTACATTGGATACCCCAGGAAATCATTTCCGATCAAGACACGAAATTCACTAGCAACTTTTGGAGGGCATTGTTCTTCGGTTTGGAGACACATCTATAGTTCAGTACCGCAAACCACCCCCAAACCAACGGACAGACGGAACGAGTAAACCAAATCCTTGAGGATATGCTGTGGATGTATGTTATGAATAACCCCACAAAGTGGGAAGATTATTTTCACCTCGCGGAGTTTTCTTACAACAACGGATAACAAACCTATGGCAAGATGAGCCCCTTCGAGGTACTCTATGACAGGAAATGTCGGACACCTATGACTTGGGAAAGTCCGGTAGATAGACTTATGCTAGGCCCCGAATTACAAAAGGACTTGGTGCAACTAGTCTCCAAGGTACAAAAAACTTGAAGGAGGCACAAGACTGACAAAAGAGTTATGCGGATAAGAAAAGAAAATACAAAGACTACCAAGTCGGCGAACATGTCTTCTTAAAGGTGAAGGCAAAATGAAGCTCCTTGATCTTAGGATGATGTGGTAAACTAGCCCCCAGGTTTTGTGGGCCTTTTGAGATACTGGCCAAGAAGATCCGAGTAGCATATGAGTTAGATTTACCAACTCATGTAAAAGTTCAAAATTTTTTTCATGCATCCTTGTTAAAGAAATATGTATACGATATTAAACATGTAATTGGTTGGTCCTTATTACAGGTGAAACCCGAAGGGGAATTCATACCGGAACCCCTCCACATTCTGGACAAGAGAGAGGTGCAACTTAGAAGAAGGACCATAACCCATTTGAAAGTGCAATGGAGGCACTTCAGACCAGAAGAGGCTACTTGGGAAAATGAGACAACCATGAAAGAGGCATACCCCGCCTTATTTTGATGAATTCATTTGTAGTCCCTAGAATACCGGGACGGTGTTGTTCCAAGCGGGGAGTTATGTAATATCCTGAATTTTGACTAACTATTTCTGATGTTATATATTGGGCTTAAAACCCCCAACACATATGATTTATTTTTATTATTGGGCATAAGCCCTAGTGCACATGATTCATTTCTTTTATAGACTTACATATTGGGCGTGGACCCTCACTGATGCATTATTGTTATATACTGGGAAAGAAATCCCTAATGGATTGATTATGTTTTGTTATGTGAATTGGGTACAAACCCTAATATACTGAGATTACCTTTTTGTTACATACTGCGGAGAGTTATGATTCACAAGATGGATTTATATAGTGTATTGAGCGTGGAATTAGGAACACATGGATGACCTATGTACTGGGCATAAGCCTCGATGTACCTAGAGGATTGTATTACGTACTGGGCGCAAGCCCCGATGTATGTAGAGTGTTGGGAATAAGCCTTGGAGCACTCTAAGCTTGATAATGAATACCGGATCCGAGGCCATTTGTACATTCTAGATGTGCTTCACAACCACATTCTAGTACTAGTGTTGAGTGGGATGCTCTGGAATTGCACTAGCATAATGCCCATGTGAGACTGTTGAGCTAAAGCTATGAAGAGCACTCGGGGTTACTTGATCTTAGAAAGTGTTGAGTCGAGAAGACTCTAAATAGCACTTTTAGTCATCACATTTATTTAAATTGGTTAAATGAATCATTTGCTATCTATCATCAAGTACTGTGGGAACTACCATGTTAAACGAGGGAATCCAACATGCAAGAGAGAGACCTAGAGGTACCTAGCCTAGCCAACTATCCAAGCTTACCAAGACCCTGTCCAAAGAATTGGGCCTTGCACCCAATCTTTAAAAGAAGTATTATGGTATATACATAATTAAATCAAAGAAGTTACCATAACTAAACTATCGAATAATTAGATTTAATTATTCGTATGCAAATAAACATGCATAATGGTTATGCATAAGTTAGCTCTCATATTGTTATTATTTTAAAAGAAAAGATTAATTATATAAATAAAATGCATGAAGGTTATGCATAAAATAATTCTCATATTTGTTATTTCTATTAATATTATTAATAGTATTATCATTATTATTATTATTATTATTATTATTATTTATGAGCTAATTTAAGTTACATCTAATTATAACAAATAAAGGTCTTAGATAAACTGGGAGTAAATAATTAGTAAAATATCTCTTAAAGATATTATAATTCAAGTTTAATTAAAAACTAAATATTATTATTCAAACAGGTATATTCCAAACAGAACTCACCTATTTAAAGAAGGGGCAGATCCCAAGGGAGGGGATCTTCTCATTTATAATTCTTTTATGAACAGAAGAGAAATTACTTTGCTAAGCTGAAGCAGCCTACTATATTTTCTAGATCTGATTCAACAGCTTATCCTAGGGACTCTACTTCTCTTATTGCATGTTGGAACCAGCTCGGGGGCATCTTGTTAGAACCATGAATGGTCTAAGGGTCATGGTTGGGAGGAACATGGTAGTCCCAAATTTATCCAGTCAAAGATCACCCTACAGGTTAGCTAGGTCGATATATTTTTCCATTTACTAGTGTTTGAGTGTGCAGGTTTGGCAAGGGAAGATCAAGCTTCAAGAACCAGGTATGAACTACTAATTTTCCAAACAGTTTATTTAGCTTTAGAAATTTAAAGTAGGAATTATATTACAACATTTATATTTATGTGCATTAAGATGTATTTCTTTTCTTTATAGAGCAAGGGCCAATGGGCATGGGCTCTCAGGGTTTTAAAGCCTAGGATCATTTTCCAATTTAATATTTCCATTTTTTCTACCGTCTGCCCTATTTACTTCGAAGATCTAGTAGGGCTAGTCTAACTAGCCTGTGCTAGATACCTAGATAAAAAGGATTACCAATATTAAAACTTTTATTTAAATTTGGATGCCCGAACTATTAAAAACTTTATAAAACGAAAACATCATACTCATCCAAGTATAAGAAAAAAACTAGGGTTTAACATTTTTTTGTTCTTACCGGCAAGATTTTACACAATAGAAATCACACAGATCATAGCTTCGAAATTAACCACCTACTTAACCTTCAGAATCGTTATCAATGTTAGATCTAGAGTATAGGAACAACCGCTATATGTTTTCTTAATTCCAAGACAAGGAAGCTAGCAACCATGATCTTTTTCCTTATCAGCATTTCGTTTCCTCTCAACAAAAAAAGATACCAAAGCATACACACTAGCACACAATTGTACCATACCGAACCCACGAAAGTATTCATAAACCAACACATTCAAAATTTAATCCATTTCTTTATTGTTTAAAAGGCAGGAAAACAATAAACCAGGTCAGGACATCAAATCCCTCTACCCACGTTCTACAAAGATTTGGATCGTTGAGGTTTTCAAACCCACAACATAGGAATATTTACTGTACATATAAACTCCCAGGTCAAACAAATTACTCAAAACACGATTTCTCTAGTTTTGGAATTTTCATTATTTTCTTCTACCCAACATAATTCGATCCTACATATAGGTGAAAACCTGCATTAAATAATAGATTTTAAATGCCCTTCCGACTGCACCGTTTAATTGAAACATTCATCGATTAAAATGAAAACAATCCCCGCAATCCATAGAAGGTTAAAACCTTTAATTTCAAATGCATAGCCAGCCACGGGACAACACTTGTGAAACAGAGCTACACTCTCAACAAAAGTGGGCATACATTTATCAACAGAGTTTCTACATGCCAAAGCTAAAATGCAGAGCCATAACCCATTTGAATTCACCACAAGAAAACGGGTTAGGTCATTCTCTCAACCTGTGGCACATTTGTTTCATCCACATAGACCCTATCTCTAAACCATAAACAAAAATTACAGAGGCACTTGAAAACAAATAAAGGACATTTGCTAGAAAATAGCCGGACATGGTATATTCAGTGAGAAACGCAAGTAAAATTTCAAATACCTTTATTTTATTCAAAAACCCAACACATAAACACTGTAGGTACACCCATTAAAGCTTTAAAGAGTTTTATAGAGCCATAAATATGTTCATCTATATAAGTAAATATAAAACCCTCAAGGGGCATCTCATCAAAATAAAACAATGACCAACAAGTTCAACTCCCACACAGTCCATGTCGACTTTCTCATAAACGTTTTCATCTTAGAATATGTCTAGGAAAATTTCGACCCACTTCAACTTCAAAGTTTCTTACAGTGAGTCCAAAGGGAACCAAGTTGCGTTAAAATCTCAAAACCACTGAGCTTGCAAACATAGCTTCGATAGGAAGGAGAGGAATCCTGGAAGGACCAGGCTTACCGGACTCATGCTGAAATCCCAAGTTTTTTGTCACATGAGAGTATCCAACCGCAGTGAGTACCATAACTTACAACCTGCCAGAGAAGCCATGAAAAGCATGAGTTAAACCAGAGACAGAACAAATACTTACAAGATGAATAAATTCTGAGGCTATGGGAAGAAGTTACCTATCATTCATTTGTAGCACCCTCCATTACTACGACTGCTCTGACCATGAGCATAGCTCAGGTTAGAGCACTGTCCAAAAACTCGACGTAGCAAGGAACTACTCTCAGACAAAACCACGAAAATGATAGACGTAGATGTGAAGGCCAAGGAAAATAAACCCTCTTTTCAGCTGGCCACCAAAACCATGTGATTGTGACATACAACATTTAAAACTTCAACGACTCCCTTTAATGTTTCAATATTTTACCCATATGATATAGTTAAGTCATGATGGCATCAAACTCCTTTCATCTTTGTCATGGTTATTTGAAAATGTTAGTGCTTCGACCCGTTTTTCACACAATAGGACTAGAACCCTTGTTAGGTAGTGGAAACCAGGAAGTTTAGGGATAAGTTTCCTTTTTTTTTATGTATACCTGCAAAACATGATCCCAGAAATGCTTTAGCAAGAAGTTGCTAAGTAAGCTTTAGCAAGCCCAAGTATTCATTCCTTTTCTCTCAACAGCCAGCTAGTAGAAGGACTACCAACTGAAGATATTCACACTCTCTTTCATAAAGTCCATCATGACTGAATTGATAAAATGAACTAGTTTAATGAAATCAAGCATACATTCAAACTGAGATATGAAATAAATAAAAAGGGACTTTAAAAGTATTATACTAAGTTTTATAAATTGTCTTTTGTACTAATCCTTTTCACACCCCCTCACTTTATTGCTTCCGCAAGGCAATACATTTCAAAACCAAACCCTCGTAGAAAGTAGTTTATATTTTCCTCAGAAACAAGGACTGATATAAACTTCCCAATACTAAAGTTAATTTTCTATACATTACCCGTTCAGACAATTTGGTAGTAAGTGAAAAAAAAAAAATTTTTAGTATTTTTAGGGACATTACAATGTTGTAATGTGACATAACCCTTGAAGAATGTCAGAAAGAGACATAACAATTCTAGAATGTAGTAATTCAACATAAGTTAACCAAGATGAACGTCACAATGTGACATACCCATTGAGGATCATTGCAATGCAATATGATCCTTCAAGGACATTGCAATGCCACATAATTTTGAACATCACAATGTGACATAGCCATTAGCATTCATAAATTTTGATATAATTATATTATGTTGCATGTATTCATATTTTTAAAATCAACCATGGTCATATTTCTTAATGTCATAATTTGAAATGTCCCTTGATGAACAATGTAATGCGACATACCCATTCAAGAACATAAAAATTTGACATAAGTAAAAGCAAATGAAAGTGGCAATCAAATGAAACCCTATAGGCCTTGATGCATTAGGATAAAACCCTTAAATGAGCATCACAAAGCAATGTTCAATTTTGGAAACTAACAATTTGACATAAGTCAACCAAGATGAATGTCGCACTGCCACATACCCATTGAGGAACATCACAATCTAACAAGACCCTTTAGGTACGTCACAATGCCAAATAACCATATTCAATTATGGTCAACCATATTGATAGTGCCACATAACCATATTATTGACCTCTATGTGTCACACTATCATATAATATTGAATTCAACTTATTAATGCAATAAAGTGGCATAATATTGTTATGACACATATATTATGTCATAATGTAAAATTTTGTTGAAGTAGTCAAGTTGTTAACCATGGCTAGTCATAGTCACCCACGATTAAACATCATCAACCATGATAAATCATTACCAATTATGGTCAAACATAGTCAAACTTTGACAAACATGGTTAACCATGGTAAAAACATGTTAAATATGGTCAATCATAATCAAGATTGGTCAACATAGTTGAGTGCAATAATATTCGCAATGTGACATAACCTTTGAGGGATACCATAGTCCAACTAATCCAAAATGGATCAATATATAATTTCTCACCTATTTGGAGCTTCTGGGGTCGGAAGAGTGAATGAATTGGCTTGTAGGGCCTATTTTAGGGGTAGTTCTAACTTTTCAGATTTGGGGTAAAAAATAATCTAAAAACCTCTAAGGCCATTTTGAGGGATTAAATGGCACGTTTTTTGCTCAACCTTACTTCGAATGAAGATGTCATATTCTACACATTGATGCCCTTCTAATGGTTCAAAAATAACCTCAAACGAAGTCCATATGAATAATTTATGCCTCCTACAATTTGACCTATCGAGTTGATCACAGTGGTTATACTGAGTGTATTCCACATCATCTATCATTTCTTGCACATGTGTATATAGGAATGTGTGGAATTTCAAGAAAATTCTATAAGGTACAAATCCCTAACCCTAATCTAGAAATGGGGAATGCAAAAACCCTAAAATTTACCCTAGACAGTGTTGGCAAGTTGAAATGACCAAGGGACAATAGTAGGGGTTCTCCCCAATGAAAAGTCTGTCATCTCCCAAATTTTGCATTGGGTCACAATGGCCTAAGCCCATTGGCCATATTCATGAGAGTTTGTCAAATTGATGTTAAGGGTCAAATAATTGCCAAGGAGGAAAATTACTAGTTTCCTAGGTTGTGGGTAGAAGCATTGGGATTTTAAATAAGAAGGATAATAAATGATGTGTGGAAATTGGAATAGAATAAATATTTAATAAAGGATCTAAATAAATATATACAATGAAAAATCAAAGTGGCATTTGACCATGAAGACACATGGAGGAAGTGGGACCCACACAAGCTAAATTTTCTATGGCACATGGCATCCTCCTCTTGTCAATTCGAATCCGTGAGATTTCCAATGTTATTGGGATGATTTGGAAGTGAATAATACTTGGCATGAGTCAATGAGGTAGAAATGTAGAGGAAGAGTAACTCCCATGGAAGAGGAAGAGGCAATTTGGATCTAGTGGGACACTTGGGCTAGATTCCCTAGCTCTATGACAACAATGATGAAGATGCTATGACACCTATGACACAAATCAGACTTGAAGGCTGACATATGACATATATGACATTTCAGGGCTAAAAATAGCCTCCAAGAGTGTGCTCAAGTGAGTTAGGGCATCCAAAGAGACACCAATTCAAATTTGGAGAAAGAGAGGGCTAGAATTGGAAGGACAAGTGGCATACTTGGGAATCTCTTCCCAACTTGAGTTGGCATGAAGCTCTTAGAAGGAATTCGAACCATGGAGGACCTTAGAATTTTATAAAATTCATGAACAAAGAAGAATAACAACTTTTTATCATTTTATAATTTTCATTTTGCATTTGGGAGAGGAGAGCTAGTGGAGTGCTACTCTACTTGTCTTACCACCAATTTCGAGGGTGAAAGATTCCCATCCTAGTTGATAATTGGAAATGCCATTCAGAAATTTAATTTGGAGCTTTAATGGAGTCTTTTGTTACAGGTTGAAGATACAAGGCATATCATGGTCACATCTCTTTCATCTTGCTTCTACAACCATTCTTCTATTTCTTGGCATATTCATGATCCTTGAGGAATTGTGCATTTTGTGAGATATTATTCTCTTTGGGGGAGATTCTGTTGCCCCATTATTTTTTAATCTGATTCATATTCTCTTTATTTCATTCTCATAAGAGCCACAAGTCTATATCCAAAGACATACTATGCAAAATTACTCATTAATGAACAAACAGTGCCATTTCCCCCACTACCTTGTTCCAAGTTAATGATATGTTGATCAATTCGAGTGGTTAAGTGAATAAATGATATAATACTGATAAATGGAATGTAATTTATGTGTTAAAATAGTTTCATGTTCATTAGATAAGAATTTGGAGGCATTTGGTTGAGTTTCATAACATTTAGTGAAGATTGCCTACCATTCCCCCTTATGTTGAAACTAGCAATTCTACATCTGATTTGAAAGAGTTGTAGATGATATTATAAGATGAATAATGATACATATGATAGCCCATTTATTCCCTTTATATTTCACCATACTCTGTTCATAATTTTGGGAAGGTTCTATTGCATTTGGAGAGCCAACTTGTCATTTACCCTAAGGGGATTTGAACCACAATTTGCTAGTAAAACTCCCTACATTGACCATATTACCAAAGTGAGTTGCAGAAGTCATTTGAAGGTTGTAAGGCACCTATAAACACCCTTATTATGTTTTAAAATCATCTATACACCTTCTGGTACAATTTGAGATCATTTCGAGCTATTTGGAGCCATCTATCCTTGGGGGTTTGAGCCTCCAAATTACTAGTAAATTCCCTGAATTCTCTTGGATACCTATTCGGCCCCAAAACCACATATAATGATGAATATATACTTTAATTAATGTCTAATAATATATCCAATTCTCAGACCCATCATCAATGCATGTTGTACAGTGTTCGGAAGAGCTTTGTTCCAAGACCTAGGGGGATTTCCACTTCCCAAGTTGACTAGTCTTGTCCTGAAACTTCTTCCCTTGCAAATTGAAGACCATGGTTGGGTATACTAGTTTCTTATATGTTTGATATATGTGTTAATTTTTCCCATGACCCCTCATGACCTTCCTCACCAAGTTTGAAATTATTTCGAGGAGTTTGGAATCAGTTGTATACATATACCTAGAGTTGAAATTTGGTGAATTTGAGCACTTTGGGAAATTTATTCAGAAGGGACATTACAGTGGTATCAGATCATGGTCCTTGTACCTGTGAATTAATATCATACATTGAAGAATAAGTTGCATACATGTCTTACTATTATCATGAATCCTATGAGTACAATTCTTATGAGGAATATGCAGATGATTGTGAACAATATGAAGGAGAATGTGAATGGTTAGTGAGGAATAGGTGCCATCATGCAACACTTCTTACAATTTCAAGAGGAATGAATATTATTATTATGACCATATGTATTATAAATATGAGTATGTCACACCACCAAAGGATAACTCTATGCATGAGTTACAACGATGGAGAGCAACATATAAAACCTTGCCCCAACAATATAAAAAATATCCAGCATATCTTCCTTCGAACGAAGATACACAAAATGCCATTCCTTTTGAAGACTATGTTGATTAGGTGTTTGCAAATAGACCCGAAAATGAAGATGTGGAGTTAGTGAAGAAAGGTTTATGCCCTTCTTGTAAAAGACCATGGAGAGAAAATCATATGTGTGTGAGTGAAAAGAGTAATGAAAAATCTGAAGCTTAAGGGAAAGCAGGTATTTCCCTCTTGAAGAGACTTCTTGGGTACTCTTCAAAAAGAGATGCCAAATGTATTGATATTAAGGAAACCAAAAGGAAAAGTACATCAGATTGCTTGAAGGAGAAAGATGAAGATACATCCCATGAACTTGAAGAAGATCCTATTGAAAATATTGAAGATCATTTCGAGGCACATTCTACCTTGGACATGAATCAAGGAGCATCTACCGATGGATGCTTGAATTATGAAGGAGTACCTACTGATGGGTTCTCACACATCTATGTTGGTGACATAGAGATCAATTTTGACAGTATTGTTGCAAGCCAAAATTGCCTTAAACATGAAAATGAAGACCTTGTAGCAGTTGAAGAAGAAACATGATCAACTTCCCCATCACCACTTGAGCTTCATGAAGTTGGTCCAAGTAAGAAGGAAGAAGATGAGGAGGTTCATTTGCAAGAGCCTCATTTCCTTGAAGTGTCCTTAAATATGAATGAAAAGAATATCCAAGAGTCCCTTAGCATTCTCCATGACACTCAAGCACTGGTGTCAAATTCTTGTTGGAGAGCTACTTCATTGGAGGAAACATCCTTCCTTGAAGACATGGAGAAGTTTCAAAGAGAAATGTGCCACATCAAAGGTAATTTCAGTCTTTGCTTTTTGATAGAAACCATTTCTTTGAGCTTAATGAATTGTTACATGATGCATACTTGAATAATAATGAGTATAATCATAAGCTCACAATTCAAAATGAGCAACTTCTTGAAAATTTGCAAGATACTTGTTTTTCCTCCTATGTTTCAGATTGTCAAATGGTATATTGTTTGGAGGATTCTCATGAGATGGTGGATCATGAGAACTATGGAAATTTGAATGTGCTTGATGTGTTTGAATAATAACTTGAAGAGATACAAACACTTGATGTGGTGGAAGAGGAACTTGAATTGTCTCTTGATGAAGGTTATTCAATTTTTAAAGAAGAGCATGATTCCTCTACATTAGAACCAATCTACGACAAAGGTTTCACAATTTTGAAGGAGCTGCGTGATACTACCCATATGGATCCTTCCCATGATGAAAATTATGCACTTTTTGATCATTTGGGTGAATTAGTTCATTTTCCTACATCCTACAATTCCATGTTTTGCAGCATTAGTCTCAATGAAGTATGGGTGAAAGGGTTCTTTTTTATGGTGCCACATGAGGAGTATGGAACTCCTAGATTTACTTTTTTATGATGACATGGTTGAATCACATTCTTATTCACATTTGTAACAGCATACTTTGTTACTTTATGATGATGCACATCTACATGGATGCACCTATGATATGCATTTGAGTCACTTGAAGACTCATGTTTCTTCTTGCTCAACACTTGGTTCATTTGATGTTGGAGGAACTTCATCCAACACTGGGGTGAATAGATTTATGACTAGAGAGAATGTTTGTTGGCAGCCTCATATTTTTTTATATCTTTATGACTCTCACATTCATGGATGTATGGGTGAGACTTCTTTGAGTCATTTGAAGTCTCCTTGTTTTTTCTGCTCATTATTTGGTTCGGATTTTAGTGGAGATTATTCATTCACTTCTTGGATGAAAGAATACATGGCTAAATATTTTGATGCATATCACATCCTCTTGGAGCAACATTATAGGACATGGAATCCTCACCTATGTCATTGGAGGAGATTTGATTGGTTGCTTGATGCTTGTATGCACTTGAAAAATGGTGGTCTACTTGCTTGGAGGTATAAGCACTTTCATGATTCTTTGATGAAGAATCTTCTTGATGTACATTTTCATTATGTTGTTATGTACTTTGATGATATATATTTTGTACTCATGATGTTCGGAAGAATGCATACAAGAAAATGGGATCCACGAACTCTCTTACCTGATGGTATGAGTTGGAGAGCACTCCTAATTGTTGGAGTGCAATAAAAGCAATGGGACCCTGGGATAATTCTTAGTCTCATTGGTTTCAATTTTTTTGGGAAACAAGTAGTATGGGGGATGGATTCCCCACTTAATAAAGTGATTTTAATTATATTAGTGCAACAACAAGCATGGTGGTTCCTCTCTAAAATCTTCATGGAATCTTGAAGACTCAAAGTTGGGAAACTCAGTGGCAACTTCAAAGAATTATATAGAAAGCAGGTTCTTCAACACCCATGTTTGAAATTGCTCGAGGACAAACATTATTAGGAAGGGAGGATTTTTCATGTCCCAAATTTTGCATTGGGTCACAATGGCCTAATATCGTTGGCCATATTCATGAGATTTTTTCAAATTGATGTTAAGGGTCAAATAATTGCCAAGGAGGAAAATTACTAGTTTCCTAGGTTGTGGGTGGAAGCATTGGGATTTGAAATAAGAAGGATAATAAATGATGTGTGGACATTAGAATAGCATACATATTTACTAAAGGATATAAATAAATATATACAAGGGAAAATCAAAGTGGCATTTGACCATGAAGACACATGGAGGTAGTGGGACCCACACAAGCTAGATTTTCTATGCCACTTGGCATCCTCCTCTTGTAAATTCGAATACCTGAGAATTCCAATGTTATTGGGATGAGTTGGAAGGGAATAATACTTGGCATGAGTCAATGAGGTCGAATGTAGAGGAAGAGGCAATTTGGAGCTAGTGGGACACTTGGGCTAGATTCCCTAGCTCTATGACAACAATGATGAAGATGCTATGACACCTATGACACAAATCAGACCAGAAGGATGAAATCTGACATATATGGCTTGTCAGGGATAAAAATAGCCTCCAAGAGGGCACTCAAGTGAGTTAGGGCAGCCAAAGAGACACCAATTCGAATTTGGAGGGCACTCAAGTGAATTCTACCTAAGTCTTATACAAAAAACAACACTAAATGCCATGTGGCACCCCTATTACTAAAAAATGTTTAAACCCTTTCTTCATAAACAAACATGCATGCTTGCTTTAGTTTCAAATCAAACCTGCCATATGTTCTTTGTTGAGAAGAGTAATCAGCATAGGGAAGATGATTCTATGCTATGTAAAAGAAAATGATTTAAAGTATGAGATCACTCCCTGAACAACAAAAGGAGGTTACCAAATTTACTTATTTTTTTAAAAAACTTCAAGGTTTCGTCTACTCCAGCTTATCTATTTCTAGGCAACATTAAAGAAGAAAAATGCAGTTAGATGCTAGCACTTGAAACAATTTCTCTTGTCACCAAGCTATGCCAAATTTTGAAGAGAGGATTGATGGCTTTGCTGCCATGCAATAAATGTGAGAACTCAATGATGAAATAAACATAGGTTGAATCCCCTCATACTCGTTGTTTGACGCCCATATAGATGGAATTTTTTTCTCGACGAATCTCGAAAAACAAGTACATGTTTATATCGGATTAAATTTATCAAACTGCTTTTGAATAAGTGTAATCCGTTTAATTTTTCGCAGAAGTGTAGCTCAACCGGTGATTCCCTTGATATAAAGGAAATGTTCTAAATGGAGATCATGAGTTCAAATCACCCCAGCTTACCCGTGCCATGCTTAAGAAAAAGTGTAATCCGTTCAATTTAGGTTACACCTAATCTGATGAGGTGCATCTAACCGCTTAGCACCACGGTAAGTAAGCAGTAGAGGTAGAGAGGCATAAGATACAGGGGACCCATATCACTATTAGATCTTTCATCTCTGGAGATAATAAGCACCTGTCTAGGCCTAGCTAATAATATCGCAAGGAATTTCTGAAGGCGATTGTATAGCCGGTTTTAAAAAAACGTAGGAACAGTTTTACTAACTTTTACAATGAAATTTACCTTGCATATCGCATGAAGGAAGCGAATGAAATTTACCTCTATGTTACCATATACCACTGACTTCCCCATTGTCAAATATCATCAAATATGTTGTTACGCAAGGATTGAGAATTATAATTTCACCAAAAAGATCACCGATATTTGATGTAAAATCAAATCTCATCAGCGTTAACTCATAATTTTCATCGTTGTTTCAAGGAGATCAACAGGGTTTTTTCGTTGTTTCGGCGAGGTTTGTTGAGTTTTGGTGATTGCTTTGGAGTGATTTGCTCGAGTTGGCAGATGTAGTTTCGGGAAAAACCTTTGAGTTGACCGATACGTTTCGGGGAAAATATTTGAGTTGGCCGACCTATTTCGACACTATTGGTTGAGAGTGGCCGATATATATCGGTGAAAACTCAGTTTTAGGCTCCTACCTTCACTCTTAAAACCAATTTCTAGCTGCCAAGAAATAATTAAATAAAGAGATGCAATAGATTGGTTGAATTTTCTCAAGAGTAAAAGTACACATATTTAAGTGTTTTAAGATATATATATATGATGCAATGGCCCCATGATCGTTGAAGCGTTCAAAGGGTGGGAGACTTTTCAGTTTCCTTATGAATCGCAGGGCAACAAGGGCTTCAAGCTGGGCAAGATCACTTTCACTGCGACTTCTCCTAGATCTCGCATTGCTTTTTTTCAACACGTATGTACTATCACATGAGGAGCGATGAATTTCAAGCTCTTCTCTCTTTATGTTAACTCTGCAATATTTTCATCAAAGTCTCTGTTATAGGTTTCCTAATTCTTTCTACCTTTCTGATTTGAAAAGCTAGATATGGCCTGCAGAATATCTACTATAATATAGGCCAGATATATGCACATGGTCTTATTCTTTATTCATTGTCTTTCTCCTTCATTTATTTTGGAAGTAGAACAATAATATTTCAGATTTATTTCATATTTAGTTTCATGTCACGATGGAAATTTTATTTATCCCAGATCTCATTCTTCGGCGGCGTGGAAACCCAATCATAATGTTGTACATCAACCATGCACAATATCCCCCAATTTAAACTCTTTAAGACACAATGTGTCATAAATTAATGACACGGAAAACATGGTTATGTAAATCGATGTATCCTTCATTAACAAACTATATAATAAATAACTGTATCGTTCACTAAAAAAAATCTAATAACAATTGCTTAACAAATTGTAAATAGCACTTAATTGTAATTGATATTCATGTATAATACTGGACCAAGGAAAGGTTTTTTGGGGGAAATTGTATCACGGTCCAATTTTAAGATTAATTTGATTTAACATCATCCAAATTATTTTCTAGATGATAGAACTTGGTTTTTTATTTTAAACCGATCTACATACGTACAAAATTATCAAAATTACAGATCCATACAAACTTAGACATGCTTATAACCAACTTCCAACAAAATGAAGGACGATTGTTAAAAGGCTACTAAAATCCAACAGCTTGAACAAAGAATAGTAAAGGGTTACAAGTTTAACTTAGTAGATAATTGGGCAACTTTTTCGAACCCTAATTCCCACGATTACAAGAAGAAGAAAAGAAATCGCGGTCCAAAATTTTAATGACAATGTTTTTTTAAGTTGAAAAATGCAATGCCTTTATGAATAATCAAAATAGTAGATTTATTATTTTTATTTTATTAAATTTTTTACCTAAATTATAATAATAATAATAATAATAATAATAACAATAATTTAATTACATTTTGTAATAATAATAATAATAACAATAATTTAATTACATTTTATATTTTAATGTATTATTTTGTTTAATTTGATATTTTATTTTGTTATGTTGGTATAACCAAATCATAAAATTTAATATAATTACTTTTGCATAGGTCATAATTTTGATTAATATTGTAATGTCTATTTAAAATAATTTATACATTGAAGAATATTGAAGTACAAAGTTATAATAATAAATTAATAAATTAATTAATAGTAATAATAACTTATCCTCAAAATATTAATAAATTAATATGATTTAATTATTTAATTAATATGATTTAATTATTTAATTAATAAATTCAAAGTATTAGTTGTGGATATTAATATACAATATTTTATTTTACATAATTAGTACATATTATGTTGATATAACCAAAGCATAAAATTCAATATAATCACTCTTGCATAGTTCACGATTTTGACTAATATTGTAATGTTTATTTTAAGAAAATTATATATTGAAGAATATTAAAATACAAAGTTATAATAATAAATTAATAAATAGTTATAATAACTTATCCTCAAAATATTAATAAATTAATATGATTTAATTATTTAATTAATAAATTTAAAGTGTTAATTGTGAATATTTATATATAATGTTTTATTTTACATAATTAGTAGATATGGTGTTGACATAACCAAAGTTTTATTTCACATAATTAGTACATATTAGGTTAGTATAACCAAATAATAAAATTCAATATAATAACTCTTGCATAGTTTATGAATGTTAATGTATTTTAGATTTTAAGTTATATATAATTAGATATAAAATATAAAAAATTTGACATGAATTGCATGGGATATCAATTTTGTTGGATATTGTAATGTTTATTTTAAAAAATTTATACATTCAAGAATATTTAACCACAAATTTATCTTCAAAATATTAATAAATTAATATGATATAATAATTTTATAATAACTCTTGCATAGGCCATGAATGTTAATGTGTTTTAAAGTTTAAGGTTTATATATATATATATATTTGATATAAAATATACAAAATTTGACATGAATTACTTGGGATATCAATTTTGATTTCATAAAATTCAATAAGATCACTCTTGCATAGGCCATGAATGTTAAGTGTTATCTATATATATAGACATGAAATACATGGAATATCAATTTTGGTTGATATTGTAATGCTTATTTTAAAATAATTATATATTGAGGAATATTGAAAAACAAAGTTATAATAAAAAGTTATTATCTTCAACATATTAATAAATTAATATGGCTTAATTATTTAATTAATAAATTTAAAATGTTAGTTGTGGATATTGATATACATATTAATATTATTAATATGTAATATTATATGGTTTAACGATGCAATATGGTTATGTTGGCTTAGGACATAATCAATTGCTATGTCACATTTTAGGTTTTGCTGCATTGTGACGTTCTTTAAGCTTTTGCCACATTGTTACTTCATCAAGTTTTATGTTGGATTGCAACATTCCTCCATGTTTATGCCACAATCTAAAATTCAATTTTTAATGTTCCTAGAAGGTTTTGCAAGGGTTTTGTCACATACTATATGGTTATGTTGGCTTGGGACATAATCAATTATTACATCACATTTTAGTTTTTGTCGCATTGTGGCGTTCAACAAATTTCAGGTTGCGACATTCCTCCATGTTAATGCCATAATCCGAAATTCATTTTTTAATGTTCCTAAAGGTTTTGCAGGGGTTTTGTCATAGAAAATATGGTTATGTTGGCTTGGGACATAATCAATTGTTACGTCATATTTTAGGTTTTGTCGCATGTGACGTTCAACAAGTTTTAGGTTGGCTTGCGACATTCCTCCATGTTAATGCCACAATCTGAAATTCAATTTTTAATGTTCCTAGAAGGTTTTGAAAGGGTTTTGTCACATACTATATGGTTATGTTGGCTTGGGACATAATCAATTATTACGTCACATTTAAGGTTTTGTCGCAGTGTGGCATTCATCAAGTTTTACATTGGATTGTGACATTCCTCCATGTTCATGCCACAATATGAAATTCAATTTTTTAATGTTCTTAGAAGGTTTTGCAAGGGTTTTGTCGCATACTATATGGCTATGTCGACTTGGGAAATTAATCAATTGTTATGTCACATTTTAGATTTTGTCGCACTGTGACGTTCATCAAGTTTTACGTTGGATTGTGAAAATCCTTCATGTTTATGTCACAGTATGAAATTCAACTTTTTAATGTTCCTATAAGGTTTTGCAATGGTTTTGTCACATGCTTTAGGGCTATGTCACCTTGGGACATTAATCAATTGTTATGTCACATTTTAGGTTTTGTCGCATTGTAACATTCAACATTATTATTATTATTATTATTATTATTATTATTATTATTAATGTTAAGTGTATTCGAACACATTAATATTATTAATGTGACCGTTATTATTATTATTATTATTATTATTATTGTAGCTGTTAATAATAATAATAATAATAATAAAACATTATTAATATGTCAAATATATAACAATGTTAATAAATACATCCAAAACACATCATAATATAATACATATCTCCAATATTAATAAATTAATAATGTTTAATTAATTATTTAAATAACAAATAACTATTTAATATATTATAAATTATTTAAATAATTAATATTATTATTAAGTAAACAAAAATATTAATTATTAATTAATTAATATTTCATTAACTAAATAACAATATTACCAATTAAATAATTTTATAATTATTTTATATAATTACTTATTATAAAATAATAATATTATTTAATTAAACAATATTATTAATCAAACAATTAAAATATGTATTTTAGTAAATTCATTAAATAATATTGATTAATTAATAATTTTTAATTAAATAATTAATTAATAATAAATTAAAAATATTATTAACTAAATAACATTAATATGAATTAAATTATTTTATATTTATCATTAAAATTATTAAAAAAATTATTCTATTAATATTTTGGAGATATGTATATCTCATTAAAATCATTAAATAATATTAATCTATTTAAATCATTAATTTGCTAATATTATTATTAACTAAATAACTATAATATGAATTAAATTATTTTATAATTATTTTTATTTATTAAATATTATAATATAATAATATTATTTAATTAAACAATTAAATTATGTATTTCATTAAAATTATTAAACAATGTTATTCTATTAATATTTTGGAGATATGTGTGTGCGCCCACCCGTTACTAGCAACAACTACATTAATAATATTAGTGTGTACGAATACGCCGATAGGCGTAAATTGGGCACATACTTTTCATATTAATATTTTTTCCCTATAGTATGTGTCCTATTTACGCCTATCGACGTATTTGAACACATTAATATTATTAATGTGGTTGTTGCTAGTTTAAAATTTATGGCACTTTGCAGGTTTGTAGTGTGAGAGGTGAGTTCCTTTAACACGAGAGCTACCTTGCATATCATGAAGATGTGGAAAATGGATCGAGGATTAAAGTGTAATGGAACTATGAGTTTCTTAGCTAAGGGGTTAACTCTTCAAGCGACGCAGAGCGTCAGCTAGGTTAGTCGAGGAATCGTAAGGGTCATTTTTGCACTTCTGGGGCTCAAAATCAAATTCTGTGAGTTGCATTGGATTCGTTTCATTGAGATCATCAAAGATGACCCAGTTCATTGACAAAATTATCATTTTCACTGAACCCCAAAAATTCACGTGCAAGCATTTTAGTGAAAGTCAAGGCCTTGTTCTTGCAAATGGATAGCCCAAAACTAATTTTTTCATCTTCCCCAACTGGTGTGTTGTATAGGATTTTAGTCCATTAGCAGTGATTGACACAAAATATCACTGTTTACAATATTTTAATCCTAGAATTAGGCCATTTGATCACCTGACGCACCTCACGCTCGATAGCAGTCGAAAGACCAATCTGCTCTTGAAAACAACTCTAATCCAACCAAGAAGCGATAAACATTGCATAAATATGATCCGAGCTCACAGAGAGTGTTGATATGAGCAAAATCCACCTACAACTCAGTTACGAGGATCAAACCTATATTTCACGAGCCCGTTGGTCACAACTTGAATGAAGCTATGAAGCACATTGATTTCCTCATGTGAAGCCTCAACGATAAAAAAGCAACCTTTCCAAATATGTGACTGATACTAAGGGGCAATCTTCTTGTCACAACACAGAGTGGTTTATCCTAGCTTGACTATTTCCATGCAATTTAGAGGGATTTGTGAGCAATAATTGAGAGGAAATGAATAAGGATTGTATGTAGGAGAATCAGGTGCATAACATAGGCATGAAAGTAACATTTCAACAATTCACATCAAAGCAGGTTGCTAGTGAAGGGTAAAGCAACACAATTTATCAATCCCAAATTACTCATTCAAGGAAGATGGTTAGATCATTGTGAAAGCATCAACAAACAATCCAATAGGAATATTTCATTTTTCCTACTCATTATTTATAAATCAATTTCGGTCACAGTCATGATGCAAAAAAATTAATTTAGGGGGCCCCTGCTTTTCCATTTCTCAAAAAAGAAAAGTAGGGAGGATTTTTTGGCCACAACAAATGGTTATCGAGCCATGTTAAATATCAGGTCGTTAGGAGAAGAAGAAGTTTTGTTCTTTTTATTTTATGTATTATTCCATAGTTGAGAAACAACATGGTAGTGAATAGTAGAGCATAACAGAGGATGTAGGAGATCCTCTAGTTGCAATTTTGGCCAGAAAGTCTTAGGTAACTCCACAGAGAGTACCACTTTCTTTGTATTTGTACTACATATTAGAGAAGAAAAGAGCAATCCATAGTCCTCATTTCTAGATAGGTTTTTCCCCATAGTGGATTTTTCTAGGGTATATATTGTGTTATTTGTGTGTATTTTGTATTTCTTTACTCCATTTACTTTCCTTTAGGTTCCAGTTATTTAATAAACTAATAAAAAAAATAAGTTGCAAGATCCATTCACTAGTACAAAATGGGTAATAAGTGACTAAAAAATGACTAAAAATCGGCAATAAATGATTAAACTTGGTCATGTTACCACTGGTGACAAATTATCAGTCACTTATCTCTCGACCAAATTGGTCATTTATCACTTGGTCATAAATTTCTTGAATTGCTTCAATCATTGGTCATATATTGAGTCATTTATTTGGTCATTGATTGTTGTTATTTGGTCATTAATTGTTTCTATTTGATCATTAATTATCGTTGTTTGGTAGTGCATTTAGTCATTGACTGTTGTTAACTGGTCAATTATTTAGTCATTGATTGCTTTTAACTAGTCATTGGTTTAGTAGTTAATTGTTGTTAACTAGTCATTTATTTAGTCATTGATCATTATTAATTGGTCATTTAATTAGTCATTGGTTTACGTAGATAGGGCACATAGGAATCAAACCACTGATGTCCTACTTGTAAGGAAGGTCCTCTTCCATTGAAATAACACCCTTAAAGAGAATCAAAGTTCACACTAAAAATATATCACAATCCCTTGATAAGTCAATCTAGCATCAATGCAATCAATGTATCATTATAGTGTCATACAGAATAAAATAAGGCCCAAAGTCTAAATTTCTCTCTAATCTTGTAGGTGACCCAACATCAAATTAATTATGCATCACAAACCAAACATTTCTAAAATAACTAATGGGAAATTGACTTGAGGAACTGTTATAGGTCAAATTTGCACTTCTCCGTCCGTGATCACATCTAGCTATTGATCACACAAAAGGACAACTTTGATGGAAGAGAAAGATGACCCTAGATGATGAATGGTTAAGACTTACCCCTCTACAACTGATAGAACCCTCTTTTTTACCTACTTTTAGGGAAAACCGCTACTTTATAGGCATAAGAGGAGAGTTCACCTTCAAAAATATGCAGCTCTTCTTCATAAAAGTAGCATTTGCCTTCATAAATATGCAACTCTGCTTCACTAGAGTGGCGTTCACCTTCAAAAAAAGCCTGTAAACGCTTGTTGCAAACATAAAAGTTGCATATTGAATGCTACTCCACTTAAGAAAAGTGGCGTACACCTTAAAAAGTAATCAAAAATATATTAAATTGACAAATTGGGATTAGTTGGAGTTGGTTTTGCAACTTCCCCAACCCCCCAATCAAATTACCTCTCGATCTAAACTACCTACCTTGTCCCATAAATACAAGGGAGATGCATGAGAGAGGGACCTAGAAATTATGCATTAAGGGTTGTTACGCTGGAAGAATTCCAAGTTAGTGTGAAGAGCAGGAGCCCAGGATCCGGTTACACAAGCATTCTGAATGATTAGGTATACATTGTACTGATTATTTGCTTTTGACAATAAAGGTTGAAATGCCCTTCCCGTCCCAATCAGATGTCCAATGGATTGCATATTTGTTTGGATTAAATGCTTGATTGTACTTGATGTTTAAATTGTATTTCAATTTCATCATTGTTATATCAGTCAAGATAAACTGAGGAAGGTATCTTTGTGTTGCGGGTCTGTCAAACGGAAGATCACGTGGAGGATCGATCGAAGGAGCAAGCGAAAGCTAGGATCGAACATCGTTAATAAGGTATGCCTTCATAAACCTTGATATCTTTCCTTTTGTATAAGCCTATGTAATATGATTAATGCATTTACCTGTCACCCCAGAAGTTGGTAGTGTCCATCTCCTCGCTATATGGTAGATTTCCTGAACAACAAACTAGCGACCATACTGGGGACCGGTTGTTTTTTGTTCTAGGAGACTTATTTTAAAATTAATTCCAGTACTTTTTGATATTTTTTATCCTTTGAGAGGATTTGTAGGTTACAATAGCTTGTTGTCTTCACTTGACTCATCCCAGTTTGAAGTTTTTGAAGCTTGTTTTAAGCCTTCCTTGGCAAAAACGCTGGTCTACTTTCCAATAGTAACATTTTCCTCCTGAAAAACGCTGGTTTGCCTCTATACAGTGGTGTTCATCTCCTGAAAAATGCTAGTTTTCTCTTACACAGTAGAGTACACCTCCAGAAAAATGCAAGTTTCTCTATTGCACAGTAGAGTATTTTCCTGTAAGTCTCTATTTGCTTTTGGGATTGGATTTCCACTTGTTTGGTTCGATTTTTAGCCTCTTGCCTTGTCTTCTTAACTGATCCTTGAGGTCTTTATGCCTTTGTCGAGTCTTGTTTGCCTCTCCCAAGTTCCCTAATTCATTTTTGCTTGCTTGAGTACTTTTGAGGTGTCTTTCTTGCTTGTGACTCTTTTTGAAAATCGTGCCCTGTTCCTTGTTGAACATAGCTGCTTGTTCCTACCTTAGTTACTTGTTGCAGGTATACAAACCTTTGTTTATTGACATTTGTTGTTTGTTGCAACACTAGTACACTCCAACGGTGTCTTTTCCTTTGGTTTAGGGTTTTGATCCCAAGTTGAGTCCTTAAGGTGTTTTCAAAAGTTTTTGAGTCCAGACACTTCCTAATTGCTTTGTCAGTTTCAGTTTCAAGTAAGTTGAAATACTTTAGTTTGCTTCCATTTGAGTCTTTGTGATTGTAAGGTCATCTTTGGTTCGCTTGCCTACCGTTTGCTTGGTTTAGTGCTTTTTAGGGTTCTTGATGCTTTAGAGCAACCTTTGAAGTTTGCCCTTCCGTTTGAAAGCATCTCTTATCCTTCTTTTCTTTCCACTTTGTTTTCCATGCCCAGGGTTTTTTCTCTATAAAAAATTTGTAGGACAAGTCTTTATCAAGTCATCATTTTGATTGTTGTGAGCCTTAGAGTTGCTTTTCCATACTTTCATTGCTCTTTTAGGTCTTACTCACTTCTACTTTCGAGTCCTTTTTCTTTTTACATATATTAAAAAAACAAAAATAAGTTGGGTAGTTTAAAGTAGTAAGGCTTATTTTCATTTCGAAGTAGCATAGTTTACTTTGTTTTGAATTTGAAAAGAAAAGAAAAAAGAAGCTTGTTTTAGGTTTGCTTAGTCTTCATTTTGGAAGAGCATAAACGGAAAAAGAAAAAGAGTCTTTTTGTTGTTGAAAGTTGTTTCATTTCATGCACTTTACTTTCTGTTGCAACCACACCACACAATGCACTACCCCGTTGAGTAAAAAGTAACCCTAAAAAGAATTTTTAATAAAATCAATTAGAAACAATTTAATTTTTAGGAATACACAACACCAACTAGCTTAGGCTAGAGTTTCGAGCTTAAAACACCTTAAACTGCTCGGAACTGGTTTCATTACCCAACAATCGTAGTAATATTTTCATATAGGTAAACCCATATATATCAAATAACCCTAGGATGCTCTACTCAAACCAAAGTTAAGCACGAGGCCATGGAAGACTGGAACTATTGAGGATATCCCCTCACTTTCCTTTTGACCATAAACCAGAGTCGATTCGCGTACGGGGGTCCTTTCAGACTTCGGGCTTAGCTACCCTGCCCATGCGTTTTGACTAGGCTGACGACTATCCACCCAAGATATTTCGTATGTATGGTAGCCTTAGTATCAGACCTATAGGATCTCACACAGGTAGAGTGGGCAGTTATTCCCACTTCACCTTGGTTAGGAGTGGAAGGTAACCCTTTGGTAGTACTCCCGGGAAAGCGGTTTGGTGATTCAAGCCCTTGCACCCAGTGGACCTTCGATGGACGCCACGAAACTGACCATCAGTATTTTGTTAGATTGTTCTGGGCCCTAATCATCCTAGACTTACTTCCGAGAGTATTTGATATCTGTTTGATTGGTTTGATTACTTAGTATTTTTATAGTGGTATGCTTTTTTCCCCTTAGTCTTAGTGGCCACTAGGTTTTTACTTAGTTTTATTTTTATATATAATTGTGGAAGACCAATAGCTTTGTAGGTCTCGAAGGTTGCAAAACCTTCTCCCACTTAGAGTGGAGCCACTACCGCCACCACCACCACGGAGGATAGACTCGAGTGGTCTTTTTGAACCTACTGATGAAATAGAGGTCCCTAGTGAACCACAACCTATGAACCTGGATCAACAAGCTTTTAATACTGTCGAGATTGAGGATCTCACTTCTGGTGAGTTTAATACTCCTTTTAACCCTCCTCTAACCAGACTTAACGATCCACTTCTGGTACCTGTTGGTTTCCAACAACCCAATTATAGTGCATATTTTTTCACACCTGGGCATATTATGACTAACCCGGGAGACGAACAGGGAGTTCCACAGACTCCCACAATGGGTATGAATACGAGTATTGTAAATCCGCCTTCCACTGCTACACTGAGTTCGACACAGACAACTTCTGTTTCAACTTTGTCCTTCAGTTTTAACGCTGGTACGTTAGGCATGCCAAGCTCAACAGCTTTGACATTTGCCTCTACCCCTACTTTTGGACCCAGTAATACAGTGAATGTTGTTCCACCTCCTGTAACCCAACAGTCATACCATATACCTAGTACTTGGATTTCCACACCCAATGTTGGGCCAAATCCCTCTGCAGCTAGGCCTGTCATGAGTACCATGAAGGCACCATCTACCTTGACTATCCCTGGTTTTAACACCTTTGCAGGTTACAATATGAATCAAAATAATGTACATGCAGGAAACATCCCTTTTTCTTTGTTTTCTAGAGGAGGGGGTAACATTCTAAACCAACAATATGGTGGGGCTAACACCCAGCCACAGTGGATGAATACACAGGATACCAACCCACTTTCGTTTAGATGGGGGAATTTCAATAAAAATTTCACACAAAAACAAGTGGCAGGGGGCAACCCCTACCAGCAGATGGCAGGGGGAAATCCCTTCCAACAGATGGCTGGGGGAAACCCCTACCAGCAAATGGTTGGGGTCAACCCTAACCAGCAGTTCATGGGTCAAACTATGGGAGGTTCCCCCTTTATGACCCTAACTTATCAAATGCCATCTTATAGACCTCATTTACCATTCCTGGAAACGCTAAATTCACCAGATCTTTCGAAGTTGACGAATGATCCGGTGTGCCATAACGTCACATGGCCACTAGTCCCCGCTAAACTAACTTGGGACATTCCAAAATTCAAAGGTAAAACGAGTGAGGATCCTGGTGATCATGTCACCACTTTTCATCTCTGGTGTTCTTCGAACTCGTTGAATGAAGATTCCATCAGGTTGAGACTTTTTCAAAGAACTCTGATCGGTGCTATAGCCAAATGGTACATTGAGTTACTTGCGGCCACCTTTTATAACTTTCGGGATCTCGCAACTGTATTTTTGAACCACTTCCAACTTCCTGTTCAGTACGATGTCGGGACAGATTTTTTGTCTACCTTTAGACAAAACAAAGCCACTCATTTATCTGATCATATTCAGGAGTGGCGAAGAGGGAAGAGGCTCATTAAGGCCAATATCCCCCCAGAATTCTTATTAGAGTGGTATCTGAAATCACTCCTCCCTTACATTTCTAAGGAAGTAGCTACTTTTGGGGTGTCATCAGAAGAAGAAGCCATTCTAAGGACCCAGCACTTAGACTTGGTTTATGCTCAGTCTGGACTCCTTTATGAGATTATACCTGACACACCGCGATCAAACACTGATCTAGGTAGACCAAAACCTAGACCACATGCTGATGGCATTATAGGTTCAGTTGATTCTGTAACTTTCGAAGCATTGACTAAACAGGTTCATGCCTTATCAGTCAAATAATCGACTACAGAAGCGACTTCCGTCACAACCTCTCCTTCTACTACTGAATCTGTATAACAGGTTCAGACTAATCAAAAGGTCCCTTGGCAGCCCAACAACAAAAAGAAGGGAAAGAAAGGAGAGGGGAACCAACCAAATCCCAAAAACAAAGAAAATTTCGAGGAGGGTAACAGAGAAAAGAAAAAGGTTAAGTTCCCTTGCAAGCTTTGCAAGCAGGATCACCTCACTCACCAATGCCCTCTGATCGAAGAAGCCCAGAAGCTGCTTCAAGGAAAGAAACCTGTCGTCCTGAAGGATCCATTCCCCAAAGGGCAAGGCTTAGCTTCTGGCACCTCCAATGCTGGGGGCACCATCCATGCTTCAGTTGATCAAACTTTTATTAATATGGTTAACTCAGACGCTCTTTTACAAATGCAGGCAAGAAATTATACCCCAGATACACAGTATAAGGATAAAGATATTCCTGAATCTTCCACTCCTCTCCACATACCTGTGGATTCACTGCCCAAGATCCTGAAAGGTGTCTTGAAACGGGATTCGCACAATCCCAATGCACGGGGTGCTGCCAACTACAATGTGGTTAAAGATCTAGCCCATAACCCTTATGCCATGTCCACCTTAGAAGTTTTGCAAAGTTGTCCATTACAACGAAATGCGCTTCTGGCAGCAATTGGAAGTATGGAGTCATCCAACATGACTGCTCAATTTGGTATGAATGATATCAAATACCGGTTTCCGTACCACGTTGCTCTTCAAATAGAGGTGAGTCATGGCCCTAAGACCATTAGACGAGCCGTTATAGATGAGGGTGCGTCTACGTGCGTAATGTCAATTTCTTGTTGGAAAGCCTTGGGTTCTCCCGAGTTGGCCCCCTCTAACACACTGCTTACTGCATTTGATGGTAGAAATTTCCGTCCACATGGAGTCTTGCCATCATTTGACTGCACACTTGCCGGTAAGACAGTTGCTGTAGAGGTTGAAGTTTTGGACACTCCGCTTGATTACAATATGTTGTTAGGTAGGAGTTGGACATATGCCATGTGAGCTATTCCATTAGCAGTTTTCTGAGTTGTAATGTTCCCGCATGAAGGAAATATCATTACGGTCGATCAACTTTCGTTCTCTCGGCAAAACAACTAGACTTCATCGGAATCCACAATTCCTTTAGTTGATCAATCTGCCCCCGCAAGTGAGAGTTTAGGAGTAGGAATTTATGGGTCATTAATGGGCACTTTGGACATACCCGCTCCCATTCTGTTTATGCATTCTGGTGAAGGTACATCTACTGAAACCTTCACGGTCAGTTTAAGGACTGATCCGTGGATCCTTCCTACTATATCAGAACCATCAGTGCGCTTATCCATTGCAGAAGTAGCAAACATGGAAGCACAGCATGCTGCAACGGAACATATCATGACTCCGCCAGTCTCTGCTGAGTTGGATATGGACTATGCTCCGGCATGGTCAGTAGACACGATCCACTCTTTTGACTATTTAGACATGGTTTTGCCTTCTGACAAAGCCATTTTGGAAGCCATGATGGGCTTGGACCAACCTTGGGAACACCTGCACCACAGGTCTTACTTGCTTCCAAATCTAGACAGGATAGAGAGAGGAGAGTTTTTTATGAGACTTGGTGGGAATGTTGATTTGTCCTCTATTCCTTCCACTTAAAATGTTGTTTATGATGACGGGAATATGGCTAATATATCGAGAACCATCCCGATTAACATTTCCACCAAACCTGGGCTCGTGGAAAATATTTTTATTGGAGCAGATTATTCTCCAGAGGAGATCACTCTGTATACCAAACTGTTTAAAGAATTCCGCGATATCTTTGCCTGGTCTTATGAGGAGATGCCAGGCATCGATCCTGCCATCGTAGAGCATGTCATCACAACGTATCCTAACGTGAAACCTATGAGACAAAAGCTTCATCCAGTGAATCCTCGAAAAGCAACCGCCTTTAAGGCAGAGGTTGAAAAATTGCTTAAAGCCAGATTTATCTACCCGATCGACATAACGGAATGGGTTTCGAATCCTGTTCCGGTTGATAAAAAGCAAGGTACCATTCGAGTCTGTACGGATTTCTTGGATCTGAACAAATATTGCCTGAAAGATAACTACCCCACACCATTTATCGATCAAATCATAGATGCGTGTGCAGGGCACAAGATGTTTTCTTTCATGGACGAATTTTTGGGATACAATCAAATTCAAATCAAACCCGAAGATCAACACAAAACAGCTTTCATTTGCCCATGGGAAACCTTCGCTTATCGGAAGAGGTCGTTTGGCTTAAAGAATGTTGGAGCTACTTTCCAACGAGCTATGAATTTTGCTTTTCATGATATCAAACACATAGTTGAACCTTGCTTGGATGATCTCCCGGCGCGATCTCGCAAGATACGGGATCATCCAGATCATTTGAGACTTGTGTTTGAACGGTGTAGACAATACAAGATTCGATTGAATCCCAAGAAGTGTGTATTCTGCGTCGAGTCTAGACGACTACTGGGTTTTATTGTATCCAGTCATGGGATAATGGTAGACCCATTAAAAGTTGAGGCGATTGTAAATATGCCTCCTCCTCGCACCTTGAGACAACTCCAAAGTTTGCAAGGCATGTCTAACTTCTTGCGGCGCTTCATCATAAACTATGCTAAAATCACAAAAGGTTTCATGAGATTGCTTAAACAAGATACCTAATTTTTGTGGGATGAGGCTGCTCAAGCATCATTTGAGGCCTTGAAAAAGGCATTGCTGTCAGCCCCCTTGTTAAGCTCGCCTGATTATACAAAGGATTTCCTCTTATATCTGGTGGCGTTTGTATACACAATTGGCATATTACTAGTTCAGGAGGACGATACACTCCAAGATCATGTCGTTTACTATCTCTCACGCGCATTGATAGCTTCTGAGATCAAGTATTCGCACGTTGAGAAGTTAGCACTAGCTGCAGTCTATGCGATACAGAGGCTTCGTCACTACATCCTTTTACGAACCATTACTATGATCGCAGAGGTCAATCCTTTTCAATATGTTCTCACTCAACGCATCATCGGTGGGAAATATAATAAATGGATTGTAATCCTGCAAGAGTTTGATTTGCTTTTTCCGTCTACCAAGTCAAAGAAATCACTAGTGTTCACTGAATTAATTTCAGAATTTTCGAGTGACTTAGTGCATATCGAAGAAGAGTCATCATTCCCGGATGAACATATCTTCCTTATTTCCTCCTCTGACCCATGGTACGGGGATATTTTAGTATATCTCCATACTTTGAGGTGTCCCACCACTTTTTCTAGGAAAGAACGACGCAAACTGAAAAGTCATATGAAAAACTATCTCATCATCTTTGATACTTTGTATAGACGTGGGATAGATTCCATTTTACGATGTTGTTTGACTTTAGAAGAAGCAGAGTCAGTATTGAATGATGCTCATAGTGTAGCTTGTGGGGGTCATCTTTCTGGGTTGGCAACAGCCCAAAAAATACTGCGTGCCAGATATTTTTGGCCTACAATCTTTAAATATTGTGTGGAAGCTGTGAAACACTGTCGTCCGTATCAGTTTTTCACCAGGAAAATGAGAGCACATCCAGCTCCTCTTCATCCCGTGATCACAGTATGTCCCTTCACCAAATGGGGGGTTGATTATATGACTTGTAATCCAATTTTAGTTGGAGACCATCATTATATTATCGTTGCCATCGACTACTTCACAAAGTGGGTCGAGGCAATGCCTACTGTTAAAGAGGATGGAGAAACCGCCGCTTATTTCGTATTCAATCAGATTATCGCAAGGTTCGGCATACCCAAAGTGATCGTGACAAACCACGTTCGTCATTTTCAGAACAACATGATGACTAAGCTTTATACCATGCTAGGTTTTCATCATGAGCATTTGTCCTCATTCTATCTGTAGGCAAATGTTCAGGTCGAAGCGGTTAACAAAACTTTGAAGACAATTCTACAAAGAACCACTAATGCTAGTCCTAATAACTGGCACATCATACTGTATCCTGCTCTTTGGGCTTATCGAGAAAATGTAAAGACTGCTACCGGGTTCTCTCCTTTCTAGCTTGTACATGGGATAGAGGCAGTCGTTCCGATTGAATGTGAGATTCCCTCTTTGAAGTTGACTGTCCAACTGTTACTAGAAACTTCAGTAATAGAAGAATGTTTGCTACACTTAGAACATCTAGACGAGCAACGCCACGATGTGCTCATAGCAAATGAAACTCATAAGAAACGAGTCAAAGGACAGTACGGTAAGTCAATCAGACCTAGGGTTTTTCTCGAAGGAGACGTGGTCCTACTTTGGGATCAGGACAAGGAACCTTTAGGGGCTGGCAAGTTCAAGTCCATGTGGCTTGGTCCTTACATAATCTCAAAGGTACTGAAGAAAGGTGCTTATGAGCTAACGAACTACGAGGGTAATAAGCTACCTGAGCCTAGAAATGGGCTCTACCTGAAGAAGTACTATGCTTAGGCACTTGTGCTTTTTCATGTATTATAGTTGTACACTTTGTAGAACTAGTTTTTGCTTGTGATCGTTAATTGACCTTATGTGTGTTTTCCCACTTTGTGTTTTAGATGTCGACTGAACACTTTTTAGGATTTGTTGATGGTGCCAGGCGCCACACCCGATAGTTGGCTTTAGTAGCTTGGGTCATTTACTCACAGACCAGCCAACTAGTTTCTTCGGGGGGGGGGTTTGTTTGGGCCCCACAACAAATAACGTAGCTGAATGCAGTGAGGTCATAGAACTTATCCAGGATTCTCTTGCCCAAGACATTTCACATTTGGAGGTAAGACTTGATTCGCAACTAGTTGTATTTCAGTTAACAGGTGTTTACTAGATTAGAGATCCTGTTTTGCTATGACAGTTTTTGCAAGTTAAATTATTGGAAAGATAGTTTGATTCCATCATATATCAACATATTCGAAGAAATTTTAATGCATTAGCTGATTCATTCGCAAATTATGTTTTAGATTGGAATTTGTTTCATACACATTCATAAATAAACATTCACACATAAAGTTAAACACATACATGTAAATATAAGCCGATATTATATATATATCCGATACTGTAGCAAAAAATAGTATGAGTTTGGAACATAAGTCTATCACAAAGTCATCTCATAAGATACAAAAATGGGCTCGATGGCCTCAAAATATACATACAATATCCTTCTATTATGGAGAAGGTGGGGCCTCATCCACTGCCTCTCGGTAACATATGACCAGCCTGGCTACCTTCCGTAGCAGCCTAATCCAGGCTAGGGGCACACCGACCACATCCTCCTGCATGTCAATGGGCATCCGCTCAATGAGATACGTAGGAATGTCATGAGTCAACTGACTCATCTTACTCTCTATAGTCCCTAGCATAGCATCAGCTGCACCCACATCAAGGGGCCTCATGAAAGTAGTAGGATGTCCCTCAATATGAACTGGTCCAACATCTGTACATGACACTTTGTTTTTAGTATTTCCAAGCCCACCATAAAAATTATATACTTCAAATTGAAAAAATTAAATATTTTTCAAAAAAAAACATACCTATATCTCCCGAGGCATCACCTGGAGGAAGTACCAGCTCTGGATCATGATGGAAGTCTAAACCAGCATATGGAAACTGCTCAAATGCCGGTACCTGTCTCTCCCACCATCCCCATAAATCATCGGTGTGATAGCAGAAATGGCTTTCACCACCACTCTGGCGGAGAAATATGTCACCCCAATGACTCAATCTCGGCTCATGAGGGTCGACTGGAGGCAAAGGCATACCCAAGCTAAGATCAGGTACCCTCTCAAAGAAGAAGGTAGGATGCTTCCATATCCAAAGTTCTTCATTCTCCTAGTCTTACACCCCGAGAGTTGAAGATTCATATTTGCTAAGAGACTTGTGCACCAATCATAGACATGACCTTGCAAACATTCAATACCAATGTACATGTAGTGCTTTGAGGCTAAGTGCTGTGTGGCACTCCTTCCCATTCGGTTCAACATACTGATAATAACCTTCAGAGGGAAGCTTGCAAGAGTAGAAATGAGAATTTGACTTCCACATTTCTCAGTACCTTCCACACAATAAGCATTCACATAATCTTGCATGGACATGGCACCCACATTTCGTGAAGTCCCTTTTAGGTTTACAGGATCTCCCCTCCTAGAGAGCCCTGTAATGAAGTATATGTCATCAACTGTGAGCTCCAAGGTCTCTCCTCGGATATTAAACACATTTGCATTGGCATCCCAACACTGAATGAGTCTTTGTAGTAAGCGGTTGAGTGCCCTCATGTTTACGGTTCAGTAGATTTTCAACAAACCACATCTTCTTAATGCGTGGAGAGTGGTAGGATCTTGCATAGCCACCCTATCCATCTCTTCATGCTCCCTCTCTCTCCAAATAAGTGTCATCATGTCAAAAGAAGGGCCAATTTTCAATTCTTGAGCAATTTTTAGCCATTTTCAGGAAAAAACACTACTCTATAGCCACACAGTCACGTTTGGGCACTACTCTATAGCCATACAGTAGTGTTTACCTTAAAAAATACCCTACTTTACCTACTAGACAGCAGCGTACACAAAAATGACGAGTTGAGCATGGCTAGATAAGATATTTTAAGCATGAAAATTGACAAATGAACCATCAAAATGCAAGTTGGGATGAAAATAACTTACTTGGAAGAAGAATGAAGTTGGATGGTCCCCTGATTTGATCGCTATGAATGGATGAAGATCAAGGGTTTGCTCCAAAACTTGCTCTACAATTCCAAATGTGATATTTGAGTTTTCAAAATGAAATTACATATATGAATTTCAATTTGATTTTTTACCCACTTTTTTGAAAAGTCTATAGTTTCAAATTTCATAAAAAAGGGTTCTATTTAATCATTAATACCTCTAAATGTTGATGAGTTGAATCTAACCTATGTTTCTCAAATTTTCACTAGATTTTTGTAGCGTCAATCTATTATGACTCAATTTCTTTAGTGACGGACCTTGTTAAGTACTTCATGGTTAAATTATTGTCATTTAATATTTTTTGTCGTTAATACTAACATGGTTGTTGAGATCCTAGTCTTTGGTAGGTCATGAGTTGTGATTCTAGAAGCTGTCTTTTAAGTCATTTTAAGCTCTTGTTTCGACTATTGAAACCTGAACAAGATTGCCGAGAAAACTTGTCCTCTTCAAGCTCGTTAAAGGAACTGAAGGCTCATCCACTTAAGTATAAGTTTAACCCTTTTCCGTACTTTTGCGGATTACTTACGAAAAAGGAATACTCTAGTCATCTGTGGCTAGAAGAGTTCTTCTTCCATTATTTTACACTTTTTCGGGGGAGGAGACTAACTTTACGAAAAAGGACTTTTTGGAGGCTTCTTTAGGGTTTTCAGGCTCTCGAAATATGAAAACACCAAGCAAGCACTCACCTACTCGGGATCGATGTGAAATCCATGAGAGGGTGTATAGAGGATTGTTTAAGTTTTTCAGACTCTATAAACAGGAAAACACCGGCGAGCATTAACCTACTTGGGCTCGATATTAAAATCCACGACTAGGTGAATGGAGTTATTGTTTAAGTTTTTCAGACTTCTTAAAATTGAAAACACCGACGAGCAAGAACAGATCTCGGCTCGATATTAAAATCTAGAGATCAGTACTATAGAGTAATATTCTATCTCTTCTTCGAACTCTGTAAACAATGAAGAAGGTCCTGAGTCTTCCTCATGGGCTCGTTAAACTCTTTACATGGTTGGATCTATTGAGTTTTCATTCTTTCTTGGACTCATTAAAACAACAATAAAGGTATTCTTTTATCTAAAAAGAATAAGGGATAAGAAGGGTATGTCACATCTTACAGTTTCAAAGGCAGTTCAGTCAGTCCTATCCTTGAACACAACACCTATTTTGAGTCTATCATTTCAGTTGGGTTTAGTTTTTGACCTTAGGGAGAACCTAATCTCCGAGTTTTTTACTCCCCCGGTTGGTTATTCTTCCAACCATATGGAGGGTCTGCTAATGTATTCTACATTGCAGGCTTACATTACTTCCCCATCATGTTGAAAACTGCTGAAGTCACTTTATGTCATGCTCACTGTTCAAGGATACAGCCTGTGTCGACCATTTTGCAATTTACCTTGACCTCATGTGTAAGCCATCCTAGTGTCAGTATTGTTACATGTCCTACCCCATTTCAACTCATACCATTTGAGTGTTCCTTGTGTTGGATGATGGAGGATGCCTTAAGGCCTCCCTTCCAATGGACTTCTTCCCATTGACATCGACTCATTTTTCTCTGGGAATGAAGTTTAGAGTTTCGGTTAGTACCTTGGGGATTACAGTCATCAGTGGCAGTTTCCCTCATCATTGAATAATGAGAATACATCAATGTCTCTTATTCGACGGGTTCCTCAGGTGTTCGAATTCAAGTCCACTTATTCACACTTGTTGGATCGTACTAGGTACCTTTGGCCCCATTATCATTATCGGTGGAATCCCTCACGTTTGTTAACGGTATACAACAATGACCGATAATCAAATGATACCCTCCATGCTCGACTTTCAGCTCATTTATTCACATGGTTAGGGTTTGTACCTTGGGTTGTTTGGATGAAGACCTTGGGATTTTGATAGCATTACCTCATCATGTTATCACCCAAGTTGTGCAAGACTGAGCCTCACTCATTTTGGCTCTTCATGAGACATAGATCCAGTTTGTTGTTATGGCTATGATCTCTCATTCTGACATGGATCCACGCTTGTATTTCAGTGGCCATGCTATATATACATCTCCTAGTTATGTATCGGAGATCATGTTGTATCATACTACACATCTGTATGATGTCAAGATTGTAATTGCTTGTTGACCTTGATCGTTATTTCAGGTACTTTTGTGACTTGGTTCTGTGGTTTCTTGCTCCTCTGTTGACTTGGAATTATAAAGTATTTCGGCCATCGTTTCCCTCTAACCTCACACATTAGGGGGCATCTATTATAGGTCAAATTTTCACTTCTCCATCCGTGATCACATCTAGCTGTTGATCACACAAAAGGACAACTTGGATGGAAGAGCAAGATGACCCTAGATGATGAATGGTTAAGACTTACCCCTCTGCAACTGATAAAACCCTCTTTTTTACCTACTTTTAGGGGAAAACGCTACTCTATAGGCATAAGAGGAGTGTTCACCTTCAAAAATATGCAGCTCTGCTTCATAAAAGTAGTGTTTTCCTTCATAAATATGCAACTCTTCTTCACTAGAGTAGCGTTCACCTTGAAAAAAACCCTGTACATGCTTGTTGCAAACATAAAAGTTGCATATTGAATGCTACTCCACTTAAGAAAAGTAGCGTACACCTTAAAAAGTAATCAAAAATATATTAAATTGATGAATTGGGATTAGTTGGAGTTGGTTTTGCAACTTCCCCAACCTCCCAATCAAACTACCTCTCGATCTAAACTGCCTACCTTGTCCCATAAATACAAGGGAGATGCATGAGAGAGGGACCTAGAAATTATGCATTAAGGGTTGTTACGCTGGAAGAATTCCAAGTTAGTGTGAAGAGCAGGATCCCAGGATCCGGTTACACAAGCATTTTGAATGATTAGGTATACATTGTACTGATTATTTGCTTTTGACAATAAAGGTTGAAATGCCCTTCCCGTCCCAATCAGATGTCTAATGGATTGCATATTTGTTTGGATTAAATGCTTGATTGTACTTGATGTTTAAAATGTATTTCAATTTCATCATTGTTATATCAGTCAAGATACGCTGAGGAAGGTATCTTTGTATTGTAGGCCTATCAAACGGAAGATCAAGTGGAGGATCGATCGAAGGAGCAAGCGAAAGCTAGGATCGAACATCGTTAATAAGGTATGCATTCATATAACTTGATCTCTTTCATTTTGTAGAAGTCTATGTAATATGATTAATGCATTTACCTATCACCCCAGAAGTTGGTAGTGTCCATCTCCTCGCTATAGGGTAGATTTCCCGAACAACAGGAACCTAAGGAAAAAATTTGGAAAGGATAGAATGCTTCAAGCATGCACTTCATGAGGAAAAACTTTGAAAAGGAAAAAATGCTTGAGAAACATAAGGAAAATGCTCAAGTACAAAAGGAAAAGGTTTTGAACTAAAAATGAAGACTTACTAAATAAATCATGATCTACATACAAGGGAGAAGAATTAGTAAATAAAACATCTATCTTTTATTTCAAAATTTTATGTTTTATATGTATAGATTTTTGAAATTCCTAACTGCACAAATCCCCAATCCCAAAAACAAATTTTAAAATTGTTGCACCAATAACACCCAAAGTTTTGGCAACTGAACAATGTGTCTCCTAATTATTCACACTAGTAAATGTTCTCATTAAAATCATTTAATAGAATATATCACTGAGAATACAGAAAAGAGATTACAATGTAGATACAAAATACACAAACTCAAATTTTCAACATAAACAACTCTCAAAATATATACAATTCTAAAAGATTCCTGGAAATTAAAATATTCCACTTCAAAAACACAACTAACTTCTCAGGGTGGTAAGTACTTCATCTGTCACAAGATTGTTTGAAGATGTTGATCAACTTGTTTGCTTGGCCTAATTTATATTGACATGCTTTGCAACTTAAAACTTAGACTATGGATTATGGAACATTTCTATGATAGAATATATAAGGGAAATAAAAGCATCATTCATCTTGGATGATGGAATAATTGGATTGATAATTGAGAACATGATTTGAGGGTGCATATTTTAGGCTTCAAGAGAATCTATAAAAATATGGACACTACTTGAAAATATCTAGAAAGTAAGTCTAACCTTTTCAAAGTATAGACATTGATGGAATAATTGGATTGATAATTTAGAATATGATCTGAAGGTGCAAATATTAGGATTCACGAGAATCTGTAAAAATATGGACACTCCTTGAAAACCTCCGGAAAGTAAGTCTAACCTTTTCAAAGTATAGATATTGATGGATTTGTGGGGGATTAAACTCCAACAACAGTTCTAATACATTAGGTTTTGAAATGAAGTGCCAACTTAAACAACCGAAACAAATGACAAAGTTTACATGGGAATTTTCCATCTAACAAAAAGTGGATATTGCTAGGAATTCATTAAAAAGAAAGTATGCCATTATTGGTATTGGTAGCTCAAAAAATTCATTCTATGATAGGTGACACATTATAATATTAGAGAGATTTGATCATTGATACCATCATAGTTTCTTCCAAAGTTGCTTCCAAACCTTCATAATGATGAGTACCAAGAATTTGTTGGGAAACTTGATATATTTGGAAGTCTACTTATGAAAACTATTGAAACGAATAGGAATATAACATTGGAGATACATGGAATTAAGCTTCCTCTTCACAATACCAACACTGCAACTACAAGATAATCCTTAAATTCAAATAGGAAAACATGTACCCTATAGGAAAATCAAACAAGTAAGCAACACAAACAGAGAGAAGAAGATATGAAAAGGAAAAAGATATTTATTGAATATAACATCACAATTTCAACGCTTCAAACATATTTGTACATGTATTTTTGGAAGTTTAAAAAGAGTCTACAAAACTGAATAGATTCATAACTAACCAATAACACATTTATACTATTATTTTGAATGTTGCTACTCCAACAAGCTCCTTTAACATACAAAAGGAGGATGGGACTTTTGCCTAACTTTTTGATGAAGAACATCTTGTAACCAACTACAACATATTGATGAATGGCATACACTGGAACTCCTACTGGTTTTCTGTCGATATGATTTTGAACTCACGGTTTGGAACCATGAACTCACCTAGGAAACCACCACTAAACACCTCAAAATGGTTCTCTCTACTGGAAAATGTCTATCCACCCCTTGGTTTTTGTCGTTTGATATGGAAACAATTATGAAATGCCCTGAAAATGTGGGCCTAAATTTTTGGGATGCATAAAAAACTTAATACATAAAAACAATAAAATCTAAAAAAACACATAAAAAGCAATACAAATTGAAGAAAATACAAAATTCAAGTTATAAGAAGAAGGTTAAGTAGCTTGGAGAGTGTAGAAATCTTTGAAAGTGTTATTGGAGGTTTGGACATCCCTTTTTCATTTAATGTACTATGCCATATGACCTAGGTGGAAAGGTCTTGATCAATTGAGAAATCAAGTCTCTAACATTAAAATTTTATATAATCACCTTTTGAATTCTGACATCTTAGGACAAATTTTAGCTGTGTACTCATTACCTATTATGTTCACAATCCCATGGTATGTTGTTTTAATAACTATATCAATGTTATTTATTTATTTGTTGGTAAATTCATTTTGACTGGAGAGGGTTAAAAAATCCTTACAAGATCAGTTATATAACACGATGATCTTTGTATGTGGAGTTTTGACTAGGGGTATCTATTTCATCCAAGTTACCAGGGATTTGGACCTATACTCATCTGCAAACATCAATTAGCATGGGCACTACCATGAACGTCACCTCCGTAGTATCATAGAACTGGTGTTTATTGCATTAACACAACCTCGCATCTTGGAAATATTCAGTTAACCACATTTATCATGAGGAGTACACTTGTTGGGTTTGGAACCTAGGTCATCATCATGGCATGTGCTCCAACACACTACTAGACCACAAATTAACAAACAATTGTATCAATATATTAGAATTCTTTCAAAATTTTATTTGGTTATTGGTAAATAAAAGAAGTACTCATGCCTTACCATTTTCTCATACTTCACTTTATTTACTTTTTGTATATTGATTTCTCTTTATAGGAGCCCTCTTGGTGCTCTCACTTTGTATCGACAACATTGTACTCAATAGTCCCATTGACCTAATTTTATGGTCATTTGTTGGAAATTAATGAAATTATCTTATCTTATTATTATCTATACATACACAAGAGAAATATACATGGTGTTTTTACAAAAAGATTCAGCAGAGCTTGATGTTCATTGTATTGTTTTGTTTTCAAGATTTCTCTATAATCTATCAATTCTATCATAAACCAAAGATTTCTAATTCCTTTATCAAATTCTTTAAGATTTAAAGGTTTGGTATTCCTTATAGGATAGTTTTCCACTGATTGGATTGTGATTCTTTGTAGTCATATTTTTTCAATATGTCAAAGAGAGGCAACTTCATATAGTTAGATATATTATTCACATATGTTGGATATAGCATTTCCTTTTAGGAAGTTCATGTCTTTAAAAATGTGAAGGGACACTTGATTCCTTGACCCTATAAGATCAGGATCTGATTTGAATGAAATATTATAACCCATAGAAGAGATAGAAGGGTTTATTCTACCTTACTTACAAGCAGGCATGAAAACAGATCTAAAAAGAAGGAATCCATTTTCTATAGCTATAAGGGTGAGTTGATGCTCAATACCTACATGAAAGGACCCTTCATGGAACTGACCTTTCTCTTCCCTTTTTATGGTCATCCCAATGTGCAGGATCCACAATGTGGAAGCAGATCAGTCAGGGACAGGTATATCTCCAGAATTTCCTTTCAATTCCTTAGATGAAACTAGATAACTGAAGTAAAAACAACATAATTCTTATCTCCATGGAGGGTTACTTGGTGAATACCAATTACTTGAACTCATGGAACACAAATTGGGAGAAGCCTTTATCTTCTTTTCCCATTCATTTCATGTCTTTAACTTCTATCACATGGAGGAGATATTCTACCTCGATTCTTTCTTCGTTACCATGTCTAAACTTTTTTTAAATGCGAACCCATATTTTTACAGATGGTAAATATGGAAATAAGCTCAACCCACCCTCATGCACTTAAGGAAATAATAGGGTTTTCTGGTTTCTTTCATGTGTTTAACTTCTATCTTATAGAGGAGATATTCTACCTTGACTCTTTCTTCATTACCATGTCTAATTTTTTTAAAATGGGAACCTGTCTTTTTATATATTGTAAATCTGTAAATAAGGTCAACCCACCCTCATGTAATTAAGAAAATAATAGGTTTTGTTGGTTGCTTGTCGATTCCATTGCAATAGTTTTCCCAAAGGATACATCAACAATATTTAATATAATCAATAGCCACATATAGAAAACCCCACATAGGAGAGGAACATGGCTTCCATTATTTGGACCTAGGTCATTTTCACAAGTTACAACAACCACTAGAAGGATTTGAACCTGGGTCATTGTCACAAAAACCACTCCAAGTTGTTGCTAAACAACAGTGTAACAGACTCACAACCATGTCTCCTTGTTAGACGTTGCGATGTTTATTTTCAAAAGTTCTATAAAGTTACATTTAATTGGAAGTATTGTTAAGACATATGTAGCAGCATACTAGTACAAGTTATGAGTTGTAATTAATAGGTTTTTCTTCATTGGAACAAAAAAAATTGAAGGTCTCCGCTTGTAATTTTCATAAACTTTAATTATAATATTTTAGTGTTTCTAATGGGGTACTCTATGATAGATATTTGGAAATCCCCTATGATTTTCCTTAGAATTTGGGAGTTACTTACACATGTTCTTGAGATGCATTTCCCCATTACATGTATTCTCATGTCCTAAAAACTTGGTGGAACATTGTCCAGTATAGTCAATATGCATCCAATAACCTTTCTAGGTGAACATTGAACATTATCCTTGCACGATCAAAACTGTTGATGTTGACACTGATGGAATTTAAGATCTACAATTATTTAACACCCATCAAAGTAAATGAATTAGAAACCAATGTGTCACATCCTTCCTTGCATATCATTGATCCACAAATAAGGACCCACATAAATTTTGAATCTAATCACTGGTTCAACCTCAAAGTAGAAGTTTCCCATCTTATCAATCCACTTTCTTGGGATTTTACAATCCCCAATCCACATGTTAAGGAAACTTGATGCTAAATAGCATAGTCTATGGTCACTAATTTGATGGATTCCCTCATATTAAAATATATTACTTTTATCTTTGGGATTGAAATTGTGGTTGGAAAAATCAAGAAAAATCTCTAATTGCTAACTTGAAGTGATCCGTCTTGGCCTTGACTATGTAGTGTGTGGATGTTCCTCAACCAAGTTTGTAATCTCCATGAATGTCTGTTGTGTCCATAAACTAACATATACATCCTCTAACTAAGAAGAATCATGTAGCTTGAAAGAGCTATAATATGTAATGTGACTTTGATTATGTGCCAAATATTAAAGATTTTCCAAAGCCCAACTCTATCTTTTTTTCTATTTATAATATTAATGGGTATAATATATATTAAAAAATGGTTGTGGGAAGACCCGAACAACAAATATTTACATATAGTTCTTCCAAATCTAGTTCAAATTTTGCTTCTCCATGCTGACATCACATATATAAAATATAAAAAAGGGAAATAGTAGTCTACAACCAGTAATTATTCCACTATATCTAAAAGAACAATGTCTAATATAATGTCCAAGCAACCATAAACATGAAAAGAACATGTAAACTTATCAATCAAAGTTATGCCTAGAATGGGCCTCCTCCATTGGCATATTGCCATGCTCCATTCCATCTCCTCTTGGATTGAGGTTGCTTAGATGTTCCAATAATAGTTTATTGAACAGTCTCTCCATCACTAGCATTTTCTTGGACATAACCTATTGATGGTACTGTAAGACCTGTTGAATATTGTGAACCCAAGGATCATATTGAAATGCATTTCAGAATATTTGGACAATTTTTCATATTTTTCTTCCATTTCATCATGATTCTTTTCCTGCCACCCCAAGTGAATACTTAAATACTTATTTGAGTGTATCAACCCCTCTATCTAATTGTTCATTCTATGAAGAATCTTAATCACCTCCATGTTCTCATTACCCTCACCATGCCTTGAGCTGGAGGGGTGAGCCATTGCACAACTCAAGACCAAACAACAAAATTTTTTCAAGAGTTTTGATATTAGGAAGGCCCTTAGGGTTATACCAAAATTCCAAACCCATGGCCCTTATAGGTAGGAACCCAATTCACAGTAATGCACTGAATATTAAAAACCCCAATCCAACCTATTGTATCTACAAATATCAGACAGGGCCTCTAGAAGAAAGAGAAAATCCATACATCTGGACTTCCAAAATTTAAGAGAAGGCACATGATGAACAAAGAGGGGCAATGGAGACTTGAAGCCACATCAGGACTCTATTCCTTGAGACTGCCTATGCAGACTGCCCAAATTCACCTTCATTTTCTCATCACCTTCTATCCACACCTACAACCACAATATCCCACCTTCCCCGACATAATTTAATTCAGAGAGTTTAACATTTGTGATCATGATAGTGTAAATGTAGGGAGCATAAGGGAAGTGGGTGCAAGGGGGAGTAGTTAATGTTGAGAATGCTCACATCAATTCCTTTCGACATCTGTACCAAGTGTTATACCCATGCATAACTTCAAGTGGTGGAGTGTGAAGCGTTCAATCTTAATGTTGCGATACATAATACTACAGAATCCATTAGCTAACAGGGGGTCCCCATTTTTAACTAGTACCCCATTGTCCAAACACACTGCTACACTTGCATTTCCATCAAGAATTTGATTATGTTTTTATTGCACATGATAAAACTTGACATCATTAATCCCCTCCAAATTCTGATGAATTATGTGCATTGGTCTATGAACATTTTCGTATTCTCTTTAACATATTAAATCAAACTTCAGTCATTTCAAGATGGGATGTGCATTCTATGAGCCAAAAATTGTGGGAATGTTGAAATTTGAGAATAAGCAGCAAACACAATTCTTTCCTGCACCATTAGGGCGTTTAAAATAGATCTAAATGCCACAGACATTCCTAAATTGTCCCAAAACTAGGTGTTGGAATAGATCTAACCCTGATTTTATTTCCATGACCTCTGGCTTCCTAAATCTAGATGCAAACTGCTCAAACTAAAACTAATTCTCCAATCCATTAGCTTCTAAGGGCCCTAGGAAAATTATATATTTAAGTTAAATTTCAGTCATCAATATAATTTAGCTTATATTTAGTCTAATTGCAATGAAAGAGATATACTTTTTAAACTTGAATTGCAGGGACACTCTGATTTAAGCGAAAGAGAGATGTTTTTTAAACCCTTTTTACAAAGACACTCTAATTTTATTAAATGAAGGATGCATATAGAGAAAAAAGGTTAGAATCTTACCATTTTCATTGATCAACAACAATTTTATGATATAATTGTAATCTGATGAACCTCTCGCCAGTCCCAAATCCATTTTTGAGATCTTGAGCTATGCTTTAGAAAGAGCTCACCTGACCTTTTAAATCCTATGGTCTCTTTCGGCCAAATTCAAAGCTATATGGAACCATAATAAAACCCTAACTCAATCATACAAACCAGATCGATATTGAAGACAACAACAGAGCAGCAGATGAAAATGTCGATGTTTGAAGACAATCTGTTAATGCAGACAAAAATTGATCTCTCTATCCTAAATGATTTAGATCTAGAATAAAAGTGTACATAACATAATTATCTTTCCTAGTCAGATCAAATTGCAAGGTAGATCATGAAGTGAGTTACCTTATAATCGCAATTCATTTCTCCTCGTTTGATCTATTTCTAGTTCCTCGATCTTTGACTGCAAAACAAGATGGAGCAAGTGGAAACAAACGAACAATGTGAAAGCATATGATTATGAATATAACTAGATCAATGGTCAAAGAAGCCAATCATAAACATAATTATAAGACATACCAAGTTTATGGAACAATATTTATATTAAATGTAATTTGCAGCAAATACAAAGTAGAGAGAGTTACAACCGATGCCTTGACATTATGACTCCAAATCAAATGATCTTTCCTCAAAGATCAAAGCCTCCTAGCCACCTTTGGATAAAGAAGATAGTCCTGACCAAATTCCACCAGCATATGGGTGCTTTTTCCTTCCTCCCTCAAAAATGGAGAGGGAGTTCATATATATAGGGATAAAGGGATATGATAGGTTGAGGATTTAGGGGAGAGGCTTAAGGGATCATCGCACTAGGTTAGGGGATCAAGAGCCACCTTTCCAAGTATCTAGGGATAAGCCTCCACATCCCCAAGCTTCAAGAAGTCGCTCAAAGCTTCCTTTTATCCATTCTAACCAACTCTGCCTAATCTTGCATGAATGAAATATGCATCAAAAGTAGATCACCGCACCTTGTACAAAGGCACACTGTGTCGCCGATGCACTCTGCTGGAAGGAAGAACACGTCACCTTGAGCCCAATGCTCCTTTCTGGAATGCAACACGAGTCGAGGTGACTACAAAAGGTAAAGGGAAAGGACAACAACCTTTCTTCCATTTTTTAAGCCCAATAACTTTACGGATTAATGCATAGAGATGGCACATGACTCATGATGATGATATTTTGGTGTAAAAGTTGATTAAAATTTCATGTTCCTCCTTCTCTCCCTGCGCGATACAACCCTCAGAGTGAATTCCATGGGGAAGCGAAGGAAAATTGGATTGTTTATTTTAAAATATTTGATGGGGTTTGATCCCGATACCTATTTGAGTATTTCAGGATGAAAAACATTTCCCTATCCCTCCTACAATGCCAAATACAAAAACACAATGGACATTATGAAATGGACAAAGAGACCAAGAACTTTTCCCTAACCTGCGTCTCACCAAAACACACTTGGATTTTAAACCATAGTTGGACTCTGAGCCAACCCCACTCACCATCCAATGGTCTAAGGATGCAGACAATATAGGATGATTTAAGACTTTTCGATTATGTCGAGAGGTTTTAAAAAATGTATAATGTAATTATTAATCTGGAATGAAATCTTATTATGTTGGGATTTTTTAATAAATATGTAATGTAATGAATATTTTAATTCATATATATAACATATGATATATATTGATTATATTTATATATATTACTATAAGATATTAATATTTTAAATTAACTATAATCTATAGAATAATTATATATTATTAAATTAATCAAGGATTCAAGTTTTGATTAGTCTAGCTATTGCATGGAGAGTACTGAGTTGCTCTATAGCCAAGTAAATGGAGTAGGTTAAATATCATGGAGTATTCTTCCCTTTCTAGTAAGTTATTAGATGAAATCTGACAATGAATAATTGCAATTTGACAATGAAAATTTACAGTTTCATAAATTTTAATGTTGCATATGGATTCAGAGACCCCTTAAAAGGGGTCTCTGAATCCATATGCAACCTTAAAATTTATGAAACTATTATTTTTTTCTAGTTTTGTAAATTTTAATGATGCATATCTCTGAATCCATCTATAGCGTTAAAATTTATGAAATTGTAATTTGGGGGTCTCTGAATTCATCTATAGCCTTAAAATTTATGAAATTGTAAAATTGTAATTTCTTAAATTTTAACGCTATATATGGATTTAGAGACCCCCCTTAGAGTTCATGAAAGGATTATGTGAAGTCCTCTTCGATCAGATGATGATGTTGCATTAAATGATGGCGACGATGATGATAACAAGTATCATTGTCATCATCATCGTGATTATCACTATAGTCATCATCATTGTCATCTTAATTGTCAAGATCATGATCACTAATATAGGCATTAATGTCATTGTCATGATATAATTATAATAAATATGAAAGAGGGAATGTGATCTATATATATAGAGTGCGTGCATGTAGGCTAATATTAATGTTTCCCCCCATGGGGGCTCTATTAAAATTACCTGAGAGAGATGTCATTAGTTTAATTCAATATTAAAAATCACAATCATGATCATCAACATTTTTAAAAACACTAAATTGACTATACCACTAAAACTCAATTACTTATAGGTAAGAAATACTACTAATTCATACTCATGTAGTTGTTATCTAGTTGTATTTTTAATCCCATGACTAAATTAGTTATTTATTTTTAGTTGTGATCACTTAAAATTACTCAAATTTGGTCATATTTCACTTAAAAACACTATGGTCACGGGGGGTTCACTCAATGAACTTGTTACATAGCATGATCATTCGCATGATATTAAAGAATATCCCTAATTTTACTAAATATTGGAAATTTTCTCCTAAACATTTATTGTTGAACCCCCCTCCTGATATGCCTTTCCAATTAAGAAAAACCCTAGTTTCACCAGATATTGTATGTATCCACTTTTATCAACCCATTTTTAATACCCCCATTATATCATATTATCAAGTTGTAACAAACAGGATCCTTAACACATCTTAGTATAAGTAAACATGATGCTAAAAGAAACAATAATATAATGTTAATAATGATCCCACTAGAATTGCAAGGCTGGTTGAACAATTTTTAGTGTTGGATAGTGGAAGACCCAATGAAATAGTATTGGGAAGGGAAAATGCGTAAAAGGAAACCTATTCAATAGATCAACATAACAAAGAATATAAAAGGCTGATAGTCCAATAGTTAGTGCATTGCTTATAAAATATGAGAATTGTATATGTTTCACACCATAGTATGCCAATCTACCAATTTTATATCATGTAAATCTAAGTATAGCCATAGAGAGATCATGTTTTCTATAATCTTAATAAATTAAACTCCATAAAAATTCAAAAGTGAAACCCTTTCGTGGATGGACTCCCCTACCTTCCTATCAAAACAAGCATCATTGATGTTTGAACCCAAATGAACATAGAAAAATTCCTCTTACTTTCCAATAACACCATATGATGATGTGCATATCTTGGATTTGGGTCATTCACAAGATGCAATGAATTCCCTCTACATTTATTCTTGCAATTAAGGGAATTAACAACATTTAGTTACCTTTTTCTTCGGTTATATCTTTTTTGTTTTACAAGAGAGGGAAAAATATCCATTGTTAGTTTTCAAGCATGCAATAGTTATAAAGATACACAAATGGTGAAACTTATATGATACCATTTCATGGTAACAATAACACATAGGGTATGTAAATAAGGATTATATTTTCACCTATGTTCATGTTAGTTCCAATACAATATTAAGACGGATGACTTGCGTATAAGAATTGGAATTACAATTATGAATGTGCCAAATATAACTCAATCTAACAACTATTCCTAATGGGCAATGTCAAAATGTTAAATAAGAATACACAAAGTTGAAAGAAATAATTAGTCAAGAAAGATTGATCTAACTTTTCTTGGTTTTAGTGAACCAAGAAATATTGATCTCACTTTTCTTGGTTGTCATGGAGAAAGGTTTTATTGAATCTCAATACCCACCTAAAACCCAAACTAAACAATGAAGAGTTAGATCTTTTACTCGAATGCCTACAAAAAATACAATACAATTTTTCAACCCCGGAACTCCCAATTAGGTACATGTATTAACTTAAAGATGAAAAACAATATAACATCAATTCAAACCAAGCCTAAATAAGCTATTAAATGAGTATTGCTCAAGGCCAATAATCCAAAGAGACTTCCATCGTTATTATCATTGGTACACTATCATCATATTTATGCAAAACATAGGATCATAAGCAATGTCAAATAAAAATGGAGGGTCCTTAAGTTTTAGATGGGTATCAATTGAGCCAATGATTTGGAGGTATGAATCCATCCCATGAATTGGAGGTTATTCCTCATCCCACCCAAATAAAATAACCCCCAATAATTATATTACTATGTCAAATTAAAAACCCCCTTGACCCCTTAATACATGGCAATATATTTTTGAGGTTTTTCATAGTATTCAAACCCCCAATATGAATGGATGTGATATGATATTTCCTCGCTAGTGAACCCCACATGACTATGGTGACCATTTTTTTGGGTGGTTTAGTCATTTATTTCCCATGGTGACCAATTGTTTTGGTCACCTAGTAACTAATAACCCATTTTTCTACTACTTATTGTGATGAGTTGTTCCAGTGGAACATCCATGATAGTTTACGGATCATATTGGTATTAGAGCATTTTTTCTTTGCGTTTTGTGGGTAATCACGGGATCCAGTAGTTGGTGGAAAAAAAGTCTTCAAACCTTAGCCATGCCTGACAAATATGTTCAAGGAGCGGTGGATGATTATGAGAAGCTACAAAACTGGAAATACAAGTTATTGATATGTCATGCAACATGTCAATATTCATGGTGGATATGGAGAGAATGTTTGGACCCTTCAGGGATTTTAGAGGCTCTAGATTATATTTTGGATCAAAGGGTAAATTGGAAGATAAAATAAATCTAGTAAAGGATCCCAAGAAAGAGCAACCAAGTTCTAGTACCAACATTCCTTCCTAGTATCTATTCAATATGGAAGTGAAAGTTGACATTAAGCCATATCAAGGTGATATCGATGCTCTAAAATTAAATAATTAGTTGCAACAATTAGAGGTTTATTCTAGTATCCATCAAATTTCTAAAGAGAAAAATATCACATTTTCCTAATTGAAGTTAGAGGGCCATGCATTATCTCGGTGGGAAAGCCACAGGGAAACATTTACGATGAAGGGTGATCTGCCCATAACTATGTGGGAGGAATTTAGAACACTCTTCAACTCCCATTTATACTTTATCAAGTATATAGAGGACCAGTGGATCCATTGGAATTACTTCAGGAAGAAGAAGGGATAACCTGTACAAGAATACACCATTGAATTCAGGAAGATGGATATCATAGTGGGTATCTCACTTAAGAACCTAAACATACTCCTCAAGTATCTAGGGGTTTACATAGTCATATATGGAGGCAGGTGTTATCGGTCAAAATAGCACTTCTCCATCCTTGACCACATTTCCTTGTTGGTCAAACAAAAAGACACTATGGATGGAAGAGATGGCTTGACCTTAGATGAATTAGAGCTGACCTTTGCATTCCTTTCTTCAAAACATATTTTTTTCTACCTACTTTAGAGCATAACCGCTACTCTTATACTTTCCAACATGCGGGTTAGTCTCGAGTGTTTACACTGACAACCCACAGGTATCTTCTAAAAAGATGCACTCGCTAGATGCAAGAGAGGATAATCGTGAGTCACTCACTGGTTTTCCTATGTCATATTCATGGGTATCTTAAGAAAACTTGAAAAAATATATAAAAACACTAACTATGGATTACTTTTGGGAGTTATTCCAACTTCCTCAACTACGTATGCCAACCACCCTTTGAACTTATCCTCCTACTCTTGCCTTAAATACAAGAGGAATGCCTTGGATAAGGGGATCCTAATTTTGGTAATGTCATGCTGGAGGAATTATCACTCAAGGGAGAGGAGATGGAACTCAGGGTTTGGCTACGATGGTGCTTGTTGCAGGAAGGTATAATTTATGTACTTGTTCCATGCATTAATAAAGATAAGATATTCTTCCTTTCCCAAATATGATTTGTATGTTGCAAATCTGATTACAAGTTGATGTTTTAACCACTTATACTATAAAACGAGAACTCGACACAGTTCTCATTTTTCTCTCTCCTAATTTTAGTAGGTATTTTTAGCTCCGTTTCAAAAAGGGGTGATGCCAGTATCACACATTTTCATTTCGAGGCATTTTTTGGGACCTTTGAATTATCTTTATCGTAAAAAAAATTTAGTTTCTATTTTCAGGTGCGTTTTTAGAAATTGAGCAAAATAGCATACATTTTTAAGCAATTTATAATGAAAAACACATACATTTTGCAACTTTTTCTATAAAATAAGACATTTTTATGGACAAAATAAGACACCTTTATTGACAAAATTGTAAAAAATTCCAGAAAATATAGACATTTAAAACCATTTTCAATCAATTTTCAGATATGTTTTGTATAAAAATGATACTATTTCATATTATTTTCCAAAAAGTGTTGATTCACATAAATTCAAGAAAAACTATATAAATTATTTGTAAAAAACATATTTCAAATATTATATATAGAAATTTTATTTCTAAAATTAAGTCTGAAAGTCAAAACATTACTAATATATCTTATCAAAATATTATCAAACTTAACATTTTCTTCAAAACATGAAACTAATCAACAATATCATGCAGGCCAAATTCATCATCTACATTGAAATTTCCTGTAGCTTGGCTTTCCTCAGGGACATCAATGTCCTCTTCCATTGGATCTTCTATGTCTGAAAGATCCCCAAAGTGCTCTTACATTCATAATCAAAGCTTTTTACGTTTTGAAAATTATTTTAAAAATGTAGACTTACCCCTAACCCCCTAAAATATATAATCATTTATTTAAAAAAAAAAACTTAAACCTACCCCTACCCCTACAAAATTAAAAACAAATCAAACTAACCCATAACAACATTATAATAAAAAATTCAAAAAAAAATTAAAAACAACTTAAACTAACTTAACAACATTATAAACTAACATTTAAAAAAATAAAAATAAAAAATTAAACTAACATTAAAACTAATAAATTTAAACTAATGTCCTTATAATTAAAAATTGAAAAAAAAAAAAACCCAATAAACTAACCTAACATTATAATTAAAAAAAAAAAACTAATTAACCATATACTAACATTACATAAAATTTAAAAAGACTTAACAACAAAATAAAAATAACATTATAAAAAATTAAAAATTATAAAAAAAACAAACTATACAAAATTTTAAAATAAATTAAAAACAAAAATAAAAACAGACTAAAACTAACATTATAAAAAATTAAAAATTAAAAAAAAAAAACTATATATAATAACAAATCAAACTATATAACATTGAAAAACAAATTTAAAAACAATAAAAAAAACTTAAAATATAAAACATTAACAAAAAATTTAAAACAAAATTTTAAAAACAATTAAAAACCAAACTATACAAAATCTTAACAAAAATTAAAAACAAAATATTTTAAAAAAAAATTAAACTATACAAAAATAAAAACAAAGATTAAAAAGAATTTAAAAAATAATTAGAAATGAAATTTAAACTATACAAAAATTTAAAAACAAATTTTAAACTATATAAAAATTTAAACAAAATTTAAAAATTAAAAAAAAAAAAAAAAAAACAAAAACAAATTTAAAAAAAAAGACAAACATTGAAATGGTGGGTGGGGGTGAGGGACGGGCGGCAGAGGGGGAAGGGAGGAGGCGGAGGTGCTGGATCTGGGCAGGGGAAGGGAGGAGGAGGTGGAAGGGAGGGCACGGAGGGGGGGGGGGGGGGGAAGGGAGGAGGAGGTGGTGGAGCTGGGCGGCGGGCGAAGGTGGAAGGGAGGGCATGGGGCGGGGGGGGGCTGAGGGAGGTGGCGTGGGGAGGAGGGAGGAAGGGGGAAGGGGAGGGGAGCTAAGTGGCGGGGGAAGGGGCCGCGAGGAGGGAGGAGGGGGAAGTGGAGGGGAGCGGGGAGGAGGAAGCCGACGGGGGCACCGCCCGCTTGGGCGCCAAAGGGCGGCCCTCATGGCCCCCATCGATGCTGGCACGAGGCGGGGGGGGGGGGAGTTGGCGTGGGGAGGAGGGAGGAGGGGGAAGGGTAGGGGAGCGGAGTGGCAGGGGAAGGGGGCCGCGAGGAGGGAGGAGGAAGCCGACGGGGCATTGCCCGCTTGGGCGCCAAAGGGCGGCCCTCATGGCCCCCTCAATGCCAGGCATCGACGGGGGCCCTGAGGGCCGCCTTTTGGCGCCCAAGCGAGCGGCCGTGAGGGCCACGCTTTGGCACCCAAGCGAGTGGAGGTCCGCGGCCGTGAGGGCCGCCCTTTGGCACCCAAGCGAGCAGAGGTCCGCGGTCGTGAGGGCCGCCCTTTGGCGCCCAAGCGAGCGGAGGTCCGCTCGCTAGGGCGCCAAAGGGTGGCCCTCACGGCCCCCTCGATACCGGGCATCGACGGTGGCCGTGAGGGCCGCCCTTTGGCGCACAAGCGAGCAGAGGTCCACCGCTTGGGCGCCAAAGGGCGGCCCTCATGGCCCCTGTCGATGCCCGACATCGAGGGGGCCGTGAGGGCCTCCCTTTGGCGCCCAAGTGGGCGGCGCCCCGCCGGCTTCCTCCTCCCCGCTCCCCCTCCACTTCCCCCTCCTCCCTCCTCGCAGCCCCTTCCCCTGCCACTCCGCTCCCCTCCCCCTCCCCCCTCCTCCCTCCTCCCCGTGCCACCTCCCTTCCCCCCCCCGGCCCCACCCCCGCGCCCTCCCCGGCATCGAGGGGGCCGTGAGGGCCTCCCTTTGGCGCCCAAGTGGGCGGTGCCCCACCGGCTTCCTCCTCCCCGCTCCCCTCCATTTCCCCCTCCTGCCTCCTCGCGGCCCCTTCCCCTGCCACTCCGCTCCCCTCCCCTCCCCCCTCCTCCCTCCTCCCCGTGCCACCTCCTTTCCGCCCCCCCCCCGCCCCCGCTCCCGCCCTCCCTTCCACCTCCCGCCGCCGCCCAGCTTCACCACCTCCTCCTCCCTTCCCCCCCCCCCCTCCGCGCCCTCCCTTCCACCTCCTCCTCCATTACCCTACCCAACTCCACCACCTCCCCCTTCGCCGCCCTCGCCGTCGCCCACCTCCACCTTCCCTCGCCATTTCCCACCTCCACCTTCCCTCGCCGCCGCCCACTGCCACCCACCTCCCCCGTCCCTCGCCCGCCATTTCATTGTTTTTTATTTTATTTTATTTTATTTTTTAAATTTTTTAAATTTTGTTTAAAGTTTTGTATAGTTTAAATTTTGATTTTAATTTTTTTAAATTTTGTTTATATTTTTGTATAGTTAAAATTTTTTTTTTAATGTTTTTTTTGTATAGTTTAAATTTTTTTTTTTTTTTTTATGTATAGTTTAAATTTTGTTTTTAAATTTTTGTATAGTTTAAATTTTGTTTTTAAATTTTTTTAAAATTTTGTTTTTGTTTTTGTATAGTTTAATTTTTTTTGTTGTATAGTTTAAATTTTGTTTTTTAATTTATTTTAAAATTTTGTATAATTTGATTTTTTTATTTGTTTATTGTTTTTAAACTATACAAAAACAATAAAAAAATTCGCTACCATCTTATTTTTTAAAATTTTTAATTATAATGTTGTCTTACTTTAGTTTGTTTTTAATTTTGTTTTTAAATTTTTAATTATAACATTAGTTTAAATTTGTTAGTTTAATTTGTTTTTAATTTCTTTTTTAAAACACAAAGCTAATATTCGTGGAAAATAGAGAAGAGTATGGGTCATCTACATCTTCATCAAGTCCTTCATTTGCAGAAAATGTAGATTCTAATGGGGTGTCAGAATCCATGGATGAATTTGAAGAAGCAGTGTAAATGCTTTTTATTAGTATGATTTTTGTAATTGAAACTCTAGAGGAGTTTTTGATGATGGGGTGTCAAAATCTATGGATGAATTTGAAGAAGCCGTTTAGATGCTTTTTGCTAGTATGATTTTTGTAATTGAAACTCTAGAGGAGTTTTTGAATATTTATATGAACCATTTGTTCTTGTATGGTCTAATATATTATCTCATTATGAATCGCATCATAATTTCTTTGTTTTTATATGGTTATAATGGGGAAATTATTAGAGAAAATTGTTTTTTGTTTAATATGCAATTTTCCAGAAAGTTGTAATTTATCTCTTCAAGAATTTTTTTTTTTCCAATTTAAGGTTGATTTTAAAGTTTTGTTAAACAACAATATGTGATGTTTAGGCCATGGCTGTATTTTTTACCCTAAAAAAAATACGTGTATACTGGTATCAACACTTTTCTATTTGGGGGGTGTTTTTGGTGTTTTTTTTGCAAACATCATCGTTTTTATGGGTAGAGTTTTCATTCATAGTATATAGTTCTCGTTTCATAGTATAAGTGGCTTTTTATGTTATTATAAATGTCAATCTCTTTATTTGTAGTCAAACTAGTTTGATGAGGCTTTGGGGTTGTTTTGCATCTTGTTGCATTGAAGAGCAAAGGAGGAGAAAGGATTGGATCAACCTTTTGAATAAGGTACACATCCTTCTAACCCTGATATCTTTGCTTAGTAATTGTATTTGCAGAACATTGTATGTCTGTCTTTTTACATCAGTATGTTGGTAGTCTCTCCCCATAGTTTCCCTAACAATAGAACTGGCGATTCTGCTGGGGAGCACCTGTTTTCTACCTTGTGGGATGCTTGAGGGTCTCTTCTTTGAGCTTTTATCATTTTGTTAGGTATTTGTGAAGGTTTTGGGACAATTGTTATCAATTTTGCTTGACTTTTTATGATTTGGCCTGCAGATTGCTTTCTTTTTTAATTGTTGTCAGAGCATACCCATGATTCTGTCATACTTACAGTCGCGGTTATTACTTTGCACTCGCGATTTTCCCATTAATGTACCCGCGTTCTATTGTTGTTACAGTCGCGGTTGTTCATGGGAAAATTTGTTTTTTCTCTAGGGTTTGCCTTCTAGGGTTTTTTTTATTTTGTTTGGAAAGTCTGTTTGTTGATTTTAGGTTCTTGACTGCTTATGTGCAGTGGTTTGAGTCTTGTTATCCCTTTACGTGTCCTCTTTTGGTTTTTTTTGCTTGTGGAAGGTCCCTTAAGTCTTTCTATCCCATGATTTATTTGGCGGATTCTTGCCTTTAGTCCTCTGCAGTCACTGATTGTTAGGAGAGCAGCTTGTTATCTGTTTTGATTCATTTGCATTTTGTCTTTTATATCGGTTGATTTCTTGTAGCATCTTGGTTCCAATTTTGAGTTACTTCTAGGGTTTACGAAGCAACTTGTTGGGTTGGTCATTTTCAGTACTTTGTGTTGGTGAAGTTCTGATTGTTATAGGCTTAGGTCCAGCTTTCCTTTGCATGCATTATTGATCATTCTTGTTTGTTCATAATTTATTTGCATTTTCTTTCACTTATAAAGAAAAACCAAATCGAAAAGAACACTTTTGTTGTATAACAAGGATTTTCTCTTTCTTTTTCAAAGTAGTTAAAGTTGGTATGCTTTTCATCTTTGGAAAAAATAAAAAATAAAAATTGCAGTTGTATTTTAGGTTTACTTTGCATTTTACGTTTTGAAAGACAAGTTAGAAAATTGTGAAGATTTTATGTTTCAATATGTACACTTTATTTTCAGTTGCAACGATCACGCACAAAAAAGCACTACCTTTTTGAGTAATGCAACCTTAAAAGGAATCATTAATAAAATTTATTAGTAACTTTTTATTTTTAGGTCTCACACAAACCAACTAGATTAGGCTAGGGTTTTGGAACAAAACAACTTTAACTTTCCAAAACCATTCAAACCTCAAAATCGCAGTAATACTATTGTTTAGGTAAATCTATTTTTGTGGAGGGGTGTTGGGAATCTCTACTCAAAATAGAGTTAAGCACGAGGTCGTGTGAGATTGGATTGTTGGGGATACTGCCCCACTTTTAATTGTAGCATACACTAGAGCCAATTCACATATGGGGATCCATTAGTGCCTTGTGTACTCTTGGATTTCAGGCTTAGTTACCCTGCCCATGCGTCTTGGCTGGACCTACGACTATCCCCCCGCAATCTTTTTGCAACTATGGTAGCCTTTAGTATCTTTGACCTATAGGGCTCTACACATGTTATAGTGGAAGGATATTTCCAATGTACCTAGGACAGACGTGGGAGTAAATCCATTATAGTTATTTGGGAGGGCGATTGGTGATTCAAATGCTTGCACCCAAAGACTATTTATTGTGGACCCCGGGTAATTGTCCTTCACTCTCTAATAGTTAGTTCTGGGACCTAATCATCCCAGACTCTCCTTTGAGAGTATCATCTATGTTTTCTTGGTCTTTATTACTTTAGGAAAATTTTATAGTGGTGTGTTGTTTGTTCCTTGTTGTTTTAGTGGCCACTAGGTTTAATACTTAGTTTATATTTTTGCAAGTGTGGAGGACTACCCTCTCCATAGGTCATGAAGGTTGAGAAAACTTCCTCCATTTACAGTGGATCCTCCACCGCCAGCTCAGCGACGCTGAACTGAATAACATGGTTCATTCGAACTGATGGGTACAACTGAACCCCCCAGAGAACCACATCTCATTTCTCAAACTCAACCGATTCAGGAAACTATTGGGATTGAAGATTTTCCTATTGAAGAGTTTGCAAGACCCTACAATCCTCCACTCACTGGATCGAGCACCCCTTTATTGGAAAGAGATGTCTATTTAGGGATCCTTGAATTGAGTGTATGTAGATTTACACCTGGTTATGTCATGGATAACACAGGGGATGAATAGGGAGTGCCTCATACACCCACTTCAGTTGTTATGTCAAGAGGTGTATCTCCTCCTCATCTAAAAATATCCACACCGAGCTCGCGGAAGTTTTCTTCTACTCCGAGCACCTCATTTATTTTCAATGTTGGTTCCTCAGGTTTGTCTAGTGCTCAAGCTGCGACGACATCTATGCCTTTTGGATCCTCTGTTGGCCCATCTGGTAATCCTTTTTCAGGGATACCTTCGGTGTCTTTCACATCTTCCCCCATTGTTTAGCAATTCCAAGTTAACCCCACTTCTGCTATGTTTAATCAGGGATTTCCTTAGCTTGGAGGACATATTGCTCCTTCTATGTCGTTTGTAGGCTCAATTCCTGCCCCGTCTACGACATCTATGCTAGGTTATAACCCCTTCACAGGTTTTAATGCACATTCTTCCAGTGTGAAACTGTACCTGTAGGGAGTACTCTCTTTTCCCTATTTGGTGGAATGGGTATCAATAGTTATACCAACCCTCCATTTGGAGGCACTTATACTCAGCTGCAGTGGACGTCACCACAAGGAAGTAATCCATTAGCATTTGGCTGGAGAAACTTTCAGAATGTCTCTTCTTCACAATCGTTGGTTGGGGGAAACTCCAACCAACATTATAGGATCTAGGTTTCTGGTGGTTCCCCTTACCAAAATACTCCACATCATATTCTATCAACGTGACCTCACTTGTCGTTTTTGGAAACTTTGAATTTTCCAGACCTTTTGAAACTAATGAACGATCCAGTGCATCACAAACTGGCTTGGCCTCCGGTCCCAACCAAGCTTCCTTCAGACATCCCAAAGTTTGAAGGTAATATAGGTGAAGATCATGGAGATCATGTTACAAAATTTCATCTCTAGTGCTCCTCGAACTCGTTGAACGATGACTCAATTCGATTGAGTATCTTTCAGAGAACCTTAATGAGTGTAGCAGCTAAATGGTAGATCAAATTGTTGGTTGCAACATACGATAATTTTTGGGATTTAGCGAGAGTATTTTTGAATCACTTCCAGCTTCCCATCCGGTATGATGTTGGCACGGATCTTTTGTCTACATTTAGGTAGAACAAAGCCATTCACATTTCTGATCACATTCAGGAGTGTTCATATTCCCCCAGAGTTTCTTTTGGAGTGGTATTTAAAATCACTGCTCCCTTACGTCTCTAAAGATATTTTAACTTTTGGGGTAACATATGAAGAGGAAACAATCCTAAGGACCTAGCAGCTCGACCTAGTCTACGCTCAATCTAGGATCCTTTATGACATTATAATTAATGCACTGAGGTCTAATATAGATCTTGGTAAGCCCAAACCTACACCTCATGATGATGGCATTGTTGGTTCAGTCGACTCATCTGCGCTAGAGGATTTGATGAAGCAAGTGCACGCACTTTCTATGAAGCAATCTGCGGCGGAAGCAACTACAATTGCAACCTCCCCTTCACAAAAAAAATATATACAAAATGTGCAGACAAATCAAAAGGGTCCTCGAAAACCCAAGAAAAAAGGTAAGAAAGGGGAGGGAAGCTAACAGAGACCCAAAAACACTGAAAAATGCCAAGGAGGGAAAAAGAGACAAAAAGAAGGTAAATTTTCCTTGCAAGCTTTGTAAGGAAAACTACCTCACTAACCAATGCCCTCTTATCAAAGAAGCCCCAGAAGTTGTTGAAAGAAAAGAAACCAGCTATCCTGAAGGATCCTTTTCCCAAAGGACAAGGCTCAACATCTAGCAACTCTAATACTAGGGGCACTCTATTGACAATATGGAAATATAGGTTGTCATTGATGGAAAACAGATGTGATGACAAAGCAACAAACATATATGATGACAGAGCAGCAAACAAAGCAAATGGTTATGGCAGAGAAAATGACAGAGCCATGGATGAGGTTATATGATGACAAAGCAGATGGTGGTGCATTGAATGTCTGAGATTACAGTGCAAAGATTATACCACAACAAAGGATAGTCTGCATAAGAGGTAGATACAGGATTAACGGTGATGGAGAGGAAAAAGTAATTGTGGGGTCAATTTAAAAGCTAGAAGAAGCTTTCTGGTGTTAAGATGATGTTTTCAATTGCTAGTTTAAGAGCCTTGATCAAACTCGTGGATGGTTCTATACTCTAATATTTTTATGAAACTGCTCCCGAGAACCCTAAAGGAGATGGTGCTTCCAGATCATAATCCTAAAAAATATTTCTAAAACCCAGGCTCATCAAATTATAGTCAATAAGGAAATGCAATTAGAAACCTTTAAGGTTGCTCTTGGTCGTAGAGCTATTAAAAAGGGAGAGCCTTTTTGACAGAGAATTTTAGGAACAACTTAAGCAGGAAAGAATTCTAGTAAGAGAAGAAAGGGACAGGGAGCATCGTCAGAAGCTACTGGAGAAAAAAGAGAAGGAAAAGTAGAAGGAAAGAGAGTGCAAGAAGGATGAGAAAGAGGAACGCAGGCAGAGACTCAGGGACCATCAGATCGGATGATCGACAGTGGTGATTAATTTAGCCATTAGGAATTATCCCACATTTTCTATGAAGTTTGATTTACAAGTGTTTATATAGCTCGACCATCCCTATGCTTATCGACTCGTAAGAGAAAACGTTATGGTGGGGGCTCTAGGTGCTTGGAATCCACGAGAAGTCACCAGCCCGGAGCCCAGGATGAACTTTCAGGCCCCCTAACCTTTTGGAGAATGTAGCATTGAGATGGATAGTGACGTGTCAAGATCTGATTGCATCACAATTCAAGTTTCTGTGCAGTAAAACTCTTTTTTGTGAGTGCGATAGGGACCAAGACTTGAATTTAAGGTCATGTGTGAATATGTTGAGATCTAAGTGCTAAAGGATGGGTCATATTCTATCGAAATTAGCGCTAGGGTTAAAGTGCTTTAATGTGAAGTCCTTTGAATTTTGGTTGAAACTATTTAGCGGAGGTCGCGAAACTGATACAATAGACTAAACTAGTCATAACCAACCATTTTTGCTATGTGTGTTTAAATAAAAAAATCTCTATGCAGTAATAGAACATATGAAGAAATTACAGGGGTTATTAAAAGTACAGTCATTGTTGAATAATTTAATACTACCATTCCCATATGTATAACAAGTAAATTAATAATAGTTTTATTAATCATCAAGGGTAATCAGTTAGTAAATGAAGAGGTATGTAGTTAATAAAAGGATGTGAATTATATGAAAATGCACACCTTTTCATGAAGAGGTGTAATGAAGGTATGTATAAATATGTTGAGATAAGATGATGAAGTGTGTTACTGCAGATGATATATTCAAGATCAAGAGAAGAAGGAGAAATGTTGCAGTCCAAGCACTTAATGAAGAATTAATATTTTAAAGGTGGCTGGGAGGAGCTAGGGCAGGTTGGTGCCTACAAGGGAGTAGGTTCTTCCTTGTCAGTTGTAACTGAGTAAATAGGGGCTTGGGTGCATCCTGATCAGTGGGTGTTGATCCAAAAGGGAAGAAGAAATATTCCTTCTATTGTATATTGTAAATTTTTTTTTACAAATAATAGAAAAGTGTTGGTGGTTTACCTTATTAGGTTCCACGATAAATCATTGTGTTCAAGTTTGTTTTTACATTTTCTAAAGAAAAACAAATTGTGTTTAAATTTGTGTCACTAATTCATCCCGTCCCTCTCAGTGACAGGACTTGATCCATCACACTCATTGTGCCACATCAACTGATCAATCATATATCAACATGGTTAACTCACACTCTCTTTTACAAACGAGAGCTAGGAATTTTAACCTGAAAACGAAGCAGAAAGATAAAGATATTCCTGAGTCATTTGTTCCTCTCCACATCGAGTGATCAACAGAGCCTTTGCTGAAGATACAAAATGGTGTCTACAAACAGGCTATGCACAACCCTAATGCACAGGCTGCTCCCAACTACTATGTTGTGGAGGACCTAGCCCAAACACCATGTGCTATGTCTGCCCTGGAAGTCTTGTAGAGCTTTCCTTCGCAGCGGAATGCACTTCTAATGGAATTAGGTAGTATGGAATCATTAAGTATGCTAGCGCGATTTGATATGTCCAATATCAAACCCTGGTTTCCCTATCACGTTTCCTTCTAGATAAAAGTAGTCCATGGTTCAAATTCTATTGGATGAATGGTGATAGATGAAGGCGCATCGATGAGCATAATGTCTATATCATGTTGGAAATCCTTGGGTTCTCCTGAGTTAGCCCCATCGATTACACTACTTACTGCATTTGACGTAAAATCTTGTTGTCCGCATGGACTATTACTAGCATTCGAGATTCAATTTGTTGGTAAAGTGGTGTCTATAGAGGTGTTGATGCCTCGAGGGTGCAGGGTAAGTGCAAAGTGCTGGAATGGGTTCCAAGGCACACAATAGGGGATGAAAACCTATCCAAAGGATTTGAAAGACCTTGCGCAAGGGAAATTCTATCCTCAAGCTGTTTGGTGTGGTAATCACCCATGGATATTTGGCCTCTACTGGCACTCTATGAGTAAAGGATTTGATCTCAAAAGATCAGTTTTCCTATAATGGAAAACAAAGTATGGAAGCTGGTTAATGAACCTATCTTGACCTACCAAAAGAAAGGGTCTATGCTAAGTCATATCTAACCTAAAAGGAGAAGTTGATGTTGTGCAGATCAGAGTTGAAGTGTGATGAACAAGTAGTTAAGTACCTTAAACAAAAATGTCTTTGGGTTCTTCACTTGTTAATTTAAAGTTTTATCATTTAATGAAAATTAAGTGACAATTCTTCAAAGTATTTAAGCCTATTCAAATATCTGATCTGTAATCATTGTGTTAATTGAAAAATTAACATTTGACTATACATATTTATTTGCATTGAATCATTTACAGAAATATAAAAAGTGGAAACGTTCAATTAAAGAAATTTAATAGAATAGTTTTGAGCATAATCCAGACATACAGAGAAATCAATATGAGAGATCTTATGCATTAGAGAATGTCTTGCAAAGGATTAAACACATAACCGATGACAAATTTGAAACATTAACTCAGCAATTCCCAAAGAAATTTGAAGAACAATAAGAGGTGAATTAAAATATAACTTTCCTGAATAGTGAAGTCTTGTACAAAAATTACAATGACTCTGATAGACAGAGTATCTTCAGTCCAATCTCCTGCTGAATTGCAATTCCAAAATTCCCAACCCTTTACTAAGGGAAACATTCCTCCTTATATACTAAATTTACATAAGAGTTCCAAAAGGAGAAATTCTACAAAATAGGGATTACAGAATCGGATCCAACCATCGATCCAAGAAATCTTGCTATTTTTAAGCTTAAAATATTTTCCTCCACCTTTCACAAAAGAAAGACTTGTTCTTTAATCAGATAACGTCTCGTGGCACCATAAAAATTCAATCACAGATGGTTCACTATCATCGATAGGTGGTGTGGCTTGCAGAACATCCGCTGTAGGAAATTCGGGGTCGAGGAACCCACTGTAAAAAAAAGATAAATCCATTAGAGGATCTACTTCAGGAATGGTAGCCAGCACGTCAGGTTCTTCATTGATTATAAAATCCTGTATAACATCAGTATCGAGATCAGTTGATTCCTCCAGAATTTCCTTCCTTTGCTCTCTGGGGTTTTGCATGTAGGCAGACAAAGTTTCGAAGTCTTCTTCACTGCTACCGCTGCTAAGATGAGGAACACCTACATCAAACGGTGGTGACAACATTTCTTGATATAAAAAGGGGTAGAGTTCTTCATTTTCAACTTGAACAATAGAAAATTCACCATCTGCATGATTATTACTCATTCTGAATGAGTCTTGTGTGAAAATCCTCACAGCAGATCTAAGAGATGATGTATCTCACAAGAGAATAATTATGATTAAGCAAGAAAATAGAAGAAGAGTGATACATGCAGTATAATGAGCAACAGAATAATATGGTACAGTAGAACTCAGATAGAAGCAATAATACTTCGGTCATACTAGATTATTAATCACAAATTGACATATAAATAATACAATGCATGAGGAATTCGAATGCCTGAGGTGGCAATTCGAATTATCCTTAATGGAGTGATCAGAGGATCACTGGAGTGTCATCGGCGCACAACTAGGTGTCCTCATGATCATCGGAGCGCAACTGGAAGTCTTCATCATTATCAGTGGAGTCATCAATTCTCAAGTAACTGTCAACCATCAGTCAAACTAACTCTGGTAGGTGTAACTGAGTGTAACTCAATGTAACTGAGTGTAACTGAATGTAACTGAATGTAACTGAGTGTAACTGAGTGTAACTAAGTGACAACTGGACTGGTAGGTGAAGGAGGGCGAGTTGCTCCCTAAAATCGAGGAAGAAGGGTGCATTAAGCAACTAGAGGGCTAAAACTGAATAGTGAGAAGCTCCTAGGGGCTGGCTAACTGAGGGCTAGGTGCTAGACTGATGACTGGGATGCATGCAAACCCTAGAATGCATGCAAACCCTAAAAGGTGCATGCATGACTGAAAATGTAAATGATCAAAATACTGGTGGGACTAGGATGGAGTATAGGAATATCCTAACATCTTGGATAATAGTATGCAAGAAATACCACACAGAGTCTTACATCTTCCAGAAGGCAAGGGATGAACTGGAGATTTCATGTTAATTTCTATTTAAAGGCCAACAAGCAGGTCGATGATAATCAAGCGAGGCAATCTGTAATGATTAAACTTATCCAGTCAATTCATTGTAATTACTTCAAATGTAATGAAAAGAGCCGAGATATGTGCCAGTCGGATCAAAGCTTGTGCGAAGTACGAGTTCAATTACTACTCGCATGATTTTAAACTGCCTTTACGATCAAATCGTTACAAGCAATCTTCCATCAATAATTATGACTGGTGATTAATAACGGAGACGAAGGTTATGGTGATAAAGTTGATGTGCAAAAGGTCTCGACTTGGAGTTCCAGTACACGGGCTATCAATTATTCGCACGTAACAAATCTGATCAATAAGAGGTGGAATAAAAACGACAAGATGTCTAATCTCGAGTCCAGACATGGAAAACTTAAGGCAGAGAGATGGCATCCATCCAACATGAAGTAACTGATAGACTTGTAATAGTGTCCGCTGTCATGAATTACACAAAAAAATGATAATTTGGTAGAACTAGGTTTCAAAAGACAAGATGACAAAGCTCGATTTAACTGATTACCCAAAATCAACATGACCGCGAGACCATAACAGGTGGACAATGGAGATTAACCGGAGTGGAATCCGGAATCAGGTTCAAAAGTTTTCATGAAGTTCTTATTCAAAGATCCCACAGGCCGAAACCCGAAGGTATGGATTTGCGGGTTGCGGGTTCACAAAAAGTGGAAGTAGGAAAAAAAGATTTTCGAAAGCTGAAAACCGACTATGCGGGTGTCAGGCTTCAGAATGTTAAACTGTGAAGTGAAATAACCATCCTGAAAGCCGCATCCGAAAATTACGGGTTGCAGGTTTCGGGAGGACACACTAAATAAACGAAAAACCACAATCCCGAAAGCCGAATGCTGCCATTGCGGGGTTCGGGTTTCGGGGTAATTATTTCTCAATCTTACTAAGGAATGATTCCGCAACCCGCAACCATCGGGTTGCAGGTTTCAGAATTAGCAAAACCAAAACTTAAAAACAACAATCTTGCAACCCGCACTTGTCAGGTTGCGGGTTTCGGGTTCTCCAAATGTTGGGTTTCAGGATGATGATAACAATCAACAAAATACTCAAAATTTTGGCTCTTTTCAGACCGAAACACTTTGGAAGAAATAATCAAACCCTTACAAACAAGTAGACCAAAAGCATGGGTGAAGAATTTTAGAGGTAAAATCAAAATCTAAAATTTTCAAGATGACTCACCCAAACACCTTTGCGTTTATTAAAATTTGGGGCTCCCGTGCTTAGCTAAGCATGGGATTTGTTGTGGCTACAACAAATGGCGATTGGCTGGGAAGAACCAGTTATCTCTGCAATCAAATCCATCTAAAGACAACATGTCAATCAACTGATTTCTTGAAACTCAACTCAAAGAAGATACTCAAAAGATAATAGCCAACAAACAGTGAACATGAAAATGGATAGATCTCAATCGATGACCATTTTAAAGATTACACTCATCCGATAAGGAGATTTAGAGAGTAATACCAAATCTTTACCATGATGTAATCATAGAAAACCAGCTTGTGTTGAACCTGGGTACAGTCTTAGAAATGCTCATGGATATCCTAATTACAGATCCCCTCGATTTATTAATTATATGTATATTCAGTGATCCTCTATGGATTATATATATACTCCTTTATCTTTTCTTTTTTCTTTTCTTTCTCCTTTTTTTTTATATATATTTTTTATTTTTATACATAGAACCTTGTTGACACAATACCATTGTACTGACCTGGTGATCAGATGAAACAGTGCCATTCACAGGCCTGATCCGAAAACTGGTCAAGCTAGCTTGATGACGAGACTCCTTGTCTTCTGGTTGTAAGACCAAAAGAAATCATCATGGCTTGGTGACCACATAGTGATAATTCTAGTCCAAGGTCAAACCCATGATCATAGCAAGGCTAGCTTGTGATAAGACCCCCCTATTCTTGTATACAACAAAAATCTCATAATGGAAGACAAAGCAATTTATTTTGGCATAGGCTACAAGGCATTGACATGGCTTGGTAACCATATAGTGATAATGTTACTCACCAGTTCTTTGCGGATCATGAATGGACCGGCCTGTAATAGGATCTTCCACCTTCCAGCAGAACTGAAAGTCATCTTCCAAGTGTGGTGGCTTGATTGGAAGATGTCATTCCACTTTAAACACCTATGAACCTAATGGGATGGCTTGATAACAAGACCACCCACCTTGTAACTTATAATTTTAAATAAAATCCATATTCAAAGTGATTGAAAAGGATCCATGAGCAATCAGAATTGGTCAGGTTATTATGATATGTCGTTCAACCATGAAACACTAGATAGAGAGATTATGACCATCCTCCATACCTCAATTACACAAATAAACCATAGTGAAAGATAATGATCAGAGTGAAAAGTATCCAAAAGCACTGCACTTATTTGATTGTTTATTTTTCAGAGCAAATTCTAATCAAAAGCCAGAAAGTAAGATTGATAACGATGCTGAAACTTCAGAAGCAATTGTTGCTAAGAAAAGTGATCATAAGCCATTACTACAAGTGTGAAGCCTTATTAATGAAACATAAAAAAACAAGAAAACCAATCAAAATGTCAATGCAATAAAACAAATGAATAAAAAACAAACCACACCTATGTACAAGTGCATCAGATTGTTCAAACAAAATACTTTTTGAGAAGAGACACATTCACTGGGAAGGTGTCTACAACTCCCTCTAGGGTCTATAATCAAACAGTGTCGGAACCAATCTTTTTTGTAATGCTGAAAGGTCCTAGCCAAAGGCGCTGAAACTTGGTGTACTGATTCTCATCTTTACGTTGCTTATCCCACCTCAGAACCAGGTCACCAATAGAAAATTCCCTGTCAGATGAATATTTTTCATCAAACCATCTCTTCACCATCTGCTGATGATGATACAACTTGTTATTGGCTATTTCCCTGTCCTCCTCTAGCTTCAAGAGGGTGTCAATTATTTGCTAGAGGGGAGAAGAATCATCTTCTTGGACAGACTAGGCCAATTGCAGCAAAGGAATGGTAAGATTAGTGGGAAGGATGGATTCTTTGCCATAAAACAAACAATAGGGGGAATTTGCAATTGCTACTTTTGGGGTAATTCTATCTACCCATAATGCAATATACAACTGTGTGTGCCAATCCCTGTGATGAGAAGCTACAGTCTTCTTGAGAATGTTTATCAGGTTTTTGTTCGATGACTCAACCAAACCATTACCTTGAGGATAATAATTGGTAGAAAACTTAAGCTTAATCCCCATCTCAAAGGCGTATTCAGTTATATCTATTGAAGAGAAGTAGGATGCATTATAAAAAACTAAGTACTCTGGAGCACCAAAGCGTGTGACGATCTGGCTATCAAGGAAAGAGATTACTTGGGCAGCATTACATTGTTTAAGAGGAGCTGCCTCCACCCATCTAGTGAAATAGTCTGTGGCTGTGAGGATTAAATTATGTTGGAGGGATGAAGGAGGGTTTATAGGCCCAACAAAATCCAATCCCCACTGTTGAAATGGAAACTGAATTGTAACCGATTGTAAAGGAAATGTAGGTTTCCTAAACTTCCCTGCGCATTTCTAGCATGGCTCACACTTCCTCACATAAGCATAAGCATCTTTAAACAACGTGGGCAAATAATATCTGGCCCTAAGAATCTTGTGTGTTGTAGTCTCTCCTGAAAAATGGCCTCTAGCAGGACCTGCATGAAATTGAAACAAAATGTCATCAGTCTCATGTTTTTCCAAGCATCTAAGAAATACTTCATCATAATTTTTCCTAAAAAGAACTTGATCAATGAATTGATAAGGAGCAGATTGTAGTCTCAAATCCCTTCTCTTCTTAAAATCAAGGGTTTCGGGAGCAAACCCATGGTTTAGGAAAAATCTGATATCATCGTACCATTCCGATGTCGGGGCATCGATAACATTAACAACACCTGGGGGAATTTCTTCCTCATGATCTCATTCGGACTGCTGCTATGCGGGGTCATTGGATTGAGAAGTAAGGAGACAAAGGCCTTGGCCTTTTACAATTTTAGCCGGTCTGATCTCAAGATCATATTCTTGTAGGGCAGTCATCCAATGGGCCCTCTTTTCCCCCAATTATTTCTGGATGAGGACATTTCTGATAGCAGAATATGGAACAATGACTTTGGTTCGAGACTTCAGCAAGTAGGGTCTGTAATGTTTGACGGATTTATAGACCGCGTAGGCTTTCTTATCGATCTGCGAGTATTTAAGCTCTACACCTTTGAATGTTGAGCTCATAAAAGAGATCGGGATTTCAGTATCATTGTCATGCTTTTGAGTTAAGATAGCTGCATAAGAAAAGTCAGTGGAAAAAGTATAAAGAATGAAATCCTTATCAAAATCTAGGGACATGAGAGCAGGGGCTTCTGCAATGGCCTTTCGAATTCGGATAAATGCATCTCTCTGTTCCTACGATCAAGTAAACTACACATCTTTCTTGACCAAAAGTTGTAATGGTTTAACAATCTGGGCAAAATTTGGTACAAATCTACGTACAAAATTAATCTTACCTAAGAAGGATTGCATTGCTTTGCGCGAGCCTGGTAAACCTATCTTTGAAATAGCCTCTGTACGTTCAGGATCGATAATCATACCTTCTTTTGAAACAATGAAGCCCGGAAGCTTTCCTTCTGTTACTGCAAAAATAGATTTCTTCGGGTTGAGAGAAATACCGAATTTTCTGCAGCGATCAAAAACTTGTTTCAAAGCAAACACATGTTCATGTCGTTTTTTAGAGTAAATAGTGATATCATCAAGGTAAGCCACGATAGAATTATGCATTAACCCTTGGAAAGCTATATCCATAGCTCTCTGAAAAGTAGCTCCTGCATTGATCAGCCCGAAAGGCATCCTTCTGTAGGCAAAAGTACCCCATGGGGTCCTGAAAGTTGTTTTCAATTGATCGTCCGGGGCAACTATAACTTGGTTATACCTCGAAAAACCATCTAGGAGGGAAAACATCTATGACCTAGCTACCTTTTGAAGAATTTGATCCATTGGTGGAACAGGATAGTTGTCTTCCTCAGAAGCCCGATTTAGGTTCCTGAAATCGACACACAATCGAATTTCCCCACTTTTCTTACGGATAGGTACTAAGTTAGAAATCCATTGAGTGTGCCTGAACGAAAAGATAATTCGAGCAGTGAGTAGCTTCTCCAGCTCCTTTTTTATAGAAGGCTCCAAACTGGGGTGCATCTTCCACAGCTTTTGTTGAAATGGCTTAACCTCTGGTTTCATGGGTATATTATGAAACATGACGCTAGTGTCAATCGTTTTCAACTCGTCATACATCTAGACGAAAACATCCCTTATACTGTTTACACATTGCAATAATGGCTTTGCGTTCTTCAGGGATACAATGAACTCCCAAATTGATGAAACGAGGTTCCTGTTCAGTGCCTAGGTTGACCCACTCATAGTTCAAGGATGAGCTTTGAGTTTCACAATTGGTTTGAGATTTGACCTTGTCTTGTAAATCATAGAACTTTTCCAAATTGATCACCAACTTTGGGATAATGTTTGAGAGATCAGCGAGTGGCTTTTCATGTTCTGCTTCATCAATGGCCATGTCTTGAAATGTATCCTGAGCAGTGAGGAAGTCAAGTATCTGTCAGTCATCATCAAACACTTTCCAATTAGTTACATTATCCATAATGGAGGGTCTGTACATCAATTCAATGGAAAAAGTTTGAGGAGACAGACCTTCTGGCGGGATCAGTCTAGACAATGTATTTGCTAACAGGTCTGCATCAAAATTTTGTGATCTAGGAACTGATTTAATATTGAATGTTAAAAATGAGTTGGCTAAATCTCTTACCATCTTCTGATAATTAGACAAACGCGGTGATAAGCAGTGTATTTTATTTTTGACTTGCTTGACTATAATTTCGGAGTCTCCATAGCATTCTATTGCTTGTACACCTAAATCAATGGCCTTCTTGAGCCCCTGTACAAGAGCTTCATACTCGGCTACATTATTAGTGCAATCAAATTCTAACCTGTAAGCAATCATGATTTTCATTCCTTTAGGATTGATAAGAACACAACCTGCTCCAGCTCCCTCCTTGGACTTGGAGCCATCGAAAAAGAGGGTCCATGAAACAGGGTCTAATCTAAAATTCGTATTCACATTATATACATTATGCACAATTTCACCAGAAAAAGGTACGAAAGTGACTTGAGTGATATGTGATTCATTTCGGATGCTTTCTCTTGGTGAGGCATCAGCTGGGAATTCACCAAAAAAGGTATCGAATGTAAATTGCTCAGCACGAGAGGTGAGATAACCAACAGGTTCACTTGAATCATTAAGATCAATAATTGTCTGTTTCATAAAAGGTTCTCTGCTGATCTTAATTTTATTCGGTTGACCATTGTAAGGAAACCATAAATGGGACCAGTCGGTTGCAAAGTAACCTTTAAGTTTCTCTGACCAGTCCCTGCTTAACCACATCCCATAGGCTTCTGGGATGTCAGCTATCAAAATGTCAACTGTCTGATGGATCCTAGGATCAGCTGACAGCGTGAGCAGAACGTTTCTCAATTTGCCAACCACTCTGACTTTGGATCTCTCAAGTTGCACAATCTGGGTTGGACAGGGTTCCCATGTTGCATTCAATTTTCTGCAAATAGAGAGGGGCATCACATTTGATGACGCTCCTGAATCTATCATGCAGTTGTGTACATTCCGGTTGAAAATCTCAAAAGTAAGCAAGAAAGGAGGAGTTCTCTTACTTGTTTTTTTATTATTATCAGTTTTAGTGACAGAGTCTAGATTATTATTCTGTGACTCTCTAGGCTATTTGACTATCATGTTTTTAGGTAAACAATCCCTTATAGCAGGAATATTGAGTAGCTCAAACAGAGATATGTTTTCTTTGACTCTTTTTAAGTCTTCAACCAAGTTGTATTCCATTTGAGGGAGGATTGTATCCTTGTGTGGGACAGTGTTGTTTCTTGTGGGAATCGGGGGAGAAGATGAAGGTTCTTGAGGTAGATATGGTCTTGACCTTGTATTATAAGGATGTTGTGTGTTAAACACCACCTCAGGTTCTTTCTCTTCTTCACACATAGGAAGCTCTGAAAAGCAACCCACAGCATCGACCTGTGGATCATCTTCCGCTTCTTCTTCAGGTAGTGGAGGATCCGGGGTAGTCTGATCATTGGAAGTGTCAGGGGTGACTTGAGATTCTGCTGCCAAAGCTCTAAAAATATAAAAGAGTTCATCGTTTGTGAGTGCATCTGTCGAATTTGGTGGTGGTGGATTTTGTGGAGGCTGGTAAGGTCTCCTAAACGGTGGCCTTACAAAACCTCTGTTTTGATTCTGATTATCATTAGTGTTCCTCTTCAAATCCACCATCTCATTTGACATCTTCTAAAGGAATTTTTTCATGTTGGTCAAATCAAATGGATCCTTGTTCTGAACTGTGGGTTCAGGGACGTTCTCAATTTTCTTCCTGGAAGTGGAAGGTTGTCCTTCTGAAGTTTCAGGGCTGTCTTCCAGACAAAAGATGTCTTTCTCAACTTGGATTGCTTCATCAAATGCTTCCAGTAAAGTACCCTTCTGTGCCCTTTTGATCCATATTGCAATAGGGGGAGGCAGACCCTTTTCATAATAAGCCACCAATTCTTCAGCAGGAAGAAGATTGGCAGGAATTCTATTTTTGAGATAGGAAAACCTTTGGTTAAAGTCTTTTACCCTTTCTTTTCCTTTGGTTTTCAGGGAGGATAACTCTAAGACAAGATCTTGCGGTGTTTTGTCATCCCCGAATTTTTGGGTAAAATGTTTCTCAAATTCATCCCAGGAAGTTATAGATTGGGCTGATAAAGAAAAATACCAAGTGGTCGCTCTACCCTCAAAGGTGTATGGAAAAAGTCTGCATACTACATCCTCATGTACCATGCTTCTAAGCCTGATTTCCTGCATTAAAGTTTTTATGTGATCCAACATGGGTATCTTATCATTAGGGTTGTATTTAGGCAGCCATTTCTCATGATTCTTTGGTAATCTATGTTGATCACCTAATATGAAAATTGCACCTTGGTCAAGCCAAGGTCTGTTTTGACCTTCTCCAGCCATTGGAGGTTCTTGTTCTTCTTCTTCAGATGACGAACTAGAAGAATTATCTTCGTCCAAGGAAGATGATGAAGATGAAGGAGGGGACAGTGGTGGACCACCGGCTCCAAGATTTGGTTGACCTTGTGTTCCTACGAGAGTGGCCTCATGGTTATATTTGGGAGAATCTGGTTGATTAACTACGTCTTGGTTTTCATATTGTTGATCAATTGTACGTTGAACCTATGTGTTTAAATTATTGTTATGTTGAACCTGTGGATCACTGATCTGTGAGGTGGGAACTTGTTGGTCTTCCTGACTGCTAGCCTGCAAAATACCTTCTAAGTTTAAAGCTGCCAAACCGCGTCTTCTTTGATCAGCAAGTCGTTGTTCTGCTCTTAAAACCCTATCGGTAGATGTTTTCAATATCTGCTCTAACAAAATGGGTCCCCTTGTGGGTGATGTGAAAATGATTTCTCCTCTGTTCTCTTGTTGTACCACCGGTGTAACGGGTATAACCGCAGGTTGTGTAGACGTGACAGGGAGAATTGTAGGTTGTGTATTAGTTGGTTGTTCAGATGTTGAAGCCCTAGTCGGGCTTCGGGTTTGAACCGTTGAAGTACTTGCTGGAGGAGGTTTATTAGTAGTTTGCTTAGGCATGTTTTACTAGTGGCCCTCCTTCTAGCGCCATTTGTTGATGCCTCGGGGGTGAAGGGTAAGTGCAAAGTGTTGGAATGGGTTCCAAGGCACACAACAGGGGATGAAAACCCAACCAAAGGCTTCGAAAGACCCTGCGCAAGGGCAATTCTATTCTTGAGCTGTTTGGTGGGGTGATCACCCACGGATATTTGGCCTCCGCTGGCACTCTATGAGTAAAGGATTTGATCTCAAAAGATCAGTTTTCCTATAATGGAAAAAAAAGTATGGAAGCTGGTTAACGAACCTATCTTGACCTACCAAAAGAAAGAATCTATGCTAAGTCAGATCTAACCTAAAAGTAGAAGTTGATGTTGTGCAGATCAGAGTTGAAGTGTGATGAACAAGTAGTTAAGTACCTTAAACATAAATGTCTTTGGGTTCTTCACTTGTTAATTTAAAGTTTTATCATTTAATGAAAATTAAGTGACAATTCTTCAAAGTATTTAAGCCTATTCAAATATCTAATCTGTAATCATTGTGTTAATTGAAAAATTAACATTTGATTATACATATTTATTTGCATCAAATCATTTGCAGAAATATAAAAAGTGGAAACGTTCAATTAAAGAAATTTAATAGAACAGTTTTGAGCATAATCCAGACATACAGAGAAATCAATATGAGAGAGCTTATGCATTAATGAATGTCCTACAAAGGATTAAACACATAACCGATGACAAATTTGAAACATTAACTCAGCAATTCCCAAAGAAATTTGAAGAACAATAGGAGGCAAATTAAAAGATAACTTTCCTGAATAGAGAAGTCTTGTACAAAAATTACAATGACTCTGATAAACAGAGTATCTTTAGTCCAATCTCCTGCTGAATTGCAATTCCAAAATTCCCAACCCTTTACTAAGGGAAACATTCCTCCTTATATACTAAATTTACATAAGAGTTCCAAAAGGAGAAATTCTACAAAATAGGGATTACAAAATCGGATCCAACCATTGATCCAAGAAATCTTGCTATTGTTAAGCTTAAAAGATTTTTCAACACCTTTCACAAAAGAAAGACCTGTTCTTTAATCAGATAAGATCTCGTGGCACCATAAAAATTCAATCACATATGGTTCACTATCATCGACAGGTGGTGTGGCTTGCAGAACATCCGCTGTAGGAAATTCGGGGTCGGGGAACCCACTGTCAAAAATAGAGAAATCCATTAGAGGATCTACTTCAGGAACGGTAGCCAGCATGTCAGGTTCTTCATTGATTATAAAGTCCTTTATAACATCAGTATTGAGATCAGTTGATTCCTCCAGAATTTCCTTCCTTTGCTCTTCGAGGTTTTGCATGTAGGCAGACAAAGTTTCGAAGTCTTCTTCACTGCTACCACTGCTAAGATCAGGAACACCCTCATCAAACGGTGGTGACAACATTTCTTGATATAACAAGGGGTAGAGTTCTTCATTTTCAACCTAAACATTAGAAAATTCACCATGTGCATGATTATTACTCAATTTGAATGAGTCTTGGATAATAGGACGCAAGAAATACCACATAGAGTCTTACATCTTCCAGAAGGCAAGGGTTGAACTGGAGATTTCATGTTAATTGCTATTTAAAGGCCAACAAGCAGGTCGATGATAATCGGGCAGGGAAAGCTGTGATGATTAAACTTATCTAGTCAATTCATTGTAATTACTTCAAATGTAATGAAAAGAGCCGAGATATGTGCCAGTCGGATCAAAGCTTGTGCGAAGTATGAGTTCAATTACTACTCGCATGATTTTAAACTGCCTTTATGATCACATCGTCACAAGCAATCTTCCATCAATAATTATGACTGGTGATTAATAACGGAGACGAAGGTTATGGTGATAAAGTTGATGTGCAAAAGGTCTCGACTTGGAGTTCCAGTACATGGGCTATCAATTCTTCGCATGTAACAAATTCGATCAATAAGAGGTGGAATAAAAACGACAAGATGTCTAAACTCAAGTCCAGACATGGCGAACTTAAGGTGGAGAGATGGCATCCATCCAACATGAAGTAACTGATAGACTTGTAATAGTGTCCGCAGTCATGAATTACACAAAAAAATGATAATTTGGCAGAACCAAGTTTCAAAAGACAAGATGACAAAGCTTGATTTAACTGATTACCCAAAATCAACATGACCACGAGACCATAACAAACGGACGACGGAGATTAACCGGAGCAGAATGCGGAATTGGGTTCAAAATTTTCATGAAGTTCTTATTCAAAGATCCCGCAGACCGAAACCCGAAGGTATGGATTTGTGGGTTATGGGTTCACAAAAAATGGTAGTAGGAAAAAAATATTTCCGAAAGCCCAAAACTGACTATGCGGGTGGCGGGCTTCGAAACGTTAAATTGTGAAGTGAAATAACCATCTCAAAAGCCACATCCGGAAATTACGGGTTGCAAGATTCGTGAGGACACACTAAATAAATGAAAAGCCACAATCCCGAAAGCTGAATGCTGCCATTGCGGGGTTTGGTTTTTGGGGTAATTATTTCTCAATCTTATTAAGGAATGATTCTGCAACCCGCAGCCGTCGGGTTGCGGGTTTCGGAATTAGCAAAACCAAAACTTAAAAACAACAGTCCCGCAACCCGCACCTGTCAGGTTGCGGGTTTCAGGTTCTCCAAATGTCGGGTTTCGGGATGATGATAACAGTAAACAAAATACTCAAAATTTTGGCTCTTTTCAGACCGAAACACTTTGGAAGAAATAATCAAACCCTTACAAACAAGCAAACCAAAAGCATGGGTGAAGAATTTTAGAGGTAAAATCAAAATCTAAAATTTTCAAGATGACTCACCCAAACACCTTTGCGTTTATTAAAATTGGGGGATCCCGTGCTTAGCTAAGCATGGGATCTGTTGTGGCTACAACAAGAGGTAGAAGTTGTATATGCTTCTCTCGACTACAATCTATTGTTGGGTAGAAGCTGGACATATGCTATGCAAGCTATCCCCTCATTCGTCTTCCAAGTACTCATGTTCCCTGACGAAGGTAAGATCATCAAAGTTGATCAACTATCCTTCCCTAAAAAGAAAAACATGAATTTGTCGGATTCAAATATCCCTCTGATTGATCAAGCTCGTCTGCCTAGTGAGATCTTAGGAGTAGGTATGTATTCATAATTGATTGGTACATTTGACCTACTTGATCCTGTACATTATATTGGTTCTACGATTACTAGTGATACATCATCTCGGGAAGTTCTTACGGTTAGTCAAACGACCGATCCTTGGATCCTTCCCACTCAAGACGAACCAAACGTGCCATTGTCCATTGCAGAAGTGCCATACCAAGCATCACAAAATGTTGCATTGGATCATATCTCGACTCCGTCAGTCTCAGCTGAGTCATATTTTGATTATGCACCTGCATGGTCAGTAGACTCCACATATTCTTTTGACTATTTGGATACTGTTTTTCCTTCCGATGAGGCTATCATGGAATCTATGATAGGTTTGGATCATCCTTGGGAACACATGCATCACAGATCTTACTTCCTTCCATATCTAGACAGGATTGAGAATGGTGAGTTTTCAATGAAACCCAGTGGGAATATCAATTTTTCCATCACTCCTTCTACTAAACAGACGATTTATGCTGAAGGTAATATGGAAAGCATTTCAAATACTATATTGATTGATATTCCCACCAAACTGAATGTTGTGGAAAACATCTATATTGGAGAAAACTATTCTCCACAAGAGATCACTTTGTATACTAATTTATTTAAGGAATTTCGCGACGTTTTTTCTGGGTCTTACGAGGATATGCTAGGCATCGACCCCTCCATTGTGGATAACGTTATCATGACTTATCCCAACACAAAACATGTATGATAGAAGCTTTGTCCAGTCAATCCTAGGAAAGCTACATCCATCAAGGTTGAAGTCGAAAATCTCCTCAAGTTCGGTTTCATATATCCAATCGACATGACTGAATGGGTCTCTAACCTAGTCCTGGTGGAAAAAACGCAAGGGACCATACATGTATCCATGAACTTCAGGGACCTTAATAAATCCTATCCAAAGGATAATTATCCCACACAATTCATAGATCAGATAATTGATGCATGTGTAGGCCATGAAAATTTATCTTTCATGGATAGTTTTTTGGGATACAATCAAATAGAAATCAAACCCGAAGACCAACACAAGACGGATTTTATTTGTCCCTGGGGCACCCTTTCCTATCGGAATATTCTTTTCAAATTGAAAAATGTTGGAGCTACTTTCCTGTGAGCCATGAACTTCACTTTCCATGATATCAAACAAGTAGTCGAACCCTATCTCGACGATCTCCCTGCGCGATCTCGTAAGAGACGAGATCATCTCGATCATTTATGCCTCGTATTTGGACCATGTAAATATTACAAGATCTAGTTAAATCCTAATAAGTGTGTATTTTGCATCGAGTTTGGACGTCTACTAGGCTTCATTGTGTCCGGTTGTGGCATTATGGTCGACCCCTTAAAAGTAGATGCTATTGTCAAATTGACTCATCCTCGTACGATTAGACAACTTCAAAGCTTGCAGGGCATGTCCAACTTTCTACGACGATTTATCATGAATTATTCCAAGATCACAAAATGATTCATGCAATTGCTCAAGCAAGACACCCATTTTTGGGGGATGAGGTTGCACAAAATTCGGTTGATGCTTTGAAAAAAGCACTATTATCAACCCATTTGTTGATCCCGCCAGACTATACTTTGTACTTCCTTCTATATCTCGCAACATCTGTTTCCATGATCGGTATAGTTTTGGTTCAAGAGGATGACGAGCTCCAAGATCATATCATTTATTATCTCTCTCACGCATTGGTAACTCCCGAACTTAAATATTCTCATGTCGAGAAGTTGGAATTGGTTGTTTTATATGCTGTTTAGAGATTACGTCATTACATCTTGTTTCATACCACCATAGTTATAGCGGATGCCAATCCTTTTCAATATGTATTAACGTGATGCATCATCGGAGGGAATTTGAATAAGTGGTTTGTCATTCTGCAATAATTTGACCTAACATTTCAATCTTCTAAGTCAAAGAAATATTTGGTGTTTGTCGAGCTTATATCCAAGTTCGATAGTGATGTAATTAGCAATGAGGAAGATTCATCATTACCTGATGAACACATTTTTCTCATTGCAATCTCTGACCCATGGTATGGAGACATTTTAATATATTTGCAAACTTTGAGGTGTCCACTGACTTTCTCCATAGATGAATGACAAAAGCTTATATCTCATGCCAATAACTACCTCATCATTTCTGACACGATCTATAGACTTGGGGTAGATTCCATATTACATCGTCGTTTGACTTTGGAGGAAGCTAAATCAGTATTGAATGATGCCCATAGTGGAGCCTATGGGGGTCATCTTTCTGGATTGGAAACAACCTAGAAAATACCGCATGCTGGGTATTTTGGCCCACCATCTTTAAATATTGCATGGAAGCTATGAAACACTGTCAGCCATGTCAGTTTTTTACTAGGAAAATGTGATCACACCCAGCTCCTCTTCACCCTTTCATCACAGTAGGCCCCTTCACCAATTGGGGGATTGACTTCATGCATTGTAATCTAGTTTTGGCTAGAGGACATCACCACATCATTTTTGTTGTCGAATACTTTACGAAGTGAGCTGAGGAAATGCCTACTATGAAGGAAGATGGAGAAACTACATCTTACTTCGTGTTCAATCAGATCATTTCTAGGTTTGGTATACCTAAGGAGATTGTCATCGACTGTTACACAGAAATATTCCACCTTGTGAGCATCAACATTCTTTGGCTTGTAGGATCCATTTCAGTGACTCAGATCCATTTTCATCCTTCAGTGATACTAGTTTATCCTATTTTTGTTCCTACCCACATGTTGCATCACTATAGCATGTGTGCCCGCGAGTTGCATCCCTATAGCCCGTGGGTATCAAGTAAAATGGTAAAAACCACTATTTTATTACTTTTTACTCCCAAAAAGCGGTCATTGGGTGACCTTTGGCTCTCCATCTGCCCAAGTAACGTCTCGATGAGTCCTTTCACCTACCTTTGAAAGGACTATATATTGAGCACATATGGATTATGGACGAGAGGAAGAGGAGAAGAGTAAAGGCACTCTAGTGGATTTTTGCCCTATCTTGAGTCTGCACTCATTGATCCTTGTAGTTGTGAACCAATTATGTTCACCTTCCAAACTCCTTTCTAGTTTGAGTTTTCCATTCATGGAGGATTGAAGTGGTGGAGGCACAAATGGATTGATCTAGATCTTGGTTCAGATTGGTTGCCAGTAAGAGGTCGTATCACTTTGTACTTCTTCTTGTTCATTAATAGAAATACTCATATTCTCTTCCATTCATGGTGTGAATGTCATTTATTATACATTGGGTTGCATTTGCTTATGATATTATGGACCATTGTTATTGATGATGTTAATGTTATTTATATATCACATGTACTTGTTAGATATTTGTTGTCAAGACTAATTTGCAGATTACAAGTGCTTGGACATGCGCAGATTGAAAGCTCCAACGGGGATCTACATCAAACATTGGATCGAGGTTGGTTACATTTCTCCATTGTTTTAACATTGTCGTTTATAATAGCATTGTTTTGAGAATTGAGTAGATTTCTGGTAGTCATCTGTCTGTTGTGGTATTCCCAAGCCATAGTGAGTTTTATCCAATACAGAAATGGCAACTCCATTGGGGAAAACATCCATCTTTGGGAAAATTTTTGAGCATTAGTCCATATTTAGAGTTGCTGTTTATCGAAGCTCTATGTCACTGATTGGCCATTAAGATACACTGTAGAAAACTTGCTTTTTCTGAGCCTCTGGACTCTCAGTTTGACCATTTGTTGTTCCTCACCCACGGGATGGCTTAGTTCTGCCCAAATCTACCCGCCTCTGTTTACTCTACTGCTCGTGGGTACCCACAGGATTTCCTTCGACAGTAGCATGTAACTCCGGCTTTTGTTGGTTTATGGATATTGGTTGTTGTTGGGTGAGTTTGGTTGATTCTTGAGTCTTTGTTGGCCTCTTTCTTGATTGTTTCATGCCTTGGTTGTGACCAGATCTCTTCGTTTCTCTTGGTTTTTTACCAATCTTTGGTTTTAACCTCTTGGTTTCTTCCTTTTGAACTCTTCCTTTTGGCTGAGTCTTGCTGTTTAGGATCTGCTGGGTTGTCTTAGTGATCTTCTCGGCACTTCAGTGACTGAATAGTAGGATTTTGCTTGCATTTTTTCATTCCATATATATTGAAAAAATAACAAAATATTCATTTAGTTTTTGCATTTTCCTTTCTATTTATAAGAGAAAATACAAAAATATTTTATTTTCATGTACTACATTTTGCATTGAGTGCTTGTTACCTTCATTTTAGGTTCTGCTTGTGCATTGAAAAGATAAAAGTTTGCATATTTATTTCAGAATTGTTGGTTGATTTTGCATATTAGTGACATTGTTTTATTGGATAGTTGAGTCTAGGATTGGACAATGGTGCATATTATTGAGTCTACACATCACTAGTTTCACGACCATATCCCTTGAGTAATCACAGCCACTAAAATTAACGCTTAATCATAAAATTGATTAGACTTATTTTATTTTTAGGGTACACCAACTAGCATAGGTTCAGAGTCTTGGAATAGATCATTGTGAGTTAACAATCCAAGACTACTGAACGAAACATTAGGTGTCTGACCAAGGAGTGGAGGAATCCATGGTATAGATCGGTGTTCTCAGGAAAGCTCTACTCAAACCAGAGTTAAGCATGAGGTCATGGGAGGTTGGTTGAGGAGATATCCCTCTGATACCGGCTGAACGTGGGAGACATATCCAGGAATTTTTTCGTATCTGGGGGTACCGAAGGTTCGTCCTCTTGTGCTTTGGGCTTAGCTACCCTGCCCATACGATGGGTCCCACCTGCGACTGTTCCCTTGAGCATTGGTTATATTGCGGTAGACATAGTTTCCTTACCTAGGTACCACACAGGGTACTTGCAGTGGTTATGTTTTTTGTGTCCTGAGTCAGATAGGGATTGGACAGCACAGTTGTGTTCATGTAGTGGACTTGACCCTGTCGACACAGTGAAGCTTGGGTGTCTCTATAACTGATTCTATTACCTTCGGCTATAGTTTGGGAGTCTCAAGCCTCTCCTAAGCGAGACATACCGACTCTAGTGTCAGGAGCTCATTTAGCCACTCTGTTTGTCTGCTCTTGGTTGTAGATTCTCTAGGTGTGTGCTTTTGATTTACTATTTTTTGGTTCACAGTTGGCCTTTAGGAGACATTGTGTCTCTCTCCGGAGAGAACATGGCGCGGAGCCCTACACTCTGTCGGTCCCATCGTTTGGTTGGTTTAAAGCCAGCCTTGGTTACACAACACATTACTAGAGGACGCCGGAGGGCTCCCTCTGAGTCTTCAAATTCTTACATGACTTACTTTGAGGATTACATCACTACACATCTTGATATCAAGCAATACCTTTCTACTCCTTCGGGTAGAGTTGAACACATTTTCGATCCCCAGACTCCTCATGAGGATTGGGGAGGTGATCCACCTGTGACTCAACCTGGTTCTATATGGCCTAATCCACTTGACTGGGATCCGTTTGATCCTTTAAATCCAAATAATTATTTTTACGGGATGCTCGACTTACCCGAGGAGGAAGAACAGGACGAGCCTTTCGTTCCTTCGTTTCCACGCGATTCTAGATATAGGAGGACTGAGACTCATGATGATTCTGGCCCTATGGTCAACCCCACTGCACTCTCTTTTGGTATGCCTAGTCACAATACTGTCGAACCTTCCACTATGGTTGGTACTCATGCTGGCACTAGTCAAAGCGTTAGCCATACTATACCCACTGGGGGCACTACCCTAGCTGGGGGCACTACGTTATCGACCCACTCATAGAGTATGGGGACTAGTCCGATTCCTAACCATGCTAATGTTGGAACACGACCACCTCCTAGGAATACTCAACCTAGTCGGAATGCTGTCCGAAACACGACTCACCATCCACCACCTAGTACACATGTCGCTACTCGTCAACCTAGGACCACTTTTGCACATGATACCGTTCCTCCCAACCACGGGGGTGGACACTTACCGCATACTTTTGCATCCACTACCGCTGCTAGTAATAGTAATGTAGGGGGTGGGAATATTTCCTATCCACATGGACATCACACCACCAAACCTGCTACTGGTCACACCCATATTGGACCTGGGAATACTTCTCATGCTTATGGTCATCATACGACTACTCAAGCTAATCTTAATATTGGGGGTGGGAACATACCATACCATTACAGTCAATACAACACGGTTCCCACTATGAATAGTACATACATGCCCCATACCCATGGTGGCAACCCTTACTACAACACAGTCGGTGCTGGCCACCAGTATCACCCACCACCCCAATATAGTGCTCAAAACGCACATATACCTACTTACTCTCAAATGGGTCAAGCAGGGGGAGGTTATCCATCTTATGGCCATGGGAAAGCTTATGGGCTGTCAGGTCCTTAGTATCAACAGTTTAACCCTCATGGTCAAGCTTTTGGTCCATCATACAACACAGTTCCATTCAATCAACCTTTTTATGGGAGCTTATAATCAAGGTTTCTAGCCGCAACTCCCGTTCCTTGCACGCTTGAATCTCCCAGATATTTTGAAGCTCACAAATGATCTGGTGTGTCACGACCCTACTTGGTCCCCGGTCCCTACCAAGCTCCCTTCGGACATTCCAAAGCTTGAGGGGAAAGGTGGTGAGGACCCGGGAGATCATGTCATGACATTTCACCTTTGGTGCTCCTCCAACTCTTTGAATCATGATTCCATTCGATTACGCCTATTTCAATGCACCCTCACGGGGGCAGCCGTGAAATGGTATGTGGAGTTTCCCGGAAACACCTATAGGGGTTTCAACGAGATTGCTTTGGTTTTCCTAGACCATTTCCAATTGTTAGTTCATTATGATACTGGTACTGAGTTATTTTCCACCTTCCATCAGAATAAGGCCACACATATTTCTGACCACGTTCAAGAGTGGCATCGGCGGAAGAGATTAGTGAAAGCCAACATTCCTCCAGAGTTCCTGTTGGAATGGTTCCTCAAGTCTTTACTTCCATATATTGATAAGGATGTTTCGATGTCCGGCATTATGAGTGAGGAGCAAGCTATCTTGAAAGTCTAGCAGTTAGATCTTCTTTATTCTCAGTCTGGCATTTTGTATGACATTATTCCTGACGCACCGAGAACAAGACATGAGCTTACGTCAGTTCCTGGACCACATGCTGATGGCATCATGGGGTCTGCATGCACTCACCCTATAGACTTGGTAGCTAATCAAATGAAAAAATTGTCGCTAAACCAGTCTACACCCAGACAGGTTCACACCTTGTCCACTTCCACTCCGTCGTCTGATGTACACAATGTGCAATCAACGAAACTGTCGGGTAACCAGTAACCTGGTGGTAAGAAAAAGGGGAGAAATAATCGTAGGGTGGAAACAATGGAAGTAACAATAATAGCAATTGTAATACTCCTCGTAAAGAGAATGCCAACCCTCCTTGGGAAGGCGATAATGCTGGTGAGGATCGTAAACCTAGGCGTAAGGTGAAATTCCCTTGCAAGCTTTGTGGGGAGGATCATCTTACTCACTTATGTCCTCGTGTTGAAGAAGCATCGAAGCATTTAACATACAGCCCAGCTGTGTTGAAGGATCCCCTACCTCATCACCAAAACATGGCTTCGCATGCTCCCACCACTGGTTATGGTACTAATGAAACAACAACGTCTTCTTCCAATACCAGTGGTTACGGATGCGTGAATATGGTTTAGTCGGAGGTTTGTGTTGCTACTCGTCAACGTGATTATGGTGCACCACAACCGAATTTGGGGAATGAGCCTCCCCCTCCTCCTGATAATTCCTTGCATATCGAGAAGCCTTCTATTATGCCACAGATACCGAAAGGTGTTCTCAAGCGCTCTACGCATAATCCTAATGCTCAAGCCGCCCAGAACTACTCCATCGTAGAAGATTTGGGCCAAACTCCGTGTGCCATGTCAGCTCTTGAAGTTTTGCTAGCCTATCCTTCTCAGAAGCATGCCCTTTTGAGTGCGTTAGGAGTTCAGTATGGGGGAAGTCCTAGTGTTATCAAGTTCGATACTACTGATGTACAACCTCGCTTGCCTTACCACGTGGCTTTTCAAATCCAGTTGGTTTGCCTTAAGAGATTCGTCAAACGTACTATGGTTGACGAAGGTGCTTCCGCGTTAGTAATGTCATTGACTTGTTAGAAAGCTCTTGGCTCTCCTCCCTGTTAACACCCAAAAAGTGTTCACTACCTCATCTACCACATTATATGGCTCATTTGTCCATTGTTCAAACCCACACATATGTGATCCATTGTTCAAACCCATTGTTCAAACCCACACATATGTGATCCATAACCACAAACCCCATGCACATAGCATGGGGGCAAGTTATTAACCCTGCTCACTTTTTCACATTTGTGATCTCAACCATTTTTGAGGTCACGTGTCACTTGTACATTGGATTTGATACGCATAGTTCTTTCCTTTGACCATTCCGGAGTCCTTATGACCTCCGTTTTTCGCACCATTTGCACCGCTGGATTCATATTTCTGGGCCCGTGACGATGCTTGAGATCATTTCTCGCTCTCACTAGGACCAATATCAACATTGTGTCCAGACACCACTAGTCACCTCGGTTTGCGTGCCACATCGGCCGTTCTCCGTTTTTCACATGTTTTATATCATCGGATTCATTTTTCCGAGCTGGTGATGACGCTTGAGATCATTTCTCGCTCTCACCTTCAGTTCTTCCGGGCATTTTTCAAAGTGCCCCCGTCACCTCGGTTTGCGTGCCACATCGGCCGTCACCCGTTTTTGACATCCTTTATATCGCCGGATTCATTTTTCCGAGCTCGTGATGATGCTTGAGATCATTTCTCGCTCTCACTTGGTACAATTCCAACATTGTGTCCCAACACCTTGCTGCCTCGGTTTGCGTGCCACATCGGCCGCCATCGGATTGTTCCACATTTTTACATGAGCCATTCACTCCTGTCATACTGCAAATGTTTCGTTATTTTGCCACCATTTCATCTACCCCGCAAGGAGGTCCATCAGTGTTCCCACCTACCCTCATTCTTGGTCATCATTACTTAACCTTGATTGAACACGTCCTCCTTGCCTGGCCATTCCTTTTGTTCGGTATAATTTTATCCCTTTTTCGGGCCGGACAACTCCTTTACGAAAAAGGCACTTAGGGAGTTTCCGTTAAGCTCTTTTCTGACTCCTAAAAGAATGAAAAGATCGCCGAGCAATCTTGCTTCCTTTCATGCTCGTTAAAGTACCTGAAAGGGCGTCTATCTGGTATAAGTTTAACCCTTTTCCGGACCTGGTAGACTACTTACGAAAAAGGAATACTCTAGTCACACCGGCTAGAAGAGTTCTTCATTGCATCCTTTTATGCTTCTTTGGGCCTTGGAGACTAAATCTACGAAAAAGCAACCCCCTGGAGTCTTCTTACTTGCTTTCAGACTCTCTAAAATTGAAAGCAACCACGAGCATGCACTGTCCTGGGCTCGTCAAATCCACACGACAGTACCATTCCATCACTTCAGAGTCTTCTTATCGCTTTCAGACTCCTTAAAATTGAAAGCAACCACGAGCATGCACTGTCCTGGGCTCGTCAAATCCACACGACAGTACCATTCCATCACTTCAGAGTCTTCTTATCGCTTTCAGACTCCTTAAAATTGAAAGCAACCACGAGCATGCACTGTCCTGGGCTCGTAAAATCCACACGACAGTATCTTTTATCCACACACTTCTTCTAGTTCCTTAACCCATGAAGAAGTATCCTCCCGTGCCTCATGGCACTATGATCGATCATCTCGGCAGCACCCCCAATTAGGTCGCCTTTGTTCAGAGTATTCTGCAGTCTCCTGCCATGTTACACCAAGCTTGAGTATCCCTCAGCCAGTTTTTCCCCCAGATCCATTACAGCTATGATCCCTTTCCCCTGAGTCAGTTTCATATGCTGCCAGATCACTTCCATTATCATACTCTGAACAAAGGAAGTTTGAGTCCACCCGCTCTACTTGCCCAGTTGTCCCCCCACAGTTTATCAGTCCTGCCATCAGCACTATCACATTTCGGTCTTGTACCTCGCGCTCCTGTCAAGGAAACATCATTGCCTTGCTAGGGGCAGGTCTCCCTCTGTCGACGACAGCTCCTCTATTCCAGAGGATAGGCCCAGAGGTCCCTACGCCCTGGACTTATCACCATCTGTGGTAAGTGCCTACGGATCATTCTGAGAGGAGACATCATTGCCTCTCCGAGTGGTTGTTCCTCACATGCTCGACTTCAGCACCTTGATCGCATCGTTGAGGATCGCGTAGGATTATATTCCATCAGTTTTTTGTCGAAAACCCCGGATTTCCCCCGACTCTAGCACATTGGTGAGTCACTTCGGAACGCCCAGTTGTATGTTCCCGTGGATGTCCGGGCTGCGTTGGCGTTTGTATTCGGAAGCCATCCAGTTTCATGCTTCCTTGAGTACCCAGTTTCAGTTCCAGTTCAGTGTACCATGGAGAGTATGACCCCAGTCACTATGATCCAGCAGCTCATCAGTTCCTTTGGTACCAAACTCAGTAGCACTGTTGATTGTTCCGGTGCACCAGTTCTGCAGTTCACACATGATCCGCTCAGCAGTATGTCCCAGATTTGTGTCCCCTCTGGACTCTTATGATGTACACAGTGGTCATGTATCTTACAGGTCCCCCTTTTCGGGCCTCACAGTTATGTTTATATATCTTGATACGAGCATGGGTATGCCCGCCTCGTCCATATATTGAGATTATTCCTCAGCCAGTATTTGAGGTCATGTATATTTCAGGTCCCCATTTTTGGACCCCATTGTTGTTATTATGTTATATCCTGATACGAGCATGGGAATGCCCGCCTCGTCCATATGATCAGATGATTCCTCATCCTTTATTGAGGTTATGTACTTTTAGTTCTTGCAGTTGTTCGGGATCGTTGTTCCGGGCTTCAGTTTGTTTCTTCTCTTCTCTCCACATCCCAGGAAAACCATTCATGACTTATGATGTCCATCGGCCATACGATGAGCTCCTGACCTCGCACATCAGGGGGCAATCTGTTAACACCCAAAAAGTGTTCACTACCTCATCTACCACATTATATGGCTCATTTGTCCATTTTCCTACCATATTTCCCTTAAAATCCCAAAAAATCCCATTAAAAAGCCTCCAAAAGGCCTAAAATGCCTCCAAAAGGCCACAAAACCATCAAAATAGCCTAAAAAAGGCTAAAAAACCCCCTTTTCCTCCAAAAATAGCAAAAATCCCCTAAAAAGGGAATAAAAAATATAAAATAATGAGGAAAAGGAGGAAAAAACCCTATACAGCTGCACAAAACCATGTGTTTCCCAAAACCATGGGTCAGCACTCCACCACCAAAAAAACTATAAATAGGTGATGGAGATCCCTTATTCCAAAAAATCCACAATCGCAAGCACCCTTACTCTGCCAAAATCTCTCTCGAAACCCTAGTTCACCTTTGAACTATTTTCACCTTGAGAGCCACCTTTGGCCCATTCCCAACCTTGGAGAAGGAGAAGGAGCATTCTTGAAGCTTGGAGCATCCTCTTGGACACTGCAAAGGGCTTCACCAACCTTGACACTCAAGGTAACATCAATACAAAGACATTCTTTTCATTTTGGTGTTTATGCTTCATGCTTGTATTAGAAATAATTTAATGTTTTGTTTATTGCATAATTAGTTTAATATACTGAACTGCTACTAAGGAGTCCATTCTCCTTAGTAGGTGCTCATTGGCACAAGCTAGGGGTAAAACCCTAGCTACACTCCCCTACTCGCATCTAGAACTACACTCACTGCATTCAAAGGTAGATATTTTATGCCACATGGAATTATCCCTTCCCTTGTGGTCTCCTTGGGAGGTAAGTCCGTGCCTATTGAAGTCGAAGTGGTTGATGCGCCCATCGACTACAACCTTTTACTGGGTCGGAACTGGATGTACACTATGAAGGCTGTCACATCTACTATATTTTGAGTCATTTGCTTTCCCCATGAAGGCAATATTGTGACGATCGATCAGCAGGATTATGTTTGTACTCCTTCCCCATCATCTACGGGATTAGTAGTCCCGCAAGTTTCTGATTCTTAGTCGGCAACTAGGAACATAGGTGTTGGAATGTACCCCTCATTGATGGGAACTTTTAACCATTCTACACCTGTGGATTTTATTGGAACCATTTCCAACAGTGCACCTCCTCCTTCGAATAGTATGCCATTCCGGACTTCATATTGTGGTGATCCATGGATTTTGCCATCCGTGGATTCTATATCTGGAGACATTGCGCACGTTGGGATGTCTATGCCTTTATTTGTAGTGGAGCTCACTTACGATCACATCCAACAAACCACTCCAGATCCGGATCTCTCTTCTCCCCAAACAGTTGAAGAAGATCCCATTACGCTTCCAGTTTGGGCAGGAAACTCATCTTGCTCTCACGATTGCCTCGATGACACTTTTCCATCTGATGAAGCTATCCTCGAAGCCATGTGTGGTAGTGAGAGGACTTGGGAAGATATGCACCATCGATCTTATTTCCTTCCCAACCTTGAGCTCATTGAGCAGGAGGAGTTTAGGATGACTCTAGCTGAGATGGTTGGTCACCTTGTGGCTCTTTTGCACTCGCATGATGTTTTCTTGGAGGGGATTATGGCCAATATTTCCCCAACCACTCCAATCGACATCTCTCGCACTCCCGGAAAGATTGAGAACGTTTACATCGGTGACAATTGCACTCCTGAGGAGATTGCTATTTACACTGATCTATTTACTAAACTCCGGGAAGCTTTTGCCTGGTCATATGAGGAGATGCCAGGAATAGACCCGCGCATTGTTGAACACGAGATTAAAATGTATCCTGATGCTAAATCGGTTCAACAACGCTTACGTCCTATGAAACCTAGGAAGGCAGCTGCTATTAAGGCAGAGGTGGAGAAACTGCTCAGAGCTGGTTTCATCTACCCCGTTCCTCTTATCGAATGGGTGTCAAACCCCGTTCCTGTGGATAAGAAGCAGGAAACGATCCGTGTATGCACTGATTTCATAGATATGAACCGTGCATGTCCGAAAGACAACTTCCCCACGCCATTCATTGATCAAATATTGGATGCTTGTGTGGGAAGTGAGATTTTTTCATTCATGGACGGATTCTCGGGTTATAATCAGATTCAAATCAAACCCACAGACCAACATAAAATGGCGTTTATTTGTCCATGGGGAACTTTTGCGTACCGAAAAATGCCCTTCAGCCTTAAGAACGCTGGAGCTACTTTTTAGCGAGCCATGACCTATGCCTTTCATGATCTTAAGAAGATTATGGAAGTTTTCTTGGATGATCTTGCTGGCCATTCTCGCAAGAGAGTGGACCACCCCAAGAACCTCCATATGATTCTCGAACGATGTGTCCACTACAAAATTCGATTAAATCTGAACAAATGCATCTTCACTGTTAGGACTGGTCGCCTTCTAGGATTCATAGTTTCGAAAGAGGGTATTAGAGTCAATCCTCTCAAAGTTGAGGCAATACTTTAGTTGCCTCCTCTGCGTAATCTGTTTTAACTTCAGAGCCTCCAAGGGAGAGCTACTTTTCTGCGTCAGTTCATAGTTAACTATGCCAGTCTTACTAAAGGTTTCGCATGCCTATTGAAGAAAGACACACCTTTTATCTAGGATGAGCGAGCACAGCAGTCTTTCAACGCCCTTAAGCAAGCTTTGGTATCAGCCCCTGTGCTTATTCCACTGGACTTTACACGAGATTTCATTCTTTATGTGGCCGCATCTCAAGAGACTATTGGCATGGTCTTGGTTTAGGTAGATGATGCGCTCATTGAGCATGTTATCTATTATCTTAGTCGAAATTTAGTAGACGTTGAACTAAGGTACACCCACGTAGAAAAGCTGGCACTTGCGACTGTTCACACAGTCCAGCGGTTACGGCATTACATTTTGCTTCAAACAACCACTGTTGTAGCTCATATCAATCCGTTTCAGTTCGTGCTATCACGAAGCCTTATCGGGGGTAAGTATAATAAATGGATTGTGATCCTTCAGGAATTTGATCTTGAGTTTGCTTCTGCAAAGTTGGTGAAATCATTGGTGTTCGCTAAGCTTATGTTGGACCTTCCACGGCTTGATGAGGATGTCATTCATGAAGATTCCTTTGTGGATGAACACCTATTTCTTATCTCAATCGAGGACCCTTGGTATGGGGATGTCATTAGATATCTCCAAACTTTGAAGTTTCCTCCGCATTATTCACGAGACGAGCAACGACATGTGAGACATCACGCTAAAGATTATACTATCATCGGTGACACTTTGTATCATCGAGGAAAGGATTCTATTCTCCTTCATTGTTTGACTCACAAAGAAGTGGAACAGGTACTTAATGATTGCCATGCGGGGGCATGTGGTGGTCACTTATTCAGGCTCGCTATAGCCCAGTGTACTATGTGAGCAGGTTATTTTTGGCCTACTATCTTTAAAGATTGTATTAGCACTGTGAAGAGATGTCACCCTTGTCAGGTGTTTTCTCGGAACATACACTCGCATCCAGCGCCCCTCCATCCGGTCGTCACCGTCGGTCCCTTCACTAAGTGGGGGATAGATTTCATGGATTGCAAACCAGCTTCAGCTGGGGGGCATCATCATATTATTGTGGCCATGGATTATTTTTCCAAATGGGATGAGGCCATGCCTACAGTTAAAGTTGATGGTGCTACTGCAGCCCATTTCATCTTCAATCAGATTATCACTCGATTCGGTATCCCAAAAGAGATTGTCACTGACCATGGCAATCACTTTCAAAATAAGATGATGGAGGATTTGTCTCTCAAGCTTGGGTTTCATCAAGAACACTCGTCTTCCTACTATCCTCAAGTGAATGGTCAGGTTGAAGCAGTCAATAAGTCTTTGAAGACCATTCTCCAACGTACCATCCAACAAAGCAAGACCAATTGACATATCATGTTATATCCTGCTTTGTGGGCTTATCAAACCGCAGTTAAGACTTCCACCGGGTTCTCACTGTTCCAGTTAGTTCATGGTGTGGAGTCGCTTTTACCGGTTGAATGCGAGATTCCTTCACTCAAGCTAGCCATAGAGCTCCTCCCTGATATGACGGAGATTGAGCAACGTTTAGTACACCTCGAGCAACTTGACGAGCATTGTCGAGATGCCGCTATGGCCATAGATGTTAACAAGTATTGTGTCAAGGTTCAATATGATAGGTCTATCCATCCCCGAAAATATGCTGAAGGTGACTTGGTACTCTTGTATGACCAAGCTAAAGAACCCCTGGGGGTAGGCAAGTTCAATCCCATATGGCACGGTCCTTACATTGTGAGGCATGTTCTGGAAAAAGGAGCTTATGAGTTAGAAGATTAAGAGGGAGTTGTCTTGAAGGAGCCTAGAAATGGGCTCTACCTCAAGCGGTATTACGCTTGAACCTTTGGTTCGAGCTGATACTTTTGTACACTATTGTATAGTTTTTCTGTACATAGTCTAGGTTACATTTTTGGTTATCGGGTCTGCTGATTAGCCTCTGTTTGATTGACATATGTCAGCGGGATGTCCTACGTTCTTAGGTTTCACGAATGGTGCTAGCCGACATACGTAGCAGCTTGCTTCTGCTGCCTGGGTTATCTTTTCACCTGACCATCTAGTTGTGTCCTCAGGAGGTGCTTGTCTCGGTCCTACATCGAACAATGTGGTTGAGTATAGTGCCATTGTTGAGCTACTTCGGGATGCCATTTCACATGAAATCCAGTCTTTAGAAGTCCGCCTATATTCACAACTAGTTGTGTCTCAGCTGAATGGGTAGTATCGTGTACGAGACCCTACATTACTATGGATATTCCTTAAGGTACGACTCTTGGAGAGACATTTTGTTTCCATTACATATATTCACATTCCAAGAAGTCATAATTATATATCTGATGCATATGCTAACTATGTATTAGATTGGCATTTGTCACATTCATCATGAAGCACATAAATACAAAGACATTCATACATTTGTACCATACACACATATAGTAGAATCGAGAACCAAAGTTGTATATATATATATATAACTATGTCCAAAAAATGGTAAGTGTCATACAAGACTGGAGCCCATAGCCCTCAAAAATATACATATCGATACAAAAAATGATGAGACCCTGGGATATCTACTCCCTCCGAGGAGGTCTAGCTGCTGACTTGACGGGATGTGTCTCATAATAGTACTGTACTGCGTTGGCCATCCGTTGCAGTAGCCGCACCCACTCACCAGGAACACCCACTACCTGGCGCTGCATAGCCTCCGGTAGTGGGGCTACCTCTATCAGTGGTACTCGGGCAACCATTCGTGATATGTTGCGCTAAAACATCTGTAGTGTGCGCCCTGCTGCAGCATCTGCTGCCACCTCATCTCTACCATGATGACCATGTCTCAGGAAGTCCTTGGGTCTCACTGGGACTTTTTCTATGAGCAAACAGTCACCCATTAACACATGACATTACCACCAAAAAGATTTTTTGCATTCTAATTATCATTAAAAAATCCATAAAAATTTAAAAAAAAACACAAAACCAAAAGAGTACTCATCGATGTCTCCGAAGGATGCACCTGGAGGGAGCGGCATGTCACAATCATGTCTAAAGTCTATCCCTGCATAGGGGTAGTCCTCGATAGCAATCACTTGCCAGTTCCACCAGTGGAAGAACTCCTCAGTATATGGTGATGCCAGATGGCCACCACCCTGTTGTGTTAGTATCTCAGCCCACCGGGTCAGGGCTGGATCTCGGAGACTGTGAGGAGAGACATCCACCCTTGGGCTAAGTCCCGGAACCCTCTCAAAGAAGAAACTGCAGAGGATGCTACCATACCCAAAGTTTTTGGCCTTCCCCTCTTTGCATTCCGTCAGTTGTGTCTTCATAGACACCAATAGAGTAGTACACCAGTCGAATATAGTTGGCTGTAAGCATTGTGATGCATAGAACATCACCGGTCTAGATGCCTGATGTAGTGTTTTGGATCCCATGATCCGCACTAGAGTTTCCACTATGATCTTTGTGCTCAAGTCCGTTATGAGATTGACCGACACCTGACTTCCCACTGGTCGTGTGTTGGCGGGATAGTACCGTACTATGTAGTCTTGCACATTGATCCCACAACCCATGGTCCGTGACCAAAGACTAGCCACTTCCCCTCTATGGGACAAACCGGTAATAAAATAGATATCCTCTACTTCCAGTGTCAGTGTTTGCCCGTTGAGGATGAAGTGTTGAGCATCCACATCCCAGTAGCTGATCAAATGATTGAGTAGTAGGTTTTGGGCCCTTAAGCCCCCGAGACTCCAGTATTTATATAAGCCACATGCTTGTAGTGCTTGTTGTGCTTGCAAATCATTGCGCACAGCCTCATCTACCTGTTCATGCTCTCTCTCCCTCCATTCTAGAACCATCCTAGAGTGCAAAGCAAGAGATTTTAGTCAGTTTCACGCTTAAAAACTTCTTCATGGCCTTACCCGCGAGCTATATTGTAGACAGGTGTGGGTAGAAGTGAGCAGTCAGTTTTTTGACTGCGCGTTTGATGCCCTACCCGTGACTTGCATACTTACAGCCCGCGGGTAGCGCCGAAGCCATTTAGGGCTCGGCCAAACAAAATAACCCACCGACCAAAATTGAAATAAAAGCACTTAAATGAAAGGTATGGCAGTGACCACTAACCTGCTCCAGACGGTTCGCTGAATGGTTGCTCGTAGCTCCCACGGTCAGCGCTTGAAATTTTAGGTGCAAACTTACCACTCAACTCCAAAATGGTGAATAGTGCAAATGAATTGAAAATTATTAAATTTTGATACTATTTATAATTTTTTGGACCCACTTTTCTATAGTTTTGTCCATTTTGGGCCGTTATGAACTAATATCGTGTCATGGAGTAATGTTTTTTCAAACAGATTTCTTCAGCGAGAGTTGTTCCGATTCATTTCACACCTACGGCAGGTTTGTTTCACACCTAGCATATAGGTTAGATGCCATTTCCACATGCATTATGCATTTGACCTGTTGACCATTTTCATAAACCCTAGGTGCGACCCCACTTCATGACTGACATGGAACCTTCACGCTATTATAGAAGTGTCATCATGTGGTGGTAGGGCTTTCCCGAACATGGGTACCCTAGTTAGAACCCCCTTATGCGTTTTGGTGCCCATGCTATTGTTTGTCCTCAGGATTGGGAGTCCTTTGTAGTCACGCCATGACGTTGCAATAAAGACTCATACTCTACTTTGTCTTATGTTCGCCATCTCCCTTAAGGACTCCCCTCAGTTATATCATGTTGTGATTGCATTGCATCATCCTGCTTGCCACTTGATCCTTGTGTCGGCTCCCGCTTTCTCAATTGTTAGCCTGGTGATTGAGCACTTTCCCTGTAGAGCCCTACAGAGCTTATATATTTTCCCTTCACAATTTGATGACCCTTTGACCCTGAGGGAACACACCCCTGAGTGTCCACATCCTGCACGCATTTCCTTGCATTGAGCATAGGTATGTTCCACTGCTTGGGACTAGTCTGCTAGCTATTTGACACTCGTTCCCTCACTTGTACTATAAGCAATTTTATTATTTTTCAAGCTTTTCCCAAATATGAAAAAGACAAAAAAATCAAATATTCCAAAAAGTTGGATGGGATTATGGTCATTATTTCTTGTTGGCAGCGGTTGTGTCGCCTTTGAACAGAGCATTCATTCCACTTCGTACATTATGAGTCGGGACTATAGTTGGGCCTTAGGAGCTGTACTTGTTTCTTAGTTTTATCCATCGATTGGTTAAGCTTCCAGTCATTATGGAGCCCTCTGTAATGCCTCCTGCATTGCACAGTTTATGTCAAGTCTATGCTGCCTGAGTCTATCCATATGCTCATGCTCTTGTTCAAAGGAAGTCCTGAAACCAGTGTCGGCCACTCCTCAGATATCTTGACTATTGCATGTCGGCCATCCTTATTGAGTCAGTCTGTTTCACCTGATATCTTCCAAATCTTTCAGCATGGTTGGTACCTCGTGCTAGTTGATGGGGGATGCCTTAATGCCCTCCTTCCAGCAAGTCTCGTTCTGTCAACCTCAACTCATTTATTCCGGGACTTGAGGCTTAGAGTTCGGTTGAGTACCTTGAGGCTTGCAGTCATTAGTGGCAGGTTCTCTCGCCATTGACAGTTTTGGGAATACATCAATGTCCCCTGATCGATGGATTCATCCTAGTGTTCGACTTCAACCCATTTATTCACACTCTGATGATTGTGTTATGTGCCTTGATGCCCATTTTCATTATTGGTGGGTCATCTCACGTCTGTTAACGGTATACATCAATGACTGGTAATCAGACGATGTCTCATCAGGTTCGACCCTAACTCCTTTATTCACTTGATGGGACTTGCACTGTCGAAGACTTGTGTAGAAGACCCCAAGTGATTGTGGCATTCAGTATGCTACATATGACTTTGACTTTACATCTGAGATATCACCTCTCAGATTTCAGCAGTTTGTACCTCCAGTTTGCACCAGTTGTCTTCTTTTCAGCAGAAGACGATATCTTAATGTAGAGGGATCATGGCTATGATCACTTATGACATGTATCTACTTATGTACTACCTATTCATGGCCATTGTATCATATTGTTGTACTATACTGATATGTATTCAGAGATACTATTGTATTATGACGAGTGATCCGTTCTTTCCACTTGTGTCTCCATCACTCCACTTCTGAGTTTTATAATGTATTTCGACCATCGTAACACTTTCAGTCTCTGAAATCACATATTAGGGGGCATTTGTTACACATAAATCTTCCACCATGTAAGCATCAGCATTCTTTGGCCTGTAGGATCCATTTCAGTGACTCAGATCCATTTTCATCCTTCGGTGATACTAGTTTATCCTATTTTTGTTCCTACCCACATGTTACATCACTATAGCATGTGTACCCACAAGTTGCATCCCTATAGCCCGCGGGCATCAATTAAAATGGTAAAAACCACTATTTTATTATTTTTACTCCCAAAAAGCGGTCATTGGGTGACCTTTGGCTCTCCATCTGCCCAAGTAACGTCTCGATGAGTCCTTTCACCTACCTTTGAGAGGACTATATATTGAGCACATATGGCTTATGGAAGGGAGGAAGAGGAGAAGAGTAAAGGCACTCTAGTGGATTTTTTCCCTATCTTGAGTCTGCACTCATTGATCCTTGTAGTTGTGAACCAGTTATGTTCACCTTCCAAACTCCTTTCTAGTTTGAGTTTTCCATTCATGGAGGATTGAAGTGGTGGAGGCACAAGTGGATTGATCTAGATCTTGGTTTAGATTGGTTGCTGGAAAGAGGTCATATCACTTTGTACTTCTTCTTGTTCATTAATAGAAATACTCATATTCTCTTCCATTCATGGTGTGAATGTCATTTATTATACATTGGGTTGCATTTGCTTATGATATTATGGACCATTGTTATTAATGATGTTAATGTTATTTATATATCACATATACTTGTTAGATATTTGTTGTCAAGACTAATTTGCAGATTACAAGTGCTTGGACATGTGCGGATTGAAAGCTCCAATAGGGATCTACATCAAACGTTGGATCGAGGTTGGTTACATTTCTCCATTGTTTTAACATTGTCGTTTATAATAGCATTGTTTTGAGAATTAAGTAGATTTCTGGTAGTCATCTGTCTGTTGTGGTATTCCCAAGCCATAGTGAGTTTTCTCCAATACACCAACCATGGTAGAACTTTCCAGAACTACATGATGATTGAGGTATACACCATGTTGGGTTTTCGACAAGAACACTCGTCCTCATTCTATCCGTGGGCGAATGGGAAAGTCAAAGCGGTCAACAAGAATATGAAGACTATTCTTCAACGGCCATTAATTCCAATAGATCTAACTAGCACATCATGTTGTATCTGGTTCTTTGGGAATATCAATCCAACGTTAATACTGCTACAATTGTTTCACCTTTTCAACTCGTTCACGGGTTGGAGGCAGTTATTCTGGTTGAATGTGAGATTTTGTCTTTGAAGTTGGCTATCCAGCTGCTTCCTGAAACTTCTTCTTTAGAAGAGTGTTTGATTCATTTAGAGAATTTATATGAACAATGCTGAGATGCGCTTACTGCAAACTAATCTCACAAGAGACAAATCAAGCATCAGTACGATAAGTCTGTGAAACCAAGAGTTTTCTCAGAAGGATACCTTGTTTTTCTCTACGATTAGGACAAGGATCCCTTGGGGGTAGGCAAGTTTAAATATATATGGCTTAGACCTTACATTGTTTTTAAAGTATTGAAGAAGGGATCTTATGATCTAACAGATTATGGTGGTTATAAGTTTCTTCAGCCTAGAAATGGGCTCTACCTGAAAAAATATTACGCTTAGGCATACATGCCTTTTCTTGTACTATAGCTGTACATTTTTTGTAGCGTTATTTCATTTTTTGGATTTATTACTTTATGTGTCTTTTGGATTGTGTTTTCATATGACAACCGAGTACTTCATACAATTCTCTGATGGCTCTAGTCGCTACATTCATCAGTTGGCTTCAACAGCTTGGGCTATTTACTCATGCTCTGGCTAGCTCATTTCTTCGGGAGGTGCTTGTTTGGGCCCTACGACGAACAATGTAGCTTAGTATAGTGCGGTCATCAAGTTACTCCGAGATGCTATTAATCATGACTACAGTTGTTGGGTGAGTATAGGGTTCGTGATCCTTCTTTGTTACGTCAGTTTTTGCGAGTTAGGTTGCTTGAAAGACATTTTTATTTCATTACATATCAATATATTTCAAGGAATTTAAATCCATTAGCTGATTCATTTGAAAATTATGTACTTGATTGGCATTTGTATCGCACACAATAACATTTAAAACACATAAAGCATGCATGTATATAATCTCTATTGTATATATATATGGTCCAAAAATTACATATGAGTTTGAGTCATCCACGGTCAAAATATACAAAATGGGCATAAACAGACTCAAAAATAATAATGTGCGTCCCTCTCCCTATGGAGAGGGAGGAGCCTCAGCTAGCTCCGCTATGACTGTTAACACCCCAAAAGTGCTCATTAGCTCATTCCCTTATTCACATGACCCATTTGTCCACTTTTTCCACCATTTGTGCCTTTAAAACCTTCAAAAGGTCACCAAAAATACCATAATACACTTTTTTCCCCTCAAAATATGTATTTTTCCCCAAAAAACACAAAAAACCCTCAAAAAGGGTCCAAAACTCCCAAAAATCAATTAAAAGGGAATAATATTCAAAAAAGGAAAAAGAGGGAAAAAAGACCTAAACCATGTTGGTCAATTCCATTGGTTTTCTTAAACCATAATGGTATTCCCCATCACCAAAAAACTATAAAAAGGTGATAGGGGCTTCTCATTATTCATTCACATTTCATCCTATCCTTATGCTACCAAATTCCCTTTGAGAGTCGTTGCCTCCCATTTCGAGTTTGAAGATCCCCATTGAAGCATTGGAGAAGAAGAGACCATTGGACATTGGAGCTTCTCAAACTTGGAGCTACTCAAAACTCACCATCCTCACCATTTGAGGTAATATAAAATCAATTTTTTTAAATTTCTTGTTTTTCTCATAGATTTTATTGCTTATGTTCTTAAATCTAGTTTTTTTATTTTTTTTGCACATGTTAATGTTAGATCAGATTACATTAGTTTTTACATATCTTTATTAAGACTGCTTCTACTAGTTAGCAGGTGCATCCTTGCACATGCTTGGTTGAAAAACTAAGCAACAGTTTTTGGCGACTTCATTGGTTTACGAACTTTAAATCTTTGCTTTAGATCTTTATTTTAGTAGTTTTTCCCATTTAAAACTGTAGATCTTCCATACTAGTCAGCTTCTTGATAGCTTCCCTAGCCATTGGCCCTTTCTGCAACCCGAAACAACCCAAAATTTCAATTTTTGGGTTCGTCTTTCACCGACTGATTTCCATCCGTACACTGCAACTTTCAGCATCCACAGTCACGCGGTCCATCGCGACTGTGCGCCTTTTTTCTGTGCGGTCCATCACAGCTTTGAGCCTTTTGTCCATGCAGTGCATCGTGCCCGTGCGGTTTTTTTCTGCATGGTCCATCACTGCTGGGCGGATTTTTCCCACGAGATCCATTGCGATTTTTGGCATTTTTCCGCACGGTTCTTCGTGACTTTTTCCCACCGTGCCACGATTCACATCACCACGCGGCTCATCACGGCTTTTGAAATTACAGCTGCGATATTTCCTGTTTTGGTTTGGCCATTTTTCTAAAAAAAAATTTCCCAATCAACCCATTTTTTCCAGCATTAATTTCTGCAATTTTTTACAGCCTACTGTGTCATTTTTGCAGAATTATTAATTTATATTCGGTTACATGCTTCACTTATCTTTTTGAAAATTTTTATTTAATTGAAATAAAGATTTGTTAAGTATTTCTGAAGTGGTAAGTTTCATACATTGCAAGGTTAGAACCATATTTCTAAATTGCTCAATATTTTTCCCAAAGAAAGACTTTAGAAATCCATTTATTTTTACATATGTTATTTGCTTTACCTTACAAAACTTTTTAAAGAATCCATATTTTATTAAAAGATTATTAAAGCATTTAAATTTGAAACATCTTTCATTTTTTGCAAATTGAAATCATTATTTTAGTTTGTGATTAAGTTGCCCATGCGAGGCAAACTGATTTAGTATACAACCACACCATCACACAATCTGTCACAATAATTTCAAGTGAGCCTTAAAAATTACCTTAACTCAACAAACATTCTAACCCCACTTGGGGAACACCAAAAGAATTTTGTATCTAGGTAAGACTGAGGGGATAAGTATCCAAATAACACCCTTCACTCATTTTTCATGTTGAGACATAGTGGTTGACATTTAGGGTATTAAAATCCCTTATTATTTGTTGACACAGTTTAACACCAATTAATTGGGAAGGCCTCTCCCTTAGGAGGGTTGAAGTAGCTAGACTAGTTCGGAAGCCTAAGTGGAATACCGCAATCCATTCAGTAACCGAAGGATACCTTTCGTAGTTCTCATTGTACCACCCTCATGGGAGTACAGCGGTGATAGAACAAAACTGCAGATTCACCCAACCAAACGTGTCATGAACGGGGTATCTTAGTGGCCAAACTTATAGGATTGTCTACCTGGTGTCCCTCCCGGTAGGGGGATATCTAGCCTTTGATTCTACAATTTATATTTTCTGACTTGGATTTCATCACCTTGCAGAGGATATACCTTATTGAGTCATAATACTTTTTAGTTAGGTGTTTGCATGCTCCATTACCTCCCTTTGGTCAGTGAGTACACCTTTTTCTATTTTTAGGAGCCGTTTGCATGTTGGTTTTCTAACCACATTTTTTATTACTCCACTTACTATAGCACAGCTGTTATAGTAAGTGTTTTGAGTTTGGTTGTTGGCCTGAGTGCCATTATTTTTTATGCTCCCCTCTTGCACACACGGTTGCATTGTTGATGTATTTGTAACTTCGGAATGTATTTCATATATGTATATTGTATTCCTATAGAGATGTTATTATTCCTTTATACAGAAGTGTTCGTATTCCTATAGAGATGTTATTATTCCTCTATACGGAAGTGTCGTCATTTATATTGTAAGTGTCGTAACTTATACTTGATGGGTTATTAGACCACCTTGTTGGGGTCGGCCCTGTATGATTCATGTGGGTCAAAGGGTTATTAGACCGCCCTATTGGGGGTCATCCCAATTAGCATTATGTTATGTGGTTAAGTTAGGGCCGACCTAGTTGAGTAAAGGTCAAGAGATGTAGTGTATAAATAGAGAGTGTGTCTCTCTCATTCTACACATTCTATTCTTCACTCATACTCTCATTAGAGAGTGGCACACTTGTGGAGCAGTAGAAGCTGCTACTAGGAGAAGACTATCTCTTGTACTTGGGTTGTATCATTGCTCTATCTATCTCTGAGGAAGTTGTGGGGTTTTTCACCTTCTTTGTTTTCCCCAGTGAAACTATGTGTCTCTTGTGTGCTTGCATTATTATGTCCATGATTGATATTCTGTAGATATGCTATAGATATACTGTACATGTTATTCTCTTAGTTAAGATCCTAGATCAGATTGAAATTTCTGAAAAACTAACATGGTATCAGAGCTATCTTGAAAGAAGGCATGGTATGGCATTTATGACACTTGTTTCACTTGCGAAGCTAGGGCTTGATATAGAAAAAACCAGTCATCGTAGAACTTTCGCTATAAATCCATTTCGGCGAGGTTTCAGGATCTAAAATGCTTACAAGTTGAAGATAATATCCCCATGTACCTTGTGTCGGAAGAAACACTTCTTATTCGTTGTACTTTGTGTTTTATGATCTGTACAATCTAGGGTTTCTGCCTCTTCCAGATCTCAGTCATAAACAGGCGACCTAGGAAAAAAGGTCAGAACTTGGGCTAGGAAGCTCCAAATGAAATTTTGTAAAAAGTGACAAGTAGGGCACGAACTTTAGTTTCTTAGGTAAGATTTTTCAGAGGCCGAAGTTGAACCAATGACAGGTGGCACGCTGCACAAGTTTTCTCTCCTATTTTATCCCATAAACAGGTCACGTTACAACACTTGGAATAACTCTATCTCAAAGAATCCAACTGAGGTCAAACCTGTGGGGTTGGAAATATGACAGGTCGGGCTACCACAGGTCAAATTTTCAGACCCTAGGGATTCATAATTTTAGAGTTACGGTAGAAACAATCAAGTGCATATTTCTGTCAAAACAGAATTGGATTTTGAGCACCTTCATTCATGGCTCCGGGAATTATGGTTTCGGAGAAAGTTGATATTTTTGTAATTGGAGACCATGGCTAAATGATACTCATCAAAATCAAAATTTAGAGACCAAGATCAAATTTTTTGGTTGGGTAGAAGGTCGGGCTTGATCAAACCCTAGTTAGGGACCTTGATCGGAAAAGTGAAAAATTAAGGCTTCTGCAAAAATGGGAATTTTTGAAATCCATGACCATAGCTAGAAGCTCCTTGGAAAAATTGAAGTTCAGAGATTTGGATCAAACTATTTGGTTGGGTGAAGCTTCGAGAAACTCAAACCCTAATTCAGGGTCCTCCCTAGTGAATCCGAAAATCTAAAAGGCAATTTTGAGGGGTGAAACTTTGCAGTTTTCAAATTCTAAGTATACTAGCTTGACCAGCTCAGAAAGGCGCATCTTTCTATTCTTTCAAAAGTTTGAAATTCAAAGTTTGAATTTTTAGGGTTTTCTCTGACAAACCCTAATCTAGCTCCAGATCCAGTTTCTACAAATCAAAGTCATTTGGGTTAATCCTAGAAGAGAATGGATTATTCACCTGCATAAGTGAAGAAGTTATTTTTTCAAAGGGAGTTGAGGCTAAGGCCTTACATAAGAAAATTACAAGCAATCTCGATAGGTATGACTTATCCAGGTATGTTTTGAGATCTGTTCATGATTAAGGTTATGGTATGCTTGTCTTCATTAAGGTTAGTACAATCTTGATTAACTTTAGACTTGTTGTATCACCTTAGTAAAATTATGAATGCATATATTCATTAATTAGGGTTTTGACACTTATGATTGCACTAATTCATTGTGGTGTTGTATGAGGTTAATGTTGTCCACTAACATGAAAGGTACATCAAGAAAGACAAATCATGTTCTAGTTCAAGAACATATGACCATGGTGACATGAAGACAGATATTCATCCATTGTCATGGATCACATAGAACCTCTACTTACGAGGTATGTATAATTTGCTTCTACAATGCTTAACCTATGAGATATGCATGTTACTAGGACAAGTCATTGAAGAGAACAAGAAGACATTGCTAGACATAACTAGCAAATATGATAACTAGGTATGTTTTTCCTATATCAAGTTAGAATCCTACCTTGTGTTAGGATCTTATACTGTTGTATGGTTGATAATGATTATTCATGAAGTCAAAAATGTAAGTAATCAAGGGTTTATGCATATTATGTCTCTTACACTGATTGATGATATGACTAACCAGAAAATTCTTTTGGTCAAATAAAGAATATGCATGACACTACAACAAAATATCCCTTTAGGGGTGGTTTTGGCTTGCGGGGGTCTTGGTAAAACCCCCCCTAAAAGTTTTTTTAGACATTTGGAGGTGGTCTTCTAAAACCACCCCTAAAAGTCATGGAAATTGGACTTTTGGGGGTGATTTTTTTAAAACCGCCCCCAAAAGCCCTGAAATTTGACTTTTGGAGGTGGTTTTGGGAAACCCCCCCCTAAAATCCCAATTCTCATAACTTTTGGGGGCGGTTTGTCAAAACCCTCCCTAAAAGTAATGAGAATTGAACTTTTGGAGGTGCTTTTTTTGGAACCCCCCTTAAAAGTCATGAGAATTGAACTGTTGGAGGTGGTTGTTTGAAAACCCCCCCTAAAAGCCCAATTCTCATAATGTTTGGGGGCAGTTTGTCAAAACCCCCCTAAAAGTCATGAGAATTCAACTTTTGGAGGCGGTTGTTGGAACCCCCCTTAAAAGTCGTGAGAATTGAACTTTTGGAGGTGGTTGTTTGAAAAGCCGCCCTAAAAGCCCAATTCTCATAACTTTTGCGGGTGGTTTGTCAAAACCCCCACTAAAAGTCATGAGAATTGAACTTTGGGAGGCGGTTTTTTTGGAACCTCCCTTAAAACTCATGAGAATTTAACTTTTGGAGGTGGTTTTTTGGCACCCCCCTTAAAAGTCATGAGAATTGAGCTTTTGGAGGCGCTTTGTTGGATCCCCTCCCTAAAAGTCATGAGAATTGAACTTTTGGAGGCGGTTATTTGGAACCCCCCCTTAAAAGTCATGAGAATTGAACTTTTGGAGGCGGGTTTCTGAAACCCCCCTTAAAAGTCATAAGAATTGAACTTTTGGAGGTAGTTTGTTGAACTCCCCCCTTAAAAGTCATGCAAATTAAAAATTTGGAGGCAGTTGTTTAAAAACCCCTCTTAAAATTCATGATAATTGAACATTTGGAGGCGGTTTTGTGAAACCCCCCTTAATAGAAATGAGAATTGAACTTTTGGAGGCGGTTTATTGAAACCCCCCCTAAAATTCATGCGAATCGAAATTTTTGAGGAAGTTTTTTTAAAACCCCCTAAAATTCATTTATGTATGTGGGTTAGGTGTGTCACATGGGTTCAACAATGCATCTCATCAAAACATTGGAGCTAAGCGCACACAAGCTATTGTAGTGTTAGGAAGGGTGTGCATCATCATTCAACACCATATGTCATTAGAGCTCTACAATTGAGGCAGTCATGCTAGATTTTTCACATCAAAGATGGTTCTCACACTCCAACTTTCCATGATCCATGGTTAAAATACAAACTCATGTGCCATAACATTATCCTTTATGGCTAATGGGCCATGTGTAGGGCCCTAATCACCACATGATTCCTACATAAGGAATATTTAGCTTGCAAGTGGGTATGGTGGGCATTTCAATATTTACAACATCATGGATGGTTCTTGAAGCCTAATCCATGGTGTCCATGGTGTTAGATCAAAATATAGTTTATAATGACTAGTAGTTACCTCAAGGTCTTGTGATCTATGGGAGTTTCTTTGTACCACCTATTACACCTAAATCTCATCATCATGAGTCCTATGTCAACTCAGTGCCTCAATCCATGAAGTTCTCCCTGATCAAGAATTCATTTAGAGCAAGTTGATGCCCTTTGTACATAGTTTCTAGTTGGGCTGGTGCAGGTTGTCTTTGAGCAAGAAGCGCCCAACTAGGTCTGGCATAGGATGCATTCTGGCAGACTGTGTCGGTGGCTCAGGTTACCTTTGTGCAGCCTACACTTCCCCTCTCAGGCGTAAGTTTCCCTCATGCAACTTGCGTCGGGATTGGTTAATTTGGATAAAGGTGGCTTTTGAGCGATTTCTAGAAGTTGGATGAGTTGGATCCCTATCCCTAACTCCTAGGTGAGTTGTCCTACGGTTACCTAACCTCAAGGGAGGATCCCTTAGTCCTCTCCCCATGATCCTCAACTTACTTTATCCACTTGGTCCTATAAATACAAAGCTCCTCTCCATTCCAAAGGGAGGAAGTCTATAGCACTTACATGCTGGTGGAATTAGTCTAAGTGATCCCTAGCCATCTCTTGGGAGGCTTACATTTCCTTTGGAGGATTTGTCTTGGGTTGTTGGAGGAGGATTGCACAACCACATAGGCCATAGGCAAGGAATATTTAGCTTTTGAGTAACACATTGTCATTTTTTTTAGTATTTTCATGTTGTGGATGGTTCTAGGAGCCTATGTTATGGTCTAGGGCCAAAATGTAGGTTCTTGGGCAATAAAACTTTATTTTGAGACTCATGGGCCATGCAGAGGGACTTGAGTCATCATACATACCCTAGATAGGGAATATTTTGTTTATAGTATAAGTTCTTGTGTTTATTTTTGCACTAATTTTGGTTTGATAAAATCCCATACATTGATCATTCAAACCTTGATGTCAAAGTCTTTGATCTAAAACCTTGGTTATAAATAACCCAAGGTCAAAGTTTATTGTGTTAGTGTGTTGATTTGGTGCAGTAGGCATGTTAGTTATTGGGTTAGGGGGTGGTGGGTTAGGGTTAGAGGGACACTGGCTTAAGGTGATGTTTTTTACAATTTCATAATGTGGTAGGATTTAGGGAGTTTTTGGATTAGAAGCGAGGCACCTAAGGGATCAGTGGGTTAGTGGGCAAGGGGTTATGGTTTTGTTGGTACTAATGGTTAAGAGGTTTATAAGTTATCATGTTATTCGGTTTGGGGATAGATGTTAAGGTTAGGTACGATGTGAGGGGGTTAGAGGTTGAAGCTTCCTAGGTGCATGGATTCATTGCATGGATCAAGTGTGCCAAGTGCATGAGTCATTTACATGGGTTGGTTGTGTTAGGTCAGTGTCTAATTAGTGGCATTATTTATGGTGGCCATTTCAATATTTATAACACAAAGGATGGTTCTCGTGGCCTGGACTATGGCATGTGAACTAAATTTAGGGTCTAATTCCATGTTAATTTTCCATGGGGTTGATGGTCCATGCATGTTAACCTAGATTACCACGTAAGAATCTCTAGCCTACATGTGAGATCATCATGATCATCATTGTCACCATTGTCGATGTCATTATGGTTGTTGGTTTGTCCATGGTTATGTAAACCAATAAACCAGCCATGGTTTAATATTTATAGGTTATGTAAACCAATAGTGGTTCTCATAACCTAAATAATGGTTCATGGTTAATAAATTTACTATATGATTCATGGTCCATGTGTAGGGCCCTATACATAATTACTTTACCTTACAAGCGAGATATTATGGCCATTTCAATATTTGTAGCATTGACGATGGTTCCCGTGGCCTATAACATGGCCTATAAACTAATTTTAGGGCCTAATACCATATTAATTTGCTATGGGGTTGATGGTCCATGCATGTTAACCTAGACTACTGCATATGACCTACATATGGAATATATAGCCTATATGTAACAATTCCCTCTATTGCTCTTGAGTGATGATTAAGGCCTTGCTACATCACACAATCTATAAAGAGTGAATCTAATTTCAACTACAAGTGGGATATGTTGGTAATTTTTAGATCTGTAACACCAAAAATGAAAATTTTCTTGCCAATTTTAACATGCTAGTAATTTTCATTCCATCATCCTTTCTTCTCATTGTTTTCCCCTTTTTGTGAAGGGTGACTCAAGTGGATTCCAATGGACAACAATGGAAACAAGAGAGCATAATATAACACACACATGCCCATATCCAAGGCCTGGAATATATTGCAAACTAATGAGTTGAGTGAATTCAAGATGCAATTACAATAATTATTAGACAAAGGGTTCATATGAACAAGTGCATCACCCTGGATAGAACACATATTGGTAGTCAATAAGAAGGATGGAACCTTTAGGATGTGCATTGGTTATTCAATGTTAAATAAGGTGACAATTAAGAACAAGTACCTCCTACCCAAATTGATGATCCTCTTTATTAACTTAGATGGAAAAATGTTTTTTCAAAGTTGGACTCAAGTTTTGGGTATCATCATATGAGAGCAAAGACTCATCTGCATTATTTAATATGTGCCACCACCTATCATCTTGCTGCAGATGCCAATTATTTTTGACTTGAATAATGTTACAAATCAAAGTCCAAAGATCCTGAGTAATGCTGCAATCTACTGCAAGATGTTGTATGGTCTCCTCACTGCTCAAACATAATGGATAGGGTGAAGGTCCAATTCCACCCCTTTCTCTATAAATATCCCCTATTAAGAATTTATTTCGTAAGCATAACCACATAAATAGAATTGAGTTTGGAGGAGCTTTGATTTTCCATATCACTGTATACCACCACTTCAAATCATCATCCTCATAAAGATATGTAAAGGCATTATAGGCCTCTTTTACTGTCACAATCCCTTCTAATTTGTTCCAAGTCCAAGCCAACCTATCTGGTTCTGCAGACAGAGTGATCCCATTTTGGTAAATTCCCTGTATGTATGTGTTCCATTCACTGGCTAGAGTTCCTATGAGTCTGAGATCTTATGCAGAGAGCTAAATACTAGAACCTGTCAAATTGGAGATATTTGTCTTATGTATATATGCAAGATTATAAAGGCCCCGATTGTGTATATGTGGTAGTAGTTCTTCTGATAGTATAAATCCATATCCGCCACCCAGAAAAGGATCCAAGCCTAAAAGAACTCTTGTACCTGTACCAACCATTCAAGCAATCCATTGCTTAACCACAGGTAGTGTAGTCAATAGATTTTTACAGATAATGAAGGCTATTGGGAAAGCAAAGTGTTTCTTCCTCAGCCATGATACAACATCAACTCCTTTCAAATATTTCCTTCTCATAGTGACACTCCAAATACCATCATGAAAAAGTTCCCTAATCCACAATGATTTGGAAGCTAGGGACTTGTTAAAGAGATTGAGATCTCTTATTCCCCAACCTCCCTTATTTTTTGGCTTTGCTATCAGACTCCATCTTGCCAAATTGTAACCCCCCTGAAAGTCCAACTGAATTTGTCGCAACACAGTTCCATGTCGGACAAAATTTTAGAAAAAAATCTTTAGCTCTAACATGATCCAGCATAGTCTCTAAAGAAACACAACATCAAGTTTAACTGTAGACAAAAGCTCCTTGAGGGCTAGCATCTTGGAGGAACCTACAACTGAACCGCGACTAGTAAACTGAACCGCGACCAGTAGCCCGAAAGTTGTTTCCATTAAGTGGAAATCCAGTTTTTCAGTCATAGCCTTTGTCATCTGGATTTTAAAAAATTATCCCTCTAAAAGTCTTGAGAATTGAACTTTTGGTGATGGTTTGTAAAAACTTGCCTGCAATCGTTAAATTCTCATGAAGCTTAGGGGGGGGTTAGAAAGGCTACTCCTAAATATATGTTTCAAGGAGGTTTTTTGAAATAAAAATCAGAGAATTTTACTTTTGGAGGTGGTTTTTTAAAGACTGCTGCCAAAAAATCAATTCTCATGACTTTGGGGAAGGTTAGAAGGACTGCCCCAATATATTTTCCAGGTATGTTCTCAATATCCATCCTCTCAAACACTGCAAAAATTTACCACTAATTATTGTATAATTGACCCCTAATTAACCCCATAATTGACCGCTAATTACACCCAATTATCACTCATTGCACCAAAATGGTCCCTACTTGATCACTAATTACCCCTAAATAATCCATGCTTACTAGTAATTAACCCTTGATAAGCTCTAAATTACCCCTACTTTTTTCCAAGGAAAACCTTGTGGAGAAACCTATTGGATTTTTCCAAACATTCATAGATGGCATATTCCCTAGTAAATACATCGATGTAGACTACTGTGCCTCACACACAAGGATTCAAAATGGGCACATGCCACCATGAACCTAACTAAATGCCCAACATCATGGACTGCCACTAGTATAGCTAATCCCTTGGGCTTAAATGGCCCCTACTTATCCATAATTGACCCGTAGGTACCATTAATTTCCCCTAGTTAACCCATAATTGCCCCCTAATTACCACTAATTAACTCCTAATTACCCCATAGTTCACCCCTTATTAACTAGTAATTACCCCTAAATAATCCATTCTTACCAATAATTAACCCTTGATAACATCTAAATGACCCCTACATTTTCCCAAGGAAAACCTCCTGGAGAAACCCAATGGATCTTTCCAAACATTCATAGATGGCATATTCCCTAGTAAACCCATCGATGTAGACTAGTGTGCTTCACACACAAGGATTCAAAATGGGCACATGCCGCCATGAGCCTAACTAAATGCCCAACATCATGGACAACCACTAGTTTAGCTAATCCCTTGGGCTTAAATGGCCCCTACTTAATTACCTATAATTGATCCATAGGTACCATTAATTTCCCCTAGTTAACCCATAATTGACCCCTAATTATCCCATAATTGACCCCTTATTAACCCCTAATTACCACAGCTCATTACCCAAAAATTACCCTTAAATGACCCTTGATTACCCATAATTGACAGCAAATTATCCCTAAATTAACACTAATTAACCCCTAATTACCCTTCATTTACCCCTAATTACTCATAAATGACCCATAACTTTGCGCAAGGTCTGAGTCCATCACATAGGCCTTATAAAGGGAGTTTTTGGCTTATGAGTGGGATATGGTGGCAATTTTGGGATGTATAACACCATGATTAATTTTTTACAAACAGGCCATGGTTTGAGATTAACTTCTAGGGCCTAAGTTCATATAGTTTCCGCTAGGTCTCATAGGTCATGTGTAGCACCCCAAACGACCACACATGCCATACAAAGGAAATGTACTTTTGGCATTGGACCACTGGATGAGCAATGAGAACCACAATTAGCATCCCAAATATTTCAATTAATGAGCATCATATCACTCTCACATGCGAAAGTATGGAGGCTTGAGGCCCCACACATGGCCCATGAGGCTCAAGGACAAATGTTATGGCCAAACAACCTATATCTTGGCACCAGACCATGTATTAGGCACTAAAACTAACCTCTAAAGTGGAAAACCTCAAAATCATGACCACCATAATGCACTCATGGGGTGAGATTTCCTACTAATTTCCCGTGTGGTTGATGTGGGCCCACACATGGCCCATGAGCTCTAAAAAAAGTGTTATGGCTCAAGATCTTGAATTTCAACCCTAAAAAAATTTATGATTCCTGAAGACCATCCATGGTATGATAAACCTTGAAATAAACACCACATCTCACTCATATGCTAAAGATTTCCTTTGTAGGACTTGTGTGGTGGTCCAGGGTCCCATGTATGGACCATGAGATCCAAAGACCAATTTTATGGGCCAATAACTTGTATTTTTGTATCAACCTTGGCTTGGACACCAAGAAGTTACATCCCCATTATAGGACCATATCTTGTTGGCATGATGAAGATTCCATTTGTAAGGTCTATGTGGTGGTTTATGACCCAAAAAATAGATCACAAGCACCATATATGAATGTTATAGTGTATGCCTAGGGATTTTAGCATTGAACCATGACATATGCATTGAGAACCATGTCCAGTGTTAGAAAGAGGAAAATGTCTAAACACCATCTGGTTAGTCAAGTACTTAGGAAGAAATAATTAAATGGAACCAATCTAAGATGTCTCGATCAAAAACCAACCACCAAAGGATCTAGCATTTGGACATTATACGAAGCTGCCTGGGAATTCTTTTCAGATGGTCTCTATTGGGTTCCCGGCAACGGCAGGAAAATAGACATATTTGCAAACAAGATCATGAACAACGAGGCTCTCCATAACAATCATGAGCTACACGACATTGCAGCTTGGCTTAGGCATCATGGAATCACCACTCTTAAAGAATTCAACGTTTGGGATTCCAATGGCAATTGGAAAAGTTGGAAAATCATAAATATCCCCCCCCACCTTGAGGCAGCCAACAATATTCTCATTGACACTCTAAAAGGATGCACTCCCCTAAATCTTATGGCTAAAGACAATTGAGGATGGGGTCCCATAGGAGCATATACCTCTATTCTCGGCTACAAAGCACTTCAATCCCATGATGATGCAAGAAAGGATGTATGGAAAATAACATGGAATCCCTTCGTGCTTCCTAAAATCAATTTTTTCATATGGACTTTAATTCACTCCAAAGTTCTTACCGTCGAAAATCTCATCAAGAGAGGTTTTCATGGGCCTTTTTGGTGCCCTCTTTGTCACAATAACCTCGAAACTCTTAATCACCTCTTCCTGGATTGTCTTTTTACTAAACTTGTCTGGAAGCTACTCCTCCTTGACCTTATTGACACTCAACCAACCTTCACCTCTGTCTTTCAGATATTCCAAGAGTGGATCTCTATATACCCTACCCGCACATCCAACAAGAGCCTCTAATGGTAGATTTGGATTTCCATTCCCAAATTTATATGTTGGAAAATCTGGACCACCAGAAACAATGCAATTTTCAATGAAAGGCATTATACCCCCCTTCAAACTGTAGGTCAAGCAAAAAGTTTACTGATAGACTGTTTAAAAAATTCCAATCACAAAGAGGATGCAACACTCAGTATGAGAGAAATGAATTGGATAGGTGGCAATCTCCCTAATTCAAGTAAAAATTTCAGTCCTCACAAACACCCAGTTTGGCACATCAAACTCACCATCCCTGAGTTTCATGAATGGAGAATCAATCAAGCCACAGATAGCCTGCATTTCGACGGTGCTTCCAAGAATAATCTCGTCAAAGCTGGTGCAGGAGGAGTTCTGAGGACAAGTGATGGAACCATCAGGATTATGTACAGTTGGTGTTTGGGAAACTTCTCAAACAATATTGTAGAAGCATTAGCCCTGTTGAAAGGTTGCCAAATTGCCAAAGATCACGGGATCAACAATTTAAACGTTTTCGGCGATTCTATGCTCATTATAGGAGCCCTGAATTCAAACACTAATCTCATAAATCTAGCTTTAAATCAAATATTACAGCGCATTATGCAGATCACAAGTACATTTATTGAATTCAAAGCATTTCACATTTTAAGGAATTTAAATGAGGAAGTTGATAATGAAGCAACCACTGGCACCAATCTCAATTGTGGAATATTAAATCTTTCCAATAGCAACAGTCAATTTCACCAAATTCCTTAACCTGGATTATTGGTTTTCTTTACTCCAAAGTATTTTTGCTTCAGAATCTGAGTGATTGGCACTTTCAACTTCAGCAATTGATAATTCTGAATTGTTAAAACACTGATGATCAAACATACAATTCAATGGAATTGAATTGAAATGAATCGTGGCATCAACGCTTGGACAGAAGTTGACAATTCTATAATCATAATCATAACTGACCGATTGATTATTAGCAGTGAAATTGGATTGATTATTGAATCTATTTCCATGAACTCAAGATTCATACATTTAAGATGAATCCCATCCTAGGCAGGGCTCTTGAGAGCAGGGGAATTCGAGTGAATGACATTTTCAATTTCAGCAATTGATAGTTTTGAATTGTTAAGACACAGATGATCATATACACAGCACAAAGGAACATAATTGAAAAGAACCATGGCATCAATGCTTGGACAGAAGTTGACAATCTTGTAATCACAATCACAATTGATCAAATGATTATTAGCAGTGAAATTAGATTGATTGATTGAATCATTATCCATGAACTCAAAATACATGCAACTCACTTCGGATTTTTGAGATTTGCTGTATTCAGTATTCATTTTGAGAACTGCTGATTTGGGATTAGCACATTGTAACCTACCGATTTGGTTTACAACCACGATTATTCTTTTTTTTTTTTAATATACAATATTTGTTTTAGTTTAAAAAAAAACATGTTAACCTTGCAAGATTTTGTATGTTGCATTACATGTGGCCTCACATTAATTTGAGAAATGATTCTAGGTTCCATGTTTTGTTTCTTTCATAAGTTTATTACTTAATATATTTCAAATGCATAATGTTGACACTTGTTATTTTTATTTGGAAATTAAATTCCTTAATAAAAAATATATTTTTTTTAATTGAAAATTAAATTCTTTAATAAAAAAATTATTATTGAAAGGTATTTTTTAATAAAACTTGATAGTTGAATATTTATTGTTTAGCATAAAAAACTAATCAAAACATAAAAAAAAATTAGTTGAAACGGCAGAGATGAAATGAACTAGCCCTTCAATTTTTCCCTCTTCTACCAATTTTTCCCACAGAGATGAAATGAACTCGGTCATGTTGGTCTGTAGAGTCTCCGTCACGCTGGTCTGGAGCTTTTACAACGGTTTGGTGGAAGGGAGTTGTGGTTGACATAAATCCTGAGGGGAATCATTTCTTTGAGAAGGGGAAGGGAAGCAAACACAGAGGGAGGCCGAGGGTATGCAAAGTAGAGACAGCGGCCAAGGCTTCATTTTATTCCTTGGACTCTTCATGTCTTGCACTTCTTTTGTTGCATCTGTCTTTAGGACTCAATAGTGATAGGTTTTCACTTCTCAGTGAGTGATCAATTTGTCCCCTACACCACCGATATGAAAAAATATTTTCTTGTAGAACCAATCTGAGAAGGCTTGGTGGTATGAAGGTAGTATCAAGAATGGTTTCTAAATTTGGTGACCCATATACCCCATGGAAATACTCATCATAGAATTTCAAAGTTATGCCAACATTTCACAACAATACCCTTATTTGCCATCTTACACCTTAACCATGACAACCTTAATATATAGGTTTCAATAGTTTAAGGCCCAAATTAAAGGTGCACCATTTCAAAGAATAGCCAAAGTATACAAATCCACTTCTCCAAGGGATTGATGCAGAAATATTCACCAATAAAATTTGGCAAATCTAAAAATATTAGTCACAAAAGTGTTTTTAAGTATTTTTCTTTCAATCTAGTTTAAAGTATTGGTATTTTTCTTTCAATCTGGTTTACAAGATTGGACTATCAAATTGATATACCTTTCAATACAATAATGACTTATGCTTAGATTGGACTATCAAATTGATATACCTTTCAATACAATAATGACTTATGCTTTAGGCTTTGCTGGAGGGGAAAGGAAAAGCAGGGCTCGAAGAACTAGAGGATTCGAACCTACAACTTCTTGTGTGAGTCTTTAGCAACTGGTACATCCCTGTAAAACCCTTTCTCACAATTTCTTGGTGCATATACCTCTTTGGTTACTTCAATTGAATGGAATATAAGGCAAGGAGGAACGACCTTGTAGGAAATATTGAACCTTGCAGACCAATGGGATCACTCAGTAGCTCGTCATCGATTCAGAGGAAATGATTGGGAAGAAAGCATTGAAAGAGTTCAGACCCGTAGCACAGTATCTCTATATATCCCTCCAATAGCTTGATTCATTTGCGGATTCAGAGTGGGAAGCCCTTCTGCAGACTCAACATTCGAGTTTTTTCATACCACCATACTTGTTTGATTTCTAACCCTGGTCACTTGACCTATTTATCATTCAACCACTTCTTCCATCCGAATATAATTATGCTTTTATTTTTGGACTGTTTGATAATGATCAAAAACTACCTCCACCCAACTCATAGATCTGTAGTTGCCGGGTATGTCATTCAATTAGTAGGCAAGATAGACAATTCATTCCCTCAATCTTTAATTGCAGCGATGATTTACTGCGATAACAACTATGGCCGAGATGGGCCTATTGAAAGTCCACAACATCTTCTGATAGATTTGTGTGTGAGTTTTATTTTGTAAAGCATGAGTTCTCCGAGGCTCAAAAAATGTTGGATGGTTAAATACTTGCATAGTTCCACAAGAAGCCCAGATTCCTTGAGGAGAAAATGGAAAGAATACCCTCAGCACCAGTGATAGGGTTTCACTGCCTTGAAATAAAATCAAGATCAATAAAGAAGTGTTTGCAGTAGTGAGTGAGATCATTGCAGTAGGGGCTTCACTCTCAGTTAAAGAGGCCAATCTCTTCAACCTCATCGTGCAAGAAGATATGCGAAGATATACCAGAGGAACTAGATGCTGATGTGTCGGGTTTACCAGAGCGAGCTATCAATATCTTTTTGCCCAGATTATTTCAGGTAGATACCATTGCAGAATTTGTTCTAGATTGTTGATAGGATTACATGGTTGTTTTGTCAGGATTTGATGGGAAATTACCATAGCTTATTATCAAAGGAGGATTTTTTTATGTTGGTTTCAACTTTTGACTACGTTCTAATGTATTTACAATCTTTTAATTGCTTTGGAGTTCTTCCAGTCACCTCATGTTTCTCTCAGGAAACTAGCACTTGGCTCTGTAAACCAATTTATTGTGTTTATGCCTACAGTAAGTCTTTCTGTAACCTAAGTGCAATATGCATTAATAGTTGGGGTCTAACTGTCTAAATATCTGTATGCTGTTAACCAAAGCCAATGTATTAGATTTAATAAGAAAGCTAATTGGTTGTGAGGTTTAAATTTTGTGCATGCAGGCATTGTTACTGTCAATGGATCAATATCTTCAGGGCCTATTTACTCTTGCTCAGGATCCTGTTGCTGAAGTGAGGAAATTGGTCAGTTATTGTTATTTAGCTGCCATTATCTTTGAACTTTGTCCTTTGTATAACATTAGTCCTTCCATTCTAGTACTTCTGCAAGCAAAAATTATAAACATCTCTATTGCTGGTTTAATAGCTTATGTGCATGTTTCATCTTCAACTAATTAAAACATTGGTTGTAGACTATTACATGAGAATGAGGCAGTAAGTTTAGCTAGGTGTTTGTGTGGTTATTCTATGTGCTATTTTTGCTGCATCAACTATCCCAATAAATGACAAATTGTTGACTTTGCAAAATTGAGATGAATTCCTTGGGATTATTTTTCTTCTAAAATTGTAACTGGCTATTAGTTGTATCCTCAATTCAGGAGCTCTCTGCTATTCCACCAAGAAAATTAAATACCAGAGTTCTATTTTAGGTGAGTGGCTTCTTGGAAGCTAGGAACATATTGATTTTTGACTCAAACCTTTGCCTTCACTTTGCCATATAATACCACAGAAACTTTATAATGATCAGAAACGATTTGAAGAGCAATACTATTGAACAAGTCTGAAGGTCCAAAGGCTGAAAAATTGTATTCAAAGTGGAGGGTTTGACACACACACACACACACACAAAAGTCGTACATTCATCTATTTAAAGTTAAAGCCCTAGTAATTAGACATAATGACCGGACAACTAATTTATTAAAAGGTTTGTCACTTGTGTGCAAGGTACATTTCTCCAGTTTTTAGATGCTTTGAAATTTGCTCGAGTCTCAAGGTACTATAATGATGGTAGTATAGTTGGATTGTTTCACTTTTCCATCATGTGGCTTTTGTTATCATCATTGGGCAGTTGGCCTTGTCTTGTCATATTCTAAGTAGCAAGGTGTGTTGGTGTGGGTGTAGGTGTACCCGTTCTTAAATTTGGATCTAAGTGAGTGCATGGGTTAGAGCATGTCATATGTACACATATATGTATATAAAGTATAAAAAAAATAAAATTGAAAATGCAGAACTAAGAACTTGGAAATGTACAATTTAAAACTAAATGTGAAATACAATCTGATAAAGACTTCTTTTTGAAACCTCTGATTTTATTGGGGGGTGGTCCTGATTCCCTGGTGCTTGTTCTTATTACAGGGGTCATATCAGTCCTTGTTATGGGGGTCAATGCTTCCAATAATAGGTAGATCTATGATAATCCCACAACATCTGGGTCATTGCTCCTGATAACATTTGTTTTGGGGTCCAATGCCCTTGCAACATAATCATGGCTATCTCTGTAATAGGGAATGCATCTTGATTCTCAAATCTTGTTGGACATGTTTGGGTCCATCATATTGCTTCCAAGTGTGAGATAGACACTCCTAGGTTCACACTTGCTCACCCAGTGCATGTACACAAAGAATAAGTGCACATAGTCTAGTTACATTGGTTCTATTTGGGTAATGATTTATAGTAATGTACCCATGGAGGGGTTGAAAGATATAATTAATTAATTAGGATTAGTAGTAATTAATTAAAATTTAACCAACATTAATACAGAATATTGATTATTAATAAAAGGATGCATTTAACAATATAGAAATACCTTTAAGGCTTATAATTGTATCTATTGTAACATCATGCTAAATTTTTGGTTTTGTAATGAGGTCGTCATCAACTGGTGTGGAGAATTTAGTGAGTAGTGACCATATTTTGGCTAATGATTTAACGTGACAGGCCTAAGTATGGGTTGAAATATATAATCAATTAATTAGGATTAATAGACATTAATAAAGAAATAAGAGACATTAATAAAGAATATTGATTATTTATTAAAAGATGCTCATAATAATGTAGAAGTAGCTTATATATATTTTGTAACATCGTGCTAAATTGTGGGTTTCCCAATGAGGGCCTCATTAAATGGTGCAGAATATTTAGTGATCAGTCACCACCTTGTTTTTCTTTTTTGCTTTTCATTCCATTTGTCCACCTACCATTTTGTCTTACCAGTAACCATATATTGCATTTTGTCTTCTGTTATGAGTCATTTCTGCAACTCGTCTTTGTTCATTTAGTCTGTCTATTCATTAATGCTCTCCATTATTTGTTATTCTCTCCAACTTTGAGTCGTCTACTTCAAAAAAATTTCCCACTGTTTTTAAAATTCCTTTTTGACATCCATCTTCCCTTTATTTCCTTGCTATGATTTTCTTAGTATTTGCATGCCCTTGGAAATCAAGATGTTTCCCATATTGTTGTTCCGTCAAATTCTCTCACCTTTTCTTTCCATCATCTTGTTCGCTTATTCGTATCTTTTTCATCTTGGCATCTAGCTTCGTTTTCATCAGTGACTTTTCTTATGAATTCCCTATAAGAAAAATGAATAGAGAGTGCCACACTTAGAAGAGAGAACTGTGAAGTTTGTGTTCTATTAAATCAGAATATGTCTTCTTACATTTATACAAGTGGAGAGGAAAATAAGTTATGTAACTTCTTTCCATTAATTTATTATTAATATTGAAGTACTTTAACTTATTTTAATTTATGTAAAGTAAATCCTAATTACTAAGGAATGACCTTAAATATTAATTACACTAAGATCCTCCCTTGATGGTCCTTTTGAAAAAAACTCCAAGCTTGTCTCTAAATTTAACAAACTTATTTGGAACGAGTGGGTTGGTGAAAATATTTACAGTCTACTCGTGGTGCAATGTTGGAGTTCAACTTCATCTTCCACAAGTTGTCTAATGAAAATTGAAATGACATTGCATGCCAATGTGTTTAGTGCACTTATGAAAGACTGGATTTTCACTAATTTTAGAACATCCTGATTGTCATAAAAAAGAACCGTTGGATTGGTTTGCTCAAGCATCAAATCTCCAAGTATTTTTCTAAGTCAAACTGCCTCACATGCTCCTTTTGTTGCTGCACTGTATTCTGCCTTGGTAGAAGAAAGATAAACATGTTTCTTGCTAGCCCATGAAACTGCACCTATTCCAAGATGAACACATATCCAGTTGTGGATTTCTGATCACCGATTGATCTTCCCAATCAGAATCTATATAATCAGTCAACTGAGTGCACCCCTTTCACCATATACTATTAAAAATATATATTGTTCCTTTCATCATTCTCTAAATCCTTTCTACTGTTGTGCATTGTTCTACTTTAGGATGTGTCATGAACTTGGAAATGTAGTTGATGCAAAACTAAGTTTTGGCTTAGTGGTTGTAAGGTAGATCAGACTTCCCACTAGTTCCCTAAAAATCAATTCATTTGTATTTCAAGTCAACTTTGGCTGGCAGTTTTAATCCTTTCTCCATAGGTGTAAATGAATTTTTACAATCAGCCATCCTGTAGGTGTATATGTTTTTGTGAAGCAAAAACATATGCTAGTCTGCTAAATTTCTACACCATGCAATAAAGTAAGAGGCCTAAATCTGTTATGTCAAAAGCAGAACATAATTCAGATTTTGCCTTGGTAATTGCTCCGGCCTCATTATTTGTGATGAAGATGTCATCTACATATATCACCAATTTTACTTCCTTGAATTTGGTTTAGAGGGTGGAATCAGGAAAACTTCTTCTAAATACATTATCTCATATCTTTGTCAAATTTGATGTACCGAGCTCTTGGTGTCTGTTCGAGACCATAAAGAGCCTTAACCAATCTACATACTGTATGTTCCATTCTAGGAAACCTGAAAAGTTTGATGTTGATACATATAAACTTCTTCCTCCAAATGATCATTGAGGAAGGCAATTTTAACATCCATTTGGAAAATAGTCGAACCAAAATAAGCGGCAAGAGCCAAAGCTAACCTAATTGTAACCATCTCGATAGTGGTATCAAATATCTTCTCATAATTGATCCCTTCCTGTTGAGCAAAGCCCTTTGCGACCAAAATTGCTTATGTTTGTGAAGTGCACCATCTGTCTTGTACTTGACCTTATAAACCCACTTACATCCAATATGTTTTTTTATTTTTATCAGTAGGAACATCCTGCAACACCCAAGTCTGATTTTTCATCATGGCACCATATTCAAATTGCATAGCTTTCTTCCATTCTTGTCATGCTTTGGTTTCTTCATAATTTCGAGGTTCAAAAGAATCTTGAATTTTAGCAAGTAAAGCATAATTGCAAGAATCGGAATTTAACTTTTGTTTCTCAACAACTGTCTTTCCTCCCCGGTTCATGAATCTCATCCAGGCAAACATCATCAAATGTTTGATAGAACCACTTGGGATGTCTTTTTATCTATATTCAGTGCTGATCTCATTATGATTTGGACTGATTTCAGCAGTAATATGCTGCTGATTTGTACTAATTTCAGTAGCGATATTACTTCTGCAGGTTTTCCCTACCTCATGTCTATCTGACCTATGCAAAAAATTGATCTTCAACATGATCACAACCCTCTACAAGAAATTTCAGACCTGATTTATGATGTGAAGTGCTCGGAAACAAGCTGGCATGTTCATCAAGTAAAACTTCCCAACTAAAAATACATTTGTCCATGTCAATATCAATCAAACCATGGGTTTTATGATGGTCACTGTACGTTGTAAACACTAATTTCTTGCATTTTGAATCTAACTTACTGTGCTTCGCATTAGGTATTCGTAGTCATACATAAGCAACTGAACTAAAAACCTTTAGATGACTTTCTCTAGATATATTTTTTTGTGAATAATTCCTTCCATTAGAGTTATGCAGGCATAAGTTTCCATGTTCTACTGTGATTGATATCGACTCTCCATATAGAGTTAGATGATCTGTCAGTAGGTTTAATACTGATAGATGAAACAACAAATCTATATCTTCAGAATGATCAAATATTATGCATGTCCAACTATAATGGATTTCAGAGGTATGCCTGCAACCTTACATATTTAAGGCTAAGAAACAGAATATGGTGCACACATAAAGGATTCAGTGTAAAAGGAGCTCATATTGCCTCATTTTAGTTTTTTTAAATTTTGTTTCCAAGTTGAAATATATTCCCCCAAAAGTTTGTCCTGACCACAAAGTTGGTGGCACCGTAGAGTCTTGAATTGGGTGATAGTAATTGGATATATGGTCCTTTTTGTTGATCAATCATTTGTTGTGGGTTGCTAGTTTCCATTTAACTTCTATGGTCGTTATAGTTTCTTCCATGACCATAGCTGTAGTCCCATCGCTCTCAGATACAGACAATCCACAGACCTAATTGTATTTCTCCAACCTGCCATAATGTCAAGAATGTAAAATAGCACGGAAGATGAACCATTGCAACAAAATAGTACGGAAAATGAACCATTGCAACAAAATAATAACCATTATGGAACCAAAATGTCAATCATTGTGATCGGTAGATAAGAATTCATCTACGAATTCACTAGTGGTATTAACATAAGTCATCAAGCAAGCTACAACCTGGCAAAACAAGATGGTTGTCTTGAGTGATCTAACAAGACTTGTACAGCATAATGCTTCTTAACACTCAACTCAGAGCATCTCTACTTGTAAAGTCTGATATCAAACTTTTGTATCATGGATGGTATTATAATATAAAGCAGAGTTTTGTTGATATCATATTTGTTGACCTTTCTTGAATTTGTTGTTCTATTGTCATCACATGTTTGATGTAGTTGATTTTAATTGATGTTGTAATACATTAATTCTTGTCCTCGGAATGCCTCAAAATCCTATTCCCCCCCCCATTCATACACTTGGATGCTTAGATTGTTATAAACCTACCTGAACTCCAAATATTGAATAGATCCAACCCCTTTTAGATTGACATGTGTAGTTCACCTGTTTACTTAAGTATTATTAGAAACCTTCAGCTTGAGTATGTATCAGTAGAAATCGCTTCACTCCATGGCATTTTGTCCTACCATCTATCTAAAAAATAAACATTTTACCTATAGTGCTCTTGCATAACTCCTCAGGTAATACCTTTGCCACATTACTTGTTTGAATTTTTGCCAACTTGTGATGGATAGTTGTCCATGGACCTTGCTTCCTTTGTCACTCATTAAATTTTTACTGTCACAATATTGTAGGTAGCATTCCCCGTTTCTTTTCTGCTTTAGCGCTCGGTCAAAGCAAACTGGTATACAAGTTCTTGTTCATATGATTTAAGAGGGTCGTTTCTACTCTTACAAATCATTTTGTCGGTGAGATTGCTTGGTGTTTTCTCAATAGCCTAAGATGGCCGTCCACTCTGAGCACTTTCTACAGCTAACGGGAAGCCCCATTGTTTGTCTTGACTACAGTTGCTGGGCATACTATTTGAGGATCTTGCTTAGCCAGTTGAGGGTTTGTTCCCTCTGGCCTCAGGTTTAGACTGACTACCATATCTAACATGAGGATATAATTTGTCAGTGCTGTGATTTGTATGAGATTGAGACCTTAAGATGTGTTTTCCTATAGTGAGGTGATCACTCATACATGCTAGAGCTTATGGACCATATCTAGTCCCAATTCTACCAAACTAATCATTTCTCTTTCCTACCCATATATTGGGGGGTTAAGCACATTAATATATTATAGATACCCTGGCCAGAGATGAAGAGGACATCATGGCAGTCTGACAATGGACACCCTCCCACACCCTCGGGACATGTTCCACTTACATCAGTTGTACATGCACTGGTTTGTTCCAACACATATACACCTCTGATTCTGGGTTGAGTTGTTAGATACCCATCACTAGATTTTTCTCTTTGGCCTTAGATGTTACAATATCTCCAGCTGGATGGGATTCTTACAAGATCACCCAGCCATGCCCTATTTGTCCATGGCATTCCCCAAAGGACACTTAAGGGTTTGCATTGCTTCACCCACAGTCATGTTCTATGTTGCACGATTTTTTGGAACTACGGAAGTAGGGGAAGGGATGTTCGGAATGGATAGATCATACCACTGAATTTTTCAGGGGACCACAGATTAGGGATGGCAATAATATGTGTGCATGCACACACACACTTTTAAAAACCAAGGAAAACCTTACTGGCACCCCCCAGTTCCATGGAATATCTGGATGGAGGGTGGTTCAACTGCCAACCACTGTAGGAGTGAGTAACCCCGTGGGGCTTAGATTGATTGGAATTGGAGATTTCATGCTGAACTCTGCCTTGAAATAAGACATTTGAATTGATTGAGCTAATCCACCAGGCTATATATATAACCTAAAAATAAAATTAAGGTAGATTCAAGTATACAAAGTTATTTATGGGGATTTAAGGTTAATCTAATGGATTACCCGATCCTATGAAAGAAAGGGTAGGACCATGTGTCTCATCTAAAGAGATTTGGGACAAACTAAAGGATCTATACTGAGCCGAAGGATAGGAAACTGAAGCCATTACTATCAAAGACTTGATGCAAAACTCAATCAACCATGAAGGTAAAGGCTATCCTGAACACTTTGTCTGTAATAACTCAGAATGTGATGATTTCTCTCATACGCTTGAAGAATTCAATGAAGTTATTGTGGATCAAGAGGCTGAACTCGTAAAAGCACTACAAGAAATTCATAAATTGAGGCAGATCACCAAAAGACAATATGAGGAGATCAAGCAATTCAAGACTCAATTAGGAATGGAAATTATGGAAATTAGGAGAAGAAATTATGGAAATGCCAAGAACATGATAAGATGATGGAGTTGCAACTTTATTGGACACACTGCAAGATTCTGCTACACAGTAAGATGTTACAGGTGCAATGCATTTGGTCATAAAGCTCAAACCTGCAGAAAATCAAAATTTCCATTGACAAGAGAAAATGTCTCACACAAGTCCAAGACGGAATCCAACAAAGTCTGTAAAAGAAAGAGTGACAATCAAATGGAACAATTGGGCACTCACATTCATGAAGAAATTGCAGATATTCAATGAAGTCAAGATTTCACAAAACAGGGAAAAAGAAAGAAGAGACTAAAAATGTTGAAAAGGTTACAAAAGAAAAGGATTGTGCCATTGGTACTTCATCTTGGTACTGAAACTTCTACCAAATTAGCAAAATTATCATGTCCAAGGATCTGTGAATTTTTCATCATCCAGAGGATATCATTTGGTGTTGATTGTAATAGTAACAGGTTGGCTTCCAAAGGGAGGGATCAAGACCACATTGCTGAGGACTTCTTGCAGACCATGTCTTGAAGGACCAAGTCATGTGTTCTTGAGAATCGTTGAGACAAGTTATTTTGAGTAACATATAAAATGCTTTGAGACAAGCAGAACTGGGTTGCATTCCAAAAATCTAGAGAATGACATAACTATGCATAAGGGTACAGGGACTAAGGGCTTGATTATGGTGGCAGAGCTAGAATCTGCTTACTGAAGCTATAGAAACCACCACCCTTGCTAGTGCTTATGGCTCTGCTCCTATCTTTCCCGCTGCTTTTTCCTATTTGTCTACTAATAAACTTAGGGCATACAGGGTATCACAAAGATGAAAGCATGGTGGAGTGTTGATTAAACCATGAGGAGTGTTGACTTCAGCTCTTATCTCATCGTTTTTCTTCAACTGAGTTGTACAAAGTATTTTCTAATTTGTCTTATGAATTTCCCAGCCCATGCCTACATTCTACTCTTTATTTTTACCCTCATCTGCATCTTGAATCTGATTAATATTTGGATCCTGGACTACAATGATACCCTTCCAAAATTCAGGGTCAACTTCTACCATGATCAATTTATACCACCTTTGCTTAAAATGATCCTATAGGATGCCATATTTACTCTCGTTAAAAAATCTTCTCTCCCACTTATTCTACCAACTTGTATTTTTTTGGATCTCATTTTGCATCAAATTAATCATGTCTTCATGCAGAAACACCTCCCTACTGTCCATATTATTGGAAAGAAGTACCATCTTGAACCAAGGAACCAACACACTGCCTATCACTTGAAATGCAAACATAGTGCACTTTGTAATATTAACTTCTCCATTTTCTCCAAATTTACCAAAAAATAAATGATTTGCTAAACTAAATCTTGAAAAACCAAATCCTTGTATTCCAAATCAAAGCTAGGGATAATGAGATTTCTGAGACTTGGTCTAATTGTAGTCAAACTCCAAACTAGAGCACATAACCACCTTATGTTTTGAATATCCACCAATTCAATATGAAAATAGGTAGGCTACAACTCAAGCTTGATATAATCCAATTGATTAAGGATGGTCAGACTGATTGCAAGACTAACCTCCACAAGAATGCTGAAATGGCTATTCAACACTTCAACTCTTAGCTCCCAATCCTTAGATCACTCCAGAAGAGTTATCTGATGAATTATCTTTAGATATTATTTAATATCCCAGTCCTCAGATCACAACAGTTGACCTTTCTTACAAGATTTTCAAAGAGGGGGATCGCAACATATGTCGTTTATTACAGGATTCACCAGATCACAAATACTTTTGACCTTCCACCTCACGTCTTACTTATTTCCGAGAGATGTGAGATAATGCAACACCATAGGATAAACACACTTCCTACCAAAATCTAGAACACAACTACTCAAAATTATGTTCCATTATAGCACAATACTCAATATAAAATTGATGCCTCTATCAATGCAACCAACCTCCCACTGAATTAGCCCGCACAAAGATCCATGCCTTTTGGAGAAATATGCCAGAGGAATGATTGCAGAAAATATAGCACTCAGATTGCACCAATAGTAAGAATTCTTTATTAAAAAATTGATTATCATTTATATTCAAGGTTAAATGCAAGATGCTTTTAGAATTTCCCATCCTTCTGACAGTCAAGACTTTGATTTACATAATTGCAAGACTTTTGATACCCAATCCAGTCTTAGACTTTAAGGTATAATAATATGATAAAATGATTTTTCATCAACACTGATTGCACCCTTTGAAAGATTACATGCCTTATTAGCTGAGTGTCTGCGTCTGTGTTTAAATCTTTTAAAACATGATAAAATACTTCAAAAAATTGGTTAATCTCTCGATGAATTCTCTCAAAATTTCTTGCAAGGTTCATATATTTTGGTTTTGAAATGGAGATTAGATGTATGATGATAACCATAGAATCTCCTAAAACAATCAATGCTTGAGTTTCCAGAAGCTTTTAACTTGCATTAAACCTTTTTTTTTCAATCAGAAAAAATACTATACTTTATTAACAAGTATATGAAAATTGAAACCAGTACACCTCCCAACCCGGGAAGAAGCCCATGGACAACTACACACCAAGAAATGTATAAACGCTCACCTTCTGAGCCAAATAACACATGCCCCACATGAAACCAGCTGTCCCAAGCAAAATGAAAAGAAAATCTCAAACCCATGAGACGTGTTAATCCCCCACATAAGATACATCACCAAAAAAGAGCTTAAACAAAAAGAACAATCTCTGAGTATCTACAAAGGAAAAATACCAAAAAGATCAAAACTGATCAAAACAGTTTATAGGAGCCCACTTCTTGGATGATATCGCCAGCCCAATGCTCAAAATGAAGAGTACCATTTAATGAAACCTGCATTAAACCTTGCCATAAGGCCATAGCTTCTGATTTATTGTCTGTCATTACACCTAAACACCAATCATATCTTATCTCAACATTTCCTCCGTGTAAAAAATCACCCCCTTAGTGCCTGCCAAACTTGGATTTGTCTTTGAAGCTCCATCAAAAAGAAGAATATGCTTATTTTGAGAGTTTATCCATTCCCCCAATCGATCTTTTTTTATTCTCAACCTCCATCCTTTCACTCCTCTAACCTTAGGTATGACTGCAATTTTTTTATGTTGTTTAGTAATAAAAACAAAGATTGTGTATCCAATTCCTTTCTTCGGTTTCCATCTTGGAAATTTGTTGCTTAGCTATACCTATTGTTTTGATGGTTTCTATTAGCATTGCCCAAGCCTGATTAGCAACCATCCCTAGCTGCAACTGCTTACTATTAAAAATGCCTTCATTTCGTGCCAACCAAGTTTTCCAAAAGATGAAGTAAGGGAGAGCTCTCCAAATGTGCTTGAACATAGTATTATCAGTAAATCTCCTCAGATATCTTTTGTGCCAAGTTTAGTATTAAGCTTCTTGAAGGGTATTAGGCACTGTTTTTCAATATTGAGGCCTTCCATAATCTTGCTCCAAATCTTTGTAACAAATTCACATTGCAAGAAAAAATAACTGATCGTTTTTTCCTCCTTTCTACAGATATGACACAAAGAGGGACTGTGCACTCCTCTTCGTTGAATATTGTCGCAAGTTAAAACTCTATCATGATTAAGAACCAAATAGAACATTTTTACTTTAGATAGGGTTTCACTCGTCCATATAGATTTCCAAACCAAACTTTGAAGAAGAGTGCAACGAACTTGAATCTGATTAAAATATCCTTCTTTTACCATATATTCCCTACACTTCTTTCCCTAGACCCTATTGTAAAAAACATATTGATTTATAGGAGCCACACTAGAAAAATGATGAACTAGATCTTGCCATTGATGCATCAAATTCTTCGGGAGATTTGGAGTTTTCCACCCTACCCAATTGTCATCATCATCCCAGTTCACGATATCGACAAGTTGAATTAAATTATTTCTTCTCATCCAAACCTGAAGTTGGTCTAGGTGGAGACTTTCTTTTAACACTGAGACAAGAGTGTCTACTTCAGGCTGCCTCATGAGTATTGGATCAACAATTGTCTCCTAGAGATCACACAAACGCTCAGTTTCAGCAGATTCCACAATAGAGGCAGAATATGTGGCTACTATAGAAGCAATAAAGGAGATTGTCTAGCTTAGGAAAATACTTGAAGATTTGCAAGAGAAACATGAGAATTCTACTCCCCTACCGATCAACAATACTTCTACAATCAATTTGGCCAAGAATCCTAGATTCCATGATCAAACCAAGCACATCAACACGAAGTACCATATGATTCAATATCATGTAGAGGTCAAGACGGTTCATTTGAGACATTGTTCCACGAATGAGCAAATTGCAGACATCTTCACCAAAGCGCTTGGAAGAGAAAAGCTTGAAAAGTTTAGAAAGATGCTTAGACTCAAGAACACCCATTCAGATTAAGGGGGAATGTTGGATTTGGAAATTTGAATGTTCATTTAGATATCAACTATGATGTAAATGACCATTTATTATAAATGAAAGTGTTTTTTCCCCACACAAAAAAACATGATGTATTACTTCAAAAAGATAATTACATTACAGTTTGTACTTATCCCTATAGCACAAAACCTTACCGATGACCATCAAGTCATATTTCTAGCACTGAAGATAGCTTATCATCATCCTAGACTCAAAAAATACTGCTAACATAGGCTCATACTGATTGGTGTGTTGGCCATTACAAATACTATTGTAGAAAATAATATAATTCCATTGGATACATACAAGGATACCCCATCTAGGTTATAAAACATTACATCACTAGAGGTCTGAAGTTATATATATTCTTTTGTTCTTGCCAAGTTTGGGTTTCTTATTTGGTCTTCCCCAGATTTTATGAGTTTGTGTATCAGAAGTTTATAAGAGATAGTAGAATAGATTAAGGCCATTAAAGGCTATATTTTCTGGTGTTCTGCTTGTCTTGTAATCTTCAGATTGTACAACCTGTCACAATAAATATTTATTTTTCAGGTCAAATATATGCTTCAAGGCAGTTTTCATGGTTACATTTTGTGTATTAGTTTTTGACACTTTTTTCCTTGTTCCTGATGTCTTGGAACTGATTATTAGATAGCATCAACCACTGATTATGCTTCATGAAAACTCCCTTGATTGGATTGTTATCGAAATTCCTTGTTATACTAGTCATCTCTCAGTACAGTACACAGAAATTAAACTTTTGCCCCAGTGTGCCCTTTCATCAGCTGTACCATTTGTGCTTGCCTGAAGCATTGGCTCTCAGTTAAGTGGGAGATGCTGAAATGTTTGTATCATATAGGGTATTGATTGCTTGTTAGAGGCTGTTGAATTTTTAATGGCTTCCAAAGTTACCCCAAATAATTGGCTAATTTTTAAGACTGGTGAGTTTATATAACAGCTGGCTTCTGATGAGTCTTTGAACTGAAGTCACTTGTATTCTACAACACAACCTATCATTCTTTATCTTTGATTATTTTGCTGCTTGACATTATTGTGAATAGAGAATATAGATTGCTACTTTAGGACTGGTAAAAATCACATGAGACATTCATTCATGGGTTTCCTGGAAACTTTATGTAAGAATTAGAATGCTACCTTTTTCTCCAAGGAAAAAATCTCAACTTTATATTTCAAGGAGACAAATGGTTACATTTCACAAGTGAAACAAGACATGTATACAGAAACCATTTAGCCTGTCAGTCATAAACAACTGTCATCCATTGTTGAACCATCTGATCCTCCCTGTGTTTTAGAACCATGTATTTTTCAGAAGCTTCTAAACCATGCTTTGAGAGACTGTTAGCCCGCATGTTGTGTTCCCTATATACAGGAGTTAAGGAAATGAATTTAAATATGCCAATTGGAAGCTTTATCTCATCAAGAACTGATTGAAGATAGATCTATACACATTCAATGATCAACTTTGAATCTCCATCTACCCAAAGGATAATCCTTTCTTCACTGCAATTCTGAACAGAGCTGCCAAGGCCTTCATTTCTGCTTAATTATCATAACCCTTACCATACCCCAACTTTGAAAGAGAAACCAATGGAATGTGAAAGAAACAATGCACTTCTAGCTCTACACCTCCCAGGATTTCCTTGACTTGTTCTGTCAATGAAACATCTTGCACTAGATATGTCAATCTGTGATGTCCCTATTTGTCTCAGGTTTATTTTTAGGAGTCTTCCTAATGTCATTATAGATATATTTGATAAAAGAGAAACTTCCAATGAAAAGTAAGCTTTATCCTTGAAATAGACAAACAAGGAAGTTGATTCATCTTGAATATTGGCCTTCCATGCACAAACTATTGAGCTCCTCAACGACATCAATATGTCATGTCTACGAAATAATAACTGCACTATGTTATGAAATGCATATCACATGATTGAAATTTGTGTCTGCAAATTGTATGCAAATTTTTTCAGTATTTTTGTTGTTTTAGTAAGTAATCGAAAAGTTTGGAATTATAGTTCTTATGCCTTGTGAGGATTGCAAAGAGCAGGTTGCTCTTGCATGATAATATGTATATATTTGGGTACATGTGTATATCCTATTACAATCATCTCCTAAACATTCTTATTTTCTTTTCTTAGACTTAAAAATATTGCAATATGGGTGTTAATGTTGCTCATTTCCCTAACTCTTAAAGGGTGCTATCTCAATGGTAGAGCGCCTACCTTACAAGAAGGAGGTTGGTGGTTCGACTCCTCCATACCCTATTGATATTGCAATATTGGTATTTTTAATAAAATATATTTTATTATGATTTATTATGGCTATAGAGGTAGCTATAGGGGGGGTTCTAAATTGACCTTGTAGAAAACTATGAGGGGGGTTTTAAACTGCCCCCATAGCTTGCTATGAGGGGGGTTCTTAACAGCCACTATAGGTGTCTATGAGAGGGGTTTTAAATTGACCTTGTAGGTGGTTATGAGGGGGGTTGTTAACTGTCCCCATAACTTACGATGAGGGGGGTTCAGAATCCCCCTGTAGGTCTCTACGAGGGGGGTTCCAAACCACCCCTATAGGCATCTACTAGGGGGGTTACAAATCGCCCCTATAGGCATCTACGAGGGGGGTTCGAAACTGTCCCTATAGGCCTCTACGAGGGGGGTTTCAAACTGCCTCTATAGGCCTCTACGAGGGGGGTTCAAAACTGCCCCTATAAGCCTCTACGAGGGGGGTTCTAAAATTCCCCCTATAGAACTGTACGAGGGGGGTTTACAACCGCCCCTATAGGCCTCTACGAGGGGGGTTTGAAACCACCCCTATAGTCCTCTATGAGGGGGGTTCCAAACCGCCCCTGTAGGTTTGTATGAGGGGGCTTATGAGGAGGGTTCACAACCATCCTCGTATGTCTCTATGTAGGGGGTTCAAAACCGCCCCCGTAGATCTCTATGAAGGGGTCTACGAGGGGGGTTTAAAACCGCCTCCATTGACCTCTACTAGGGGGTTCATAAACCACCCTCAAAAGTCACTTTTGGGGGCGGTTCCAATCTCGTAAAAAACTGCCCTTAAAGGGAAAAAATTTTAACATCGGTGCCTTTAGGGGTAGTTTTGCCAAAACCACCCCCAAATCCAAACCCCCCCCCCCCCCCCGTAGGTCACTTTTGGGGGCGGAAGACAACCCCCCCTAAAGGCCAAAAATGTAGTAGTGTGAGTAAAAGAACTATTCCCTGAAACCTTGAATACTAATGTTTATTATCTGTGTTTGAAATGATCATGACTATACATGTTTAAGATTATTATGTTTTGATAGTATTGAAATTATACTAATGAATGTATGTATGAGACCTCGAGGATAACACAATGATGACACTAGTGAGTATGCATAAGTGATCGAGGATGGATATAAGTTCAAGGACCGGTAATCCAGGAAGCAAAGATCAAGAGGGAGTACACTCTAGTAGTTACTGCAAGGAAGCAAATATTGAGAGGGAGTCCACCCTACAAACCAAACAAAGATAAGTATTTGAATTGTCATTTCTTGCATATTTGTTTGTTTAAATAATATTGTTCAATGATGTATATGCTTATGTTCCTAGACTTAGGGTGTGAATTACGCATATTAGAATAATTTCATTAATGAACAGTATACTACTAACATGCATGTGATGGGTAAGTGGCCTATGGCACTGTACAACATTCCATTGATACTTATCTAGAATGAAACCTCTTTGCTGACATGTTGAGAGTTGTGCACACTCTTAACAATGTTCTGGTAGAGATTGAAAGGCATCTAGAAAGTTACGGGATATGGATAAATGTTGTATTGAAGCATTGGCTAAAATAGTTGCATGACTGTATGACATATTTCTTTATGTGTAAGAATTTGTTCCAAAAACTATGATATGTTTCTAATCATGCAATTTGACTTTCTTTGTAGGAAAGATCGTATACAATCACCTATAAAAGAAGGACTACAACATTTGTTCCAGCAACGAAGTTTAAAGAAATCTATCTATTGAAGAATCTGAAGTTCCCAGGATACAGGATACACTAAAAGGACACCATGATCGAGCAGTGCCAGTTGATCATGAAGAATGATGTTTGGGATGTGGTCCCACGACCTGAAGGGAATTCTATTGTGACTTCCAAGTGGATCTATAAGATGAAGCATGCTGCAGTTGGTAGCATAGAGAAACAAAAAGAGAGATTTGTAGCTCGTGGCTTCTCCCATAAAGAGAGAATAGACTATGAAGAGACTTTTGATGCTATAGCTAGGTACACTTCCATCAGATCAGTACTTTCCTTGGCTGCAGTGATGAAATGGAAGATACACCAGATGGATGTCAAGATAGCTTTCTTGAATGGTGTAGTTGAGGAGGAAGTGTATGTGGAGCAGCCACTTGGTTTTGAGACACATGACAGGGAGTCATATATGTGCAGGTTGAAGAAAGCCTTGTATGGCTTGAAACAAGCTCCTAAGACTTGGTATGGTAGGATATACAGCTTTCTATCCAGTTTGGGCTTTACTAAGAGTAAAGCGGATTCCAACCTTTACTACAAGGTTGAGGAAGGCAATCCAGTGATATTATTATTATATGTGGATGACCTGGTTGTAATAGGTGAGGATGGTTTGATTGTCGATACCAAGAGGAAGCTTGTTGCCGAGTTCGAGATGAAGGACTTGGGTATGATGCACTACTTTCTAGGCATGGAGGTGTGGCAGAGTGTAGATGGGATCTTCCTAGGACAAAGGAAGTATGTAGTAGAGATCCTGAAGAGGTTCGGGATGATGGACTGCAAGGCCATGGCCACACCTATGGCATCGAACCTGAAGCTTTTGTGTGATGCTTCATCTAAGCCGATTGATGTCATAATGCATCGTCAGATGATTGTGTTCACCTGGTTGCTGTAAAGCATATTCTGAGGTACCTGAAGGGTACAGTTGATTATGGGCTCAAGTATGATGCGAATCAAAATTTTAACCTACAGGTTTATGTTGATTCAGATTAGGCAGGCAATGCTGCAGATAGGAAGAGCACTTCTGGGTGTTGTTTCAGTATGGGATCAGGTGTAATCTCTTGGTTTAGCAGGAAGCAATCCTGTGTAGCACTGATTACAGCCGAGGCAGAGTATGTTGCAACATGTTCAGCTAGTTGTGAGGCAGTATGGTTCCAGAAGCTACTGTCTGAGTTATTTGATCTCTCGATGGAGGCTACTGGTATCTTTTGTGACAACCAGAGTTGTGTGAAGCTATCTAAGAACCTGGTGTTCCATGACAAGTCGAAGCAAATTGAGATCAAATATCACTATATCAAGGATATGGTGCAGAGAGGAGCAGTGAAGCTCCTGTATGTTGCGACGGATGAGCAAATTGCAGATGTGTTGAAGAAATCACTAGCCAGAGAGAAGTTTGAGTACTTCAGAGAGAGGCTTTGTGTTCTTCAAATTGACGACAGTTCGAGGAAGAAGTGATGGACATATTTGTTGGAAGCCATTCCAAGCATGGTGAGAGGAGGATCCTTCCCATGGCTGTGGATGTAAGCACTAGATGATGAGCATTAGGATGATGCTCCAGTTACTGCTCTGTATACGCATCATGTTGGATGCTTGTTATGTATATGCATCATTTTGGATGGTTGTTATGATCAGTTGGATCATGTATATGTATATGCATCATGTTGGATGCTTGGACCATGTATCTGTATATGTATTAGGTGGATACGTTGTATGATCAGGTAGATCATGTATGTTGATGTATATCAGGTGGATACATTGTATGATCAGGTGGATCATGTATCTATCTATGTATCAAGTGGATACATTGTATGATCAAGGGGATCATGTATGATGATATGTATTAGGTAGATACTTGGTATGCATCAGGTGAATGCATTATATGATCAGGATGATCATGGATGACGATCTTTAAGATGTTGCTCCAGATGACATGCATCAGGACGATGCAATGATGATGATCAGGATGATCATATGTGATGACATGTATAAGGTGGATACATTACATAATCAGTTGGATTATGTGTGATGAGTTTCGAAGACACAAATGCACATGAGCTTTTTGGACATGGTTGTAGATGTGTTCTCCCATGGTCGCGATGTAAATGCTGGGATTTTTCGACATGGTGGCAGATGTGTTCTCCCATGGTCATGATGTAATTGCCAGGGCCATTCGAGCATGGTTGTAGATGTGCTCTCCCATGGCTGTGATATAAGTGCTGGGGCCATTCGGGCATGGTTGTAGATTTGTTCTCCCATGGCTGCGATATAAGTGCTGGGGCCATTCGATCATGATTGTAGATGTTTTCTCCCATGGCCGTGATATAAGTGTTGGGCCATTTGAGCATGGTTGTAGATGTGTTCTCCCATGGCTGCAATATAAGTGTTGTGCCATTCTCGCATGGTTGTAGATGTGTTCTCCCATGGTGTAGATGTAAGTGTTGTGTGATGTGCATCTAGGTTGTGCTTAATGAACGATGATCATGAGTATCAGGATGATACTCTGTGGCCATGGACAGGTTGTGCAGTAGCATGTAAAAGGTCCTAGGAGATCCGATAGGTTGAGCTGTGTGCTCGTAATCAGTCCTAGGATGATCTTTTGAGGTTTTGTTGACTCATGTAATAAGTCCTGAGGATTCCACAGTATGGCCAGTGATGATGAAGACCTGTAGGTGGTGGGCCTACATCCAGTATGAAAAAGGACTGGCTCTATAGAACTTCCTATGACGAGTAGATCGGAGATTGATTGAGATAGCAGTAGTAGTGATGATGACAATGATTCAAGGATGATGATTCGCTGATGATGATCCAGAGAAGAAGACTTGTGCTAGAATATCTGTGTCGAGAAATACCTTCCTAGTTAAGAGGGAGTGTTGATGTATTTGTAACTTCGGAATGTATTTCATATATGTATATTGCATTCCTATAGAGATGTTATTATTCCTCTATATGGAAGTGTTTGTATTCCTATAGAGATGTTATTATTCCTCTATATGGAAGTGTCATCATTTATATTGTAAGTGTTGTAACTTATAATTGATGGGTTATTAGACCACCTTGTTGGGGTCGGCCCTGTATGAGTCATGTGGGTCAAAGGGTTATTAGACCACCCTATTGGGGGTTGGCCCAGTCAGCATTATGTTATGTGGTTAATTTAGGGTCGACCTAGTTGAGTAAAGGTCAAGTGATGTAGTGTATAAATAGAGAGTGTGTCTCTCTCATTTTACACATTCTATTCTTCACTCATACTCTCATTGGAGAGTGGCGCACTTATGGAGGAGTAGAAGCTGCTGCTAGGAGAAGACTATCTCTTGTACTTGGGTTGTATCATTTCTCTATCTATCTCTGAGGAAGTTGCGGGGGTTTTTCACCTTCTTGGTTTTCCCCGGTGAAACTCTATGTCTCTTGTGTTCTTGCATTATTGTGTCCATGATTGATATGCTATAGATATGCTGTAGATATGCTGTACATGTTATTCTCTCATTTAAGATCCTAGATCAAATTGAAATTTCTGAAAAACTAACATGCATTAGTGCTTTCAAGCTTTCCACTCATCACCACCTAGTAGGTTTAATTCACAGCTGTCACCATTGAGTCCCCGAGACGTTCTCAATGTTTCCAGGGTGGACCCCCGCAGTACGGTTCCCTTGACTCCACACGTCATCAGCATGGAACCTTGTCATCCGATTCTGACGTGCCTCATTTCACATATGACTCTGAGGTAGAATCTGAAAATCCCGCATACACTGCACCCACTAGCCCCATGGTTGATTCGCATTATGACAACTTTTTCACAAGGACTATTGGTAGAACATCATCCACCTCCGCCACCACAAAGGCCACCATGGTCGCCACAACTACCACACCTCCATAAGGTATGCCTAACATGGGACCCCTGCCCAATACAGGATGCCCACCTAACCTAGGCATGCCCACTATGGCGACTATACCTACTATCCCCGCTACCACTCAGATTCCAACACCCCTTGGACATCTTCCCAACCCATCTGTGACTACCGTTGCACTTGGTGGCGCAGGTCCCTCCCGCACTCCTATGGGAGGAGGGCACATACCTCCAATGAAAAATATCCCCCTAGGGGGCAGTGGCCTAATACATAACGCTACCACCAGCACTTATGCCCCCATGACAACATCATACCCCTCCACTAGTTTTCCATTTATGGATAGCCTTAACCTACCAGACTTAGCTAGGCTAACAAATGATCCCATTAGACATGACCCTACTTGGGCCCCCATGCCCACAAAGATCCCGTCAGACATCCCAAAGTTTGAAGGGAAGGCTGGGGAAGACCCCCAAAACCATATCATGTTGTTTCACCTATGATGTTCCTCAAACTCCATAGTCGATGATTCTATTCGACTCTGACTTCTACAAAGAACTTTCACTGGCTCAGTAGCCAAATGGTATATTGAGTAGCCACATGGGACACACCCCACGTTTACATCCCTTGCCTCAACCTTCCTACAGTTCTTTCAACTACCCATACACTATGATGCAGGAGTAGAAATCTTACTGTCTTGTAGATAGAATACGGCCACCCATATCACAGATCATATCCATGAGTGGCATAAACGCCATAGTATCTGCAAGATCAAACTAGATGACTGTATCTTCCTGGATTGGTTCCTGAAATCACTCCTTCCTCTCATAGCCAAGGATGTAGCTTTTGAATGACCCCAGTCGGAAGAAGAAGCCATTCTAAAAGCCTAGCAATTTGATCTTATATATGCCTAGTGTGGCTACTTGTATACCATTTTACCTGACACTCCCCATGGCGATTCCTCCCAGACTGATGCGCCGGGGGCATCCCATGCCCCTGACGGCATCATTGGACAAGTTGCATCCCACAACCAACCCTTTTCCATTATGCACAATAATACCGACCCCGAGCCACATCTCACTCCGGAGCTACAACTTCGTATGCTCCCATGGCCCAACCCCACCACACTCATGGACCCTCATGTCCACCACATTGTTATGGTCATGCACCTTCAGCCTATCCACCTCTGGTTGCACCCCCTACGTATTACCATTAGCAGGAGACACATGCTCCTGTTCACTCACAAGCCCTAGTGGCTTATTACCCACCACAGGCAGTGCTTGCTGCACCATAACCTCTAGTCACTCAGACTTATCCTCCAAACAACAAAAACACTACCCCTGCCAACCAAAACCCTGATCGACCACTGAAACAGGGTAAGAACCCCAATTTATGAACAAACCATCCACTTTCATATGCGGGGTATACGACCATTACACACACACTTGCCCCCATTTGGAGAGAGCGCGCTAACTATGGTCTGATGATGCCCAACACCAAGGGCACGCAGAAAAACCAGTGCCACCTCCTCAACCACAACCCATGGTGCCACAGAATCCTTTTCCCACACAAGAAGTGGCGAACACTCGTCTATTGGATCCTCCTCAAGGAATCACAGCACCACAACAGAAAATCACATACGTTGCAAACACAAACCAACCGATGGATTCAAGTACTCATCATCTCCTTATGATGTCATCATCCGACATGAATCCCCAAACGCGTCGAAACCAATACGCCCCCGTTGCACCTAAAAATGTTCTCCCTATGATTGAACAACCAGTTCAGAACGCATCTACATCGTTCATCTCCATAGTCAGACCCGGATTATACTCAGAATCACCTATGACTTCCACATTCCAATCCATCCCACCCCCTTTGAAGATAACCAAGATATCTAATTTGTGCACCCTCTTGCATAACACACAGGTACCAAACCAACAACCCCCTTTACTCCCACAACCACCCTCAGTGCCAACTCACATAGGAGCCACACCAATTCATACTATCCCATTTTTATTTTCCCCTTTAGGCGCCATTAGCACACCAGTCATGGCTACACTTAATCTCCCAGGATTAGCATTACGACTACTTGTGTGGTACCTACCTGTCCCAACCCCTCCCCCAACACCAAACATCATTTTACAACCAGTGCAACCCATCAATATTTCTAACTGTCCACCCCCTGGTGTAGCAAACATCCAGAACCGACCACCTCCAACAGGGGCCACTGCATCAACATCTAGTAATGCTCCCCCTGAACTCCACTACAATGGGGGCATAGGCGCACAAACCTACACCATTGGACCCACAACTCGCACCGCCCCACCGACTCCCAAGTTGGCGAAGAATCCCCCAACAATCTGTGCTCCCCCCAAGTGCTCTTTGTGTGACAATATAGGCCATGCTACCCATCAATGTCCACAATCAACTGGCACTTCAAGAACACATGCAAATGTTGGATGATGACACTAACATACCAGTTGTCAAACTTGAACTGCCCCCTCAGCCTCACGATAAATCATTGTGTACCAGTCATCCTTATGCGATATGCGTCATTTAGGGCCATTACTCACACCACTACCTTGATCTCCCTGATTATAGAGCAGCTCTATATGAATTAAATAATGCCAACCTAGAGATATCCCCTCCTCTCATTGAGGAAATTGCATCCCCCACCATCTTCCTCCTCAGAAGATATTAACACAATTTACATGGTTTCCAATGGAGACCCCTCTGTCCGGTCGAACCCTTCCATTGATCCCTCAGACCCACATATTCAACCTTTTCAAATCAAAGAGGAAACCACATGTCCACAGCATGGGGGCAGGCCCGAAACCTTGCCTACTCATCATCATCATCGTTCTCATCGGCGATACTGGGGAATCCACCCCGTAAGGGGAATTCCCCATCATCATATCATAAATTCAATATGCCACCATGGCCCACAGCCTCATGGTACACCCCCCCTCCAGTAGTTGGTCAATGCCTTGTTGATCCCTCTCTAAGATAACTTCTGCACCGCATTGACACCTTTGAGTTCGGGGACATAATAGACTACCTCGAGCCTGGTATAGGGGGCGTGATCAATCATTTTGATCCTACCCCATCACCTCTATCTCAACACCTCAATGAGCCCATCATTCAAACCAACACATATGTGATCCACAATCCCATGCACATCGCATGGGGGCAGGTCATTAACCCTGCTCACTTTTTCACATTCGTGATCTCAAACTTTTTTGAATTCACGTGTCACTTGTATATTTGAGTTGATTTGATACACATAGTATTTTGCCCCCGTGGGTCATCATTTCTCCCCACCACTGCATCCTTGGCTTGGTAGGCTCACCTTTATTTATAGCCATTTTTTAACCTAGTTTTTTCTTTTGACCATTCCAGAGTCATTTGACGTCCATTTTTCGCACCTTTTGCACCGCCAAATTCAAATTTCCACGTCCCTAATGATGCTTGAGATCATTTCTCACTCTCACCAACATATCATGAAGGCATTTTTTCCATGCCCCTCATTGCCTCGGTTTGCATGCCACATCGGCCATTACCGGTTTTTAAAACATTTTTCATATCACCGGATTTAGTTTTCCGTGCTCGCGACGATGCTTGAGATTACTTCTCGCTCTCACCAACATCTTCTTGTTCGGTATAATTTTATCCCTTTTTCGGGCCAAGGAATTCCTTTACAGAAAAGGCACTTAGGGAGTTTCTGTTAATCTCTTTTCTGACTCCTAAAACAATGAAAATATTGCTAAGCAATCTTGCTTCCTTTCATGCTCGCTAAAAGTATCTGAAAGGGTGTCTACCTGGTATAATTTTACCCCTTTTTAGGACCTTGTAGACTAATTATGAAAAATGAATACTCTAGTCACATCGGCTAGAAGATTTCCCATTTGCATCATTTTATGCTTTTTTTAGCCTTGGAGACTAACATACGAAAAAGAACACCAATGGAGTCTACTTACCGCTTTCAAACTCTATAAAATTGAAAGCAACCACGAGCAATTACCATCTTGGGCTCATAAAAATCCACAAGACAGTACTCCTCCACCAATTCAGAGTCTTCTTATAGTTTTCAGACTCCTTAAAAATGAAAGCACTCACAAGCATGAATAGTCCTGGGCTCGCATAAATCCACAAGACAATACCATTTTAGAGCAAACTTTCATCCCTTCTTGGAGCTCATTAAAACTATGAAGAAGGACCCAACATTGCTTTTTGGCGCCATAACAAATCATGTCTACTCATATGTCAGCTTCCCCATTATGGTCGCCATTGTTCAGAGTATTCCGCAGTATGTCACCCCGAGAGTCTCCCAATAGCATCCATCAGCTTGTACCCCCCAGAGTCACTTCAGTCTGCAATACATACCCCTGATCTCTTAAGATATGATCCCCACACCTAAAAGTCAGTTTCCTATGCTGCCAGGTCAACAATGTCATCATGCTCTGAACAAAGGAAGTTTGAGTCCACCCACTCTATGACCCCAGTTATTCCCAATCCCCACAGTATGTCAGTCCTACCATCAGTACTATCACACTTCAGTTGTACACCTCGCGCTCCTATCAAGGAAACATCATTGCCTTGGTATTTGTCGGTCTCCCTCTGTCGATGCCAACCAAATCATTTCCAGAGGATAGACCCAAAGGTCCCTGTGCCTTGGACTCATCACCATTAGTGATGAGTGCCTATGGATCATTTTGAAAGGAGTCCTCAGTGCCTCTCCAAATGATTGTTTCTCACATGCTCGATGTCAACACCTTGATCGCATCGTTGAGACTCATACAGGGTATCGGTCCTTTTAGTTATTTGTTGAAGACCCCGGATATCACCTAACTCTACCACATTTGAGATTCTAATTGAGGAAACAACCAGTTACATTTTCCTGTGGATATCCGGGTTGCACTTGGTGACGGTTTTCAGATGTACCCCAGTTTTATACTCCCTCGAGTATACAGTTGCATATACTCCTGAGAAGTTCACTCATTTACTGACTCTACCACATTTGAGAGTCTAATTGAGTCCCTACAGATGTTGAACACCTTCAGCTCCAGCAGTTCATCAACCCTTCTGAAACCTTATTCAGAATATTTGGTGCTCTTTTCCAGTGTATTAGTTATTGAAATCTATTATGGTATGACCATGATTAAATCCCAGCATTATGTCCCCTCTGGACCATTATGATGTACCAACAAATTTTTATGTATTATTCAGGTCCCCCTTCTTGGGCCTAATTGTTATGTATATATCTTGATACGAGCATGGGTATGCCCGCCTCGTCCATCATCAGAGATAATTCCTCATTCATTTTGAGGCCATGTATTTTTTCAGTTTTTGCAGCTTCCAAGGGACCATTGTTCCAGTCTCCAATCGATCTCTTCTCTTCTCCAAAACTCAAGAAAAAGACAAAATAACTATGATGTCTATCGGCCATACAATGAGCTCCTGCCCTCACACATCAGAGGGCAATCTGTTAACACCCAAAAAGTGCTCACTAGCTCATTCCCTTATTCACATGACCCATTTGTCCACTTTTTCCACCATTTGAGCCTCTAAAACCTTCAAAAGGTCACCAAAAAGAGCATAATACACCTTTTTCCCCTCAAAATATATATTTTTCCTCAAAAAACCCTAAAAAGCGTCCAAAATTCCCAAAAATCAATTAAAAGGGAATAATATTCAAAAAAGGAAAAAGAGGGAAAAAGAGACCTAAACCATGTTGGTCAATACCATTGGTTTCCTTAAACCATAATGGTATTCCCCATCACCAAAAAATTATAAAAAGGTGATAGGGGCTCCTCATTATTCATCCACATTTCATCCTATCCTTATACTGCCAAATTCCCTTTGAGAGTCGTTGCCTCCCATTTCAAGTTTGAAGATCCTGATTGAAGCATTGGAGAAGAAGAGACCATTGGACATTGGAGCTTCTCAACCTTGGAGCTGCTCAAAACTCACCATCCTCACCATTTGAGGTAATATAAAATCGAATTTTTTAAATTTCTTGTTTTTCTCATAGATTTTATTGCTTATGTTCTTAAATCTAGTTTTTTATTTTCTTTGCACATGTTAATGTTAGATCAAATTACATTAGTTTTTACATATCTTTATTGAGACTGCTGCTACTAGTTAGAAGGTGCATCCTTGCACATGCTTGGTTGAAAAACCAAGCAACAACGACCTCCCTGTAACATATGACTAACATGGCTAATTTCCTAAGTAACCTAATCCAAGATGGGGGCACCCCTACAACATGTTGTTGCATCTTGAGCGGCATACTCTCTATCTTGTAGGTAGGGCTATCATGAGTCAACTAACTCATTTTTCCCTCAATAGTCCTCAACATGTCGTCTGCACCACCTGGTGCGTTTTTTCATACATATGTCCTTGGATGTCCAGCAAGTCTTGTCGGCCCCACATCTGCATACATTACATTTTTTCAGTTACTCTTACTCATCATAAAAATCATATATATAAAAAGACATAAGTTTTTTATAAATTTTTCAAAAATAAAAACATTGTGGTACCTATCTCACCCCAGGTTTCCCCTGGAGGCAGCATGAGCTCTCGATCTCCTTGAAAATCCATCCCTGCATATGGAAGCTTCTCGATCGTCGGTACTTGGCGGCTCCACCACCCTAAATAGTCATCATCTGAGTATGATAAGATTGTTTCACCTCCACCCTGACGCAATAAGATATCACCCCACCAAGTCATCAATGGCTCGCGGAGGTTCAACGCTGGTAGATCCATCCCTCGACTTAGAGTGGGGACTCTCTCGAAGAATAAAGAACACAATATACTTCCATACCTGAAGTTTTTCTTTCTCCCTGTCTTGCATTCCGTCAATTGTTGCCTCATGTTGACTAGTATCCCTGAGCACCAGTCAAAGATGACATTCCTTAGGCATTCAACACCTATTTGCATATAGTTCCTCAAGGCCAAGTGTTGAGCTACACTCCCCCCGATCCTATTTATGGTACTTAGGATTACCTTTAGTGGGAAGCTAGCTATTTGGCCGATCGGGACTTTGATCCCACTTTTCTCGGTCCTAGCCACATAGTATGTGTTGATATAGAATTGGATAGAGAGTGCACCGACTCCCCTAAATGTGCCTTTGAGGTTGACTACCTCACCCTGTCGAGACAAACCGGTGATTAAGTAGATGTCCTCAATGGTAATTTCTAACATCTCACCTTGGATATTGAACACTTTGCGATCGACATCCCAATAGTTTACAATCATTTGGAGTAAGTGTGCTTGCACATGCATATTGGTTGTACGGAAGAACTTGAGAATCCCACACCTTCGTAATGCATTTAAAGTGAGTGTATCTCCCATGACCAACCTATCCGTGGCCTCATACTCTCTCTCCCTCCAAGTCAAAACCATCCTGCATCAATATTTTTCATTCATTTCATTAGTTTGAAGCTTTTTATTTTTTAAACAGCGCGTCACCCACAGGTTCACATCTTACACAGAGGTGAGTACCCACGACTCTACTTGAAGTGAACCTGCGCACATTTTCAATGCCCGCGAGTTTCACTCAGGCAGATCCGTGGGTACGAGGCCCTAAATTTTAAACTCACTAAAGAACTTCAAAAAATCATTAAAAATTTAAAATAATGAATGGAAATGCTTAAGAGGGTTGAGATTATCTACCTGCAAGTGACGGCATTTGGATTCGTTCCCCAGATTGCTCAGAATCAATGGTTGAAGTGAGCGGTCTTTTTCACCTTTTGCTCCAATCGTAAAATGTTTTGGTGAATTATGTTTCCATTTGAATCTATATATACAATTTCTTTTTAATCTTTACCCACTTTATATAGTTTTCAAAATTCTTTTTAACTTTATTTAATTATAAATGACCCTTTTTTGAGTTATTTTGATTAGATCAAGCTTGAAAAGATGTTCTCTCACCATCAGTTTCAAAAGGTAGTTATATAGAGGTTTGTTTTCTTTCTGACATACCAGTTTATCTTAACACTTTAATCTTTTATGTCACTTTTTTTTCATTTTGAAACTCCTTTGTACACTTTGAACTAACATTTCATGCTATCGATTAATGTTGTTTCTAGTTGCAGTCCGTCCGTCACTTGACAGATCAAGAAACTTATACTATGTACATTATTTTTACCTAAGATTAAGTTTCCATGGTCTGATAGAGTTCTTTCATGCTCTTTTTAGACTAAATAGAAAAAGATTTCCAAGCATACTTGTCTTGTTTAGACACGTTAAAGGACTTGAACAATCATCCACTTTTATATAAGTTTACCCCTTTTCTGGATCTTTGTGGATTATTACAAAAAAGGTATACTCTAGTCATGCTTTGCTAGAAGAGTTCTCTTTCACATCATTTTACACTTTTTCGGGTGAGGAGACTAACTATACGAAAAAATGACCCCTTTGGAGTATTCTTTAGTATTTTCAGACTCTCGAGATATTTAAATACCAGCAAGCATTCACCAAATCAGGCTCGATGTGAAATCCACAAGAGGGTCTATAGAGTTCTTGTTTAAGTTTTTTAGACTCTTTAAATATGAAAACACCGGCGAGCATATACCAACTAGGGATCGATATCGAAATCCATGAGTAGTTGTATGGAGTTATTGTTTAATTTTTTCAAACTCCTTAAATATTAAAACACCGGAGAGCAAAAACAGATCCAGGCTCGATAATAAAATCCACGAATCTATAAACTATCGAGTACTAGTCTATCTCTTCTTCAAACTCGTTAAAACATGAATAAGGTCTTGAGTTTCCCTTCCATGTACTCATTAAATTACACATGGTTGGACTTATACCAAGCATTCTTCTCTCTCTTCTTTGATCTTGTTTCAAAAATGAAGAAGGACTATTGAGGTTGATTTCTTGGACTCATTAAAACTAACAAGAAGAATACTATCGAGCTTTCTTTTCCACCTTTTCATGCTCGTTAAAATTAAGAAAAGACATTCTTTAACAAAAAGAGAAAAGGGAAGGGAAGAGTGTTAAATATTTTTCAATGTAATGGCAGCAAGTCACTTATGTCCTTGAACAAAGCACCTTTTTTAGTCTATCAAACAAAGTTGGGTTCTAGTTTTGGCCTTAGGATAAACCTGATCTCAGGGTTTTTACTCCTCTGATTTATTACTCTTCCAATTATATGGAGAATATGTTAATGTCTCCTACATTGCATATTTATATCATGGTCCCTTTGTCTTCAAAGCTTCCTAAGTCACTCTTGTGTCGTGCTCATTGTTCAAGAAATACAACTTGTGTCGTCCATTCTGCATTTTCCCTGACCTCATGTGTCGGCCTTTCCTTGGTGTCAGTATATTTCATCATGTAGTCAATCCTACTCCATATCAGATCAAACTTTTGATTGTATCTCATTTTGGATGATGGAGGATTCCTTAAGGCCTCCCTTCCAACAAACTTCTTCCCATTGACTTCAACTCATCTTAATCTGGGAATGAAGTTTAGAGTTTTCGGTAGTACCTTGGGAGTTGCATTCATCAGTGGCAATTTCCATTGTTATTGAGAAGTGGGAATACATCAATGCCTCCTACTCGATGGATTCTTCAATTGTTCAACTTCAAGGCCCCTTATTCACACTTGTTAGAATGTACTAGGTACCTTGGACCCCATTTTCATTACTGGCGGGTTCCCTCATGTTTGTTAACAGTCCACGTCAATGGTCGGTAATCAAACAGTGTCCTCCATGTTTGACCTCAACTCATTTATTCGCATGGTTAGGACTCGTACCTTGAGACGGTTTAGATGAAGACCTTGGGCATATAATAGCATCATCATTTTTTGTTATTTCCCAAGCTGCGCAAGACTGAGCCAAACCCATTTTTTGGCTCTTGATGAGACACAGATCCAGTTTGTTGTTATGGCTATGATCTCTTGTTTTGACATAGATCCATGCTTGTATTCTAGTGGCCATGCTATATACATCTCTTTGCTATGTATTGGATATCATGTTCTACCATTCTGAAAATATCCTGATATCAATATTGTACTTAATGACTGACCTTGTTCTATTTCAGGTACTGTTGGTGATCTCATCCTGTGGTTTCCTTGCTCCTCATCTTCATGTATTGTAATGCATTTTTTCCATCGTTTCCCTCTGAACTCATACATTAGGGGGAATCTATTATCGGTCAAAATAGCACTTCTCCGTTTGTGACCACATTTCCCTGTTGATCACACAAAAGGAAACTATGGATGGAAGAGCTTGATTGACCTTACATGACTTAGAGATGAGCCTTGAAGTCCTTTCCTCAAAACATATTTTTTTTTCCTACTTTAGAGCATAATCACGACTCTTATACTTTCCAACACGTGGGTTAGCTGCGGGTGTTTACACTGACAACCCGCGGGTATCTTTTGAAAAGTTTCACCCGCTAGATGCAAGTTAGGATAGTTGCGAGTCACTCACTGGTTGTCCTATGTCATAGTCGCGGGTATCTTAAGAAAACTCGAAAAAATATATAAAAACACTAACTATGTATTAGTTTTGGGATTTATTCCAACTTCCTCAACTATCTATGCCAACCACCCTTCAAACTTATCCTCCTACTCTTGCCATAAATACAAAAGGAAGGCCTTGGAGAAGGGGAGCCTACTTTTGGTAATGTCATGCTGGAGGAATTATCACTCAAGAGAGAGGAGCAAGAAATCAGGGTCTGGTTACGACAGTGCTTTCTGTAGGTAGGTATAATTTATGTACTTGCCCCATGCATTAATAAAGATAAGATATTCTTCCTTTCTAAAATATGATTTGTTCATGTATGTTGCAAATCTGATTACAAGTTGATGTTTTATGTTATTGTAAATGTCAATCTATTTATTTGTAGTCAAATTGGTTTAAGGAAGGTTTGGGGTTGTTTTGCAGGTTGTTGCATTGAAGAGAAAAGGAGGAGAAAGGCTTGGATCAACCTTCTAAATAAGGTACACATCCTTCTAACCCTAATCTCTTTGCTTAGTAAATGTATTTGCAGAACATTGTATGTCTGTCTTTCTACATCATTATGTTGGTAGTCACTCCCCTACTATAGGATACTTTCCCTAACAACAACAGGTGATGCTCTTCAATCCCATGTCAATTGATGAAGACTATGTACAAGAAAAATACCTGGGAAACATAGGCCAAAAGAAAGGATAGTTTCATGTCCACAAATTTTGCTACGGTCCATGGGGATGATTTTAGCCTAAGTCACCTAGGCATTAATTAATTAATTAATGGATGGATGAAGAAATTGACTAAAGGAATATGCCTAAGGGTGAATTTGGGGAATTAAATGGATAAGGTGTCCCCCCATGAAGTTATTAACCCCTAAAATAAGTGCTAAGGTGATTTATTAATTAATTGGGGAATTTTGAGTCAGGCTTATTAGTTTAATTAAATAATTAATGGTTTTGAATTTTGGAGAAGGAATTAATTAATTTTATTAATTATCCTCATTTATTAATATTTTGGCAAGTGGATGATGTGTACAAGGAAAGGAGGGCACAATAGGGTGAAGGTGGACCTCACTCACCCAAGTCAATAAGATAGAAACATCTATGTGTTAGCCAAAAGCAAGAAAGAAAAAAAAAAGGAAAAAGATGGAGAAAAACAGGGAAAAGCAGAAAGCTGGAAAGTTTAAAAGATGGAAAGATAAGGAAGTTGTTAGTTGGAAAAAGGAAGGAAACATCTAAGGCAAGGAAAGGCACCCTTTCTAATTCAGTGAGGAAACACAAAGCAAGCAAGTCAGGAAAAGAAAGAAAGGTTTCCTTCTCTCAAAGAATTCTCCCTCCCTCTATCACACGTGTAGGTTATAACAGAAGATTAAATAAGGTTAAAATTCTGATTCGACCATAGAATTAAATAAGTCATAACAGATCTATTTCAGTCATAAAAATAGAGCATTATTTCGTTTAGTGAGTTTTACCCTTCTTTGACCCTAAACTAGCTCAATGGGCATCATTTATTGCTTAGTTTTAGTAAAAATATTAGTATGTTTAACCATTAATGTATTTATCTATTATAATGCTTTTGTATGGTCAATATATCAGTAATTAACATTCCCATGCTCTGCTCATAAGCTTTTGGAATCATTTCAGGCTATTTGGAAGGCCTGAAATTTCTCCTTCGTCGCAGTCCTGACTAGCTAGTTTTGGCCAACACTCTTCCAAACCTTTCCAAATTCACTGTTACATTATCCCAGTGCATCCCGCGAGTTAATATACCGTTAAACCTCTGCCACTAACTTTGAGGAACCCCGCCTAGTCTAGTATGCATATGCCATATGCCCGGGAAGCCTCGAAGTAAGAAACAGTCCCACACTGTTGTTGAAAAGTGAATGGCTCGGGTACTTAGTGCATAGGATGCACTACACATTTCAGTCTTATCCTATTGCTTCACCCTTCCCCATACAAATTCCAGAACTGAAATTCCATCTTACCATCCTCACTTCTTTTTTTAGTCCCCCTCACTTACACCCTACTCAATTTAATAAAAATTGCTTAAAACAATTACTAGTAAAATTTTATTAAAATTCTGAGTTGGAGATAATATCTTGGTCAATATTGGCTAGTATATTATAGATAGACAAGTAATTCAAAAAAAAAATATATCCAATATTTTACCAAGGAGGGGAAGAGAAAGGATAAGAAGAATACAACCATGACACATTATTTCAAAGCATCTGAAAAAACACTATAACTATTGCAACATTGATGGCTACACTAAGCACAAGCATTGGAAGTTACATCTTGAGCTAAACCCAGGGAACCATAAGAAGGATACCAAGAAGAAGAACCTTCTAGCCCAGAGTCAAGCAAGGAGTTATAAAGTATCTCGGAGGTGGATGAGAAAATGATTAGTATGAAAATGTAGAAGGAGGTGAATCTGGGTATCCTTCACCCTAAGGAAGAGAAATAAATAACAAAACTATTCCACGTCAAGATCCAAGTCAAGAAGACCAAGATCGACACTTTATTCGATTCTGGTTCATAGGAAAACATCATAGTAGTTAAGATTGGATTGGAAGTACATGATCATCCTAGTCCCTACCTATTAGGATGGGTAAATAAGGATGAAAAACTTAGATTCATGAAACATTGCAAGATCAAGTATCCCATAAGTGTAGAGTATATTGATGAAGTGGAGGTAGATGTAATTACCCCTTGATGTTTGTGGTGTAGTGTTTGGAATCCACTATATGTATATGAAGGATGCAATCTTTACAAGGAGATCCAACCAATACTACTTGATCAAGGATGGGAAAATATTCATCATCAATGCACACAAAGTTAAATCGAATATCTCTCTAGTAAGTCCCAACCAAGTGAAAAAGTCGATCAGTTAAAGTAGGAACTTTGTATTGTTTTTCTTAATATAAAATGATCAAGAAAGTGAATTGGAAAAAGTGAATTGATCCCTCGAGGGATGTACCAAATAGAAGAAACACCAGTTCAAGATCCTTTTGTAGGAATATAGAGAAGTGTTTCAAGAGCCTAAGGGGATACCTCCTAAGAGGGAGGTGGAGCACGAGATACAACTATTTCCATATTCTCCATTGTCGAACAACGAACTATACAGGTAGTATGTTGTAGAAGTAGATGAATTCAAGAAACAGTTGCAATTTTTCTTGGAGTAGGGCATGATCTGACCAATCACCTCACCTTGTGGGTCACCTTTCATGATATTACTCAAGAAGGATGGGACTTGGAGGATGTGCATTGAATACAAAGCATTGAACAAGATCATACTTAAGAATTGATACCCACTTCCCAAGATCAATGATTTGTTGGACCAATTGAGGCATTCCAAGTACTTCACCAATTTGGATCTCAAATCGGGATACCACCAGGTGCAAGTGAAGGAAGAAGGAACCTCAAAGACCACCTTCAAGACTAGGAAAGCTCTATATGAATGGTTAGTAATTATGTTTGGTTTATGCAATTCACCAACTACATTTATGTGTTTGGTGAATGATTTACTACTCCCTTTCTTAGATTCAATTTTTATAGTATATCTAGATGACTTATTGGTTTATATTCCTACCTGGGAAGAGCATATCTCACATCTCAAGCAAGTGTTGGAGACCTTGAAAAAACATCGACTATTGGAAAACCTTAAGAGTGTGATTTTTTGTTCAGTAGTCCTCGGTGTAGTTGGGGTATGTGATTGGTGGAGGAGAAATTAAGATTGATCCTTCAAAGATGGAGGCCATCACTAAGCATCCTACTCCTACAAATGTCATTGAATTTATGATTTTTTGGGTGGCAGAACAATACCTTCGAAATTTAATAGCTTTCTTTTCAGGTGTGGTTGCACCTCTCCATGCCATAACAACCAATAGTATGAAGATCCAGTGGGGGAAGAATCAACATAAATACTTTGAAGAGATCAAGAGAAATATCATTCATGCATCAGTCCTTGCACTACCTAATTTGAAAAATAATTTCAAAGGGGATACAAATGCAAGCGGGTATGCTATGGGAGCAGTATTGATGCAAGTAGGGAGGCCAGTAGAGTCTTGAACTAACCTACATATCATAAGTAAATCTATACCTTTTTCAATTTGTTAGGAAGTGGAAGCGCTATCTTATGGAAAAGGAGACCATCATTCATACTAATCACCCATTGTTATAGTATTTGTAGGCCCATATCAAGCTACAACATATAAGTTGATGGGATTCTTACAACAATTCCATTTAATCATTAAGTATAAGAAGGGAAGCATAAAAAAGCTGGAAGATGTGCTCTCAAGGCCACATATAACCAAGATTACAACTTTGGGAACTCTTATGCACATGGAACCTTCTACCCATGATGCATACAAGGAGGAATACATAGAAGATGAGTACTTCAAGGAGGTATTTCAGCAACTACAAGGCCAGTTCCATGTAGAAGAAGGTGACAACAAGGCTCACTATCATATCCAAGATGTGTTACTCTATAAGTTGGAAAATCTCTGTGCTCCTAAAGGATAGAGATTTCAGCTTATTAGAGAGGCACACACCTCCAAAGTTGCAGGGCATTTTTGTGTAGGGAATATAGTCACAAAATTACAGAGGTATGTTTACTGGCCTAGAATGCAAGAATATGTGGCTCAATTTATCAAATGATGCATACTTTATTGTACAAGCAAGCCCAATAATAGGAAGCAATGTCTGTACTATCCCTTACCTATTCTTACAATACCATGGAAGATAATCTCCATGGATTTTGTGGGTGGTTTACCAACCACTAGGAAAGGATTTAGTAAGATGTGCATTATTATGCCTTGTAAAAAATTCCATCAGAGGAAAGGAAGCAACAAACATGTTCTTTGAATAGGTCTGGGTGCACTTTGGGATACCCAAGAGCATCATCTTAGATAGGAATACTAGATTTCTCAATGAATTCTGAACTACACTTTGGGAGAAAATGGACATGATGTTGAAGATATCTACAACATTCCATCCACAAATAGATAGGAAAACAGGATTAGTCAATTAGAATTTGGTGTCACTTTTGAGGGGTTACAATCAAAATCATCAGAATACTTGAGATGAAAGTTTGATTTATATTCAACACTCCTATAACAAAGAACTCCACACTTCCATTTGTAAGTTGTCTTTTGAAACTTGTTTTGGATACCTTCCACTTTCACCTCTAGATGTTGTATATGGACATAAAGGGGGAGTGGGGGAAGATACCACAGCTGAAGCATCAAGAGATAAAAAAAATCATTGATAATATTAGGCATATCCATTTTCAAGTATAGGAAGCATTGAAGAAGTCACAAGAAAAGTACAAGGCCAGGAATGACCAACATAGGGTAGAAAAATTATTCAAAGTGGGAGACAAAGTATGGTTACACCTAAACAAGGAAATATTATAGGGTCTTGGAAAGAAGATCAAGGCAATGAGGTATGGCATGTTGAGGTATCGGAGAAGGTTGGAGATAACACCTATAGACTCAATCTACCCACATACATGCACATTTACTCTGTAGTGAATGTGAAAAATATGAAAGTATGTGAAATTTCCATGTTGGATGAGAAACCTTAGCAAGTCTTGCCTTCAGTAGAGGACTTATCACCAGAGGCTTAGAAAAAGTTATCCAAAGACATAGTGTTACGGAAGAAGTCCAGAATTACCAGGAATGTACAATATGAACTCTAGTAGGTGGGGTTAAAATCAAAACTTCCATGAAAGGATAAATGGTACTCCAAGAAGAATGTATAGGAAAAATTTCCCCACCTAATTCAGTAAAATATTTTAGGGACCAAAAGCTTCCCAAAATGGGGAGGTGTGATCTGAAATGGATCAATATATACTTTTTCACCTATTTGGATCTTTTGTGCTTGGAAAATTGGATGAATTGGCTTGTAGGGCCCATTTTAGGGGTAAGCCCCACTTTTAAAGTTTGTGGTAAAAAATCGTCTAAAAAATTCTAAGTCCATTTTGTGTGATTAAATGACACTTTTTTCTCAAACCAATATGTCATATTCTACACACCGAGACCTTTCCAACAGTTTAAAAATCACCTCAAATGGAGTTTGTATGAAGAAGATATGTCTCTTGCAAGTTGATCAATCTAGTTGACCACCGTGGTACCGAGTGGATTCCACATTAGCTCTCATTTCTGATTCATGTGTATCTAGTCATGTGTGTACTTTTAAGAACATTCTAGAAGGTCCAAAATTCTAACTCTAATCAGGATTTGGGGCATGCAAAACCCTAAAATTAACCCTAGGTGGCTATCGAGCCATGTTAAATACTGAATCATTAGGAGAAGAAGGGGTTCCATTCTTTTGATGTTATGTATTGTTCCATATTTGAGCAACAAGATGGGAGTGGATAGTAGAGTAGAACATAGGAAATAGGAGATCATGTATTAGCCATTATGATCACAAAGTCATAGTTAACACCATAGAGAGTACCACATTCTTTGTATTTGTACTACTTGTTGGAGAAGAAAATATCAAAGCATAGTCCTCATTTGTAGTTGGGTTTTTCCCATAGTGGGTTTTCCCAGGGTATATCTTCTGTGATTTTTGTGGATTGTGTATTTATTTTCTCTAGTTATTTTCCTTTCAGTTCCAGTTATTTAATAAATTGATAAAAAAATAACTAAGTTGTAAGATCCATTGTGACAAGTTATTATAGTGAAATATCCATGGGAGTTTATGGATAACCAACATAACCCTTCAAGATCATAACATTGTGACCATGCCCTTCACAAATTTCCTAATGTGACATAACCATTTAGTACCTAACAATTTGACATAAGTCAACATTGATGGTCATTAACAAGATTCAACCATGGTCAAGCATCATCAGCCATGGTGTAGAAATTTGATATAAGTAAACTAAGATGAATTTTGCATTCAATATGACAAGCGACGGTCATTACAATCCAACCCTTGAGGAAGATTGCAATGTGACATCACCATTTAGGACCATATCAATTCGATATAACCCAATGCATTAATGTTGTAATGTGATAATATTTTCAACTCAACTTCTTCATGTCACAACGTGATATAATGCTAAATTCAACCTCTTTACCAAAGTTAATAATCCTCAACAATAATGAACATGGTCAGTCTTGGTCAACATTATTCGACCATGGTCAACCATAGTCAAAATGATTAACCATTTGTATGAATTCTCAAACATAGTTATCCATGGTCAACCATAGCTAGCCATAATAATCCATCTTAACAAAATTCAACAATGGAGAAGGAACCATAGTTAACCATAGTCATTCAAGTCAACCATAGTCAAACAAGGTCAACCATAGTCAAACATGGTCAACCATAGTTAAACATAATTGTTCATAGTCATCCAAAGTTAAGCATAATCAAGCATAGTTTACCATATTCAAGCCAGAAGCATCATCAAACAACCTCTACGACAGTTAACCATAAGTAAACACAAATCCAAAGTCAATTCTACTTAACCATGTCAAACAAGGTCAAACAAAGTGAACCATAATCAAACACAATTCAACTATGGTCAACCATGTTCAAACAATGCTTAAACATGGTCAACCATCATCAACAATCCTTAAGCATTGTTAAACCATACTCAATCATGGTCAACCACAATCAAACATAGTTAACCATGGACAACCCTATTCAACCATGATAAACCAAAGTCAAACGCAGTCAACCACACTTAACTATAACCAAACATGGTCAATCACATTATTAACCATAATCAAATATGGCCAACCACATGATTAACCATAGTCAATTATTATATATTTGGTTAATGATTATCAACCATAGTCAATCATGGTCATTATTTTTAATTATTGACATTTTATATTTAAAATATTTTTTAAATTTTTTAATAATATAATATTATTACAATTTATATAACCAATGATTAATATTAATATATTAAAAAATAAATATATTTATAATTAGGAGTTGTCTAAAAGTTCGATGATTTGGCTTGGACAGGGGCTTTTGACTCGAATCCAACGTTTTTTATTTTGCAAAATATAAAATTAATTGTCTTTCAAGGGCCATTTTGATGGTAGAAACAAATTCAACACCATAAAAAACGCCTCGGGCACCCAAAATTTTAGAGTTTGAGAGTTCTAACAAGGATTTTTAAAAATTTATGTCAGATTGTTTCAAAATCATGCAGGAAAAATCAAATTGTTCCGTTTGAAATCGTATAAATTTTATACTATGCATTTATATTTATGTTTATTATTTGTTACATAAATATTTTTAATCATTGTTAAAATATTTCTAAAATTTTTTAATAACATTAAACTATTACAATTTAAAAACTTTTCATAATATTAAAGTATTACAATTTATATAATCAATGATTAATATTAATAGAATTGGATTGGATTCTAATTATGTTTATTACTTATTCAAGGGAGATACGACAAACTCACTTTGTTGTGATCTACGCAATAAACACAGTTCTACCTAGACCTTTTTGCAACAAACTTATTTGGCTTGAACTACTTAGCAAAACCTTCAACACCTCCACAATATTATTTACTGTGACATGAAAAACATTATTCACTATGTGAAGGCATAAGTGAATGTTATGTCCCCTCATTGGTGATCATTCTAATTTTATTTTATCCTAAGTTTCAAATGCACTTGGTAGAATTAAAATTTATTAATTAGATATTTTTATTTTAGAATAAAGTCAATAATGCTCCACAAGTGTGCCTTAGAGGATAAGGTTGACTAAGAGTTAACTTGCAAGACAAGAAAATATAAAGCATTCAAACCAAGAAAGGAAGGACAAAGGCAGAAAAGCAAAACAAAAGCAAGACAAAAGCAGAAAAGCTAGACAAAAGAAGAAAGGGAGGACAAAAGCACAAAAGCATGACAAAAGCAAAAAATAAGGACAAAAGCATGACAAAAGAAGAAAAGAAAGAAAAAGCAGGACAAAGCAAAAAAGCAGGATAAGGCATAAAAGCATAAAAAAGAAGGACAAAGAGAAAAGTAGGACAAGGCAGAAAAGCAAGGAAAAGCAGGATAGAAAACCAAAAGTGGGAAAATAAAAACAAAACGAATAATAAAAACAGAAAGAAAAGGAAAACTCAGAAAGAAAAGCAAAGCGAATCAAAGAAAAGAACAAATCAAGGAAAAAACTAAAGAAGAAAGCAAAGCAAAGTAGAAAGCAAGGAAAAAGCTAAAGTAGAAAGCAAGGAAAAAGATAAAGAAGAAATAAAATCAACCTTATCCACTCCATGAGGGTGTATTAGCCTATCTTACTTGCTCAAAAATTCACCTAAATCTATAAAATGAGGGTTACAAATCCATTTAACATCTTTTTTTAGTTTGAGTATTGGTATGAGAGCAATTGTGCCTCATAGACTTGGGAGATGTACCCCTGGTCCAAGTTTGGTGATGTGCCCCTGCTTCTTGTGATAGGATGATGGTATTCAATGATTATCATTGATTTTTATTGTAGTTAATATAGCTGATCCAAGGCTGGGTCGAATTTCAAAAAATCATCATGAAGTTTATGGTTCAAATCTCAAAGATTCTTGTTGATTTCCAATGCTAGATTGTTGTGTTGAAGAGGAGAGGATTTTTTGTACTATTTTGAGAAGAATCTTAGATCATATAATATTTAATTACAGTAATAATGAACATATTATATCATTTATATCATTTAATATTGCATAAGTATGAAATATTCTGAGTTTTCTCCACCCCTTCTAGATTTTCCTAGAATTTGACTAGTTTTCAGAATACATGTGATAAATGAATGAGAATAGATCGAAATGAGTTGATTTATGTTCATGATGTTAATTAATATGTTAAATGACCCAATAAATTTCTAATATAATAAATTTGTGATCCTTCATTGACTGTTTGGGAATTCCTGAAATTAACTAGTTGTGCAATCCTGAAATGTCATTTTGCTTGTATCTTTGTGAATCTTTCTCAGAACTTATTCAAAATTTATGGAGCGACCTATGACTGTATATTTACTAATATTTCATGTTTATTATCCTCCCTGAGTCAAAACCCTTCATCCATATCTTCCAGTCATTGTATAGTTGAAGTACTAGTTTGCATATGCTGGGGTTCCTAGGAGCATTATAGTAGATTTTAGCCATACTGATTTACAACCATCAATGGTCCCAGTTATTTTTTTCAAATTTACTTTCATCCATCAAATTATTCCTTCCATCCAGAGTGTTGATCTTGCCAATCTCCAGTAAAACTAGTCTTTGAATTCATTGCTTTTAACCGAGTCTAGTAGGAGTTAGAGTTAGTTAATCGTCAGCCCTTGTTGGTACATTACAGTGGTCTCAGAGAAATTTCCTTTTCTCATCTTGTGGAAATTAAATATCAGATGAAGAAATATCTCATAAACTATCTTCAAGGTGCAGCTATAAAACTAGATACAATCATGGAAGATGAAGGCTTTGAGTTATACGAGGAAGAAGAAATCATTTACATTGATGGATGCCTACCAAGAGATGATGATGGTTACATTTGTGATCATATGTATAGTGAAGGCCAATGGGATGAAACCTTCGATGGCTAATCCAAAAAAATATTTAGAAAAAATAATATTTGTATGTGAAAACTTGTCCCACCACTACCAGGAGCATTTGGCCTAGAGAAAAGAGATTTGTAAAGCCATTTCCTTCAAAGATTATTTTTACTGCAGATTTGGATTTGAGCCCAAATATGTAGATGAGGATTCTTTTGAGAGTAGAAAACCATACATGGAGACACCAAGTTTTTCTACTACCCCATGCAAATAAGAAGAAAGAGGAATCGAAAGTGAAGTCCCATTGGATGCCATTGTTTCTTGCATGAAGAGACTTTTCGGATTCTCTTAAAACAAAGTCTCCAATAATATTGATTCTAAGGTTACCAAGGATAAATATGCATAATCTATATTGAAGGAGTGAAAGCATAGTAACAATCAACCATCAAAGGAGAGGAGCAGCGATCTTCCAAACGAAGAGCCTTGTGGTTCCTCTCATGAATGCATTGACAAAGAAAAACAAGACTTCAAGATAAGAAACAAAGTTAAATCTGATTTTTGTAGCAGCAAATCCTTCTTGCATTAATTTGAAGAATATCCCATTGAGTTAATCACTAAAGAGTTTGAGGAACACCCCAAGAGGGTAGTCCAAGCCACCATGCAAGAGTTTTTTCACAGAAATGAGATTGAATCCAATCATGGACACCCAATATTATTTGTTGGTGAGTTTGAGATCCCTACAAGGGATATGGAAGATGATATTGGTAGACGAAAAAACACTTGTGGAGAATATTTGGAGGAAGATAAAAGATCAACCCTTTAAGCATTCTCAAAACATTATTATGGAGGAAAAAGACAACTACACTCTAGTTGAGACTGAACCTGGAGATTTGGTGGAGGAGCGCACCATCACCAATCTATCTCATGAAGAGATAGAGGTGTCACAAAGGTATTACAACCATTATGATTTTTGCATTAACCAAATTCCTTTGTATCATCTTGATAGGGAAGCCACCTCTGGTGAGAAGGTTGGCAAAAAATATCCTTCCAGTGTTGAGATCCAAATTTTTGAGAAGGTTGAATTTTTAGAAGAGAGTTTGCATAATTCTCAAGATATGCATGAGCACACATGTGATCAGATGTGTGTGGCTAATAGTTCACATGACATTGTGGAGCATCATCATGTCTGAGGTAAACTTAAGGAGTCTTCAAATTTACAAGTGCTTAAAGAAAGCATTGGCTTGTAGGATGATTGCCAGGCACCTGTTTCACTACCGAGAGATTATGAACCTCTTTCATGTAAGGAAGGATTATCCCTGATGAAGGTGGTTTAATACATCCCATTTTTACTAGCAATAAAAGAATCCTATTCATCATTGAATTGGATGGATAGCTACCTCACCGAGATGGATACCCAAGATTGTGCAAGACTAGCTAACATTGGTAAGAGTTATTTTTGCATTAGTGATATTCGATCTACTGTTGCATTTAAGTTTGTTATGTTCAATGAGCAGAATCCAAGGCATCTATGGTTGCAATATGATTCTTTCCATACATTTCCATTCATACCTTGGAGGAAAAATTACATAGCATATGAGGAGTTATCTCTTGGCATGATATTCATAGTGAATCATGATGACATTGCCAGGGCTACTGAGGGCCTCATCACAATTCAAGGCACAAGTATGGACTACTTACATCAAATTGAGGTCCGATGGAAGTCACTAGAAAAACATGAGAAGGTTATTGAATACCTTCCACTAGGTATACCACCTGACAAGGTGAATAAGCATAAGGATGAATTGAGGATGGATGTACAATCCATCAATATCTTTCATTACAAGCATTTGAAAAGGTTCAAGGAAGAAGACATGTGGAGGCTAGTATTCAAGTACCATTGTGGGCACATTGCGTTCCTATTCATGCTCCTTGGAGTGAATTATACACCTACTACATTTCATCCTTCCATGTACACCATGGTAGATGAACAAATTTGTACGTATGTATCCCAATTTTCTAATTATATGTTTGTTTGCAGCAAGGTTCGGAAACTTAGAATGCTTGGATATTGTGCTAAACCTTATGGAATAATTATCCTTCCATGAAAATGGATCCAAGTATGTGAGGGAATATATTTATATCATTAATATTAAGCATATGGATGTGCAAGTTAGTACCAACTTTCCTGATGGGATGATTTGGGATACTCATGGTGGACCAAGTTCAAGAAGCAACACAAGAGGCTTCTTTAGCTTCTCACAAGTGAGAATTAAGGTAAAAGTTTCTTGCTAGATAGGAGAGGCTGAAATGATGGTTCAAGAGATTATGGGAATGAGGCTTGGGTTCCTCATACTTGCACTACCAATTTCCACTCACCTATTCGGACTACAATGGGGTGTCGCAAAAGAAGGCATAGACAAAAATTTGTTGGAGATTGGGAACACCAATGCTTTTGAAAGAAGAAGGTTTCATCCATATGAGAAGCATGACATCATGACATCCATCATGCATGCTATGGCATGGTTCAAATAAGTTTTTATGGAAGATTTTATGGGGGATTCCCATGATTTGTTCCGAGATTAAAAAAAAAAAAAAAAAAAAAAAAAAATCCTTAAATGGGGAGTAAAGGTCCAATAAAAGTTCACCCAGACATGCAAGCATATCAATAGGTTCAAAAGTGAGCTTAGAAAGCACATGAAGGAATATCTTGCATCAAGATTTACCAATATTTATTTGAATCCAATTGCATTCAAGCTACCCTGGGAAAGGAAGAGGAATGGATGGGATAAGGACAAGTTTTTCCTCAAGTTTGATCTCCACCTCTATTAACACCAATTTCAGAAAAATGAAGAATTCCAATCTGACTATTCAATACTTTTGAGCATGAGCACTAGTTTATTTGGGACACTTGAAGCATTCCACGAGCAAATTGGTAAGCACGTGTTTATTCTTTTGGATGGCATGTGGGACCACTATAGGTCATTGGAGAAATATTCTCCTAGTTTGGGGGTTGCATGGCATGCTTGGAAATAATTTACATTGTTTGAGTGTCAAGTTTGAGGGATAAAGAAAATGTATTTCAATATCATGCTTAAGAAAGATGAAGCTGATGTCTACATGGAGAGGGTTCACTCCACCCTTATTTGTTCCATCCCCAAATAAGTGCACAAGAGATTGCAACTCTATGAGAAGCATTATCCACATCATAAAAGGGATATGCAAGCCCATATGTGTGCATTTGTTGAATGCATATTTGAGGGTGAGATTGAACTCAATGAATGGGAGCAAAAATGGTTTGCATATGATTCAATGGATGGGATGATTCAGGAAGAACCGCATATGACACCCATCCACTTTAAAGACCCTATCCACTTAGTGTCTGAGTCAATTTTAAAGAAGGATATTTTGGGAGTTTTCATGTTCCACTCTTAGTTAGTTACCATGATTGTTTGGAGCCTCACATGAGGGTGAGTAAGAGGTTTCCATGGAGGAGCTCCAAAGAAGATGCATTGGAACATGAAGAGGAATGCATTCATATGCCAACACCATGTGATGGAGTATAATTTCTTGGTTGGCCATATTGTTCGGCAACAACAGTTTGGTGGCAGTGTACAAGTTTATCAACCCCATGTTTTTTTCATTGCTTGAGGACAAGCAATCTTGGGATGGGAGTACTATCATGTCCCCTCATTGGTGATCATTGGATTGAGTTCCTAACCCAATCAATCCCTTGGGTTGAGGATAAAATCCCATTTACTTGGGGTTAATTTTGAGATTAAGGCATCAATTAGTTAGGAAGTCTAATTTTCTTTTATCCTAAGTTTGAAATGCACTTGGTAGAATTAAATTTTATTAATTAGATATTTTTATTTTAGAATAAAGTGGATAATGCTCCAAAAGTGTGCCTTAGAGGATAAGGTTGACTAAGAGTTAACTTGCAAGACAAGAAAAGATAAAGCAATCAAAGCAAGAAAGGTAGGACAAAGGCAAAAAAAAGGGCAAAAGCATAAAAGTAGGACAAAAGAAGGACAAAAGCAGAAAAACAAGAAAAAGTAGGCCAAAGCAAAAAAGTAGGATAAGGAAGAAAAGCAAAAAAAAGCAGGACAAAGCATAAAAGCAGGACAAGGCAGAAAAGCAGGAAAAAGAAGGATAAAAAAGCAAAAGCAGGAAAATCAAAAGCAAAAGAAAAAGAAAAAGCAAAAGTAGAAAGCAAAGCAAGGAAAAAGCTAAAGCAAAAAGAAAAGAAACCTTATCCACTCCATGAGGGAACCTTAGCCTATATTACTTGATAAGAAATTCACCTAAATATATAAAAGGAGGGTTACAACTCCATTTCACATCTTTTGTTAGTTTGAGTATTTGTATGAGAGCAATTATTCCTCAGGGAATTGGGAGATGTGCCCCTAATCCAAGATGGGTGATGTGCCCCTACTTCCTATGAAAGGATGATGGTATTCATACATTATCATTTAGTTTTATTTCATGTCTTGTAGCTGATCCAAGGCTGGGTCGAATTTCAAAAAAACCATCATCAATTCTATGGTTCGAATCTCAGAGCTTCTTGTTGATTTCCAGTGCTAGATTGTTGTGTTGAAGCGGAGAGGATGTTTTCTAATATTTTGAGAATCCTATTGTCTCATACCATATTTAGTTACAATAATAATTAACCTTTCATATCATTTATATCATTTAATATTGCATAAGTCTGAAATATTCTGAGTTTTCTCCACCCCTTCTAGATTTTCCTAGAATTTGACTAGTTTTTCATAATACATGTGATAAATGAATGAGAATAGATACAAATGAGTTGATTTATATTTCTGATTTTAATTAATATGTTAAATTACCCAATCAATGTATGATATAAGAAATTCATGATCCTTCATTGACTGTTTGGGAGTTCCTGAAATTAACTAGTTCTGCAATCCTGGAATGTCATTTTGCTTGTATCTTTGTGAATGTTTATCAGAACTTCCTCAAACTTTATGGAGAGACATATGGATGTATATTGAATTATATTTCATGTTTATTAGACTCCCTAAGTAATAAACCTTCATCCATAGCTCCCAGTCACTGTATAGTTGAAGTATTAGTTTGCATATGTTGGGGTGCCTAGGAGCATTGTAGTAGATTGCATCCCTGCTGATTTCAAACCATAAATGGTCCTATTATTCTTTGTGAAAAGGTACTTTCAGCCATAAAATTCTTCCTTCCATCCAGAATGTTGATCTTGCCAATCTCCAGTAAAACTAGTCCTTGAATTCATTGTTTTTAGTTGAGTCTAATAGGAGTTAGATTTAGTGTATCATCAGTCCTTGTTGGTACATTATAGGGAAACCTTCGACACAATGCATAAATAACTTAACAAAAGATATTTTCCATAAAGTATTAATTTACTTTGATATTTTTATCTCTTCAAAAGAAAATTATGCGCGATATTGACACTTCCTAATAGCAAAGAATTAAATGGAGCTTGTGTCGAAGTTACTCCACGGTAATAATGATTTTACAAAGTGAAATACTCAATGGTCTTTACTCATATTCACATGGGTAAAACTGGAGAAAGTGTGCAGAATAAACCATTCTTGTAAATAAATACGCAAAGTAATATATATATTATCTCAACAAAAGGGGCAGACATAGTCATTCAAATTTCACTTAGATTCTTCACTTTTATAGAGCTTGGTCTCTTCAAAAATTTCAACAGACTACAAACTTGAGCTCTTCAACACTTCTCCAACCCTTTTTCCTCTTCTCTGCTCTCTCTTCTCTTCTCATTTACGTATACAAAAACTTGATATTCACTTCTCTCGGAAGCTACCAAGTAACATTAAATACTGTAATAAATTCTTGAATAAAATCTAGCTAAGAACTTGACTTCTGAACTACTATCTGGCTGCTTAAATATGGTGAGACATCAACACCATATCTTGACAGACTGTCTAACATTATAGACTAACAATGATTGACTGACTAAGCCAGCAAAAGCTAGATACGCAATAGCTCGTAATTAAATATTTCCAATACTCCCCCTTAATTATGTGCAGTTGAAAACCTAAAAAATTCCTTCAAAACTAAAAATTAAATAGAACTGATTGGGGATTCTTAGTTACATGCAAAACCAAAAACACCTAAACATCTGCACAAATACTTGAAAGTGTCCCTTTCTAATGGTTTTGTAAAAATGTTTGCCAGTTTATCTTTAGACCTATAACACTTGAGACAAATTTCTTTGTTATTTACCAATTCTCTAATGAAATGATACATGGTGTCAATATGCTTGGTTCTCTTGTGAGACACATGATTATTTGATAGTGCAATAGTCAAACTATTGCTGCAGTATATGGTTGTGGGTTCTTGTTGTTTCTACGACAAATATTTTAACATCCTACGCATCCAAACAACTTGACATGCAACACTTGTAGCTACGACATATTTTGCTTCTGCTGAAGAAAGAGTCACAATGGGTTGTTTCTTTGAATCCCATGACACAACACCTGTGCCAAAATGTAAATTATACCCAAATGTACTTTTTCTATCATTGACGTTGCCTCTGCTGTCACTATCAATATTTCCAACCAGACTAAAATTTATTGAGATACAATACAATATTCCAAATTCTTTTGTACGACTCGCATACCTCAGAATTATTTTTCCCGCCTGCCAATGAGAACCTTTTGGTGACTCCATAAACCTTGAAATCAAATTGAATCCATACATAATATTAGGCCTTATCACAGTAATATACATAAGGCTTTCAACCAACCTTTTAAACAATGTAGGATATACATTTGATCCATCATCATCCTTGCTCAATTGCAAACCTGTTATCACTAGTGTTGGGACATACTTACAATTAACCATATTGAATCTCTTCAATACTTCATTTTCATTTTTGGATTGTGAAATGAATATACCATATTTAGTTTGATAAACTTCAATGCCTAGAAAATATCTCATAAGCCCCAAATCAGTCATTTCAAATTCACTCTCCATGACTGATTTGAATTCTTCGGTGTTGTAATCACCAGTAAATATTAGATTTTACACATATAAACAAACAATTAACATATTACCTTGATTGTTAACTTTGATTTACAATTTTGGATCACATTCACTACTTTGAAACTCATTTTGGATGATGTAGGAATCAATACGACTGTACCAAGATCTAGGAGCTTGCTTTAATCCATAAAGAGTTGTCTTCAACCTATATACTTTGTTTTATTGTCCTCCAACTTCATACCCTTCTGGTTCTTCCACATACACTTCCTCCTCCAAGTAACCATTTAAGAATGCGGACTTAACATCCACTTGATAAATAGGACATCTATTGTGCATAACAATGGCCAAAATTGTTCTGATTGTGTCCATTCATGCAATAGGTGCAAATGTTTCATTGAAGTCTATGCCAGGCTATTGTGTGAATCCTCTTGCAACCAATCTTGCTTTGTGCTTCTACACATTTCCATCTACATCCTGCTTGGTTTTATAAATCCATTTTACACTTATTACATCCTTGTTTTTAGGCACATCTACCAGCTCTCATGTTTGATTATTTTCAATGCATTCAATTTCTTCACCCATGGCTTGTGCCCATACATCATCTTTGATAGCTTCTTGAAAGGTTAGAGGATCATTTATTTGAGAAAATAATGCAAAAACTGAAAATGAATTTGTTGTATTAGCATCATATATCCCACGCAAACTTCTTGTTTTTTGTGGCAGCAAGCTTGATAAAGTTGGATCCAAAGATGGATAACTCCTTGGGATGCTTGTTGTAGTTTGTTGCACTATTGGTATACTTGCTGGTGTAACTTGTGTTGTGACTTATGGCGCAGTATCTTGAGTTGTGACATGTCACACAGTCCTAGGGGTGGACGGTACTGCAACATTTTGATTTTTATGTTGCATTTGAACCACTTCTTCTATCATGTTATCATCCGCAACATGATTTATTATTTTTACTATCTTTTCTATACCTCCATCCCATAATTCATTTTCCACAAACTAAACATCACGGCTAATTATTACCTTCCTTCTGACAGAGTCATACAATTTGTATGCTTTTTTATCTTCTGAATACCCAACAAATATACATTTCTATCCCTTATTATCTAATTCCCTTCTCATCCCATCTGGAATGTGATCATATGCGACACAACTGAAAACTTTTAAATAAGAGACATTATGTTTCATACACATCCAAGCTTCTTGAGGAACTTCGTTCTTCACAATATTCATTGGACATCTGTTCATAATGTATATAGCAGTTTCTATTGCCTCAGACCAATATTCATTTGGAAAATGTTTGGCTACCATCATACTATGTGCCATCTCCATAATAGTTTGATTCTTCTTCTCCGCGACACCATTCTACTGACGTGTGTAGCATTTAGTAAATTGCTTGTGTATGTCATGAGATTTACAATAAATTAGAAAATCATTTGATACGTATTCACTATTGGAATATTCTCACCATCATTTTTCATATTTGCATGCATGCATGCATCCAGTCATCATTTTGGTGGTCTCTCCAACACCTAGAGCCTAATTTCATCTCCCTAGATCCTGTCTTCAACCCCCAGTAGCCCTCCTACATACCTGGTGTGCCTTGTTTTACTCACCTCCATGACATGTGCACCTTTTCTCACCTACCAGGAGTTAACAGTCAGTTAGAGCATTGATTGAGTAGTTCTTCCACTAATTGCTCATCCTAACTTCCTGTAGCTCCCTGTTAGCTAGTTCTGCAGTGCCACTTGACCTTCTGACAGCCTCATGCACCCTCCTTGGAGTCTCCATCCCCTGATTTGTGCCTAGATGGTTCTCTTAGACCCAGTTAGACTCATTTGACTGACTATTGATCATTTATGACTGATACTACTGATTGGATGATGTCTCCAATTTTATCCAAGCCACACTTTGAGCATGATTCGAATGACCTCTTGGTTAATTCAAATCCTATTGACAGTTATTGTATTATATTCATTATTCACAGTTCCAGCTCACAGCTGATGTATGATTATATTGATATTCTCCATTTTTTGTGTTCATGAGTGATTATTGACTACATTCTTCTCTTCTTCTCTGCACTTCTTGAGTGAGTTTTGTGTGAGGTTTGTTACAGCTGTGATATCTTCCTACAGATTATCACATGGGATCAAAGCTGACAACAGCTATTCGAATTGCAACATTTGCAGCAGTTCATTGAGCAGCTGTCTTTCATTGACCACCAAAAGCCTTTGAGTTTCCACAACAAATCCTCGTGCCATTAAATTGAATTCACTGGAGCAATCCAATGAGGTATATATAGGTCTGAAGGACTTAGTCATATGTGCTCAATGTCCTAAGGAAGTGTTCATTCGAATTGTAGCAAATCTCCATCAACAAAATTCTTGTTTTGCAGGCTTATTCATCCATTCGAATTCCTCTTCAATTCGCTCTCCACCGCTCCAGATGGATATAAAACTCAATTCCTCCAACTATGTCGAATGGAATGCCAAGTTGGACATCTTCAAGAAGTCCAAGAGCCTCTCTAGAATATTGTATGGAACTGTGGTCAAACCTCTCAGTGCAGCAGAGAAATCCAAGTACTTGGATAGGATTGATGAAGCAATAAGCTTAATTCTACTCTCAATTTCTGAAGATATTCACTTCCATATCATTGATATAACATCTCCAAAGGTGGTTTGGGACAAGCTCGAATCCCTCTTTGGAAATAATGATGATTTGAAAGGTCATAAATTGGAGAATGAACTCATCTCAATGAGTTTTGAAAGCTTCGAATCCATCAATACCTTCTTATCCAAGTTCAAAAGCTTGATTTCATAGTTGAAGAGATATGAGATAGTGAAAGAAGATAAACAACTCATACTTGCCATTCTATCAAAATTGGGACCAAATTTCTTATTTTTTGTCTCCACATTTCAGTCAACTAAGATATCCATTCCAAAATGGAATTTTCCTACACTTGATGATTTCATCCAATCTCTTACACAAGAGGAGGAGAAATTAATCTCCATGGGAATGATAAAACCAAAGTTGGGTTCAACCCTTACAACTAATGAGGAAAAAAGAGCAAATGCAAAGGGAAAGCTAAAATTTTATGAAAAGAGAGCGTATGATACAAAGACAAAAGATGTTCCATATCAGTCAGATGGGGATTCTAATTCAAAGAATACCAAGAAATCTCAGAAGGAGACATCCAAGTGCTCATATTTTCATCGAGGATTCCATCTTGAGAGTTCTTGTATGAAGAAGACTATAGACTTGATGGCTCAGTTACTTGAGAAGAACAATCTCCTAGTACTTGCATGTGCAAGGAAGACAGATACTGAACCTTCTATATCTGAGGACAAAGAGAGATTCCATGCCCTCATGGAAAGTGCGTCAAAATAATCCTCCTTCATCATAGATTTAGGAGCATCAAGACATATGTCTTCCTCCAAAGATCTCTTCTCCAACTTCGAATTCTCAGTTGGACCTTCCATCATGTTGGGTAATGATTCTAAAGTCTCCTCTGATAGGATTGGAAGGATCAATCTTGACCATTGCTACTTATCCTATATGCTTTATGTTCCTTCTCTCACAGCAAATCTACTTTCAATGCACGAAATGACTCATATTGGAGATCCCAAGAGAGTGATCTTCTCTCTAAATGAAGTCGAAATACAAAACATGGTTTCAGGTGAAATCATTACAAAAGGAGTTGCAAATCACAACTCTAAACTATATGAGTTCTCACACTTCTTACCTCTATCAAAGCAATCAGATCTCCATACTCATGCCAATGAAGAAAGCAGATTGTGGCATGAAATATTTGGGCATCTTAACTATCAATACTTGCATGACATGCATACAAAGGAGATGGTTGATGGGCTGCCCAAGATCAAGTTTTCCAAGGGCAACTGTCATGGTTATTTGATGGGAAAGCATCTTGAGAAAAAATTTGAGAAGGGGAAGGAAAGGAGAGCCTCTCATCCTCTAGATATCATCCATAGTGATGTTGTTGGGCCATTTCCAGATCTATCTCTAAGCAAAGCAAGGTATATACTCACTTTTATTGATTATTATTCCAGATTTACATGGGTATATTTTCTTAGATTGAAATCAAAAGCATTTGGATTCTTTAAGTTTTTCAAGTCTTTTGCAGAAAAGTTTTTAAATAGAAAGATAAAATCCATTCGCACTGACAATGGAGGTGAGTACATTAAGGGTGATTTTCAAGCCTTTTGTGGTGAAGAGGGCATTGAGATGCAACATATTGTTCCCTTTACACCATAGCAGAATGGTGTAGATGAAAGGAAGAACATAACATTGAAATAAATTGCCACCTGCATGCTAAAGTCGAAAGGGTTGCAACTTAGTCTTTGGGTAGAAGCCATGAACTGTGCCTCCTATCTTCATAACAAAGTTCCTCACAAACAACTCAATGAAACTACTCCTTTTGAAGCATGGATGGGATACAAACCTAATGTATCGCATCTTAGAGTGTTGGATCTAGAGCATGGGCAAGGATTCCAACTAACAAAAGGAGAGCACTAGATCCACAAAGCAGAGAGTGCATTATGGTGGGCTATGTGTTGGATGCAGAGGCCTACAAGATTCTTGATCCTACTACCATGACCACATTCCTGGAAAGGAGTGTACAGTTTGAGCAATGGCCTCTCCATGATACTCCTTTTGTTGAGAAAGATAGCTTTCCTACTACTCCTCATTTGATTGATGATCAAGAGAGAAAAGCATGATCACATGATATTTTAGATTCAGAATCTGAAGATGGAGATGATGAAGAGCGAATGCTAGATCCAGATCCATAAGAACCTGAAGATCTAGTAACTGATGATGAAGATGAGCGAATGGGAGATCCAGTTCCACAAGAACCTGATGATCTTTCACATGATCATCCTCCTCTTCCTCGATGGGAAGCCATTACTCTTAGATCTGCCGGTGATTTGGTTGGTGATCCAGCTGATCGACAGAGAACCGAATCAAATTTTCAGAATGGAAGGTTTCATCCTTCTCACATTACTGATCCATTTCATATCGATCGATCCTTCTTCAGAAAATAAGGACACTTTCCTCCTTCTCGGGTGAGTGATGACATGCTACATTAGCATCCTTCAGTCTATTTTAAGGGAGGGATTTCTTCCCACTGGGTGTTCCCTCTTTCCTCATTTATTATTTAGATTGTTGTAAAGGGTGACCTTTCGTCTCAATAACCAGGGCCCTATTTCCAATTTGTTGTTATCACCTCATAGTATAGGTTGAGGGGGGGTGTTGGAATATTCTCACCATCATTTTTCATATTTGCATGCCTGCATGCATTTTGCATGCATCCAATCATTATTCATGCATTTGCATGCATCTTCATGCATCCAGTCATCATTTTGGTGGTCTCCCCAGCAACTAGAGCCTAATTTCATCTCCCTAGAGCCTGTCTTCAGCCCCTAGTATCCCTCCTACCTACCTGATGTGCCTTGTTTTACTCACCTCCATGACATGTGCACCTTTTATCACCTACCAAGAGTTAACAGTCAGTTAGAGCATTGATTGATCAGTTCTTCCATTAATTGCTCATCCTAACTGCCTATGTAGTGCTCTGGTTTTTACAGCAGAGCACTATGTAAAATTTCAGGTTTAATTTTCTACTTATTAAACTTTATCAAGTGTATGGGAGTAAATTTCTAAGAATTACTATGTGCCTAAATAATATTTAGTGTTCTGTCGTGTTTTTTATCAACATTACATTCGTAATTTAAAATAGACAAACATATCAATATTTCCTTTTCAACAATCATGTTCTAGCATAAGAATATGTTTCACAACTCAGTAAATCAGTAAATAGCAAGTTATGCATGTTTACAGTAAGTTTTAGCATAGTAGTCAATAACGGAAATTACCTGATGCTGATGCTAACCGTAAGTTGTAGCAGGTTGTATAACCCCTTAGACAGCCAAACTGAAGTGTCCACCCTACCGACCAGCTATTATCTTGCTGGCCCTTGGAAATCAAAGGATTTCCAAGCCCCCGAGCCCACAATCTGATAATCCCGAGAGCAGTCTTTCCTTCTGTTCTCAAAATCTTTCTGTTCTCCAAACTTCTCTTCTCCAAACTTCTTTTCTTCCCCCATCAAAGAGCCCCCCTTTCTCCAAGCTCTCCCCCTCTATATAATTTCCCTTCCTCGAGAATATCTTGGGCTTACTCCACCGCCCCAAAATCCCCCTCTCGAGCCCCTCAACATTTACTCCTATCACCAGTTCATTCATACACGGTTCTTTATAAAAATGTATAATTAATTACTCTCATGGAAAAATTAGTTGGTTTTGGATTGACGGTCGTAAGTATTTATTACGGTGGGGATTATCACCCCAAGGTTATCCATTCGGGACAAGCTTCATTAAATACAAGTCTATTCGCTATCCTTGGTATTTAATGTTTTATTAATGTAATTAATAAAATATTATATAATTAGTTGCCCCTTGTCAACTTGGACATGATGTGTCTTAATGATCCACCTTATCCGTCGAGACTACTTAGCTTGAGGTTTAAATTCCAAGATTAACATTGAATAATTAAATAACCATTTTCCATCACATCACGTTCATTCCAAAAAGGATTATCCTATTATGGCTAACTTTTGAAATGGAAATAATCACACAATATTAATTTATAAATCAATATTTTAGATCTTACTTATATTGCATTTGTTACGATAGGGATATAAATGTTGCTGGAATATCATTTATTAATTAATAATAATAATTAAATCACCCTTTGACAATAATAAAAGGTGAATCAATCATAGTATTCTTAATTATTTGTTTATCACATGAGTACCCTATCATCAACATAGCATCCTTGTTCTTATAAACAAAGCACTTGTGAGGGCTTAAACAATTTTATTAATTAATTAGACACTATCATTACCCTATTCACAACAGTTCTCCTATGACAATGTTAACTGACGACACTTGTCTTAGTTTATTATTACAATGTTTTCATATAATTACTAATTCACTTATTTACACATTGACAACCTAACCATTCATTACCTAAGTTGATTGATGTATCCTTAACTGAGTTATCTATGACATTTATACTACTATTCAAGCATGACAAGTATGTTATACACCAGTAATATTGTACACGTACAAGGTGTGCATGCATGGCCAGTGTATGCACATGTCGGATATGTACTATAAACAAACCCCATTCCGCCTATGCCTACTTGCTAACTAATAATAGTATCTACCCCCATGCAGAAGAGCACGCATAATATATAGTATAATTACTTTAACATCCTCGGTTATTTAACAGTTAACCCTTTACGATTTAACATCATTGTCTTTATGTTTACATTAGTTTAATCAATCAAGTACAGGAAGGGTGCCTACTTCCACTAACTCGGAATCAAGGAATACTAAACCCCCAACAGTGCTAACTAACACATCCTCCCATCATAACCTACGTCCAGCATCCTCCCTATCCTTCCTCTGCTAGTACAACAGTGGATGTCGGACTCACCGATCTGACCACATAGAACTTGAGAGCGATAGCGTCGGCTGAACAGCGAACCTATCCTCCCCTAGCAGGCATCCGACCATCGTCATCACAACAACATGGGGAGCGTGTCTCAGCACGGCCCTCCCACGACCTCGGGTCTCATGGAAACATAGGGTGGGAAACACATCCATCCCTCTCAACATACTGGGCCTACGCCCTTATCAACTCATATTTGCTGCTATCGGGATTATCAGTTTGTGTTATCGTATCCTCATTTTGGCTGCTAAGGTTTGCTGTATGAACATGTTTTTCCTTTCCAATGTATATCAGATCAAGTAACTGGCTATCCCATAGCCCTTGTGTCCTGTAGGTTAGTGTTTTGCAAAATACAATTTATAGAAAGCATTTTCCATTGATCGCCAATTGATCCATGTTATCATTTCATTTCATGTAACCTTTTAGCTCATCATAGATACATATAACATTTCAATAATTCACATAAGAAGATGGTATCCACGTACCGAATCATATATTTCACATTTCATTAATGAAAACATATAAACATATACTGCAATCGTAAAATAAGGAAATCATATGATAATCATGACATCATAATCGCATAACATAGTAACATCATAATTATGGTGAAATCATAAAACGGAGTAACATCATATAACGAGGTCCAATATAGTTTACTCAGTCGAGCTGAGTTCAACAGAATATATAAGAAAATAAAGTATGGTGTATCTAACTAATAAATATGCCGAATCAAAAATATGGGCATTACATACACCCACCCTTCGGGAAACTTCGTCCCGAAGTTATGGTCAAAATAGTGAGGGAAAATCTCGACGCATGGTCTCTGCATCCTCCCAGGTAGCAGACCCTGGGCTATACTTGTCCCATTGGACCTTAACTTGGTCCACATGGCGACTACGGAGCTGTCGAACCCTACGATCAAGTATACGTAATGGTTCAACCCTGAAGGTTCCCTCGTCCGAGACCTGCAATTCCTTCCAATGAATTTTGTGAGTCTCATCAGCTATGTAATGTCGTAATACAGAAACATGAAATACATTATGAGTTTTATGCAAGTGGGGTGGCAGCGCAAGACGATAAGCAACTGGTCCGATTTTCTCAAGAATCTCAAATGGACCTATAAAGCGAGGTGACAACTTGGTACCCTTCCCAAACCGAATGGTACTTTTATTTGGTCTGATGCGAATAAATACACGATCCCCTACTCCATAAGTTCTATCTGATCTGTGTGCATCAGCGTAACTCTTTTGCCTATCCTATGCTTCCTTCAGCCGCAGCCTAATCTGTATCACTTGCTCCTCCATTTCCTGAATCAATTCAGGCCCAATTAAAACTCGATCCTCTAACATGTCCCAACTGAGTGGTGTCCTACACGGCCTCCCATACAATGCCTGATATGGCGGCATACCAATGGAGCTGTGATGACTATTGTTGTATGCAAACTCCACTAAAGGAAGATATTTCTCCCACTGTGTCTGTTGATCCATAACATACATCCTAAGCATGTCCTCCATCACTTGATTCACCCTCTCAGTCTGTCCATCTGTCTCGGGGTGATAAGCTGAGCTTAAGTTCAATTGTGTCCCTAATGCTGACTGCATGCTTGTCCAAAATCTGGAGGTGAACTTAGGGTCTCTGTCCGAGATTATCTTTTTAGGAACTCCATGAAGACGTACAATCTCATTTATGAATACCCTTGCCACATCTGTCACATCATAGGTGTCTCTGACTGGAATGAAGTGAGCACTTTTGGTCAGTTTGTCGACTACCACCAAAATAGCATTATGTCTCAGAGATGTGAGTGGTAATCCTACAACGAAGTCCATGGAAATGACTTCCCATTTAGTCATAGGAATATCATGCGGTTGTAGGAGACCGGCCGGGTGACGATGATCTGCCTTCACTTGTTGACACTCAAGGCACTTCGAAACAAAATCCACTACATCCATCTTCATACCTGGCCAAAAGAAGAGTTGCTTCATGTCAGCATACATCTTCTTCACTCCTGGGTGTGCACAGTAATGTGATCTATGGGCCTCTCTAAGGATTGTTTTCCTGATATCACCTTCCTTAGGAACATACATCCTTCCCTGATACCGCAACAACCCATCTTCCTCAAGATGGTACCCATCATACTTCAATTCCTGTTTCTTTCCATTCTGAATAGCTGAGGTTACTTTTAGATACCAACTATCGCCCAATAGTTGTCCTAGTACCCTTTCCCTCAAGTCAACCTTCAAGGGAATTAAGGATAAAAGTCTCGGCCTTCGGCTTAGAGCGTCTGCCACCACATTCTCCTTTCCTTTGATGTAAGAGATACCAAAGTCATACTCACTCATGAACTCACTCCATCGCCTTTGCCTAGCATTCAAATCCCTTTGGGTAAAGATGTATTGCAAGCTCTGATGGTCTGTTTTAAGGGTGAAGCTTCTACCAACTAGGTAGTGCCTCCATAATTTTAGTGCCAACATTACTGCTACCAATTCTAGATCATGCGTGGCATACTGCTCCTCATGAGGTTTCAACTTTCGAGATGCATAAGCTATTACCCCTCCTTCCTGCATCAACACCGCTCCTAATCCTTGCTTTGAGGCATCGGTGCATACCATGAAATCTTTATCCATGTCTGGTACCCGCAAGATTGGTGCACTTGTCAACAATATTTTGAACTCTGTAAAAGCGGCATCGCATTCATCGGTCCATTCATACCGGATTCCCTTGCGTTGCAAGGTGGTAATAGGTTTTGCAATTTTAGAAAATCCTTCCACAAACCTCCGGTAATAGCCTGCTAACCCCATGAAGCTGCGCACCTCATGAGCATTCCTTGGAATTGGCCAATCTTCAATGGCCTTTACCTTTTCTGGGTCTACAGAGATCCCTTCACCAGAGATGATGTTCCCCAAGTAGTGAATCTCTTTTTGGAAGAAGGAACACTTTGACAATTTACCATAAAGTTTATGTTCCCTTAAGCATGTCAAGACTAACCGCAAGTGTTCCTCGTGCTCCTTCTCATTCTTAGAATAGATAAGAATATCATCTAAGAAGACCTGAACAAAGTGGTCCAAGTATTTTCGGAAGACCCCATTCATGAGGCTCATGAATACAGCTGGAGCATTGGTCAAACCAAATGGTACCACTACAAACTCGTAATGCCCAAATCGAGTTCGAAAGGTAGTCTTAGGAATGTCGCCTTCCTTGATCCTCAACTAGTGATATCCTGATCGCAAATCAATCTTTGAGAAGACTGACGCACCTTTCATTTGATCAAAGAGGTCATCAATTCTTGGTATGGGATACCTGTTCTTCACGGTGGCTTTGTTCAAATCTCTGTAATCTATGCACAGTCGCAGAGATCCATCCTTCTTCTTAACGAAGATCACTGGTGCTCCCCACGGTGAGATACTAGGTCTAATCAGTCCCAAATCTAGCAATTCTTTTAACTGGATCTGTAACTCACGGAGCTCTGGAGTTGTCATTCTATAAGGAGTTTTTGAGATAGGTTCTGCACCAGGTTTTAGTTCGATTGTGAAATCGAGCTCTCTTTCTGGAGGTAGTCCTGGTAATTCCTTCGGAAAGACATCCTTGAACTCAGAAAGTACTGGGTAAGAATTCAAGGAAGGTCCTTTACTATCGCTCACGGCCTCCACTACGAACAACTGGCATCCTTGTCTTAGGCACCGCTTAGCTTTCACCATAGAGATGAAACGGAGGGATACCTTCCTCTTCAAGCCTTGGATTTGAATTGTCCTTCCCTCGTCATCGAGGCACAACACCTTCTTTGCATAGCAGTCTATGAAAGCTCTATGGTCTTCTAACCAATCCATGCCAATAATGAGGTCATAAGTCCCCAAATTGGTGACATAAGCATCCAACTTAGTGGTGCACACTCCTAAGTCAACCTCACAACTTCTCACTTTAAGACCTACTATTTGCTTAGCTCCTGAAGCCATTTCAACCAGTTTGAAATCATCGTGCTCGTAGGCTGCCAACCCACATTTATCTAATGCAAATGGTCAAATAAAACTATCAGTTGCTCCTGGATCAAACAAAATTTTAAGTTTGACATTGTTTACATTACCAGTGGATTCTACTACGGTAGACTGATGTTCTGCTTGGTGGTTATGAACCGCTGCATGAATCCGATGACTGTTACCCGAACTATCCATGGGTGCTTTTCCTTCCCTGTGCCTGCTGCTTGACTGACCCTTGGGACAGTCTCGCTGGAAATGAGGACCTCCGCATCCTCAACAAGAGAGATTGGGAGGGGCTTGCCTATTGCTCGAAGGAATCCTCTGAGATGAGTTCCTTCCCCTGGTTCCTCTAAAACCCCTTGCTCCTCTATAGGAACTTCCCTGTGTACGTCCCTGGCTTTGCTGGGTTGCAGACGATGCCTGCGAGATTGAGTTAACTGAAGTATTACCCCTCGGTGTGAACCTGTTACCGTAAGGAGGAGGCCTAGATTGTCCTCCCCTGAAGTAAGGGCGTGACGCCTTCCCTGTAACATACTGATTGGTTCCTGTCAACTTACTACCCCCCTTTCCATCTAACATATCAGCTGCATAACGAGCATACTCAACTGCCATGGCAACTGAAGTTGGCTTCCACATCCGCACAGCAGCTCTAATCTTGTAGTTAAGTCCATACACAAAACGCTCTACCTGACAATCATCTGCATCTAGGTAAGGAACATATTTTACCAGTTCCATAAATCGAGATTCATACTCCTCCACTGTCTTGTCTCCCTGTACTAAGGCATGGAGTGCACCTGCCTGTTCTTCCTTGTAATAATTTGGCAAATACTTCATGTGGAACCTTTCCTCAAACAGTTCCCAAGAAGTTGTAAGAGGAGTAAGGTGCAACTGCTTCTCGAGGTCTGACCACCAATTCAAAGCATCACCTTTAAGCTGAAAGATGGCCATCCTAGCCTTGGAACTAGATGTGTACTCATTCAATGCAAAGCATATCTTCATGCCTTCCAGCCATGCCTCTGCATGCTTACCTGGTCGTCCTCCTGAAAACTCTGGAACTTTTATCTTTTGTAACTCCCTCGATATGTCCTGAAGCGGTTCCAGTCTTGGGCCATGTGCCCTTTCAGAGTTCTCTCGACTCACTTGAGTGGTTTCCACCTCGGCGGCCCTTTCCGACTGCCTGTTCATCGTGGTCATAATAGCCTCCAATGACCTCATTATGATCTGCATTTCTGGTGTTGAGGTTGGTGGTGGCGGTGTTGGCGGTGGCGGAGGTGGTGGTGACGGTGGTCGACCTTGACCCCAACCTCGACCTCTGCGTGTTGTCACCATGATAGTTCCTGGGTTATTAAAATAAAATCATATCCTTAGTTGTTCAATCAAATATACGCGGAACTAAAATGTAGGTATTCAATAATTTGCATCATGAGATAACAAATTGTCAAGATTAGCGCAGTAAAATCTATAGTCGTTTTTATTTAAACAATCCTGTCATGGTGTTCAGCTCGTCGTGCTGGTCTTAATGGTGTCTTGTTTTTGAGATTTCGGGTCTCTTTCATCCCTTCGACTAGGAGTTGAAATCTCGGCAAATTTTTTTTTTTTTTTTTTTATTATCTCTATTTTAGTTAACTTTAAATGTTACCCTTTAATCTAAACAACTTAATTAACATTAATTGTTTAAACCTCAACCAATCATAGTTAAGTTTAATACTAAAAATTAAAATTCCTATAAAACATATATTTTAACAACATATGTTATAACAAAATTAAATTAATTAATTAATTAATTAAAATTAAAATCATAGTAAGGTTTAATACTAAAAATTAAAATTCCTATAAGGCATATATTTTAACAACGTATGTTATAACACAATTAAATTAATTAATTAATTAATTAATTTTTATAATACATATAATCTAACAAAATATAAATAATTTAAAATTTTTTTTTTTATAAAACATACATTCTCTCAAAATATATAAAAATAAATTTAAATTTTGATACAACATATATTATATTCTCCTATACATAATTCACGAACATATATACCTGTTTTTACAACTATATACAAATATATACGTAGATTTATAAACCGTAGTATTTTTTTTTTATCACGCGGCCTTTCACCGCCATGCAAAGAGCGAGTATGCATGAAGGACACGCGGTCTCTCCAAGCAACCCACCGCCCTCGGAAAGTGGGGGAAACCCTAAATAGAGTCAATCCCCAAGGCGCGGCCATTTTCACCCTCTCTCCTGGAGTTTTAGCTCTGCAACTCAAATGCAAGCTCGCTTAGGGTTTCAGAAAGGAAGGAGCTTTCCATTTTTCTACTGCGGAATACTACTGTCAGACCTGCTATTGTAAAGAATGAATGGGATTTACCCTTTCATTTCTGGTGTTTTATGGCTATTGTAGGGTGTTTATCTGATTACTGTTGAGTTTTTCGTATTCTCAGTGGCTTTATTCTATTTCAATTTCTGGCAGTCCACGGAAATCAAACCTGGGTGGTGGATATGGTGATTTTCAGCCTCTTAGGCCTTCCAGGGGTTTACCGTTCTTGAGCGTAGCTTTGTGAGATCTACTTACATAATGAAGGGCGCACTGCTTGGTTCATCAACAAGGGGTCGACTTTGTGTAACAAAAGGAGGGAGTGGTCTTGTGTGAGCTTGATGCTTGAATGATGTGCGTGGGCCGTTTGGGCCCAGCAGCTGGTTCGCTTTGTAAGCTCTCAGCTGTCGAGCGCTAGGGCTGGGCTCGATTTTAGACTTTGGGCCACTCACAAAGATTTAAGATCTTTCCTTCACTACTGGACGCATTTGTGGGCATCTATCATTTGCCGTGACTGGCTATCTATCTATAGTATGGTTTTCCGGTAATTTGGTCCACTGTCTGTGGGATTTTGGCGGGAAATTTCTTTCAGGAAACACAGAAGTAAGGATAATCAAAAGGGACTGAGGAGGAGAGTGTACTTCGCGAGAATAGTCATGGTTTCGAATCCTCTCCCTGATTGGGCTGGCAAGTCATGCATGATGGGCATCGATGAAGCTGGAAGAGGCCCAGTTTTAGGTTAAGTACACCTTCATCGACAACAATCTCTATCTGCAACATTTAACGCCAGAAATTGGCCTAATTAATTTTTGTTACTCTCAGGTCCCATGGTGTATGGATGTTTATATTGTTCAGCTTCTTACCAGGAAACCCTTGCTACATTGAAGTTTGCAGGTCATTCTTCTTTTCATTACTTTTTCTTTTCGTCTGTTAGAACCATAATTAACTAACACTGATTTAATGTCCACACTAAATGCTAGATGGCTTTCAGTATTAGGATGGCTTCTGTTTGATCGTACAGGCACACAATTATGTTATTCGCATCACTTGGAAAATGCAGGGCTCGACCTAACCGGTCCCCATTGCGTGAATTCTAAAACCTGAATACAATTAGTTTACATCAATATTCATGGTGTCTGGTTGGCGCACAACAACACATTTGGTCGTCTTTGCTATCAAGATTTTAAATAAATTCATTGTAGATGAACCCATTAAGTCTGTTCTCTGCATCATCCTATTTAATTTCAATTTTTTTTTTTTTTTTTGAAAGTTGCATAAAGAAACGTGACCTGAAGTTGGCTCTGCACTGCAGAAAATGGGCTTCTCTGGACTTAGGTGCCAGGTCTGATGGTTATCTGTTCTGCCAAATTCACGTGCGACTTGTATCTAGCCTCATCCCTTTTGATGTGCCACTCGGATGAGGCAGACCATAGCAAAATGGGAATCCTGGCAGTGGCCAAGGGCCAGTTGGCAGTGTGTCATATTTTTCATTCTTATGATTTTTAATGTTGCAGAAGAGAATCGACCTGCGGATTTGGATTGAAAGAAATGGACTGCCATCTATTCTTCTCTTGCTCTCAGAATTCAGAATTTGATTCCAAAGTCTTATAACGTGGTTCTTCACATTTAAAAGGGTTTGCCAAGGTTTGTGTATATCTGCATTTAGCCAAGCATTCGATTCTTCCGAGAAAGAGACTGCATAAATTTATGTGCAGTTTGAAAAGCTTGTGCAAGCTTATCAAACGCGAAGGTAGGTATTGTACAATTCTTCCTTCATTCTTCTTGGGGAAATATTTGTTTAGCAGAAGAATTTGATGGATAGTCTATTTTTGGAACTCAGGGATGCTTTGCACTGACTGTTAATAATGCAAATTTATTTAAAGAGCACGCTATTCAATCGATTTTGTTAATGTATATCACGACACACTGCAAGATAATATATAATTTAACAGAACCCTGAACCTCCATCTGACTGTGTTAAGCCACTTCAAGCATGATCCAAGTTAACGTGCCCTAAAAGGTGGCCCATAGTTGAATTTATATGCAGATAGATTGTGGTAAGTTCAAAATCACTGCTACTTGTTTATACTTAGGTTCTCTTTTATACAGGATTTTACATAGTGCCTCCATATATTTATATATATTTTTAATGTAATTGTCGTTATCGTTGTGCAGGTACCTCGAAAGATGGCTATGGCTGGAGGTCAAGTAGGTAAATTATCAAGTAAATTTTCTAGGTGAAGCATGAGTAGGCCTCTAGGTTCAAGAGTCTGAACAAAGGCTCTGATACCATCTGTAGTGCTCTGGTTTTTACAGCAGAGCACTATGTAAAATTTCCGGTTTAATTTTCTACTTATTAAACTTTATCAAGTGTATGGGAGTAAATTTCTAAGAATTACTATGTGCCTAAATAATATTTAGTGTTCTGTCGTGTTTTTTATCAACATTACATTCGTAATTTAAAATAGACAAACATATCAATATTTCCTTTTCAACAATCATGTTCTAGCATAAGAATATGTTTCACAACTCAGTAAATCAGTAAATAGCAGTAAATCAGTAAATAGCAAGTTATGCATGTTTACAGTAAGTTTTAGCATAGTAGTCAATAACGGAAATTACCTGATGCTGATGCTAACCATAAGTTGTAGCAGGTTGTATAACCCCTTAGACAGCCAAACTGAAGTGTCCACCCTACCGACCAGCTATTATCTTACTGGCCCTTGGAAATCAAAGGATTTCCAAGCCCCCGAGCCCACAATCTGATAATCCCGAGAGCAGTCTTTCCTTCTGTTCTCAAAATCTTTTTGTTCTCCAAACTTCTCTTCTCCAAACTTCTTTTCTTCCCCCATCAAAGAGCCCCCCTTTATCCAAGCTCTCCCCCTCTATATAATTTCCCTTCCTCGAGAATATCTTGGGCTTACTCCACCGCCCCAAAATCCCCCTCTCGAGCCCCTCAACATTTACTCCTATCACCAGTTCATTCATACACGGTTCTTTATAAAAATGTATAATTAATTACTCTCATGGAAAAATTAATTGGTTTTGGATTGACGGTCGTAAGTATTTATTACGGTGGGGATTATCACCCCAAGGTTATCCATTCGGGACAAGCTTCATTAAATACAAGTCTATTCGCTATCCTTGGTATTTAATGTTTTATTAATGTAATTAATAAAATATTATATAATTAGTTGCCCCTTGTCAACTTGGACATGATGTGTCTTAATGATCCACCTTATCCGTCGAGACTACTTAGCTTGAGGTTTAAATTCCAAGATTAACATTGAATAATTAAATAACCATTTTCCATCACATCACGTTCATTCCAAAAAGGATTATCCTATTATGGCTAACTTTTGAAATGGAAATAATCACACAATATTAATTTATAAATCAATATTTTAGATCTTACTTATATTGCATTTGTTACGATAGGGATATAAATGTTGCTGGAATATCATTTATTAATTAATAATAATAATTAAATCACCCTTTGACAATAATAAAAGGTGAATCAATCATAGTATTCTTAATTATTTGTTTATCACATGAGTACCCTATCATCAACATAGCATCCTTGTTCTTATAAACAAAGCACTTGTGAGGGCTTAAACAATTTTATTAATTAATTAGACACTATCATTACCCTATTCACAACAGTTCTCCTATGACAATGTTAACTGACGACACTTGTCTTAGTTTATTATTACAATGTTTTCATATAATTACTAATTCACTTATTTACACATTGACAACCTAACCATTCATTACCTAAGTTGATTGATGTATCCTTAACTGAGTTATCTATGACATTTATACTACTATTCAAGCATGACAAGTATGTTATACACCAGTAATATTGTACACGTACAAGGTGTGCATGCATGGCCAGTGTATGCACATGTCGGATATGTACTATAAACAAACCCCATTCCGCCTATGCCTACTTGCTAACTAATAATAGTATCTACCCCCATGCAGAAGAGCACGCATAATATATAGTATAATTACTTTAACATCCTCGGTTATTTAACAGTTAACCCTTTACGATTTAACATCATTGTCTTTATGTTTACATTAGTTTAATCAATCAAGTACAGGAAGGGTGCCTACTTCCACTAACTCGGAATCAAGGAATACTAAACCCCCAACAGTGCTAACTAACACATCCTCCCATCATAACCTACGTCCAGCATCCTCCCTATCCTTCCTCTGCTAGTACAACAGTGGATGTCGGACTCACCGATCTGACCACATAGAACTTGAGAGCGATAGCGTCGGCTGAACAGCGGACCTATCCTCCCCTAGCAGGCATCCGACCATCGTCATCACAACAACATGGGGAGCGTGTCTCAGCACGGCCCTCCCACGACCTCGGGTCTCATGGAAACATAGGGTGGGAAACACATCCATCCCTCTCAACATACTGGGCCTACGCCCTTATCAACTCATATTTGCTGCTATCGGGATTATCAGTTTGTGTTATCGTATCCTCATTTTGGTTGCTAAGGTTTGCTGTATGAACATGTTTTTCCTTTCCAATGTATATCAGATCAAGTAACTGGCTATCCCATAGCCCTTGTGTCCTGTAGGTTAGTGTTTTGCAAAATACAATTTATAGAAAGCATTTTCCATTGATCACCAATTGATCCATGTTATCATTTCATTTCATGTAACCTTTTAGCTCATCATAGATACATATAACATTTCAATAATTCACATAAGAAGATGGTATCCACATACCGAATCATATATTTCACATTTCATTAATGAAAACATATAAACATATACTGCAATCGTAAAATAAGGAAATCATATGATAATCATGACATCATAATCGCATAACATAGTAACATCATAATTATGGTGAAATCATAAAACAGAGTAACATCATATAACAAGGTCCAATATAGTTTACTCAGTCGAGCTGAGTTCAACAGAATATATAAGAAAATAAAGTATGGTGTATCTAACTAATAAATATGCCGAATCAAAAATATGGGCATTACAGCCTATAGCTCCCAGTTAGCGAGTTCTGGAGTGCCACTTGACCTTATGACAGCCTCATGCGCCCTCCTTGGAGTCTCCATCCCCTGATTTGTGCCGAGATGGTTTTGTTAGACTCAGTTAGACTCATTTGACTGACTATTGACCATTTATGACTAGTACTACTGATTGGATGATGTCTCCAATGTTATCCAAGCCACACTTTGAGCATGATTCGAATGACCTCTTGGTTAATTCGAATTCTATTGACAGTTATTGTATTGTATTCATTATTCACAGTGGCATCTCACAGCTGATGTATGATTACACTGTTATTCTCCATTTTCTATGTTCATGACTGATTTTTTGTTAAATTTTCAGAATTTACTTCAATCTGATCTAGGATCTTAACTGAGAGAACAACATGTACAACATATCTACAGCATATCAATCATTGAGACAATAATGCAAGCACACAAGAGACACAAAGATTTACTTGGGGAAAACCATAAAGGTGAAAAACCCCAATAACTTCCTCAGAGATAGATAGAGCAATGACATAACCCAACCATAAGAGATAGACATATCCTAGCAGCACATCCTCCTCCTCCATAAGTGCGCCACTCCTCCTTGAGTGCATGAGTGAGAAGTGAGTGAGTAAATAGAGTGCCTCCCGCACTCTATTTATACTTGACTTGACTTGCCTTTTACATAAATCATGTAGGCTCGAACTTAACCACATAACATAATGCTAACTGGGTCGACCCCCAATAGGGTGGTCTAATAACCCTTCGACCTGCATGGCCGACCCCCAATAGGGTGGTCTAATAACCCTTTGACCCACATGACTTATACAGGGCTGACCCCAACAAGGTGGTCTAATAACACATCAAGTATAAGTTACGGCATTTACAATATAAATGATGACACTTCCGTATAGAGGAATAATACCATCTCTATAGGAGTACATACAACATACATATATGAAATACATTTCGAAGTTACATATACATCAACACTCCCTCTTAACTAGGAAGGTATTTCTCAGTACAGGTCTTCTAGCACAAGTCATCTTCTCTGGATCATCGTCACTGGATAATCATCATTGAGTCATCATCATCGCCACTGCTGTTGCTATCTCAATCAATATCTGAATCTACTCGTCATAGGAAGTTCTAAAGAGCCAGTCCTTTTTCATACTGGATGTAGGCCCACCACCTGCAGGTCTTCATCATCACTGGCCATACTGTGGAATCCTCAGGACTTATTACGTGCGTCACAAAACCTGGCTGCAACATCCCAGGCTATTACGAGCACACAGCTCTACCTGTCGGATCTCCCAGGAGCACATTACATGTGACCCATCACAAAACCTGGATGAAGCATCCCAGGCTATTACGAGCACACAGCTCTACCTATCGGATCTCCCAGGAGAACATTACATGTGATCTCACCACAAAACCTGGCTGAAGCATCCCAGGCTAATACGAGCACACAGCTCTACCTATCAGATCTCCCAGGAGCACATTACATGTGGTCCACCACATGAGGCCTTTTTCATCCTGTCCAGATCTCCCAGGAGCAAATTACATGTGGTTATGGAAAAACCTGGATGAAGCATCTGAGTCCTTTTTCCTCCTGTCCAGATCTCCCAGGAGCAAATTACATGCCATAGGACAAAACCTCGAAAGAGCATCTGCCAGATATCCCAAGGCAATGAATTACATGCCATAGGAAAAACCTCAAAAGACTATTTGCAAATCTCCCAGGGCCAAATTATATGTCCTCCTAGAGAAAAACCTCGAAAGAGCATTTGTCAGATATCCCAGGGCACCGAATTACATGCCATAGGCAAAACCTCGAAAGACTATCTGCAAATCTCCCAGGACAACGAATTATATGCTCATCTACACAACCTGATCCACGGCCATAGAGTATCCACCTGATACTCACCATACATCATCCTGATGTACACATGATCATCGTGATCATCATCACTACAACATCCTGCTGCATGTCATCTGGAGAAGCTCGTCATCCACGATCACCCTGATCATACAATGCATCCATCTGATGCACACCAAGTATCTACCTGATACATATCATCATACATAGTGTATCCACCTGATACATAGATACATGATCCACACAATGTATCCGTCAACATACATGATCTACCTGATCATATCTGATACATATCAATATACATGATCTAATTGATCATATCTAGTAGAAACCAGAACATCATCCTGATGCTCATCATCTAGCGCTTACATCCACAGCCATGTGAAGGATCCTCCTTCCAACATGCTTGGAATGGCTTCAGTAGATGTGTCCATCACTTCTTCCTCGAAGTGTCCTCGATCTGAAGAACGCCAAGCCTCTCTCTGAAGTACTCGAACTTCACCCTGTCTAGTGGCTTCATCAACACATTTGCAATCTGCTTGTCCGTCACAACATACAGGAGCTTCACAGCTCCTCTCTGCACCATATCCCTGATATAGTGATATTTGATCCCTATGTGTTTCGACCTGTCATGAAACACTGGATTCTCGGACAGCTTCACACAAATCTGGTTATCATAGAAGATACCAGTAGCATCCAATGGGAGATCAAATAACTCAGACAGTAGCTTCCGTATCCATACTGCCTCACAACTAGCTGAACAGGCTGCAACATACTCTGCCTCAGCTGTACTCAGTGCTATGCAGGACTGCTTCCTGCTAAACCAAGAGATCACACCTGATCCCATACTAAAGCAGCACCCAGATGTGCTCTTCCTATCTGCAGCACTACCAACCCAATCTGAATCAACATAACCCTGCAGGTTAAACTTTTTATTCGCTTCATACGTGAGCCCATAATCCACTGTACCCTTCAGGTACCTCAGAACATGCTTTACAACAACCAGGTGAACACTCCTCGGATCCGTCAGGGACTGGCTCAATGTGTTCACCGTAAAGCAAATATCTGGTCTCGTGTTCATCAGGTACATCAAGGACCCAATCATCTGACGATACATAGAGACATCAACCGGCTCAGATGAAGCATCGCATAGAAGCTTCAGATTCAATGCCATAGGTGTGGCCATGGCCTTGCAGTCCATCATCCCAAATCTCTTCAGGATATCTACTATGTACTTCCCTTGACCAAGGAAGATCCCACCCGCACTCTGCCACACCTCCATGCCTAGGAAATAGTGCATCATCCCCAAGTTCCTCAACTCGAACTCGGCAACAAGCTTCCACTGTGTGTCAACAATCAATCTATCCTCACCTGATACAAACAGGTCATCTACATAGAAGTATCACTGGATTGCCTTCCTCAACCTTGTAGTAAAGGTTGGAATCCGCTTTATTCTTGGTAAAGCTCAAACTGGATAGAAAGTTGCCTATCCTACCATACCAAGTTCTACACATATATGATTTAATGTCATGTGTCTCAGAACCAAGTGGCTGCTCCACATACACTTCTTCTTCAACTACGCCATTCAAGAAAGCTGTCTTGAAATCCATTTGGTGTATCTTCTATTTCATCACTTTTATATTTCTCTATGCTGCCATCTGCAGCATGCTTGATCTTGATAGATCCATATGTAAGTCATAACAAACTTCCCTTCAGGTCTTGGGAGTACATCCCAAACATCATTCTTCATGATCGACGGATCATGGCATTCCATCTCTTCATCCCAGATCTTGGGAACTTCAATATCTTCAATATCTTCAATAAATATCTTTGTTGCTGGAACAAATGTTGTAGTCCTTTTGTAGGTGAAGATATGCGGTCTTTCCCACAAAACAGGTTAAATTGCATGATTAGAAACATCTCATAATTTTCAGAACAAATTCTTACACATAAAGAAATATGTCATACAGTCATGCAATTATCTTAGCCAATGCTTCAATACAACATTTATCCATATCCCGTAACTTTCTAGATGCCTTCCAATCTCTACCAGAACATTGTTAAGAGTGTGCACAACTCCCAACATGTCAGCAAAGAGGTTTCATTCTAGATAAGTAGCAATGGAATGTTGTACAGTGCCATAGGCCACTTACCCATGCATATTAGTAGTATATTGTTCATCAATGCAATTATTCCTTCAGCATATACATTATTGAACAGTATTATTTAAGAAATGACAATTCAAATACTTATCTTTGTTTGTTTGTTGGGTGGAGTCCCTCTCAGTCTTTGCTTCTTTTCTACAACTCCATTCTTATGTGGATTGTGAGAAGTGGTCAAATCCCTCGGAATATATGCATCCTTGCAGAAACTACTGAAGTGTGCTCCTTTACTTTCTTGCAGGAACAACTAGAGTGTGCTCCCTCTTGATCTTTGCTTCCTGGATTACTTGTTCTTGAACTCATATTCATCCTTGGTCCCTATGCATGCTTATTAGTATCATGATTGTGTTATCCTTGTGATCTCATATAAAATCATACATTCATTAGTATACTATTAAAACACAATAATCTCAAGCATGTATAGTCATGATCATTTCAAACAGAAATAATAAGCATTAGCATTCAAGGTTTATGTAGGATTCTTATGGTTAGTCAAATCATAAGAAACATAACATGTCTAAACCTATAATTACTCAAACCTATGACTCTTCGGGTTAGTCATATCATTAATTAAGGTAAGACACATAATATGCATATACCCATGATTATTCAAACTTATGACTTCATGAATAATCATTATCAACAACACAACAGTATAAGATCCTAACCTAAGGTAGGATTCTAGCTTGATATAGGAAAAACATACCTGGATTAGCATGCTAGCTAGTTATGTCTAACATACCCATATAATGTCTTTTGGTTCTCTTCAGTGACTTGTGCTAGTAACCTGCATGTCTCATAAGTTAACCATTGTAGAGACAAGTTATACATACCTCGAAAGTAGATCTTCTATGTGATCCATGACAATGGATGAATCCTTGTCTTAATGTCACCATGATCATACGTTCTTGAAGTAGAACATGATTTGTCTTTCTTGGTGTACATTTTATGTTAGCAGACAACATAAACCTCATACAACACCATAATGCATTAGTACAATCATAAGTGTCAACACCCTAACCAATGAATATCTTCTATCATGCATTCATAATTTTGTTAAGGTGATACGACAAATCTAAAATCAAGATTGTACTAACCGTAATAACATGAAGACAAACATACCATAAACTTTATCATGAACAAATATCGAAACATGCCTCAATGAGTCATACCTGTCGAGATCGCTTGAAATATTCTTATGTAAGGCCTTAGCCTCATCTCCCTTTGAAACAGGAACTTCTTCACTTATGCAGATGATCAATCCATCTTCTTCTAGGATTAACCCAATGCACTTGATTTGCAAGAACTGGACCTAGAGCTAGATATGGGTTTGTCAGAGAAACCCCAAAAATTCAAACTTTGAATTTCAAACTTCCGAAAGGATAGAAGTATGTGCCTTGATGAGCTGATCAAGCTGGTATATTCAGAATTTGAAAACTGCAAAGTTTCACTCCTCAATTTTGCCTTTGAAACTTCCAGATTCACTAGACGTGACCCTGAACTGGGTTTGATGAAGCCCACTCTTCTGCCCAATAAAAAGGTTTGATCCAAAGCTCTAAGATTCTAATTTTCTGAGGAGCTTCCAGCCGTGGTCACAGATTTCAAAAATTCCCATTTTTTACAGAAGCCCTAATTTTCCACTTTTCTGATCAAAGTTCCGAACTAGGGTCTGATCAAGCCTGGCCTTCTTCCCAACCAAAAATTCTGATCTTGGTCTCTAAATTTCGATTTTGATGAGTAGCATCTAGCCGTGGTCACTGATTACAAAAATTCCAACTTTCTCCGAAGCCCTAAATTCCGGAAGCCATGAATGAAGGTACTAAAAAATAATTCTGTTTTTTTTACAGAAATATGTACCTGATTGTTTCCGGTGTACCTCTGAACTTTTCGATCCACAGGGTCTGAAAAAGTTTCCTAAGATAGCCCGACCTGTTATCTTTCCATCCTGATAGGTCTAACCTCAATTGGATTCTCTGAGAGAGAGTTATGCCAAGTGTCGCAACGTGACCTGTTTATGGGATAATACAGGAGAGAGAACTTGTACGGCGTGCCACGTGTCACTGTTTCAACTTCGGCCTCTAAAATTTTTTCTTGAGATAGCTCGACCTATTATCTTTCCATCCTGACAGGTCTGACCTCAATTGGATTCTCTGAGAGAGATTTATGCCAGGTGTCGCAATGTGTCCTGTTTATCGGATAATACAGGAGAGCGAACTTGTACGGTGTGCCACATGTCCCTGGTTCAACTTCGGCCTCTGAAATTTTTTTCCTAAGATAGTACAGTCTATTTACTGCCTGTCACTTTTTACGAAATTTCATTTGGATCTTCCTAGGCCAAGTTATGACCTTTTTCCCAAGGTCACCTGATTTTGACTCAGATCTGGAAGAGGCAGAAACCCTATATTGTACAGATCATAAATCAAAAAGTACAACAAATTAGAGCTTGTCCTTTGGACACAAGGTACATGGGGATTTAATATTCAACCTGTAAATATTTTAGATCGAAAACTTTGCCAAAACGGATTTATAGCGAAAGTGCTACGACAACTGGTTTTTGCTATATCAAGCCCTAGCATCGTAAGTGCAACAAGTGTCATACATGCCATATCATGCCTTCTTTCAGGCTAGCTCTGATACCATGTTAAATTTTCAGAATTTACTTCAATCTGATCTAGGATCTTAACTGAGAGAACAACATGTATAGCATATCTACAGCATATCAATCATTGAGACAATAATGCAAGCACACAAGAGACACAAAGATTTACTTGGGGAAAACCATAAAGGTGAAAAACCCCAATAACTTCCTCAAAGATAGATAGAGCAATGATACAACCCAACCATAAGAGATAGACAAATCCTAGCAACAGATCCTCCTCCTCCATAAGTGCGACACTCCTCCTTGAGTGCATGAGTGAGTAAATAGAGTGCCTCCCGCACTCTATTTATACTTGACTTGACTTGCCTTTTACATAAATCATGTAGGCTCGAACTTAACCACATAACATAATGCTGACTGGGCCGACCCCCAATAGGGTGGTCTAATAACCCTTTGACCCACATGACTTATACAGGGCCGACCCCAACAAGGTGGTCTAATAACCCATCAAGTATAAGTTACGACATTTACAATATAAATGACGACACTTCCGTATAGAGGAATAATACCATCTCTATAGGAGTACATACAACATACATATATGAAATACATTCCGAAGTTACATATACATCAACATTTTTTACTACATTCTTCTCTTCTTCTCTGCACTTCTTGAGTGAGTTTTGTGTGAGGTTTGTTACAACTGTGAGTTCCTATAGATTATCACATTCACCGCCTCTTTCTTTCCTTGAAACTTTGATGAAGTAGCCACTTTGCTTCTCCACAAGTTCCTTGAACTGTTGAAAACATCCAAATGCATCATATTTTTGTTTCAAAAAATAAACCCATGTTTTTCTTATGGAATCATAAATGAATGTGAGAAAATAATTGCATCCTCCTATGGATGGTGTTCACATTTTCCCATTGATATATGAATGTACAATTTCAAGTGGTGCATGTACTCTATATGACTTGCCAACTGGAAAATACTCCCTATGTGGCTTGCCAAAAATGAATCCTTCAAAAATTCTTTCTAGTTTTCAATCAATGGAAAACATTTCACCATATTCTTTATGTGTAGTAGCTTCATCCCACCAAAATTCAAATGTCCAAATCTGAAATTCCACAACCAGGATTCATCATGTACCTCTAATTGAAGTGTTTCTTGTATTCTTTTCCACTGTGTTTTTCTTCCTTGGAACAAGGCTTTTCTTCTTCTTTACTTTCCACTTTAAATGCATCCCTAGAGTGCACATTGTTTGTGTCTTGTACAATATTTCGATTCATATCAGGCCTCATTCTTCAAGGAAACAAGATATTGATTGTCATCTGCACTTTAACTACTAGTTGTTTGCTTTGGATACTTGTCCATAATCACACAATGATTGTCTTCCATATAGACTCTATATCCTTTTTGAAACATATTCCTAATACTTAATAAATTATGCTTTAGGCCTTTGACATAATATACATCATGCATAATTTTATGCTCCCCCTTTTTGGTTATAATATCAACAGTCACTATGCCCAAAACAATGACTTGGATATTGTTTCCAAGTGTGACATCAGTTTGAACTGATTTATCCAGACTGGAAAAGAAATCTAAATTTCCAGTCATATGATTACTGCAACCTGAATCTAAATACCATATATCACATGGAATTTCTTGGAAAACATTACATTCAACTAGGTATGCACATGCCATAAACATTGTGCTGGTGGAAGTGCTAGTGTTGCTTGATTGGTTTTGACCTTGCTTACTCTGGTCATGTTGTTTCTTTTTGCGTTCATATGCATAATGCACAAATTTCTTACAATAATGACATTGTAATCAGGATTTATCAAATATTTGGCCACCTGACTCACTAAAATTATGATTTTGACCTCTACTAGCAACATTTGCATGACTGATGTTGCATCTTCCTCTAGGAAAACTTCTTCCTCTATCTTTAAAATTCGATCTCCCCCTCCCTTCCATGGATTATAGATGACTATGCTACAAATGTATTTTCTAAGGATGCATTTGATCTATGTAATCTATGTTCATGATTGATGAGATAATGTTGCATCTGATCAATAGTAAACTGACTCAAATCTTCATTTTCCTCCAAGATCACAACTAAATATTCAAATTTTGGGGGAAGAATCTTAAGCACCTTCTCAACAACGGTACTATCATCTATTGCTTCTCCATGAGACTAAATTTTATTTATTAAACCAATAACTCGAGTATAAAACAATTCTAATGAATCTGTATCTTTCATTAACAGAGTTTCAAAATATCTTCTAAGAATTTGTAATTAAGAGTCTTTACTTTGTCCATACCTTGGTAGGTATTTTGCAGAGTATACCATGCATCTGTGGCGGTCTTTGTTGATGCTACTATTGGGAGTATGCTTTCATGCATTGCTCGATGTATGTAAAATAGGGATTTTCCATATTTTTTCCTTTGTTCCTTCAAAATATCCTTCTCAACTTGTGTGAGAGCATTATATGCCACCATATTTGTTGGTTCCACATGTTAAGATTTAATATGCTAAGACAGAAAATAGCAGCATTACATTCCATTTCAAAATAATAGCATATATAGGATCACTGAAGAAACAACAAGCATAACATAAACACAAGAGACACAGATTTATCCTGGGAAACCCTCATGGGGTAGAAAACCCAGTAAAGCTTCCTCAATATAGATGACCAGCAATATACAAAGATGCAAACCAAAGACATGATCTCCTCCTCCACCATAGAAGACCTCTCCTCCACAAGTGCGCCTCTCTCTCAAGTGAGTGTGTGTATCAAATGAGAAACACACCTCCTCTATTTATACACTACTCTAACATATATTTTACACAAGTACATGTAGGCTCGTATTTAACCATTAGGTTAAATACCCTATTATAACTGACTGGGCCGACCTGCACATGGTGGGTCTAATAACCCTAGTTACCACAACTTCTCGGAGGAATAAACATCTCCATATACATAATAAAATCACCTCGGAGGGATGGAACGTCTCCGGAATAAATAATGTATAAATATAATATTCTTAGAAGTTACAATATTCAACACTCCCCCTTAAGGAGAAGGATATTATAACAACATCTGCAGGAGCAAGGAGTCATTCATTACATCATCTATATATCATCGGAAGCTTTCTTCAATTCATCATCATCAGTAACTTGACTAGTTACTGGAACATCAACATCATCAGAGTTGATAGTACTCAATCATCAGCATCGTCATCACATGATCAACAGCATCGTCATCATACGATCATCAACATCGTCATCACACGATCATCAGCATCATAATCAGCATCGTCATCATATGATCAACAGCATCGTCATCACACTATCATCAGCATCGTCAACAGCATCGTCATCACATGATCATCAGCATCATGATCAGCATCGTCATCATATGATCAGCAGCATCGTCATCACACGATCATCAGCATCGTCAACAACATCGTCATCATATGATCAGCAGCATCGTCATCACACGATCATCAGCATCGTCATTAGCATCGTCATCATACGATCAGTAGCATCATCATCAAATGATCATCAGCATCGTCATCACACAATCAATCCAGTTCTATTTAGGACCTATGTCCAAGGATGATGTAATCCAGTCATGTACCTTTTGAACCGAAGTCCAGGGACGATCCAGTCCTATCATGTACCTTTTGAACCGAAGTCCAGGGACGATCCAGTCCTATCATGTACCTTTTGAACCGAAGTCCAGGGATGATCCAGTCCTAACATGTACCTTTTGAACCGAATTCCAGGGACGATCCAGTCCTATCATGTACCTTTTGAACCGAAGTCCTATCAATTCTCGGAGACCTCATGTCTACGGCTCAGTTCACAGGACCAAAGTCCAAGGATGATCCAATCCTTACCATACATTTAGGACCGCGTCCAAGGATGACTTAATCCTCAACCGTGCATTTAGGACCACGTCCAAGGATGACTTAATCTCCACCGTACATTTAGGACCATGTCCAAGGATGACTTAATCCTCCACCGTACATTTAGGACCACGTCCAAGGATGACTTAATCCTCCACCGTACATTTAGGACCACGTCCAAGGATGACTTAATCCTCCACCGTACATTTAGGACCACGTCCAAGGATGACTTAATCCTCCACCGTACATTGAGGACCACGTCCAAGGATGACTAAATCCTCCACCGTACATTGAGGACCACGTCCAAGGATGACTTAATCCTCCACCGTACATTTAGGACCACGTCCAAGGATGACTTAATCCTCAACCGTCCACTAAGGACTTCATTCTCAAAGACATACGTCTACGGCTCTTCTTTAGGACTGAAGTCCAGGGACGATCCAATCCCCTCACATGTTCACCAAGAACTTCATTCTCGAAGACATACGTCTACGGCTCTTCTTTAGGACTGAAGTCCAGGGATGATCCAATCCCCTCACATGTTCACCAAGAACTTCATTCTCGAAGACATGTACGTCTACGACTCTTCTTTAGGACTGAAGTCCAGGGATGATCCAATCCCCTCACAACATGTTCACCAAGAACTTCATTCTCGAAGACATACGTCTACGGCTCTTTAGGACTGAAGTCCAGGGATGATCCAATCCCCTCACATGTTCACCAAGAACTTCATTCTCGAAGACATACGTCTACGGCTCTTCTTTAGGACTGAAGTCCAGGGATGATCCAATCCCCTCACAACATGTATAACAAAACATGTATCCTCATCATCAGAACATGTATAACCAAAACATGTATCATCATCATCAGAACATGTATACATCTATCATCAAAAGCATGTATATCTAACATCAAAAGCATGTATATCTAGTATCAAAAGCAAAATATAAGAGTCCTAAATCTAAATAATTCTGGGTACTTAAATGCAGTAAATAGGTAACCTCATCATTGATGAGATGGACTTGTTATCAGATACTGTTCTACTCCCCCTTTCGACGAGGGTCCTTTTGAACTACACCAAGCTTGTCTCGGAAGTGTTCAAACTTTACTCGAGACAGAGGTTTGGTCAGGATATCAGCAATTTGATCCTCAGTGCTTATATACTTGAGCTTGATAGCTCCTCTCTGCACCATATCTCATATATAGAAGTATCGGATCTCAATGTGTTTTGACTTATCGTGGAATACAAGGTTTTCTATCATCTTGATGCAGCTTTGATTGTCACACATAATCACAGTGGAATCCATATCTAAGTCAAACACTCCATATAATAGATTTTGAAGCCACACTGCTTCACAGCTGGCAGAGCAGACAGCTATATATTCTGCTTCAGTAGTACTGACAGCCACACTAGATTGTTTCTTGCTGAACCATGAGATCATGGTAGATTCAAGACTATAACATCCACCTGATGTACTCTTTCTGTCTGAGACACTTCCTGCCCAATCAGAATCTGAGTAACCATGTAATCGGAGTTCATGACCTCCAAGATAATATAGACCAAAATATAATGTACCTTTTAGGTACCTCACTACATGCTTTGTAGCTATTAAGTGAACCTTTCTAGGTTCTACTAGATACTGACTTAGGGTATTTACAGCAAATCATATATCTGGCCTAGTATTTGTTAAATACATCAATGACCCAATGATTTATCTATATAGGGTTAGGTCCACTAAATCCGATGAGTCATTAACTAATAACTTCAAGTTGGAGTCCATGGGAGTGGCCATGGCTTTACACTCCAACATATCAAATCTTTTTAGAAACTTCACAGCATACTTACCTTGATTTAAAAGATTCCTCTTGGATCTTGCCATACTTCTAGACCTAAGAAGTAGTGCATTAATCTGAGATCTTTCATTTTCATTTCTGCATCCATTTTCATGATCTGTTTCTCATTCCTTGTCAAAAAGAGATCATCGTCACACAATAATGGTATGATAGGTTCATCATCCACAACCTTAAGGTAAAGGTTAGGATCAGCTTTACTTCTGGTAAAGCCCAAGCTTTGTCATGAAGCTGTCAATTGTCCATTATTCACACTGCATTGAGTGATCTTCTGCATATCTATCTGTGCCATCTCTCGTCAGATGGGTCTACTAATATGAGCCTCAAAATCATTCGAACTCTGTGGTGAGTTCCTTCTTGCATCCATGTCATATGTGTATTGAAGCCATATTCAACCTTGTAGCAAAGGTTGAGATCTACATCACCCATGATGATCATTAAGCTCATCAATTGACTACCAATCCTGCGTACCCATACAGAACCTGATTCACACTTCTTCTTTAATTACACCATTAAGAGAATGGTCTTATCTATCCACTTGGAGCAAACATCTGTCATGATTCTCTTCCTCTTTCTAAGAGAATCTTCTAGCAATGAGCCTTCTATATTTTGTTTGATTTGTAAATCTTCTTGTTGAACATCCATCACTTATTCAGTGTTCATCATTCATCATGATCTTTCCTACAAATCAAAATTAAGTACATGATTAGTAATACTTCATAATCATCAAATCATATTGACATGATAACCTATTATGCATACAGATATCATTTACATAGTTATGCAACTATTTTGACCAATACTTTGGCACAACACTTTCCCATATCCTGTATGCATACAATGGCTATCTAGATGCCTTCCATCTCTACCAGAACATACTATCGAGAGTGTGCACAGCTCTCAGCATGTCAGCAAAGAGGTTTCATTCTAGACAAGCAACAATGGAATGTTTGTCCAACTTACCAATCATATGCATATTAGTAGCATGATATATTCTAGGAATACAAATATGCATACAAGCAATATCATTTACTATTTCTAATAACAACTCAAATACTTATCTTTTATGTTTGTGTGATTGCCTCCCGCTTGATCTTCTATATGTCTTTTGAACCTCTATTCATTCGGTACCACTGTGCATGCTCAAGTGTGCACTAGTGTCATCCTCATGATCTCATACACAAACATACATTCATTAGTATACTCTCAATATTATCAAAACATTCTAATTCTAAATAATCTTGAATATATATATAGTCATGATCATTAGTATTCAGAGTTTCAAGGAAGTCTTCTTTTACTCATGCATATTCTTGTTTGATCATAGTACTCTTCAGGTTAATTAAATCATCAAGATAAGAGACATAGTATGCATAAACCCTTGATTACTAGCATAACCAATCATACCAAGTATACTTATATAAGGGATCCTAACACAAGGTAAGATTCTAACTTGACATAGGTAAACATACCTGGATTAATATACCTGCTTAGTTATGTACAACATACCTAAACAATCTCTTCAATGATTTAGAGATCCTGAGCTAGAACCTGCATGTATCATAGGTTAAGCATAATATAAAAAAGTCATACATACCTCGTAAGTAGAACAAAGATTATGGATGAGTCTTTGTCTTCATGTTGTCATGGTCATGGAACTTGATTTGTCTTTTGTGATGTACCTGTATCTTGTTAGCAGACAACATCAAGCTCACACAACACCATAATGCATTAGTACAATCATATAGCCCTAATCAATGAATGTCTTCGATCATTCACATGCATTCATATTGTTACTAGGGTGATAAGACAATTCTAACATTAATCAAGATTGTACTAATAAATAATATGAAGACAAACACATCATGAACTTAATCAAGAATCAGATTTCAAGACATACCTGAACCTCCTTAAGTCATACCTATCGAGACTTCTTGTAGTCTTCTTATGTAAGGACTTAGCCTCAACTCCCCTTGAAACTTGATCTAGAGCTTGATTAGGGTTTGCTAGAGAAACCCTAAAAATTCAATCTTTGACTTTCACACTTCCGAATGAATGGAAGGATGTGCCTTGCTGAGCTGATCAAACTAGCATACTTCAATTTTGAAATCTCCAAAATTTGACCCCTCAAAATTGCCTTTGAAACTTCTAGATCTTCTGGACAGGATCCCGAACTAGGGTTTGATGAAGCCCACCCTTCTGCTCAATCAAAAGGTTTGATCCAAGGCTCTAAACTCTTATTTTTCTGAGGAGCTTCCAGCCGTGGTTATAGACTTCAAAAATTTCAACTTTTGTTGAAGCCCTAATTTTCCATCTTTCCGATCAAAATCCCAAGCTAGGGTTTAATCAAGCCCAGTCTTCTACCCAACCAAAAAATTCGATCTTGGTCTCTAAATTTCGATTTTCCTGAGTAGCATTCAGCCGTGGATTCCGACTCCAAAAATTCTAACTTTCTCTGAAACCCTAAATTTCGGAAGCCATGAATAAAGGTGCTCCAAAATAATTCTGTTTTGACAGAAATATGTACCTGATTGTTTCTGCTATAACTCCAAAATTTTTGCTCCACAGGGTCTAAAAACATTTTCTGTAGTAGCCTGACCTATCATCTTTCCATCCTGACAGGTCTGACCTCAATTGGATTTTCTAAGAGAGAGTTATGCCAAATGTCGCGGCGTGACCTGTTTTGGGATAATACAGGAGAGTGAACTTGTACGGCGTGCCACGTGTCACTGTTTGAATTTCGGCCTCTGAAAACTTTTCCTGAGATAGCTCGCCCTATTAGCTTTCCATCCTGACAGGTCTGACCTCAATTGGATTCTCTGAGAGAGAGTTATTCCAAGTGTCATAACGTGACCTGTTTATGCGATAAAACCAGAGAGTGAACTTGTACGGCATGCCACGTGTCATTGGTTCAGCTTCGGCCTCTGAAAACGTTTCTTGAGATAGTACAGTCTGTGTACTACCTGTCACTTTTTACGAAATTTCATTTGGAGCTTCGTAGCCCAAGTTATGACCTTTTTTCCTAGGTCACCTGATTTTGACTGAGATCTGGAAGAGGCGGAAACCCTAACTTGTACTGATCATAACTTACAAAGTACAACAAATCTGAGGGTTCCCTTTGGACACAAGATACCTGGAGATGTTATCTACGAACTGTAAAGGTTTCAGATCCTGAACCTTCGCCAAAATGGATTTATAGCGAAAGTTCCACGATGAATGGTTTTTTCTATATAAAACCCTAACCTTCAAATTGTCGTAAGTAAAGCAAGTGTCGTAAGTGCCATACCTTGTCTTCCTTCAGTTTGGCTCTGATACCATGTTAAGATTTAATATGCTAAGACAGAAAATAGCAGCATTACATTCCATTTCACAATAATAGCATATACAGGATCACTGAAGAAACAACAAGCATAGCATAAACACAAGAGACACAGATTTATCCTGGGAAACCCTCATGGGGTAGAAAACCCAGTAAAGCTTCCTCAATATAGATGACCAGCAATATACAAAGATGCAAACCAAAGACATGATCTCCTCCTCCACCATAGCAGACCTCTCCTCCACAAGTGCGCCTCTCTCTCAAGTGAGTGTGTGTATCAAATGAGAAACACACCTCCTCTATTTATACACTACTCTGACATATTTTACACAAGTACATGTAGGCTCGTATTTAACCATTAGGTTAAATACCATATTATAACTGACTGGGCCGACCCCCACATGGTGGGTCTAATAACCCTAGTTACCACAACTTCTCAGAGGAATAAACATCTCCGGATACATAATAAAATCACCTCGGAGGGATGGAACGTCTCCAAAATAAATAATGTATAAATATAATATTCTTAGAAGTTACAATATTCAACACCACATAGCTATTTTCAACTATCTCCCATACATATTGACCTATGAACAAAGCCTTCATGGTCAGGGACCAATATTCACAATTCTTTACTGTAATAATTAGAGTTTGTAGAGTTAACATTTGTGCACTAGAAGTGGAAGCTTTTTTTTAATTTTCTTGGTCCCTTTCTTCTTTCAAAAACATAGCTTGTGCTTTTCTTGAACCTGTGATACCAAATCAAAGGAGCTGCGATAGACTCACTTTGTTGTTGTTGTGGGCTACGCAATAAACACACTCCTACCTAAGACCTTCGCAGTAAAGTTATTTGACTTGAACTGCACAATGCATAAAGAACTTAATAAAAGATATTTTCCATAAAGTATTAATTTACTTAGAAAGTTTTATTCCTTCAAAATAAACTTGGGATATTGAAGGAGTTTGTGTCGAAGTTACTGTCCATAATAAATATTTTACAAAGAGAAATACTCAATGGTCTTTACTCACATTCACACAAGTAAAACTGGAGAAAGGTGCACAACATAAAACATTCTTGTAAATAAATACACAAAGTAATATATATATATATAACTGCAACAATCAACACTTCTCCCACCCCTTTTTCTTTTCTCTACCCTCTCTTCCATTCTCATATATATATATTATCACAACAATCAACACTTCTCCAACCCTTTTTTATATTCTGTATCCTCTCTTCCATTCTCATTCACATATACAAAAACTTGATAATGGCTTCTCTAGGAAGTTACAAAGTAACATTAAAGAGTAACATGAAAGATTGTAATAAATTCTTGAATAAAATCTACCTCGAAAAGTGACTTATGAACTACTATGCAGCTGCTTAAATATGGTAACTGACATTGCATAGTGACACAACTTGTGATTATGCCGATAAGCGTTTATATCTTAGATTTGGGAGATGGACCTTGAAGAGTAGATTTTGCTAGATTAAAGGTAACAATGGCAAGTGTATGATCTATATGGATTTGACAATGGCAAGTGTATGATCTATATGGATTTGATGGTCGTCGTATTTTTGTTAAGGACAATGAATAGTTTAATGAGGATTCATTAGAAGCCATGAGAATTGAATAGAAGAGTGCTCCTCCTAGATTGGCAAGGCCATAGTTAACAACTGTAGGGCTCAGATTAAATATGGGAGTTTGTTCATCTGTTGAAGGCTAGGCTACTTGGTTGGCAGTAGGGCTCAGATTAAATATGGGCATTTTTTCATCCGCTGGCGGCTAGGTTACTTGAGTGGGAGTAGGATTCGAACCGAATGCAGGTAACCTCCGCTCTATACTCCATCCGTTGGTTCTGGGAAGCCATGGAGTATTCTTTTACACATGGAGTACGAGTATCATAACTGAAGATAACCGTTTTGCTTTGGAAGATAACCAATATTATGTTTTGGCACTATTTAATGAGATAGATCAAAACCAGTCAAGGCCAACTGAATAGTGTAGGAGACTAAGTATAGGCGAACATTCTCAGGTAACATGGGTTTGTTTTAAATGCAATTTGGCCTTCCATTTCTTGCATTCAATGGGAAATATGTTGTTTCTTGTATTCGATGGTAAATTCTGCTATGGGTACAACATTATCACGCTTAATTATTTTATGTTTTCAGTTTTTGGGTCTATTATGCGAATAATGAAATTTACAGGAAAAAATTTAATTGACATGGAAAAATTCATGCTTCTGATTCCGCTTTTCGAGTTCTCCTTTCGATAATCGGCAAAATATATGCATAATCCGATGTATATATACACAGTTGCACCGTGCCAAGCTACGACCTGTAAGTAATATGCATTTTTAAACATCACATATTAATGTGTAGAAATCAATTAGAATTTATTGTTTCTAATGAGGGAATTTTAATTTCTCTTATATATTTATCTACTTAGCAACAAAAATCAGAGGACAGTTCTTGATACAATAATTGGTTAAGTAGACAAATTCGAGAGAATCACGGCATTTTAATATTTTCTACTTACCAACTGAAACAGAGGACCGTTCTGGGAGATTTGTTTACAAATTTATTTCGATGTAAATCATGAAGAAATTGAAACTCGTGTTTATAGAGAACTAAGTAACAGGTTGCACACGTACGTTCCCTTCTGGGATATTTGTTTACAAACTTAACTCGATGTAAATCATGAAGAAATCGAAACTCGTGTTTATAGAGAACTAAGTAACAGGTTGCACACGTACGGTGTATATATATATATATATATATATATATATATATATGAGTTTTGGTTATTTTAATCTCTTCTATTCCATTTTGAACCAAGTTGAAGTTTGATGGATGCAGGGGTTTGATGGACTCATTCAAATACATAATGGAACTGAGTAGCATCCGTTGACGATGTTTCTGACGATGTTTCTGTTTTATATGGAATTAGTCTCTTGTTTATTTTTTTTTCCTTTTCAGCTTTAAAAAACAGTACTATTGGTATTCATATTAAGTGAATCAAATAGTACAAAAATATATAAGTCGAAACAAGGACTCATATTCATAAAATATGCTAGAATCCGTCTTTGACATAGAAACAAAAATCTAGACCCCATACATAATACAAAGCATCTATAGTCAAATCATATGAAAACTAGTACTCAAAAATATTAACAGTGCCAGAATCTTTACTTTGGGACTCCTAGAATTCTTCCCATCTGATAACCCCATCCTCACCATCATATGCATCTTTGGAAAGAGCATCTGCCATCGAATTATGTTGACGATAAATATGATCAAAATTAATATCCCTGAACAACAAAATTTTCTCCTTTGTTCTATAGCACCACTGATATAATGAGATCACATTTAGATTATAATCCCCTTGTGCCCATTTTATATTCACCCTTTAATCTCCAAAAAATGCCAATTCTCAAAGACCGAATGCATTAGAAACAGTGATCATGCTCCAAAGCGCAATTAATTCAGCCTTTGTGTTGGTGCCCCTTCCATAGTTCATCTTTAGAGTGTAATAATGGTCCTTGTTAATATAAATCACTCCCCCCACAGCACAATAGCCATTGACAACCGACCCATCAAAAAAAGAAACCGGTCTATTATGTGATACGATGAAAGGACTAATATGTCTAGTGCTATCCTTATCAGATATAGAGAAGTAATATTTTATCACTAACAGGATTCTGTTGTAGGTACTCACCAAGTTAGGAGTCTTATCTTCAAACATAACTTCATTCCTAGTCCTCCAAATAGCCCAGGAGACCACCGTAGGCAGATATGGAAGACTCTTGCACTTCCTGTGCCAATTGAGAGCACACATCCCAAACAAACCATTGCCCCACTGAATTTGTAATCTAAGATGGTTAATAATCAAAGACCAAAGAGTTCTAGAAAAATCACAATCCACCAATATATGATTAGCAGATTCCAAACTATTTTTGCATAAAAAAACACATACTTGGGCCAACCCATCCCTTCTTTGATAAATTATCCCAATTTTTTAGTCCACCACGAAGTGCATGCCACATAAAGCACTATATTTTTAATGGGATCTTCCACTTCCATATGACCTTATACCACCAGTTAGCTGGAAAAATACACCAATTATTAATAATGGCCTTGTAAGCTAATTTTGCAGTCACCATACCTGTAGCATTGTTGTTATTCCAGATTAACTTGTAATTTTCCATATTTAGCCGATAACCAAAAGAATTTAGTTTGTTGATGTATCATTCCCATTCTGTAGCAGCATTATCCTTGAATCCCATTTCCATCTCATTGAGCCAGCATGTTTGATTATCTCCAGGATTGGTTCTCTTAATTTTGTTAAGGGTAGCACAATCAAACCAATGCAAAGTATTAATAATATCACTAGAAAATGTAAAATATTCATCCAACCCCAGTATTGGATCAATGCCCACTAATATATCTTTTCCATTTCTAACCCTCCAGGATAATTCTTTAGTCATCCAGTTGTATAATTTGATGAAACCGGCCTAGATAGGAGATACACCCCTGATCTTCTTCAATGGATTTGTTATCCAATTAACCACATCACCCTTGATGTATTTCACCGAAAGCATCTTGGTCCAAAGAGTAGGCCCAAAAAGACCTCTCCAGAAACTTTTCAATCTATGTGCACAACTAAACAGAGACAAGTTCTTGATGCCCCATCCTCCACTACATTCAGGAAGCACAATATTCTCCCATCTGGTCATAACCAATTTGTTGTTCTCTGAACCCCCTGTCCAAAGAAAGTTAAAAAAAATATTTCTCAAACAATTAATGATATAACACGGTACCTGGATGAGTGAAAACTAGTACAGAGTATACCAGTTAGAACATATTTCGCCAGTGTAAGGCGCCCACCGATTGACAATAACCTGTAGGTCCAATGGTTTATCCTATGTTCAACTTTCTTAATAAGCCACAACCAATCATTTTTCCTGTAAACGCTTGGCTTTAGAAAGTAGCCAAGGTACTTGAATCCCTCCTCCAATTGGCAGAAATTATAAGGCAACATTCCCTTATAGACATCAATTTTGTTGTTCTCAATCCCATAATGGTAAATACTTGATTTTCTATTATTTACCAACATACCAGATGCATCACAAAAATCCCTAATAATACAATTATAGTTCTGCCACTCAACAACCGAGTCTAATCTTGCTAAGAGTACATCATCTACAAACAATAGATGAGTATGGGACAACTCAAGAGAAAACTTGATACCTTTAATAGTGCCAACTTCTTTAGCAACCCCAATCATTATGCTCAGCCCCTCTATGATTAGCTCATAAAAATGAGTGGAGACAATGGGAATCCTTTGTGAACACCCCTAGATATTTTAAAAACCTTGGACGGGGATCCATTTACTAGAACAACAATACTTGCAGTAGATACACACACCATGATCCAAAGAAGGACCAATGGGGGGATTCCAATCTGAATAAGGATCAACCACAAAAACCCCCAATCTACCCTATCATAATATTTTTCGAGATCCATCTTGAGCAACATAGCATGCATATTCCTCTTTTTGACAGAGTGTATAACCTCCTGAGTTATGCCAATAGAATCCAAAATCTGACGATCCTTCAAGAAACCAAAGTGCTCGGCAGAAATGCATCTAGACAAGATAGGCTTCAGTCGAAATGAGATGATCTTAGAAATTAGTTTGTAAGCCATATTGAAGAGGGAAATTGGACGAAAATCCCCAAAAGTGGCAGGCTTTCTTATCTTTGGAATTAATGTTAGAAAAGTAGAGTTAAGTCCTCTAGAGATATACCCCTCCGATCTAGAAAACTCCACCATTTTCAAGATATCATTGCCCATAACATCAAAAAATTCAAGAAATAGTTCAACCGTCCATCCATCAAGCCCTGGACTCTTGTCCTTAGCAAAACCCTTCAGGTTCTCTTCAATTTCTAGCAAAGTAACTTCTTTCCCTAACTCCTCTACCTCCTGATCATGAACAAAAACTGGAAAATTTCTAGCCACCTTTAATTGGGTGAAAAGATTACTATAGCCAGGATTAGTAAATAAACTGCCAAAATGTACTTTTGTAGTAGCTTGCAGCTCTCCTAAACCTGAAACATTGTTCCCATCATCATCTGAGAGATCCAAAATAGCATTAGTGTTTTTCTGATGAGAAGCATAAGAATAGAAAAAACTTAGTATTTCTATCCCCTAAGCCAGTCCATATGGCCCAACTCTTAAGCCTCCATTCCATTTCCTCTTGGGTAAATAACTCATCCTTTTTATGTTCAAGCAACTTAACTTTTTCAAAAATTTCGCTATCCACAGCTCCATTAATATTCCTAAGATGCAACTCTTGTATTTGATCTTCTAATACTTCAAGTTCTAAAAGATCAGACTTATGTTTGTTTTTAATCCACTTCGGGGTAATATCCTTGAGCCTGGGTAGCCTCAGAACAAAAGAATCCATTGGATTCATGTCTGAATCCATGTCTGCATCTGCCCAGAATACTATAATCATCTTGCAAAACTCCACATTCCTCGGCCATGAGCAGTTAAAATTAATAGGGTACTTTAATTTGTTGTATGTATCATCAATCTGAAAAAAAAAATAGGCCAATGATCAGAGAATTTGGATTCTCCAATCCATGATCTGTGTCAAGCCCAAACATTTAATAACTTTGCATTTACCAGAAAATTGTCCAACCATTTATGGATACCATCACTCTCTTCCCAACCATTGGTCCAAGTCGGAGAAAGTGTTCTTGGGAAAACATCCACCAGTTAATGAGATTCTAAAAAATTTGTAAAAAATTCAACCATATCATCCAATCTAGCATGTGAGCCCCAAATCTCTCCATCATTCCTTGTGAAATTTAAGTCTCTCGCAATGATAAGATTCTTATTATTGAGTAGTCTAGAATTTCCCAAAGATGACTAGAAAGGACCATGGTCTTTATAAGTTCCATATAAGCTTAACACCGAAATCAGAAAGCTTAAACTAATACAACTCCCATCCAGAAAAATACCCCAAGTAGATTTATAGGAAAGAAAGTTGAAAAAACAAGGATTCCAACCCACAGTAGTCCACCAGACATACCCATAGCACTGGTAGCCATGAATTCCCAACCGAGAAGAATGGTTGCAAGTTTATTTACATCCCTATAATCCTCACACATAGTTTCCTGTAGAAGTATCAAAGAAGGACTAGTAGTTTTGAAAAGAAGGGATAAGGCCCTAGTCCTAGAAACCTTACCTAAACCCCTAAATTTAAGAGTGAGCATGATCATTTAAAACCCCCCGACAAAGGTGAGTTTGCTCTAAGGGCCTCATCCGAAACAAAAGTAGGATCAATACTATTCCTACTAGCAGTATCATCAATCCTAGTGGAGGCAGGTATATATTCAACTTCTTCAACCAGGTCAGAAACCCTAGGTTTTCTACATCTCTTCCTAATGGTAACATTAATGAATCTATTAGAAATAATAGTTTTGACACTGGGATTAGTAGATGGGTTTTTGGAGTAGATTGTCAAAGGAGACAATAAGTCAGAAGGGACATTAATATAGCAACTGATATTAACTACCAATCTATCTTCATAAAAAATAAACCCACCCTGGTCAATAGAGGGTTTCTTAGCCACATCCCAAACAATCACCTAGTTGTCAGAAGAGTTAACAAGTTGTCAAATAGGTGACGAAATACAGAGTTCGCAAGAGGTAATAGGGACACCATTTGAGCAACCATCCTTCCCATAAACCCTATCTCGAGCTGGTGAAATATTATCAAATAAGCCCCCAAGATTAAGCTCGACCTTACCCTCTCAAATGCGTCTATCTAATGAATTTTCAACATTCAGATAGAAATCTAGTTCATCCTTTGAGACATCCTTATAAGGTGTAATTGAAGCAGGCGAAATATTACCCGTTATTGGTATGTCTGAAGAAATAAAACCCTCCTCAGTGCACCAATCTTCCTGATTAAAAGTACCCGGAGCTCCAGTAATATCCTCATCATGAACAATCCGCTGCAAATTAGGGCATCGGACCATAACATGCCCCGTCTCCCTACAATTGAAGCACGGAAATGGATTTCTGTAGTAATCTAATCTCTTCTTGAAATTAAAGTTCCCACAAATGATCTCAAACTCCACCATCACATGCGCCACCTTCCTATCCATGCCATAGAGAGATTTTTTATCAGTTCTAACAGAAGACCCAACCTTATTCGCCAATAAGTATATTATCCATCCAAAGAGCTATTAGTAAACCCGGTAAGAGCATCCAAATGTCTCTGCATGCCTGCCTTTCCCTTACAGGATCAAAGGTGATATGCCATCTCTTTAAAATAACAGAATCTTCCTTAAATGCCCAATTCCTCTCTAGGATAGTCTCGACATGTTCGGGCTCTGGTAAGATAAACATAATCCAACGATTTAGTAGGAGATTAACCCCAGTTTCTAGTCCTCACATTGGGGTCCAATTCTGACTGACCCAATCCAAGATTTCATCCCTAGAACCCGAAGAAAATTCAATACGACCAACCAAATATCTAGCGGCCAACATCTCCACCCGGTTTAAATTTGTCCATTCCTCAATGATAAACTGCTCCAAACCCTCCCTGGCCTTAATCGTCTTTAGTCGACGCCTAATCCTAGCCTTTTCCCCACTCAGTCCCTTCCTCTGAGCAAAACCCTCATGGTTACATTGTGATGATACGGAACTAGGCACACCACTGGCCTTCAAACCCACCACCTTACCGTTGGAAGCCGCAACAAGACTAAAGTCACATGGATGAACATTTGAGAAAGGCACAGTGTCTTGGAAAAAACAAGTAAGTAGGTAGCCCATAACCCAATCCCCAAAATACAAAAACTGACACCTGCCAAGGTGACAACTAGCACAGTGTATGATAGCTAGCAAGCACTATAGCACCCGAAAAAAACCTCACACCATCTGTCCCGGGGTCGAAACCCAAAAAGGGTAGAAAAATGGAAACCTCATACTACAGAGTACAAACCCAATACCCCAAATCCAAAAAAACACAACCCCTATAAAATGCCAAAAACTAGCTCAAAACCAATAACAAATAGATAGGTGAGAAACGTGAAAAAAGATCCCGACCAGAAACTGAAAACCGTGAAACAAAATAGATCAAAAATGCCCGCAGAAAAAAACGAATATTCCCACTTTTTTTAGGCTTGGTTGGTACTATGTTGATTCTAAAAATCAATGTGACTCCAAGAACTTCTACGTACATTTTGATCATCTTTCTGGGGGAACCAACCGCTTGCAGAAAACTTCACCAAACCCTAATCCTACCATCTCCATCTCCAAAGCATCGATCATGCCCTCAGGTTTGAAAACCATCACCTTCAAGTAATGTCATACAAACCCCTTTCTAAAGTCAATTAGTCTCTTGTGTATATATATAATATATTTGATTTATATATATAATATATTTCCATTGTTAACTTAAAAATACATTTTTCATGTTACTTTATATTAGCCTAAAATATTTATCAAAGATAAACTTTATAAATAGTTCATGTGAAAATAACATAAGTCAGGATGTAAATAAAAACTTTATAAATAGTTCATGTAAAAATAACACAAGTCACGATGTAAATAAAAACTTTATAAATAGTTCATGTGAAAATAGCAAAGTCATGCTGTTAATTTAAACTTTATAAATAGTTCATGTGAAAATAGCACAAAAGTCATGTTGTCACATTAGTTATCCCATAAACAAAAAAAATTGCAATATGCTTGGATATGTTTTATGTTTTTTTAAAACAATTTGGATGTAAAGCATCACATTTACAAGTTTTTAAAATAAAATACAAAGATTACATGGTTTTCTTTAATATGTTAACTTTATTAATAATATTATTGAGCATGGGTGTTTATCATAATGACGTTCATCACATTGTTATATATATACATTTAACAAAATTAAAAATATAATAACTATCAGAAATAAAATATTTAAAATTATTAATTATTCAAAAATAAATAAACAAAATGAATATATATATATACATAGATATATATATATACATAAATATATCTATCTATCTATCTATCTATCTATATATATATATACATAGATATATATATATATATATATAAATATCTATATACATATATCTATGTATATATATATATATATATATATATACATAGATATATGTATATATAGATATATATATACATATATCTATATATATCTATATATATAAATATATCTATGTATATAAATATATATAGATATATAGATATATAGATATAGATATATATATATACATAGATATAGATATATAGATATAGATATATAGATATAGATATACATATACATATATAGATATACATATATATATATATATATATATATATATATATAGATATATCTATATATATAGATATAGATATATCTATATATATAGATAGATAGATATAGATAGATATATATATATACGTTTTGGTTATTTTAATTTCTTCTATTATTTATTTTATCAATTTGAACCAAGTCAAAGTTTGATGGACTCGGGGGTTTGATGGACTAAATAATATCAATTTGAACTAAGTTGAAGTTTGATGGACTCAGGGGTTTGATGGACTATTTCAAATACATAATGGAACTGGAACTCAAGATTAGCATCCATTGACTATGTTTCTATTTTATATAGAATTAATCTATTATTTATATATATAATATATTTAATTTATATATATAATATATTTAATTTATATATATAATATATTTGTATAATTAACCTAAAAATATATTTTTCATGTTACTTTATATTATCCTAAAATATTTATGAAAGAAAAAATTTACCAATAATTCATGTGAGTATAACACAATTGGTGCTGTAAATAAAAACTTTATAAATAGTTCATCTGAAAATAGCACAAGTGATGCCGTAAAAATAGTTATCTCATAAAATAAATTGCAATTGGAAATGGTTTATGTTTTTGTTAAATAATATAGATGTAAAGCATGACATTTACAAGTTTTTAAAATAAAATAAAAAGATTACATGGTTTTCTTTAATATGTTAATTTTATTAATAGTATCATTGGGTAGGGGTGTTTATCATAATGACCCTGTTCACATTGTTATATGAGTTTACATTTAACAAAATTAAAAATATAATAACTATGAGAAATAAAATATTTAAAATTGATAATTATTCAAAAATAAATAAATAAAATGAAAAAAATATATATATATAGATGAGTTTTGGTTATTTTAATCTCTGCTATTATTTAATTTATCAATTTAAACTAAGTTGAAGTTTGATGGACTAAGAGGTTTGATGGACTCGTTCAAATACATAAAGGAACTACAACTCAAGATTAGCATTTGTTGACTATGTTTATTTTTTAATATAGAATTAGTCTCTTGTTTATATATATAATATATTTGTATTGTTAACCTAAAAATACATTTTTCATGTTACTTTAAATTAACCTAAAATATTTTTCAAAGAAAAAACTTTATAAATAGTTCATGTGAAAATAGCACAAGTCATGCTCTAAAATAAAAACTTTATAAATAGTTCATATCACAATAGCACAAGTCATGCCGTAATGTTAGTTATATCATAAACAAAAAAATTCCAATATGTTTGGAAATATTTCATGTTTTTTTTAAACAATTTGGACAGGTAAAGAATCACATTTACAAGTTTTTAAAATAAAATACAAAGATTAAATGGTTTTCTTTAATATGTTAATTTTATTAATAATATTATTGAGCATAGGTGTTTATAATAATCACCTTCATCACATTATTATATATGTATACATTTAATAAAATTAAAAATATAATAATTGTGAGAAATATAATATTTAAAATTGATCATTATTCAAAAATAAATAAACAAAATGAAAAACTATATATATATATAAAGAGAGAGAGATGAGTTTTGGTTATTTTAATTTCTTCTATTATTTAGTATTGTGATGTTCATCAAGTTTTACGTTGTATTACAACATTCCTCCATGTTCATGCCACAATTTGAAATTCAATTTTTTAATGTTATTAGAAGGTTTTGCAAGGGTTTTGCCACATACTATAGGGCTATATCTACTTGAGATATTAATTAATTTTTATGTCACATTTAAAGTTTTGTCACATTGTGATGTTGATTAATTGATTAAACGATATTATTAAATGATATTATTTTAATAATGTTTGAGAAATGTTATAATGATTTATTTTATAAAATAAAATGATTATTAAATATAATAACCATTATATAATATTAAAATAAAAATATAATAAAATATTAAATATATTAATATTTTATTAATACATTTCTTTTAATATCTTAACCAAATACAACATTAATTTAATTTTTTTTAATCAAATTATAATAATACTTTAACTTTAGATCCGTTACTCTCTAAGCTTATATATCAGGCATTTGTTGCATTAAAAAAGGGCCATGCATATTTGTTTGTTTACTTTCTATATTTTTCCTTCATCTTTATTGTGATAGTGTGCACTATCTTTATATGATTTGATTTGAAACATCTAGCACATAATTTGTGGCAGATCCCCAAAATTGATGATGTTCTATTGATTAAATTTTTAAGATACTAAGACCCATTTTGTTGTAGAGGTGTTTGATTGATTGAGTGAGTAGTTTCTTGATTTTATGGTTGCCATGCATACCTTGTCACTTAATTACTCCTCTGCTCCCAATCTACAATATAGGGCTACTCCTCGGTTGTTCTCGATTTCAGTGGTTGATGGAAGACAATATGGAGGAACAAAGTCTTCAAGGTCCAGCCGGATCCGTTGCGGCCAGAAAACCCACAACGAAAAGTCCATAAGCAGTGCAAAGTTAGAATTAAGCAGTGAAAACGATGCAAGTTCTGTCATCAAATCTAGTTCTGTTGCAACAACCAAGTTACCGGATCAAATGGTTTCCTCTGCAGTCTCTCCGAACGGAAGATCGCATGAACAAATTGAAGGATCGATCATACAAAATGCCGAAGATTTAAGCGAACTCGCATCCCTTGTTCCTTCAACAAAGTTGAAGATCCTTGAAAGGGATACAGCTAGGTTTCCTAGGATTGAGACTGCTCGTGAATTTCATGGAAGTTTCGGCAAGGGACTTGGGATTGTTGAATTTCTCAAGAACAAGAATTTTCTCATCACTGGTGCAACGGGATTCTTTGCCAAAGGTACATCATCATACGTAAATAGTTTTATATCCATTATTTCAGATTCTTTGCGCTTGGTTCGCTATTAGATGCTTCTCATTATTATTTTGGTTTAATCTATGGAACATTTTTGGCAGTGATGATCGAGAAAATACTAAGAATGCAGCCTAAAGTTGGAAAGATTTTTCTTGTCATCAAAGCGAACGATTATGAGTCTGCATTACACAGGTTGAAAAATGAAGTGAGTCTTCTTCAATTTGTTTTTAACTTTAGTTTTAAAGCAAGTTTCAAATTCTGCAAATGATTGCTGCCAAAAGGGCTCCAATGATATTGGGCTCGTCATTTTGTGTACTGTTCTGGATTTCAACCTTTTGAGAGGTGGGGAGATGAGTGTTCCACCATACACCCAAGTTGCCATTGAAACCATAGACAATAATATTGATAGGTTCAGCATGGTCATATTTTCATGTGGACATATAAGCTTTGAAACAAATCATCATTTTATTGACCATGTCAAGAATTTCTGCTTCATTTTTGTCATCTAAATTCCAAGAATAAAAATTCTTAGGATTATAAGAGTCTTGATATCCCGAATCTTCCTTGTAGAGGTCAAGTGGGACAAACTTTCATGGCTTATTATAATCCTATCATGAATCTACTCCCATAAGGGCAACTTCTTTACGTGTAGGACTGGGAACTGAAGGAGAGATGCTCAAAGAACAAGCTGACAAGAAATCGCTGAAGCGTCCAAGTTTTGATGCCTCTATTTTGGGTCGATTTTCCCCAATTTTCTAGAATTTTCATTTACTTTTTCTGCTATTTAGGCAAATGCATCTCCTACATTCTTGTCTAAATCAGAGATAGAATCTGTAACCTCATCTTTGAGTGATTCACAAATAGATTTTACCTCTTCAACGGAGACCGGGGAATGTTCATGTTTTTTATTTTCAATCCTGAGATGTTGAATTTCATCTTGTATTCGTTTGCAAAGAATCTGTAAAGAATCAATCTGGCTTGCCCATGGCATTTTATTATGGAGTTCTATATTTTGTATGGCCATGCCTTTTAGTGCCAGATTTGATCAATTGGCTTGTTCTGCCTTGTCATTATTAAGAATGACTGGGGCTGCTGGAGCAGATCCTTCTCCATAGTCCAACTTGATGGGCCTGAAGTGTGGAAAATTGGCTTGAGTATATATTTCCTCTCCTATTGGAGTTTTCCAGAGATGTCCTTTTGAGGCTCGTTCTCCTTTTTAGGGACTAGATTGCATCATGGAAAGAGTATACTAGAACTCCTTCTTCCATTCATAAAAAGATATCCATTGATTCTGGAGGTCCATTTCAAAGTGCCATCTTTCAGACAACCTTCTTCTTTCTCCTTTGGGGATGTCTTGATTCCAGAACTCTTTTTCTTCTGGGCGAGTATGCAAATCCTAATAAAACAAGTTTTTCATTATTTTATCCTTAGGATCAAAAGGGAAATGACCAAATTTAATGGTTTCAAATATCCATTTTTGGGAAATGGATGGCTCTCAGATGTCTTTGACTAGATAGGGTTGCTAATCTTCGGAAGTGGCCTCTACACCTGGTAGACTAGAGGATGTCAGAGCGTTGGGCTTGCTTCCTTCATATCTGAATAACTACAAATCACGAGCGTGCTACCTTTCTTCAATCATTCCTTAAATTGTTGAATATGCCCGACGTCATTCCTCCAGACATTATGTGACTGACTGCTATTCACAACCAGAATGATGAATCTTGCGAGATAGCTAGGGATTTACAGATCCGGGCTTATGGGTGAAAACGGATTAGACAGATAGAAATAAACAATCTCAAAACTGGAACTGGGATCCATAATTTTATTAAACTTGTAGCGGAAATATTACAGAGCAAATACTATCTCATAATTCTTTCTCATGCGATATTATACCCAGATGGAAATTCCCAGAGCATAATCACAATTCTTTAGTCTCAACTTCTAAGACAGGACTTTCTGATGCAATGTGATCAGGCGAAGCTGCACTTGCAGAGCATACTCGACCAAACACCTTCAGACTCTAGACTCTCTATTCTCTCCTTCTCCCAAATGACAAGAAGGAGTCCTTATTTATAGATCTAAAAGAAGGATGGTTACTTCATACCGAAGCAAGAAATCCCATCTGTCGAAACAAAGCAGGGAATCAAATTGTCCTTGAGATCTGCTTGTTCATAAAAGTTGTCTGAGATGTGGGTAAAACCGCACCTGAAGTTGGGAAAGTGTCCTGAGTCTCAGAACAACCTTTTGAAAGAGATGGATCCAATCTTGAACAGTATCAAATAAAGATATTCAGACTGACCTTAGTACAAAGTGGAGATTTCAGGGAATCCCACTAAAACCAAAAACAAAGTGGAGATTTCAAGGAATCCCACGGAAGCCGAAAACAAAGTGGAGATTTTAGGGAATACCACAGAAACCAAAACAAAAAGGAGATTTTCAAGGAATCCCACAGAAACCGAAACAATATGGAGATTTCCAAGAATCACACAGAAACCCTTTCGTCAAAGAAATTGTAATCAGGCCGTTCATAAGGCCAGTGGATCATATCATCATATGGATATCCAAATCTTCGCTGGTATGAGGGATCCCACATCTTTGTGTATATGCTCCTTATGATGATCCTTTTTCCTTGTCGTGTCTGTACTCGGACCTTTGCTTTTCATATCCATTGGAATTTATTGTACACAAAGGTCTGTAATAGGTGTGTATCATCACACACTTCACTGACATTCATGTCCTTGAATTTAGAACAGGGGATACAGTATCTTGTGTGCTCATGTTGTATAATTACAGGATCTACTCCGCTTCTACTAAGGCTAAATTCATTCCACCAACAATGTGTCCATTGTGGAATGTTGTCCAGCACATGGGCTCTCTGTAACCCAAACTTTATCTTTGTGAAGTACTCATGGTCCCGGATCTCCTTTTTTAGGAATCGCCACCATAGCTTTTGATACTTTTCATAATTCACATAGGTAAGAGGGAAATTGAGAATAGGATTATTCCCTGGCCAAGAAGCTATAGTGTGCATATGGTTGATGCAGTAATTTTGTTCCAGCACTTGTCCTCCTGTTGCCTCAGTACTGATGAGTCTGAGGTCCTGAAAGTTGGTCTATAGCACATGGGAAGAATCAATAGCTTGTTGGAGCTGTCATCCATAAACCATATTGGGAACTTCACAGGTAGATGTTGGATACCGCCTGTGTTTTGGGACTAGATTTATCAACAAGTTAGGGTGCTGGAGATTTTCATCTAAGACTTCAGTAAATCGCAACTGCCAGGTAGGCCTCCATTGGTTCATATACTCTTCCCAATTCATTTCATCATCAACATATCTACATGAGTCACTCCCTTTATGCCACTTAGTGATCATCATCATGCAGCTTGGGGATGCAATTCCATAACTGTCTTGTAAGTGTTCTCTTGTGAGGAAATCGGCAATGCAGTTCTAAGCTCCCTTAATATGCTTAATCTCAAACTCATACTGGGAAAACATAGCTTACCATCTAGCAAATTTGGCTTTTGCAGTAGAGCTACTAATAGGGTTTTCCAGGACAAATTTCATTGCTTGGCTATGTGTTCAGATTAGGAATTTCTTATTCATTAGGTGGATTTAAAATTTTTGGATAGCATTCAAGCATGCCTTGATCTCCTTAACAATAGTGTGATATTTTTTATGAACATCATTCCACATTCCATATGCATACCAGACTATTTATTCATCAGTTCGATTACAGTCCTCTCGGCATTGCTCCAGGAAAGCTCCCCAACCTTCTTGTGATGCATCTGTCTCTAGAATCTTCATCAAGCTTTCAACTATTATATGTAGGACAGGGAGAGTTTTTACCTTGTCCTTTATCGTCCTGACTTCCTCTGTATGCTTTTGTGTCCATGGTGGTGGGCTTGTTCCCACTCTTTTGTTTAACAATCTTCAGTCTTGTGCACAATTTTCATAATATGAAGCTACATAGTTCAGGCATCCTAAAAAACTCTGCAAACGTCGAGAAAAAACTCTCTCCTGATGATGAGCCCTACTTTGCGGCTCGAAACGTCGAGAAATAACTTCACCAACGTAGTTCTCCTCTCCACCATTTTAACTGTTTTTTATCCAAGATGACATCCGTAAATTTATCTTTGAAATCAACAGCATGTTGTTGGACCTCAACCTTTCCATTTTTTATTTTTTGTCCCAGAAATTCAATTTTTGTCTGAAACAACTTCATCTTTTTCTTAGATAACAAAAATCCATTGGTGTAGAGGACATGGAGCAATATCCTGAGATGCTTTATGTGTTCTTCAACAAATTTTGAAAATACAAGAATATCATCAATATAAACCATGAGCCAATCCATGTATGGTTCTAATACAGATTCCATAATTCTCTGAAATTCAGATGGGGCATTTTTTAACCCTAAGGGAATTACCTTCCATTCATATTTTCCATGTGGGACATTGAAGGAAGTATTGAACTGGTCTTCTGGTCTGATTCCAATCTGCCAGAATCCAAACTTTAGGTCGAACTTAGAAAATATCTTTGCTCTTGCAATTCTTTTGATCAGATTTGACTTGTTCGAGAGTGGATATCTCACCCATTCCAGAGCATCATTGAGCGGCTTGTAATTGATCACCATCATTGGTACTCCTCGGAGCTATTCTGAATGCTTATTTACACAGAAGGCCGAACAAGACCATGGGGTCCTTGAGTTTTGGATAAGTCCTTTACTAAGCAAATATTTGATTTCTTTTCTGCATAGACTTCTGTATTCTTTGTTCATGGGGACTTCTCTGATTTTGCTTGGGTTCCCTTGGTATCCTTCTTTGTATTTCAGACCTACCCAGAATTGCTTCCTATGCCATAATGCATTAGGAGTAGTCTGGCATACTTTTTCAGCAAATCCCTTTCTAATCTCTTCAATCCTTTTCTGCTTCTCGGGGCCTTTAATTCTTCTTCAACCTTGCATAGGTGTTCAACCCTTTTATGGCCCTAATCTAGTCTCCCTTTTCTTTGATTTTTGTTTTGAAATGCTTCATAGGGTAAAATTCTAGATTCCATATAGAATGTGAAATTTCTTCTGTGGAAACTAGTGGGAAAAATATCTCCTTTCTCTTTACAGTAAAATGATACTTGATTTTTCCTTTACAATCATATTTTACTCCATGAGGGATAATAGTTGACAACATACTGGTTCCTATTACACATCCGTGTGCAAAATCATCTTCAACTAATAAGAAAACACAATTTATACAAAAATTTCCTAGGCATACCTTTCCATGGCTAGTTTTATACTCCACTGCTTTGCTTCCTCCAAAACCTCTGACTAGGGCTTGGCATGGTTCCCAATAGTTTGGATCAACATATTTTCTTTTGAGGAAGCACATGTCTACTCCTGAATCAACTAATGCTAGCACCATTATTTCATCCTCATGAACCTTGATTTTCAATTTTATAACTGTCTTCTAATGGACATCCATCATAAGGTGCATTTCATCTTCCTGTAGTGGTGACTCTGAGTGGGAAGTTCCAGCTCATTCCTTCAGATTCTCTATTACGTTTCTGAGCTCTTTGACTTCTTGTACAAATTTGAGGTGTTCTTTGTGAAGTGTTTCCAAATCTATCTTCTGTGGTTCTTGGTACATTTTTGTGAGCAAGGGATACACATTTCTCTCCATGCTAGGAAGATCTGTTACCTTCCATTTCCACCTACTTTCTTCTTTTTCTGAATCATCTTGTTCTTCCTATGAATTTTGTACATATTTCCTTCTAAATTTTCCTCTAGGGATTTCCTTTCCTTTTCCCTTTTTATCATCAAGGAAAACCTTTATAAAGTTGTTCACCAGTTCATCCTTATCTCTTCTTTCCTTCATCTGGGATATTTCTCTTTTCATTAGGACCTTTGGATATTCTTTTGTTCCAGCCATGAAGCAGTTTATCTCTTCTGATTCTGTTTCAGAAGGAGACCTATTCCTGGGGTGTTGTTTAGTCCATGCAACAAATAGCATTTGCTCATCTGAGTGGGGAGAGATTTCTTATTCATATCTTTCTTGGTCTTCGTGGAATTCTTGGCATATTCCTCCACATTTACATGGCCTTTCATACATTTCCTGGATATGCATGAGTTCAACATCTTCTGTAGTGCTGGAATCATTCAGAAGTATCCGAGCTTAATATTTCTGCATGCATTAAATTATGGTGTTTGGGTTTTCCTCTTCTAGGGAGTCCTCTGAAGTTATCATCAAATGGCTCGGATTTGGGGAACATTCTTTCCCTATTTGTCCATGTTATTTGTCCCTTTTTCTTCCTCTGATAGTCTTAGGCCTTTTTATAGCATTCTAGGGCAGTATGGCCTTCTTTCCCACAAAAAAAAACATTCGATTCTTTTTTTTTTTTGTTCTTTCCCATGTTTTGTTTATCTTTTCCTATGGGTTCGGTCCTTGTAAGCTTCTTTTGGTTTCCATCTGTTACTTGTCCATGCTTTAGATCTCTTATGGAATGGCCTACTACCTTTTGTCCATTTGGAGTTGTGTTTTCTTTTCTTGTGAGGAGTTTTCTCTAGTTCTATACCAAACATTCTGCAAACTTCCCTACCCCCACGAAAAGAAGTGTTGTTGGTAAGATCTTTGTTAATCTTCTTAGTTTCACAATACTGGAGAAATACATTTTCAGCAACAACGAGAAATTGACCCCAAGTGTGGCGAGAAAGATCCTCCGAGAATTTGTCTCTGAGTTATTCACGGAATCTAGAGGGTAATCCAGCAAAATAGTTTTCTTTAAACACTCGTTCTTCAGTACAGTCGAATTCAATCTGATAGACGCAACGGATCCATTGCTTGTGGTACCAATGGTACTGAGTGACAGACTTGATGCGGAGCTGAAGCAAGATCTGTTTATGTTTGTCAGTAATGGTGGCGCTATAGCCACAAAATTTTGCAATGATTGCTTCCAAAAGGGCTCCAATGATATTGGGCTCATCATTTTGTGTACTGTTCTCGATTTCAACCTTTCCAGAGGTGGGGAGATGAGTGTTCCACCATACACCCAAGTTTCCATTGAAACCAAAAACAATAATATTGACAGCTTCAACATGGTCATATTTTCCTGTGGACATACACGCTTTGAAACAAATCATCATTTTATTTACCATGTCAAGAATTTTTGCTTCATTTTTGTCATCTAAATTCAAAGAATAAAAATTCTTAGGATTATAAGACTCTTGATATCTTGAATCTTCCTTGTAGAGGTCAAGTGGGACAAAATTTCGTGGCTTATTATAATCCCATCCTGAATCTACTGCCATAAGGGAAACTTCTTTACCTGTAGGACTGGGAACTGAAGGAGGGATGCTCAAAGAACTAGCTGACAAGAAATCGCCGAAGCGTCCAAGTTTTGATACCTCTATTTTGGGTTTCTCAGCATCCTTCTAGATTTTCCCCAATTTTCTGGAATTTTCATTTACTTTTTCTGCTATGTAGGAAAATGCATCTCCTACATTCTTGTCTAAATCGGAGATAGAATCTGTAACCTCATCTTTGAGTGATTCACAAATAGATTTTACCTCTTCAATGGAGACTGGGGAATGTTCATGTTTTTTATTTTCAATCCTAAGATGTTGAATTTCATCTTGTATTCTTTTGCAAAGAATCTGCAAAGAATCAATCTGGCTTTCCCATGGCATTTTATTCTAGAGTTCTATATTTTGTATGGCCAGGCCTTTTAGTGTCAAATTTGACCAATTGGCTTGTTTTGCCTTGTCATTATTAAGAATGATTGGGGCTGCTGGAGCAGATCCTTCTTCATAGTCCAACTTGATGGGCCTGAAGGGTGGAAAATTGGCCTCAATATATATTTCCTCTCCTGTTGGAGTTTTCCAGAGATGTCCTTTTGAGGCTTGTTCTCCTTTTAAGGGACTAGATTGCATCATGCAAGAGTATATTGGAACTCCTTCTTCCATTCATAAAATGATATCCATTGATTTTGAAGGTCCATTTCAAAGTGCCATCTTTTAGACAACCTTCTTCTTTCTTCTTTGGGGAGGTCTTGATTCTAGAACTCTTCTGCTTCTGGGTGAGTATGTAAATCCCAATAAAGCAAGTTTTTCATTATTTTATCCTTGGGATCAGAAGAGGAATGACCAAATTTAATGGTTTCAAAGATCTCTTTCTGGGCCATGGATGGCTCTCGAATGTCTTTGAATAGACAGGGTCGCAGCCTTGATGGGGTAAGAGCCATTATTTGTTGTACTTTATGGTGTTGTGCAACCAATCTGTACTGCTTATCTTTTTCCATTTCTTTGGTAGGTAGGTCGATCAGTTGTTTTGTCTGTCTAGAAACAGGACAAAACCCAAATCATGTCCAATCTTGGTGTGATTTCTGGATTGATAGGATTTGTTCTAGCTGGGATGTGGCATCTAATACTTCATCTTGTTGGATTATAATTATACTATTAGAAACCTTTTTAAAACTTTCTTCCCGCCATTCCTAAGGGGAAGATGCCATCATGAACTGTGTCTCATGTGGATATTGACTCAGGGGTGAGGGCTCACAATCTGGGTTTGGACAAGGGTATTTTTGTGACCATTTATTGTCACTGGTTGTGTCATGGTGAGGATGTCTCAGAGGTACCATACACTGGCAATCGGGGAAAACAATTGTGAGGGGAATATTTACAGGAACCCTTTCATGTAGACAGATGGGGCTTTTCAGTGTTGGTTCTTTGAGAGAAATGGTATGAGACAATGGTTGTTCTGATGGGTTGGTGTATAAGTACCTTGATATAATAGGGAGATTCCCACCACGCTGCGATGGAGTGGTGGGTAAATAAATAATCACAGAAGAAGAATTTCCCGGGTATCGAAAGTGGTAATAGGTTGGGAAAGAGGTTTCTCGGGAGCATCTACTACCCATTCAAGGGGAAAACTGAGCTAGTTCCACGTTATTTTAAAGGGAACCATGGCACCATTCCTAGGGTCACTTTTGACCAATACTGCAGTAGTATCCTGATCTCATGGATGAAGTTGATTGATCGGGGTTTCAGTATTCGTAAATATTAAGGCAAGAGAATGGTGTATACAGAGGTTAAGAGCTCCGGGTTTCATGTCAAATCTAGAGGTGAAAATATTGACTTCTAAGACTTTGTGAATCCATGGATCATTAAGAGATATATTAAAGCCAGGGACAATGTCAAGATACTGGATTCCATTAGATAGTGGCATCTGCACTCCGCCAATGATTGCATCCATAAATTTATTATGACGATTATCTAAACAACAGACCAAGGCTATGGCATTGATACCATGTCTGACTAGGGGCAATCCCAATAAGCACCCTTCCTAAATTAACAAAACATTTTCCATATGTTTTCCTATAATGTTTAACTTCTATAGGATCTAACAGACCAAGGGTTTGGCCTACAGAACTTGTATTGATAGTTACTTTTCTAAATCCTTCGCGGACTTTAAACAATTGTCAGGATTTTAAATGAAACATTGACATATCTCTATAGATATGATCAACAGAGAGTTGGGGTAACTGAAAAGGTTTGGAATGATCATTAACAAATTTAGAACTTCCATGATTTATCCATTTCACATCTTTGCTAGGAAATAATGCATCCATTGAAGGTGAAGAAGTAGAAGCATCATTTAACTTTAAAGCATCATTATATGAGATATGAGAATCCATTATGAACCTGAGAATTTTATGGTTGTGATACCAATCTTCGGCAGTGGCCTCTGCACCCAGTAGACTGGATGATGACACATAATTTTTTAAGACCACCCAGGAGGGAGCCAGATGAAAAATCCTGGGAAGTGTGCTTGTAAGGGTTCTCAGATAGAGCCCATACTAGAATACATTGACATTAGAAACTAAGCTACTTGGGATAGCTACCCGGAGACCGCAAACTAGGAAACCTTAAATGGCAGGAATTGAAAAAACCCAGGAAGGATCAGGTGCAAATATATGCATTAGTTGAAGTCCTAGGTTTGTGAAACTCCTTACTGTAGGGTTCCAACGGCTAGTGCCAAACCCTTAGCAGCTGGTGCGGGAATTTCATAAAACAAGGTTGCTAATCCTGATTAATAGGGTCAATTTAAGGTAGGTTTTGGGTGAAGTTTGAAAACATTGTAACTGTAATCTAAACCGTTATCTAGGAATAAATATTAGCAAAACAATGATTTATGAGGAAACCTATGTGTGTAAAATGGGACGCTTTATCCCCAGTTTAACCCAGGCCATGAAGTACAACCAGGAAAGGGAAGGCCGAAAACTGGGGCATTTATCTCCATTTTATCCCACGCCATGAAGGACAAAGGAGGAAAGGAATGAAAGATTTTAATTAGGGTTTAGATGTTGTTGAAGTTGGCAATGCAGTTTCTGTTGGAAATATTGTATTTATGAGTTGATAGCGTATCTGATATGCGCTAGCTCTGTCAGACTCTATGTCAGTGCTCTATCAGTCTATAATGTCAGATAGTCAGTCAGTTTGTAGCCAATCTGGATCACAGCAAATTAGTATTTATGTAACTGCGTTTGTATTTTGCAGGCTCATAACTTCTTAGGTAGAAATTTATTTTAGTCTTTAATGTATCCCTATAACTTCTAGGTGAAGCTAAACCTAAGATTGTGTATAAATGAAAATCACTCACAGAATATTAGACAGAGATAGAGATAAGAGATGTGTGAAGAGAAGAAGAGAAGAAGTGAAGACTCGTGAAGTGTTTCAAGAGCCCAAGCTCTGTGTAAGAAGTGAAAGATCAAGTAAAATATCATCTCTCTGTAGTGTGGCAATGTTACTCTGTTTTACAGTGGTAATATATAAGTTTATAGTTTTATGAATTCATTCTCAAGAATATTGATTTTTGCATGCCACACATATTCTTCAGATTGGCTTGTGTAAATGTTGTTTACATTTACGGTCTGTAAATCAAATCAATTTTTCTAAGTATTTCACGGTGGTAAATGTTATAGTTTAATGTGCAGTAACTCCAGCATAAGTTTCACTTAGAAGTTTTGATTCTTATATTTTAGCATGAAATATCTTTATACAAAGTTTGTTTAAGTTTGGGTTATGCGCAATTAAAGAGATATGCGAAGATAACTTCTGTGCAGTTAATCTTCATAAAGTTAAAGAAGTTTGCAAAAGTAATTTGTATGAAGTGTGAAGCTCATGCAAAGTAAAGTATTCCGCGTTGTTAGAGAACTGTGCATTTATGCAAAGGTCAACTGCACAGTAGAATTTCGAAATGTGTAGGTAATATCTATGCAGTAAAAAGTGGAATCGCGCAGGTAATTTTCGCCCAGTTAATTTGTGGAGTAAAGTGTTCGGAAAAAAATTAGAAGTTTGTTTTACAAAGTATTTGCTAGGATAAGCGCAGTCCTAAAGCAGAGAAAAAGAAAAGTTTTATTTGCCGCGTAGTTTAATCTTTTCACTGCGCGGTGTGCCCTTTTCCCGTGATCTGGTATCAGAGCTTGGTTTACGGTGAAAGGAAATTCTATCTACAAAAAGGGAAAATTGATTAAGAATAGCTTCCACTTCGGGTAATTTGCAAACTCCAATATTTTCTTGTAAAATTTATGAATATTGGTTTCTAACTATGAAAGCTTTTTTTAGAGGTCAAGATGTATGGGAAATAGTCCAGAATGGCTATGTAGAACCAGCATATCTGACAGCATACAACAATCTCACACAAGCTAAGAAGGATGCCTTGATGGAACAAAGGAAGAAAGATGGAAAGGCATTGTTCCACATATATCAAGCAACACATGAATCCATACTCCCAAGATTAGCAGTAGCGCAGTCAACTAAGGAAGCGTGGGACACACTGGAAACCTCCTATTAAGGATTGAACAAGGTAAAGACTACCAAACTTACAATTCTTAGAAGAGATTTTGAATCTCTGTCAATGAAAAATACAGAGTCAGTAGAATCATTCTATACTCGTGTTATTGGTCTGGTTAATCAAATAAAGTCTCATGGAGAAACTCTAGGTGACCAAAGAATTGTTGAAAAGTTCTTATAGTTCTTCCAAAGAAATTGAATCTTTAGTTGTGACCCTGGAGGAAAACAAAGGTCCGTCCCAATTTACTATTGATGAATTGCAAACCTCATTACTCAATCATCAAGATAGAATCAGTAGTTCAGATACATCATTGGAAGGTGCACTCGTAGCATAGTCATCCATAAGTCGTGGAACAGGCAGGGGAAGATCAAACTAGAGAAGGAAGAGGAATAATTTCTTTCAGAGGAGGACGCAGCAGCAGCCCTGCACAAGCTAGTGGTAGAGGTCAGAATCAGATCCCCAGTCATCCAAGTGGACAAAGGTATGATAAATAAAAAAATTCAATCTCATTACTGTAAGAGGTTTGGACACTTTGCATATGAATACAGGAAGAAGCAGTATGACCAAGGAAAGCAAGGCCAAACAAATTCAAGCAACAACAACACTCTGAACAGCTCACTGTTCTTAGCATGTGCATCTCCACTTGAATGCAATGTTGTCCAAGAAAGTCCAAATGACGTATGGTACGTAGACTCAGGCTGTAGCAATCATATGACTGGTAATTTAAATCTATTTTCTAGTCTAGATAAATCAGTTCAAACTGATGTCACACTTGGAAATAATATTCAAGTAACTGTTTTGGGTAAGGGTACTGTTGATATTCTAACCAAACAGGGGGAGCAGAAATGTATGCCTAATGTGTATTATGTTCAAGGTCTAAAACATAATTTGATGAGCATTAGACAACTGATGGAAAAAAGGTTATAGAGTTCATATGACAGGAAAGCATTGTCTTATCAAAGACATATATCCAAGCAATCAATTAATAACCAAGGTGGAGATGACAAGCAATCGCTTGTTTCCTTTCAGGATAAGACCCAACATAAAAGGAAAAACAACTAAAGTTGTTCATGTAAGTCAGAATGAAAATTCTGGATCTGCATTCAAAGCAGAAAGTAAAGAAGCAAATATTCACTGCGACAAGGAAGAAAAAGACAGCGCAATGCAAGCTACGTTTCAAATTGAAATAAAGGATGAATCCTGGTTATGGCACTTTCGATTTGGACATCTGAATTTTTGTGGGTTGAAGCTACTGCACATGAAAGACATGGTGAAAGGATTGCCATTGATTGAAAGGCCAGAGGAGAATTTGTGAAGTCTGTATTTTTGGAAAACAACACAGAGAGAATTTTCCATTCGGAAAGTCATACAGAGCTCGCACACCACTTGAAATTGTGCACTCTGATATTTGTGGACCTATGCAAACACCGTCCATGGGAGGATGCACTTATCTTCTCACATTCATTGATGATTTCACAAAAAAAACATGGTTCTATTTTCTAAAACATAAATCTAATGCATTTGGTTGTTTTCAGCAGTTTAAGGCACTCGTGGAAAAGCAGAGTGGTTACAACATCAAGATATTAAGAACAAACAGAGGTGGTGAGTATGTTTCAAATGATTTCTTAAACTTCTGTAAAAATCATGGCATACAAAAGCAATTCACTGCGCGGTATACACCACAGCAGAACGGTATCGCGAAGATGAAGAACATAACGATTATGGAGAACAGTGTGCAGTATGTTGGCAGCCATGCATCTGTCAAATGAATACTAGGTTGAAGCAATGGGCAACTTGCTGTTTACATCATGAATTGATGTCCGACGAAGAGTGTGAAGAACAAAGTTCTACAGGAAGCATGGACAGGTATGAAACATAGTGTTTCGCATTTAAATTTTTTTGGTTGTGTAGCATACACACATGTTCTAGATGAGCTAAGAAGGAAATTAGACAATAAATGACAGAAATGCATTTTTATTGGATATTCTGAAGACACAAAAGCATACAAGTTGTATGATCATGTTGCAAGAAAAGTTATTATCAGTCGAGCTGTTCAGTTTGTAGAAAATGAAGCATGGGATGGAACTATAGAGAAGAATTTGAAAATCGTGTGACATGTTGAACATGATGACATTGCAGAAGATGTGGTTGAGACTCTGCATATAAATCAGAACTGCGCAACTCCATCTACTCCCAGGACTGCACAACATGTTTCAGCACAAGCAACTCCAACACAAGTCACAGTTCAAGCAACTCCGACAAGCTCACCAAGTGCGCAACAAACTCCATCAAGCAGTTTGAACAACTCGCGCAGTTCGACATGAGCAACTCCGACAAAGAAAAGAACTCTGCGTGAGATATATGAAACTAGTACACCTAATTCATTCTGAGTTTTTGTATTATTTTCTCAAGTTAATGATCCTCTAAAATTTGAAGAAGCAGTTGAAGATAAAGTTTGGGCACAAGCCATGGATGAAGAAATAGAATGCATTGAGAAGAATCAAACATGTGAATTAGTTGATGTTCCTAAGGACAAGGATGTGATAAACGTGAAATAGATTTATAAGACCAAGCAAGATGTTGATAGAAATATGTAGAAGCACAAGGTAAGATCGGTAGCAAGAGGGTTCACTCAACAACCTGACATAGACTTCAATGAAACTTTTGCACCTGTAGCACGAATGGACACTGTCAGAATAGTTTTGGCCATCGCAACTCATAAGACATGGTATGCTTATCAAAAGGATGTTAAGTCTGCATTTTTAAATGGTTATTTAGAAGAAGAAGTATATGTAGAGCAGCCGCAAGGCTATGAAGTCCCAGGACAAGGACACAGAGTATACAAATTGAAAAAAGACACTTTATGGTTTGAAGCAAGCTCCTAGAGCTTGGTACAGTCGCATTGATTCATACCTCATTCAGAATGGATTTCACAGAAGTGAATGTGAGCCAACGCTGTACACAAAAATATACAAGGAAGGTAATAAGCTAATTGTCTGCCTGTTTGTAGATGATTTAATATTTACTGGTGATTTTGGCATAGAAGAATTTAGAACAGTCATGGAAAGTAAATTTGAAATGACTAATTTGTGGCTTATGAAGTATTTTCTAGGCATTGAAGTCCAACAGACTGAAAATGAGATATTTATATCTCAGTCAAAATATGTAAGTGATGTCTTGAACATATTTAAGATGTTAAATTGCAAGACAGCTCCAACACCAATAATAACAGGTTTGAAATTGAGCAAGGATGATAATGGATCCAATGTAGATCCTACGTTGTCTAAAAGGATCGTTGACAGCCTTATGTATCTTACTGCAATAAGGCCAGACATCATGTATGGAGTCAACTTAATCTCAAGATTCATAGAGTCACCAAAAGAATCTCATTGGAAAGCAGGTAAAAGAATTATGAGGTATGTAAGTGGAACAAAAGACTTTGGTATTTTGTATTCAACCTCATAAAATTTGAAACTCATTGGATACACTGATAGCGATATTGGAGGGAGCATGGATAATAGAAAAAACACATCTCAGAATACATTTCATGTAGGAACAGGTGCTATATCATGGGCTTCAAAGAAACAACCCATAGTAACTCTTTCTTCAGCAGAAGCAGAGTATGTTGCAGCTATAAGCGCTGCATGTCAAGCCGTTTGGATGCGAAGGATGTGAAGTGATCTATCGCAGAACCAACAAGAACCCATAGTCATTTATTGCGACAGCAATTCAGCTATCACACTGTCAAAGAATCATGTGTTTCACAAGAGAACCAAGCATATTGACAAAAGGTATCATTTCATTAGAGAATTGATAAACAACAAAGAAATCTGTTCAGAATTTTGCAGGTCTGAAGATTAGGTAGTAGACATATTTATAAAACCATTGGCAAGGGACACATTCCAATATCTGCGAAATTGTTTGGGAGTAACAAGTTCTGCACAATGAACTTTGTCATGAACAGATTATGTTTCAACTCTGAAATTTTTTGTAAATTTTAGTTTTGTTTAATGATCCCCATCCGCTCATAATTAAGGGGGAGTGTTGGGAATATTGTATTTATGAGCTGATAGCGTATCTGATATGCGCCGGCTCTGTCAGACTCTCAGTCAGTCCTATGTTAGTCTGCAATATCAGACAGTTAGTCTGTTTGCAGCCAATTCAGCTCACAGCAAGTTAGTATTTATGTAACCATGTTTGTATTTCACAGGCTCATAACTTCTTAGGTAGAAATTTATTTTAGTCTTTAATGTATCCCTGTAACTTCCAGGTGAAGCTAAACCTAAGTTTGTGTATAAATGAAAATCACTCATAGAAGATTAGACAGAGGTAGAGATAAGAGATGTGTGAAGAGAAGAAGTAAAGACCCGTGAAGTGTTTCAAGAGCCCAATTCTCAAGAATGTTGTTTTTTGTATGCCTCACATATTCTTCATATTGACCTTTGTAAATGTTGTTTACATTTACGATCTGTAAATTAAATCAAGATTTCTAAGTATTTCAGGGTGGTAAATGTTCTAGTTTAACACACACTAACTCCAGCATAAGTTTCACTTAGAAGTTTTGGTTCTTATATTTTAGCATGAAATATCTTTATACAAAGTTTATTTAAGTTTGGGCAAAACTCATGCAAAATAAAGTATTCCGCAACTGCGCATTTATGCGAAGGTCAACTTCCAGGAAGTTAATTTGTGGAGTAAAGTGTTCCGCAAAAATTAGAAACTTTTTATGCGCAGTTCAATCTTTTGACTGCTAGGTGTGCCCTTTTTGCTTGAGTTTCGTTTTGACTTTTATTAATACTAATGTTTAAATCGAGTTGCTCAGAAGTCATTATGTACGCCTTGAGTTTATGTTCCATGTAATGAAAATCCAAAAGAAAATTATGCTTGCAATCATATTTTAAATGTATGTTTTCCTTGTTTAATCCATTATGTATAATGAAACATATCTCATATTTTAGATCCGTTATTATCTTATAGATCCGTGACTCTCTAAGCTTATATATCCGGCATTGGTTGTCTTAAAATGATATTGCTTATTAAATCGCTTAAACTGATATTGCTTATTAAATCGCTCAGATTGTGTCTTCCGATTTATTCAAGTGCATACAAGAGACCTATGGCCGTCAATACGAGGAATTCATGATGAAAAAACTGGTTCCCGTTGTTGGAGACGTTTCCCAGGATAATCTTGGAATACAAGCGCACATGGCTGATGTGCTAGTAAAAAAAGTCGATATCGTTCTGAATTCGGCAGCAAATACAGCATTTGACGAACGGTACCCAAGCCTAATTGATTCCTAAAATTTTCTTGATATATTGCATGGCTATGCCCATTTGAAAACAAAGAATGAGAACATTGTATTCTTTACTACTGACCCAGTGAAAGCCAATTCAGACTTAAATCCAAAGAAATGTACAGGTATGACGTCGCACTGAACATAAACACCAGAGGAACTTCCCGGCTCCTCGCGTTTGCAAACCGCTGCAAAAATATTCAGCTATTTCTACAAATATCGACAGGTAAGTAATCAGTTTGTTTAGATGATCATCTTCATTTAAAACAAATGAAAATTGTAAACAGTGACGTTTTTCAGACACATGAAACTTGTAAACTATGAGCTTTGAGTGTTTTGGGGGTAAGGTTAAAGCGAGATGCTCTTATAATCTGCAGTGGGATAGATTTAGATGTTAAATTTGTTGAAAGTGGTTAATTACTCCACGGCTTGATTGTTCGCCACAGAAATTTGTAAGACACATCACGGCCAGAAAGATTGAAAATGCAACACCGCACAGATTTATTTTATTTTATTTTTGAAAAGCCATCATCAAATTCAGAAAAATTTAATGAAGACATAAACCAATTCAGAATTTTTGAATGCTCAAATCCTTGAAGAGGCCTCCACCGCCAAAGCCATTTACTCTGCTATAGCCTATCGTATTTTGAAGAGGCATTTACAGTTTGTATTTTAACTTTTCAAAAATGTAACAGCACATAGTATTTATTTCTAGAGAGATAACTTTGTAATGAATGATCAATAAATATTTAATAGTATTTATTTCTAGAGAGATAATTATGTAATGAATGATCAATAAACATTTAATGACCAACTGTCTTGAAATACTATAAATATTTATCGTTGTAATCCTTATTTGGATAGAGTGGAATATAATTATCAGTTGGAATTAAAAAATAGAGTTTTTATTCTGTATTTTTTGTTATGCTCTGTTTTTTAGTTTGTAAACTCATATTTATTTTGAACTTATTTTGCTGTAGCAAGTTAATAGATCAGAGTTTATTTTTAAGTATAGATTTGTTAAATGTGTTTGATTGTTGAAACAAAGTATTAGCCTAAGTTTTATGTTCATGCATGGGTCATCAATTTTATGAAAAATACAGTTTTCTAAAACAATTGTATAACATTATTTTCTTGCTGAAAATCGTGATGTAGGTAACAGTTTCTAAGTTTAATGATTAGTGCATGTTGCTGTGAGTAAGAGCAACACTCCCCTACCTTCCCAACTAAAAGAAAGATCTTTGAATGTATAGTGTCAAGTTTATAATTAGTTTTATGAATCTTTGTTAATCAGTCAAAATGGGCCGTTAACATAAATCTAGAGTTACTATGAATGTATCAATGCAAATTTCAAAACTTCATTACCTTTTGCAATATTCATTTTCTTTGTTTCTTTACAGCATATGTTAATGGAGAGAGGCAAGGCCGAGTGCTTGAGAAGCCTTTCCACATGGGAGACAGCATTGCGAGGGAGAAAGCCCAACTAACTTTACATGAATCTCATCCAATTCTGGACATTGAAACTGAATTTGAATTAGCAAAGAAAACTCTAGAGGCTCTTGAGAAAGAGACTTCGAATCTTCCCAAATCGAACAGTAAGAAGTCACCGGATGGCGAGAAGCATGTGACTCGAACCATGAAGGCATTAGGCATGGAAAGGTACCAATAAATATTTATCTTATACAAAGCTTTTACATGCATGCACTAACAAATAGAGTTGCCATTTTCTGTACTAGCCTCAGTGTAGGGCCTCTATGTATAAAGCTGATGAAATAGTGCTTCCAAATGCTTTAACAGTGTAGGCTAGGTTTGATGGTGTATTCACATGGTAGAACATTTTCTCATTGGTATAGATTTTAATTTTAGTTAAAGGAAAGGAAAATAATCAATGCTAAACAAGCTTAGTTGCACTAAAATAATGTGAAAAATGGTCATCTCTGAACACATAGAGGGGTTGAGGGCTGAGAGCTGAAAGGTGTTAAAACCCTGTAGGTCGCAGAGAGGATTCTACCCATCATGGGTTTTAATATTTTTAGTTGATCAGGGATTTGAACACCTGACTTACTTTAGCAAATTCTACCATATCCCTTAAAATATAATCTTACTCAGGGCAAGGAAATATGGATGGCAAGATACCTACGTATTCAGCAAGGCAATGGGAGAAATGCTAATTGACCATTTTCGGGGAGATTTACCGGTGGTCATTGTTCGTCCAAGTGTGATTGAGAGCACTTACTCTGATCCATTCCCTGGATGGATGGAAGGAAGCAGGTCCATTGTTTTCTGTTCATTCTAATTGCTTGTTTGAATATTAAGGATTATTTATATAAAAGTATAAATTTTAATAGTGGCCTGTATGCAGGATGATAGATCCTGTAGTTCTATACTACGGTAAAGGTCAGCTAACGGGCTTCTTAGCTGATACCAATGCAGTTCTAGACTTGGTCCGTATTATAGAATTGTAAATATATACAAACTCAATAAATTGGTTCTTCTAACATAACCCATTTTTGGTCAGATACCTGCATATTGAATTGATGCATGTACTTTGGTTTGTTTCTGGCTTGAACAGGTGCCAGCAGACATGGTTGTAAATGCAACATTAGCTGTCATGGCAAAGCACGCTGGAAAGGCTGGTCGGGAAGTGTATCATGTTGCTGCTTCCGTTGTAAATCCAGTGACAAATGGAAAGATAGCAGAAGCAATGTTTGTTCATTTTAAATCCAATCCATACATTGACCCCAAAGGCAAGCAGATCGATGTAGACAAATTGAAAATATTCGCAAAATGGGACGATTTCTCTTCTCATGTTCGGAATCGTGCGTTTGATATGCCACTCAACGTAAGTTTTTTTTGTTACAGATGTCTTTACAAATTTGTGAATATTCTAAGATTACGATTTGCAGGTTTTTCCGCTAAATTATCATGCATTGCAGGTTTTTCCACTAAATTATAATGCATTGCAGGTTTTTTCCACCAAAAAATAATGCATTGCCATTTTGCATGTGTGCAGAACGGACGTAATTCTTCCATGAAAATGTCAGAGAAGCGTAAGAGCATATGGCTGAAAGCAATAGAACAAGCCGAATATCTGGCCAATATATACCAGCCATACACGTTTTATCAGGGAAGGTAAGCTGGTTTTATATTATAAAGATTCATTTACGCTTGGAGTAATCACCGGAAGAAAGCTCAATGCACAAATCTTAATAGTTCCTATGTTTAAATTATTTTTTCATGCTAGTGAATGTCAGGGAAGGTAAGTAGGTTTTACATTTATACAGATTCATTCTGAGCTTGGATTAATAAGTGGAAATAAAGCTTGATGTACAAATACTAAAGTTTCTTATGTTTAAAAATTAATTATTTCATCCCACTGAATGTATTAAACACGGGAAAGAAAGATTCACGGAAGGCATGTAGGTGTTATATTTATAATAAACATTCATTTTAATCCTGGATCAATCACTCTGAAGAAAGCTTAATGTACTGATTTTAAAGTTTTTATGCTTAAATTATTTTTGTATACAACTGAATGTATTTATCTCGGGGAAGAAGATTCAGAAGTAGGCACCGAGCTTGCCATTAGGGTTTTCGTTTTGTAACATAATTTACAAGCAAATTGTGTAGGAGGGCGCAGCCGAAAAACACAACTGGCGTATGGCCCGGAAAGTTCTCTTTTCCATTATCCAAAAGAAAAATATTTATACATATGAAGAGTTCTCTCTAATTATCCACATGTCTAGAAACATCCAAAAATATTTATACATATGAAGAGTTCTCTAGAATTATCCACATGTCTAGAAACATCCATGGCATGGCTTCTTGGAAAAGCAATTAATTAAATGGTTGCATTAACTAGTCCAACCACAAACTTGTACAATAGTTAGGTACAAGAGTTAAGCGGTGGGAGAAATTGTCACAACTTCCAGCACTTCTTAATTTTTACAGCCACATACAAAATTTAACACAGAGTTTACATACATATTGACTAACTTTCAAAATGCAGATTTCAAAAAATACATGTTTGATGAACATAACTGTTGGTCATTTTCACTTTCTTCTTCAGCGTCACATTTTTCTTTGATTCTTCAAATCGGTTATCGTTAACATCCTTTGGCTTAATTCTTCCATCAACATCCTCAAAGTTTTTTATGGTTTCCTTCCAATTGTACTTGAAACTTTTAAGCTATAACATATCCATCTTACTTTGAATAGGCTGCTGCCATGAAATTAGCTAATAGTAGTGCTTGATATGTTCAGGATTCCATTTTGTAAAGATTCCATTCTCAAATTGTTCTCCAATATATTTTTGCTCAAAAGTATCCATAACATCTTCTTCATTATATACACCTTCAGTGCTGCCACACAGATCATCATAATCATTCATTTCAGCTTCAATTTCTTCAATTATTTTCGCTACAATTAAACTCACATCAACTTCATTTGCATTCTTTTTTCCTCGATTGAACAATTTTTCTGTTGATTTCAACTTTCAATAAATTTTCAAGATTTCATTAATCATTTCTTCAAGGACTTCATCACATGTACATAGCTCTTCATCAACTCCGGTTGATTCTGAAACTTTCACTTCTGACTAATCTGTAATGCTCTCTATAGCTTCAGATGCTATCAAATTTTTCATTGTTACAACATCATTTATGACATTGTCCTCTGCATTACATTAAGCTAAAAGTGAAATTTTTTCACCATTCATCACACTGATAATCAATTCGATTTCCTTTAGAAGTTCAATTTTTTCACTTTCACTCATAAACTCTTCATCATATATTGGTCCTTTTTCAATTTCAGATTAAAAAATTCTTGCAGCATGTAAATGGCTTCTATGATCATCATCTTCAACATTTTTACTTGCAGAGTCTTTAGTTTCACTGCATTCGTCTTGAAAAATACATGCAAAACTACATATACTATTAGCAAAAACAACATCCTTGCTTTTTGGCACATTTTTCAATCCCATTTCAACCTTTGATTCACATGTTGCATCATTTCCACAATTTGTAACTTCGGATTTCTCTGGAAAATCTTGCATGAGCTGCTGCTCATTATTAACTTTAGATTTAGTATCTTCATCCACAGGTATATCAACATAGTGGGATTCACCAATGGATTGACTGACTTCAACTACTACTACAGAATTTTCTATTGATTCTTCAATAGTCTGAACCTCAGCTTGTTGTTGATTTATGTTGCTCCCCCTTACATCGAATTCTCTTCTCAAGCATTCCCAAGCATCTTTACCACTCGTGCATCGGCAACAATGTGGAAAACACTATCTTCCATGGCTTTCTGAATAAGATATAATGCAGAGGTATCACTTGCCTCATCATAAGGTTCATTACAATCATTTTCAACAAAATTCAATACACCTCCAACACGAAACATAGTTTTCATTTTAATAGACCAAAATTCATAATTCTTACCTAAGAAAACTGGAATTGGCAGAAAATCATGGCAAACTTCATCAATTTTCATCTATGCTATAGCATACAAATTTGCAATGCAAGTCTTGAATTTCTTTTCCTTAGACAATTTGAGTCTTCTGCTCTTCCCCATCTTTGTCTTGGGTTCTGCTGAAAATGCACCGAGCTTTTTCTCTTCTGAACTCAATTTCTTTAAACACGGGATACAACATTTTTTTTTCTTCTACATGGCTAAACTCTACCAATACAAAAACACATGGGCTTCCTTCTGTAAACGCCCAATTTCAATTTCATTCAAGCTGATTTCTTCAAATCTGCTCAATCATTACACCGTGGGAGCATCAACCATTAACTCAACCACTTAATGATGGAAGCACATTGCTTCACTTTGCTCGACCATTAAAAACATGGGAGCATAGCAAACAAATCTGAACTGAGGAGGAACAAAGAATTTTAGCAGCTCCAAGGACTTCGACACAACCCTCTTCTTCATGCATAGAGAGCTTCATCTCACACACAAGGCTCCAGCCTTTAATTAGTAGCACAAACCTCAACTAGAGTTTGCTCAAACTAGACAAACTTAGACTCAAACAGCGGGAGTCATACTGGATAGCACATGCCTTCACATTTCTCTACCATCGAACCATGGGAGCTCACAATTTCTAAAACAAGGAAGGATGTCTTCCTTTCAATTGCTCAACCTTTATTCGAGGGAGCACTCAACATTTAGCATGAGAATCACATGCACAGGTTCAATTTCTTCCACAGTGGCTCTCCACAACAACGTGAGAAGTTCTTCTTCTACCATGAGCTACGCCCTTTCAATTTCTCTCATCAGTTGCACACAGGTGCCTTGACTCTTCAGATAACTCGGGTTTGGCACCTTCTTCACCACACGGCCTCTTCAAGGATTTTGCGCACTCAACCACATGAATGTCTACGCCTTTTTTCTACTCCAGTCGCACACAAACTTTTGCAGCTCCCTACTTCAAGATTTCACGGCTCCTTCTATTGAGCCACTATGGTCTAATTCTTTTTCATGGCGGGGTCTCTCAAATGATGGCTCTTTCATTCGTAAAGCATGGGAAATGCAAACAACGCTGAGATTTTGGCTCTATCTCTTTCTCTTTTGCAACGACGGCTCTTCTCCTCAGTGGATAGGAACAATCACAAAAAGGAAAATTCTCACAAAAAACTTAATAAGGGGAGCTCAGGCTCTGATACCAATTGTAAGAGGGTGCAACGGAAAAACACAATGAGCGTATGGCCCAGAAAGCTCTCTCTTCCATTAACCAAAAGAAAAAGATTTATACATATGAAGAGTTCTCTCGAATTATCCAGATGTCTAGAAACATCCATGGAATGGCTTCTTGAAGAAGCAATTAGGCATTAAATGGCTGCATTAACTAATCCAACCGCAAACTCGTACACGTACAATAGTTAGGTGGCCGGAGAAATTATCACAATTTCCAACAAATTGCACTCTACCAATCCACCTACACTTTATAAATTCATATTAACTTTGACTATATTGAAAACATTTACAAGGCAAAAGAACATCACCTTAGATTTTACATTCTAGTACAACTTGAGTGGGCCTAACTGTTAAGAACTTGTGTTCCCTAAAGAGGTTATAAGTTCAAATGTTACATCCTTGAAAAGAGCTCTCTTATCCCACAAACAAAAAGTCTCATACACCAAATTAATATCTAGCTTGGTTGGGACTATTTGATTATTACATTGGATATAAACTAAATAAATAAATTGACAACTAAGCAAGCCTACCTACAAAGTGATAAGACACCCACCTTACCCTGGGGTTTTCACGTTGTAACATAATCTAGAATCAAATTGCACTCCACCAATCAACCAACATTTTTATGAATCCTCTGAATATGGACCTGGTAATGTTAACTAAGAGAGTTTGATGAAGTGTTTGAAAACTTATAATATATTCCCTTCCTGTGTTCATCTCCAGGTTTGATAACTCAAACACAGAGGGCTTATTTCAAGAACTATCAGAGGAGGAAAAGGGGAGCTTTGATTTTGACGTGAGGAGAATTGAATGGATAGATTACCTTTCAAAAACCCACATTCCAGGCCTTCGCCAACATGTGATGAAAGGACGCGGTACCAAAGTGGTGTAGGAGCAGGAACTGTATACAAATTCTAGCATGGCCAGAATTTATATGGCTCCAGAAGTGCTACATAAAGCCAGTAGTAATCTTATTTCAAGCATCCGTGATCAGCTCTTATAATTAATTGGAAACAGAACGTGTGATACTAGTGACATTCCATTTCATTCATATTCAAAATAATGTTAACTTATTTTTTAAAAGAACAGGAGAATTTACAAATATCTGTTACTATTTATTTAGCACATTTCATACTTGTAACAGGGAAGTAATATTATTACCAAAAATGAAAGTCCACTCTGGCTATGTGATTTTGAATTCAGCAATGGAAATTTGGCTTAAGAAAGAGCTTAGTTCATATTTCTTAGAGTCTAGCTCCCTGACCTGTATTTGTTAAAGAATTGTTATTTTTATCTACAGCTATACTTCTACGCAGTGGAAACTGATAGACAATGTCCAACTGCTCTTTTGATCATGTAGAGTTCCAGGTAGCCGTTGTCTTTGTTTTATTTCCATAGTTTGCTTCACTAATGCATGCTTTTCTTCTTCAAAATTGAGTAGTTTTTGTGATTTAAGGTGGAGAGCCATGAGTAATATATTTTTAAAATTTCTTTCGCTTTAAGGTTAGAGCCATAATACGAGTACATCTTTTGAAAATTCTCTGCATTGATCATACTAGTAAATATTTTCAAAATTTTATGGGCGTGAGATAACTGGCAATCAAGTAGCCTCGCTTTGTCGGCACTCAAATAGCCTCGCTTTTCCGGCCATTTGTTCCTAGATCTGGTTATAAAAATATGATTGTAGTTCTACCTCATTCACTACAGAATTATGACATGGAACTGTACCCTTAAAGATTTTAACCCATTTTAAGACGACCCAAATCATTGAAATTCCAAAGAAATAAAATAACAAGAAGAGATTACAAACAAAGGCAATTTGAGTGCCAGTTATCACAAGCCAATTTTATGTAGCTTTTGCCTAGATTGATTATAAAAGTAACTTCTACATTTTACATTTTGATATGCAGAATCTTTGACTAGATTTTGTAGTTAATTTCTAAATCTTTGCTAGACCGCACTACTGGTAGCTTTTAGTTTGTTTGCATTTATACTTTTTGTAAACTCGTTGGATCATTCAACACCTCTGATTTTCTCATGTACATATATTTGGATCATGTGACAGAGGATAATAGCTTACCTTTACATAGTATAATCATATTTCAAAAACACTCTATTTTTAATCATTTTCTTGCTAATAGCAAAACCATAAGGCCGTATACATCTATTTTGTTTTATAGGACATCAATTGCACATAAGTCGGATATTATGGACTAAAAAGTCGTGTACCTCTAATTCAACTTCAACAAGTGCAGTCCGTGAGGAAGGACTCCAATAAACCGGTGTCTGACCTCTATATATGTGGCCTAAGAACTATATGGCCAAGTACTTCAATCAGAGTGTAATATAAAATGATCAAAATAATCAGATATTCATTAGTTTCTTATGCATACAACATAAATTTCACTCCACTATACCTTTTATTGATTTCATAGTCTTAATTTCTATTGAGATGCATATTGTAATATTTGCGTGTATGACGAAAGACAATTTTAGAGAGGGAGGGAGATATTTTTCAAGCAAAATGCAACAATTAGGAAAAATATTTATTTGTATGGATTTTTGTTCCTTTTATAGCTATTGTTGCAATGGTGAAAACATGCATGTCTAGAGGTAAAAAAATGTTGCTCACATGTTGTCTACCTATTGTAAAAAAAATTCTCTTCAAAGCAATATCATTTTTGCTTTCACACTATAGTTCTATGTGGTCTAAAGCACACTTTTTCTGTGTGCCTCCACAGATACAAGGTTAGAAAATATACTTGCGACAAGACTCCTTTATGGACAATTACATTTCCTAAATGCAATAGCTCTTTCTTCAAAACAACCCTCATGGCATATGTACAAAAGGACACTAGTTGAAGGTCCATTAACAAAATTGGATGGCATAGTTGTACTGTTATATGATTTTGGCAAACAAAAAAAAAGAGCCACCATTATAGGGGATGTAATAACACATGCTATTTGTGTAATACACTTGTCTTTTTTTCTATTTATAAATCATTCGCAGCATGTGCAATCAATCCTTGTCAATTGATTCTTCCCGTTACTGCAAATTACAGATATGACTAGCATTGCTTTCTAAATCCTCCCTCCACTAACATAAAAACATTTCCACCACATATCTATGGTTGTTTACAAAATTTATTGTTAGATTTTAAAGAAGTATAATGCAACGGAAACAATAAAGGATCACATAAACAATAACCATGCACAAGATCAAGAAGACACAGAGATTTATCTTTGCAAACCCTTCAAGGGAAGAAAATCCAGCAACCTTCCCTAGAGAAATAGATCATGATACAAAATACATCAAGTGTACAAGATAAAAGATAAAGCCTAGAAAAGTCTTCTACTATCTTCATCTTCTCTTCCCTGCACTTGCACACTAGATCAGCTGACTTGAGCTAAAGTGGATGGATCAAATGAGTGAGAGGTCACTCTATTTATACAATCTTGTTGGGGCCAACTTTGCTCATTTTAAGGAACTGACTTACATAATAATAATTGTTTATTCTTCTTTGGGGGGCGACTTAGTTGTGAGGATACCTCATGAATCTATAATCACCAACACTCCCTCTTAGCTAGGGAGGTATCATCATGCAAGAACACATCTGTATATCATCTAAGTATCAAGGATTGTCTTGAACGTCTCATCATCATAAGGAAGGTCTTCAACAAAACTCAGTTTGTTCAGATGTTTCATGCTTCAACTTAGTCTGTCGAGGAGCAGATCAGAGAACTACACTTCCCAGTTTGTCAAGAAGTGCCATGCTACAAACCAGTCCATCGGGGAGCATCATGCTACAACTCAGTTCGTTGAGGAGCATAAGTGAACTGCACTTTGTAGTTCGTTAAGAAGTTCTATGCTACAAATCATTCCTCCGGGGAGTATCATGCTACAAATCAGTCCATCGAGGAGCATAATTGAACCGTACTTCTCAGTCCATTGAGAAGTGGCATGCTACAACTCAGTCTTTCGAGGAGCGTAATTGAATTGTAATTCTCAATCCGTCGAGAAGTTCCATGCTACAACTCAATCAATCAAGGAGAATAATTGAACTCCACTTCTCAGTTCATCGAGAAGTGCCATGATACAACCCAATCCATTGAGGAGCATCATGCTACAACTCAATCCATTGAGGAGCATAATACAAAATAATCAACTCCCTCACTCTCCCTCTCAAGGGAGATTCATGCCATTCTCCCTATCTTAGGGAGAATATCACATCGATGTTGCAACCATCAACACTTTGTCTCAATGAGGGAGGAATTATCCATTACTCCAAGCCTCTGTTGTGCTGAGAACTACTGAAAGCTACTTCCTGCTACACCACGAAATCAAAGTTGTACATCCCAGCAATCTCCTCTCCTCTCGTGCGGTATATTCCAAGTCACATCTCAGTGTACCACATAGGTATCTCAACACATGTTGTGTTGCACCTACTCCCTCTATGTTGGAACCTCTCACTCCCTCTGCACCAAAGCATGCCATTGCAAGTTGCACTATTGGATACTGTTTCTCATCCATTAGTGTCATTTATCATCAAGTGAGTTTACTTAGATGAGCTTCTCTCTCTCTCTCTCTTTGTTATTGGATGTCATTCCAAACTCCCTCTAGAAATGTGTTGCAACCTCCATCTGCAACTTTGCATCATACTCTCTTTCTCGAGCTACTCACTCGCTAGTCCATCAGACTATACAAGGTGTCATCCCGAATGCCAATCTGAAGTGCATTTTGAACACCGAATCTCACAAAGAAAATAAGCACAGCTCCTCACTGTAATTCAAATATATTTCCTAGTGACGACCATGTATATTAAGGATCCTCTCAATTTCCTATACATAGTGGGATCCACCAAATATGGATCGGAACTAGAGTCTCTCAACTTCTCTTGATATGATACCAATGGTGTGGTCATGAACTAATAGTCAAATCTATGCAAGATCTGAACTATGTGCTTCCCTTGATTCAGGAAGATCCCATCATGTCTCAGCCACACCTCTAGTCCCAAGAAAAAAATATTTAATAGACCAAGATCCATATCTCGATTTGAGAGGCTATCTCCCTCTCCATCTGGACACCTGACTCTCTCAGTATATACACATGCTAAATATTGGGACCGAACAGATGTATAATGCACCTCTTAAGAAGTCCACCTAACTGAAGAGCACACATGTAACATTCCATCGAACTCATCTACTGCTACTATCTATAGCTCCTCATGATCATCGAAAGGATGAACATCTTGTAGTAGAGAGACCAACATCCATTGGAGCCTCCTCCTCCCAGCTGCCAATCTCCATTAGCGATCGTCTGGACCTGGGTCATGGGTCCACATATGACTCAATATACTAGATCCATGTATTTCAACTATCATTGATGAACAATCATCACTTGTTCTTCGAAACAAGTCTCATCATCCTTCTCTTGTAGGTCATAGGGCATGATCTTTCCTACAAGTCAAATTCAGTCAAATAATTAACAACACTGCATAATCATGAAATTCAATCAAATCATATTGACATTTCAATGCAATTCATAATGAAAGTTATCTAACAAATGCTTCATCATAACATATACCTTCCATATCCACCAAAACATATTATCAAGAGAGTAAAGAGATTTCATCCTAGACTACCTCCATCAAGGGGTTCATGGGTTGTTCTGCAACACTATAGACAACATATGCGTAACATGTACCAATTCACGTGAGCAATAAGTGCACAACAACTATGGTGGCATGATTCTCTAAGTGTGTCGCCTCCCACCGCATTTATGGTCAGCACGTCTTCTATGCAGCAAATCTTAAAACCCTATCTCTCTTCCACACTGATATGCACATAGAGCTACCATGATGGTGATGGTGACATGCGCACAACAATTTTTACGCAGTAAGGCGTTTTATTTCAACTTTTGAGGTGGAGCGGGGGTTGCAGATTTTTCATTTTAAAAAAAATGAATGGCCAATGACAAAATATTCTTAGTCGTGTCTAAGAATGAAGGATTGAGATTTACTGGATTAAGTCTGGTGCATATTTAAACGGAACAGTCACCAATAATTAATAAAAAGAAAAGATTTATTTCATGTTCAAGCATCCCTCATATTCCGAATAACGTTTACTTGTTCCAGCATCCACTTACCATTCAAACGTTTCACAGGCCCAGATTTACTGGATTAAGTCTGGTGCATATTTAAACGGAACAGTCACCAATAATTAATAAAAAGAAAAGATTTATTTCATGTTCAAGCATCCCTCATATTCCGAATAACGTTTACTTGTTCCAGCATCCACTTACCATTCAAACGTTTCACAGGCCCAGATTTACTGGATTAAGTCTGGTGCATATTTAAACGGAACAGTCACCAATAATTAATAAAAAGAAGAGATTTATTTCATGTTCAAGCATCCCTCATATTCCGAATAACGTTTACTTGTTCCAGCATCCACTTACCATTCAAACGTTTCACAGGCCCCTCCACTCTCAGTCGCTCCACTGCCCCTCTTACCGTTTTCGATTCGAATTGTTTACATTTCATTGTAGGCGTTTTTGTGTTTTTACTTCTCATGATCTACACAGCTATTGAAGGATTTTCTTTGTCATCAAATAAGACGGAATGCATCCGTAATGCAGGAAGACTGCGAATGGAGAAGCACGAGGCTTATTGGCATAGTCCCTTTGATTAGCTGCTGCAAATAGCATCTACTTCTTCTGATCATTCTACCAAAGCTTTCTCCCATAGGGCCGATGGTGGTTTGAAGCATTCAAGGCATGATAGTCCGAATGTCCATCCTCAGGAAATCAGACAAACGGCGTGGTTCAGTTTCCAGAGGCATCGCCTGATCATTCTGTCAAAGCTTTTGTCGATAGGGCCGATGCTAGTTTGAAGCATTCAAGGGATAATAGTCCGAATGTCCATGCTCGAGAGATCAGACAGACCGCGTGGTTCGGACTTCACAGGCACCGTGTCATATAAATTGATTTGTAAATTCAAGAACTCTCCTCTTTCAAAAACCTTTCCGTAATTTCAATTACCACAGGTGGGATGTGCAACCCACTTGCATGAATTTCGATGGGTTTGTATGAAAATAATTCACGCCCTTACAAGCCAATCTCTCGCAGAAAACATCTCATGGGATTATAGATTATATACCTGGTACTTTTCTGCTCTATTTATTTTTTGTTTAATTCATTCAGCAGGGAAATTCACCTCTTCGTCTGAAAAAATGCGTTCTCTACTCAGCAAGGGAATCGACAGCGATCTTGATTCGTCTAGGTCGGTGGCGTAATATCTAAAATGTACGGTTGTTTGTGGAGAGATATGTTCATGTGCTGTGTAGTGTTGTATGCCTGTGTATTGCAGTGTTGTCTGCCCTGGGTCCAATCCAACTTTATATGTTCAATATTAGAATTCCTAGGTCTATGATGGGTGATAAAAAATGCAACAAATGGATGGCATAGTTCATGGCTTGTGAACATGCCAAAGAGATTCAACGTTTCATGGCCAACAACAGATTGCAAAGTTGCACATCATATAATTTTGTAAGGCTTCCATGATTCAAAAAATATAAAGGGTCACCATTATCAATTCACGAGAGGTTGTCTATATTATCTCGAGGCGCACAAGCTAGATCTAACAACAATCTTGTAAAACACAAAGGGTTCAAATTAGATTTCGTCCCTTTAGTGTGTTCTTTCTTTTTGATTTCTTGGACGTGCAGGAGATTTGAAAGCGATGGAGAAAGCTTGGTTCTGATATCCTTGATGTGTGGGAGTTTTGATGGCTTGGAGGAAGCTGGGCTCTGATAGGCTGTAGATAAAGATCCCGGTTGATTTTAATTGATTAAAATTTATACAGCTTTTGAAATAGCACATGAGTTTAGAGTGTAGTATATTATTTGTGTTGTGTGAATATTTTTGGTTTCTTTGTTGTAGAAATGCATTTCAGGAATATATGGCCATGTAAAGGCCGTGTTGTGTGAATATTTTTGGTTTCTTTGATGTAGAAATGCATTTCAAGAATATATGGCCATGTATGTAAAGCCTGCTGTAAAAATATATTTTAGGGAATATATGGCATTTTCATGTTATTATGTTATTAGCTTCTGTGATCAATATGCATATCCCGGAGATTATATCTGATAAAATACCCTGTAAGATCTGTTTATGGTATTGTGATATGATATAAGGTTAGGAGAAAACAAAGTGGAAGAATTACAGAGATCTTTCACAGAGAACTCATCCACGAATTTTCAATTCTATATTTTCTCAAAGCTTTATTTTTGTAGCACCCATCTACATATTTTCAGTTCTATATCACTCCAATCTTTATTTCGGTATCACCCGAATCTCAGTACAGATGAAATATCAACTAATTTTAACTTTTATATCACTCAAATCTGTATCTTTATATCACCCAAATCTATGTCGCTTCTGAAATTTTTATATCACACCCAAAATCTCAGTTGCTCCTGTATATCAATCTTTATTGGTTGTGCGTCCTCCCAAGAGGAAACCCCACTCCTGGATTGGTTGTGCATCCTCCCAAGAGGAACTTGTTAGAAACAGGTTAATTACTCCACCACCTAAATGGATGGCCGCCGAAATTTTAAAGAGACAACAACCGCCCAGATTTGTAACCGCCCTACCTATTTAAATATTCGAAGAGGCAGCCACTGCCTTGGCTCATGTTATTAAAACTATGAAGAGCCATTGTCATTAATATATTTTGACCTTGCAGAACATGAAGAACCATGCCAGCAATAGCATCCATCCATTACAGTTTTGAAGAGCCAACGTAGTCTTTATTTTGTCAGTCTGTAACACAGTATTTATTTCTGAAGATAAAATTTTGTAATGAAGGGTCAATTAAGAGTTAATGACCGTCTGTGCTGAAATACTATAAATACCCAGCCCTGTAATCATGATTATTCAGACGGAGTGAATGAAGTTTATGTTAAACCCAAAATATTTCCTGTCCATTTCTGTTATGCTGTGTTTTGAGTTTGTAAACTTAGAATTATTTTGAAATTAGTTTGTTGTAGTAGCTTAAGAGATTAATGTTATTTTGCGAGTTAATTATATTTATTTGTTATTAGACAAGTTTGTGAACGCAGGGGTCATCATAACGTAGCTGTAACAGTTAGATGCAATTGTTCTTTAGATGACTGTTAGTTGAAATAGTGAGTTGCAACACAACTATAACAGTCCTGTAGGTTAAATTTCTGAGTCTGGAATCTCGTGTGTGTTGCTGGAAGTTAGAGAAACACCCCCCTGCCTTCCCATAGTGGTATCAGAGCGTGGTTAAGTTCTATTTCTCGTTTTTCTGTTTAGAGTGATTTGAAATTTAATTTGAGATGACTAATAACAGCAGTGTAGTGCAGCCACAAATTTCTGTGTTGAATGAGAGGAATTATGACAGATGGTTTATTAAGATGAGAACTATCATGCGTGCTCAGGATATTTGGGAGTTTGTTACGATTGGCTATCTAGAGCCAGTTGATCAAGCTGCTGAATTGGCTCTGTCAAATGGTGAGTGTGTTCTGTTGAAGGAGAATAGGAAGAAGGACAACAAAGCTCTTGGCCTTATTCAGCAAGGCCTAACTTAATCCATGTTTCCGAAGATATCAAGTGCTAAGTCTTCGAAGAAAGCTTGGGACACTCTTGAAACCTGCTATCAAGGTGTGACCAAGGTGAAGAATGTTAAGTTGCAGAATTTAAGAAGGGATTTTGAGAATCTGAAGATGAAGGACACTGAGACTGTTGATAATTTTATGACTCAAGTCATGAATATTGTAAACTAGCTGAGACAGTATGGTGAAGACCTCTCAGATCAGCGTGTGATTGAGAAATTACTGAGATGTTTTCCAAAGAAGTTTGAAGCAGTGGTTGTTCCAATTGAAGAATTTAAAGATCTCAGTCAAATGCACATTGATGAGCTAAATGGTTCTTTGATTTCTCATGAATCAAGAATGAACAGGTATGATGATAGTCCATTAGAAAATGCTTTTAAATCTCAGTTACATGTTACTAGAGGCAAAGGCAGAGGAATCTCTAGTAGCAGAGGAAGAGGAGGTCGAACTGCTGATCATTGTGACAACAGAAATGATTCAAAATCTGAAGAGAAGTTACAGCAAAATACTCCTAGCGTAAGGGGGAGTAGCAGCAGAACGTGGTAGCCAATAAATCAAAGGTATGATAAATCTAAAGTTCAATGTTTCTATTGCAAGAAATTTGGGCATTTTTCTAACAAGTGTTGGAAGAAGCAAGTAGATTCCAGTAAGCTGTCTACACACATTACAAAGGAGGCTGAAAATGAAGAGAAACCTATGTTTTTGACTTGTAATGTCACCTAGGAAAGTTCAAAGGATATATGGTTCTTGGACAGCGTATGCAGCAATCACATGACTGGAAATAAGGAATTATTTCTAAATCTAGATACAAGCATTCAGTCTGAAGTGAAGTTGGGTAATGACAGTAAGGTAAAATTTAATGGTAAAGGTGTGATTGTTGTACATGTCAAGAATGGTAAAAGAAGAACAATTCATGATGTTTATTATGTTCCTGGTTTAACGTGTAATTTATTGAGTGTGGGATAGTTGTTAGAGAAGAAGTATAGAGTGTTTTTTAAGAACAAGGTATGTACTATTTATGACAAATATCCAAGTAGTTGATAGCCAGAGTAGAAATGACAAAGAATAGAATGTTTCCATTGATTATGAGAAATGATTTGACTAACTCTTTGAATGCTTATAAAACTAAGAGTTTAGATCAATCATGGTTATGACATTCGAGGTATGGCCATTTACATTTTAGTGACTTAAATTTGCTACATAAGAAGTGGATGGTAAAAGGGTTGCCCAATATCCAGCAACCAGCAAGCTCATGTGAGAGTTGCACATTGGGAAAGCATCATAGAAAGAAATTCGTATTTGGAGTCTCATATAGAGGAAAAGCACCGTTGGAGTGTTAGGAACCTATGTCAACCCTTCTCTTTACTATGTTAGTATATTGTTGTTGGACGCATATGCTTTGTAAGTCGTCCCGTAGTATTTGTTGATCCGTAGTTTATATTAGCCCATAGTATTGACCCATAGTATTGGACGCATATGCTTTGTAAGTCGTCCCGTAGTATTATATGTCCCATGGTTTTGACTCATAGTATTGGGTATAGACTTAGTATATAAGTGTGTGTTGAGGTCATTGAAGGCACCGTGAAGTTAATTGTATTGAGCCTGCTCAAAGGAGGTTGCCCCCTCGAAGTGGCCCGTGATCAATATAAAAGTGATTCTGTTCTATTATTTCTAATATCTCGTGTATTTGCATTAATTAATTATTGCAGGTACATCACATCTGGTATCAGAGCACTTTCCTTGGCACAAGTGGGAATTTTTTTTTTTTTTTGGGCGGTGACTTTCAGATCAATTTATGAAACTTTTTGCACAAAATAAAAAAAAACCGATTGCATATCTGAATTCCTCTTTAAAAAATATGCAGTTTCAAAAAAAAAATCATCTCATTTGGAGTTCTAAAAGTGGAGATATCACGGATTTAAAATCAGCAATTTTTCAGAATTTCGGTGACGGCCGCGGAAATTGCGGCGAGAAAATCTTTTGACCGAGTGCCCAGATTTCTATTCCGCTTTTAGGGGTAGAAGCAGAGTGATTGTTCTAGTTCCGGAAACATGCTATAATAGCGATTCTGAGCAATATAGATCCGGTTTTTGAACATTGGGTGGAATTTCTGCCCAAATTTTTTCTGTTGCAGGTTCGGATTTGGGAATCATCCCTATCCGCTTAACTGTGGGAAGTACTTGGGCATAAGCCCTAAAACTCATTGTGAGGATTACCACAGGAACCCCGAAGTAGCTGGCCCATTGAGAGGACCTGCCAGCGAAAAGGGCAACGACCCCTACCTGATTGACTAGTTCCCACCCGTGAGGTAAACCAAGAGCTGTCGTTTGTGGCAAAGCGGTTATCAGTTTTACCTGAGCCGTGGAGTGAGGGGTACTGCCCCAATACACAAGCCGTCAGACAGCATTGGTGGCCGAGTGAAACCCTTGAACTGTTAGGAAGCCGCACATACCTGGGGTCCATATCTACTTTCAGCTGAACTATTGTTGATCACTGCGGCGCCGTTTCAGATCCATTTGCAAGCCGTTCCAAATTCAGCCATTTTCAATCCATTCGGCGTTGTTCCAGATCCCTTTTGAGCCGTAAAAAAACCTAGTTATGGTTGTCACCCGTGCAAGAGAAAACACCATGGAGGAAGCACTTGCAGCCATCCAAACCAAACTCCAAGATCTGGATGAAAAATTTCTTAGCCTCCATCTTCAGCATTCAGCCATGCACAATAACCGACAGCCAGAATCTTTTGCAGCCACCGGGTTCTCTTCTTCCAACAATTTTCGTGGGCCGAAGCTTGATTTTCCTCGCTTCAATGGTACTGATCCAACTGGATGGAGATACCGAGCAGAACAATATTTCAGTCTGCATAATACTTTTGATGTCCAGAAAGTTCCACTTGCATCCTTTCATTTGGAACAGGAAGCCCTTCAATGGTACCATTGGTACATCAAAGCTCATCCCGAGCCAAACTGGATAGATTTTTGCCAACTCATTTTGCCACGATTTGGCCCTAGTGCTTTTGATGATTTCACAGGAGCACTCACTAAACTTCACCAAATTGGCACAGTGAGAGAGTATCAGACAGAATTTGAGAAATTGGCCAATCACACAGAAGGATTGTCTGATGAATTCTACAGGAGTTGTTTTATAAGTGGTCTCAAGGATGAAATTCGCTCAGAGGTCAAAATGTTTTGTCCCAACACAATGATGGAAGTCCTAGGGTTGGCTAAGTTGGCTGAGGACAAGATTGCAGCTCAACAACGCTCCAAACCCACCCTTGTTCCCTTCAGAAATATGGGTTCCCAATGACCTCCCATCACGCCTTCTCCTCAACCAACTCCTATCAAGCATTTGTCTGAAATAGAAATGCAGGCACGCCGAGAAAAAGGGCTTTGCTATAATTGTGATGAGAAATTCACTCGGGGACATAGATGTGTTCAACAAAAGCTCTATCTCTTGGATGTGGATTCTCCGCCTGCCTTAGAACTTGGTGAAGCAGCTACAGATACAGTGGATGATCAGATCAACATTCAACACCCGCATGTTGACACCCAATTTCAGGACGACCCACCTGAGATCTCTCTCCATGCTGTAACCGGCGTCACCACCCCACAAACAATGCGGGTCAGGGGATACTTCAAGAAGCTCCCTCTTACCATACTCATTGATTCTGGTAGCACTCATAACTTCATTGACCCTCGGATTGCCAAACAGGCTGATTGTTTTGTCCATCCTTGCTCCAGCTTTGAAGTCATGGTTGCCAATGGGGGCACCTTACCTTGCAAGGGGAAGTGTCACAATGTGCGTATCTCTATGGAAGATTATAACCTATGCTCTGACATGTTTGCCTTTCCCTTAGGCGGATGTGATGTGGTTTTGGGCGTTCAATGGTTACGCACACTTGGCCCCATCTTATGGGATTTTGCTGAACTTTGGATGCAGTTTAAAGTCAATGGGGCACAACACAAATTTATGGGCTTACAACCAGGGTCTCTCTGCATCATCAGTTCACATCGCCTAGAAAAAATCCTTAAGAAGAATTCACATGGTGTCATCGCTCAGCTCAATTCCATTCAGATGCACCCATCAACGGTCTCCACTACTTCCTTGGATAGATATGCAGGTATCTTTGCTGAACCAATGCGCTTGCTGCCTTCAAGAGACCTTTCCGGTAAGAATGTAGCCACATCTACCTCTCAGCAGGAAATGATGGCTATTTTGCATGCAGTACAGAAGTGCCAGCCATACCTATTAGGGAATTATTTCTGCATCAAGACTGATCTCCCGAGTCTGGAAATTTTTTTGGACCAATGGGTCTCCTCCCCACCACACCTGCAATGGGTTATCCAACTCATGGGTTCTCCCTATGTGATCACTTACAAGAAGGGTAAGGACAATATGGTGGAAGATGCTCCTTCTCTTACAATTGATGACCCAGTTTCTCTTACAGCTCTTTCTCTGCTTGTTCCAAATTGGTTGCAATATGTTCAACAGGGCTATCTCTTCTATGAACTCCATGCTTCTTCATCAACAGGGCACTCTGGGTTCTGCAAAATGTATGACCGGGAACAATGTAACTTATTTTGGTCGGGACTAAAAATGACAATTCAACAGATGGTGGCTGACGATGATACTTTCCAAGTCAACAAGGGGGAAACGACACTCCTTTCGGGATTGCTCAAACCCTTGCCCATCCCTACACAGCTTTGGCCAACTATTTCTATGGATTTCCTAGCAGCGCTCTGGTGGTACAATACCACACCTCAAAGGACACCATATGAAGCAGTCTATGGAAAAACACTGCCTGTTCTTCTTCCATACACCCTTAGCAGCTCTCCAGTTCAGGAAATTGACTCGGTTCTTCGAAACCGCGATCAGATTCTTCTCATTCTGCAGGACAATCTTCACATGGCCAGAATTCGCCTGAAACAACAAGCCGATCAACACCGTTCTGAGTGCATTTTCCACGCAGCTGACAGGGTTCTTCTTCATCTACAGCCTTCCAAGCAATCCTCCTTGACACTCCAAAGGCGTTAGTGGCCCGAAATGCAAACTGAGGATGCTACCGGGAAACCACTCCTTCAGATTCTGCAGCAATTTCTCCAACCAAAGCTTTGAGAACAAAGCTTTTTTTAAGGGAGAGGGGATGTTAGGAACCTATGTCAACCCTTCTCTTTACTATGTTAGTATATTGTTGTTGGACGCATATGCTTTGTAAGTCGTCCCGTAGTATTTGTTGATCCGTAGTTTATATTAGCCCATAGTATTGACCCATAGTATTGGACGCATATGCTTTGTAAGTCGTCCCGTAGTATTATATGTCCCATGGTTTTGACTCATAGTATTGGGCATAGACTTAGTATATAAGTGTGTGTTGAGGTCATTGAAGGCACCGTGAAGTTAATTGTATTGAGCCTGCTCAAAGGAGGTTGCCCCCTCGAAGTGGCCCGTGATCAATATAAAAATGATTCTGTTCTATTATTTCTGATATCTCGTGTATTTGCATTAATTAATTATTGCAGGTACATCACATGGAGCTGGTACACACAGATTTGTGTGGACTGATGCAAACACCCTCTTTGACTAGTAATGTTTATTTAATGACTTTCATTGATGATTTCAGTCGAAAAACTTGGGTGTATTTGCTAAAACAGAAACCTCAAGCTTTTGATGTGTTTAAAAGTTTTAAAGCTATGGTTGAAAGGGAGAGTGACAGGTTTATTAAAGTCTTGAGATCAGATAGAGGAGGTGAGTATATGTTGAATGAGTTTGTGGAATTTTGAAAATATCATAGAATTAAAAGACAGTTTACTGCTCGTTACACTCCACAGCAAAATGGTGTAGCAGAAAGAAAGAATCGAACCATTATGAACATGGCTCGAAGTATGATGAAGAAGAAGCATCTTTCAGATGAATATTGGGGACACATTGTTACTTGCGCAGTGTACATTCTGAACATAATCCCAACTAAAAGCGTGAAGGATTGAGTTCCACAACAAGCATGGAATGGTAAGTGTAGCAGCATATCTCATTTAAGAATTTTTGGTTGTGTAGCTTATGCACATGTACCTGAAGAGATGAGGCAAAAGTTAGATAACAGAAGTTAGAAATGTAATTTTGTTGGATATAGTGAAGAATCTAAAGCATATAGACTCTATAATCCCATCACCAAGAAGTATGTCATTAGTAGAGATGTAATGTTTAAGGAAGAAGAAGCATGGGATGGCAGCATAGATAAGTTGGTTGCAGAGGATGTTGTTGCATCTCATTCAGAAGATGAAGAAGATGAGAAGGGCATACATGGAGGATAGTTAACTTCACATACGCCTACACCAACAGCAAGAACACCTGCCAGAATGCCTAGAACTCAAGAATGTGGTGAACCATCAAGTGTTAATGGATGACAAGGAACAGGATCAGAGGTAAGTAATGAATCAAATCCTACATTAGCTTCATGAAGAAACAGAGTTAGAGGTCAGAAGACTAGATTCAAGTTTAAGAGAACTCTATGAGGAAAATGAAGAAGTAGATCAAGTTTCAAATTTGGCATTAATAGCATGTGATCCTGTAAGTTTTGATGAAGCAGTTAAAAAGGATGTTTGGATAAAAGCAATGGATGAATAAATTGATGCCATAGAAAGAAAGATACTTGGGATCTTGTAGATTTTCCTGATAATAAAAATTGTATTGGTGTCAAATGGATTTATAAGACTAAGTTAAATGCTGATGGAGAAGTTGAAAAATACAAAGCAAGACTTGCAGCTTAGGGGTTTAGTCAACAACCTAGTATTGATTATAATGAGACTTTTGCACCTGTAGCGAGACGTGATACGGTAAGAATGGTATTAGCTATTGTTGCTCATAATAAGTGGTATGTATATCAAATGGATGTAATGTCTGCGTTTCTGAATGGATCGTTAGAAGAAGAGGTTTATGTGAGACAGCCTCCTGGATATGAAATTGATGGACAAGATGACAAAGTTTATAGATTAAAGAAAGCATTGTATGGATTGAAGCAGGAACCTAGAGTTTGGTACAACAGAATTGATGAATATTTTAATAGTGAAGGATTTAGCAGAAGTCCAAGTGAGCCAACCTTGTATACAAAGGCAAACCAAGAAGGTAAAATACAGATTGTTTGCATATATGTTGATGATTTGATCTTCACTGGAGATCTTTCTGTAGATGAGTTTAAGAACGCCAGGAAAATAGAGTTTGAGATCACTGATTTAGGAATGATGAAATATTTTCTTGGTATTGAAGTAACTCAGTCTGAGGATGGTATTTTTATAAATCAAACTAAGTATGCAAATGATGTACTGAAAAGATTCAGAATGATGAATTGTAATCCAACTGTAACTCCAATTACAAATGGTACAAAACTCTGTAAAAAGGATGATGGGTCAAAAGTTGATCCAACGATGTATAAGAGACTGGTAGGAAGTCTCAAGTACTTGACTGCAACAAGACCTGATATAGTATTTGCAGTAAGTATGATTTCAAGATTTATGGAGTTTCCAAACAATAACTGTTGGAAAGCTGGAAAGAGGATTCTGAGATATATTGTTGGAATAACAAATTTTGGTATCCAATATACATCAAACTTAAATTTTAAGTTGATTGGATATACTGCTAGTGATTTTGCAGGTTCTACAGATGATAGAGAGAGTACATCTAGATATGTATTCAGTTTTGGATTTGGATCAGTAGCATGTGATTCAAAGAAGCAGCCCATAGTGACACTATCCTCTGCTGAGGCAGAGTATGTTGCAGCAACAACAGATGCATGTCAAACTGTATGGATGAGAAGAACTCTTTCTAAGTTGCAGCATGAACAAGATGAACCAACTCATATTTTTTGTAACAACAAATCAGCCATTGCACTATCAAGAAATCACGTCTTTCATAAAAGAAGTAAACATATTGATACAAGGTATCATTTCATTAGAGAATTGATAAACAAGAATGAAATCAGTATGGAATTTTGCAGATCAGAAAATCAGTTTGCGGACCTATTTACAAAACCTCTAGGGAAAGAGTTGTTTGAGTTTCATAGGAAAAATATTGGGATTTGTAAGCTGTAACAGAAATCTAGTATTTCAAAATTTTGTTTTCTGAATGTAGTAATTAAGGAGGAAAATGTTAGAAACAGGTTAATTACTCCACTGCCTAAGTGGATGGCCATTGAAATTTTAAAGAGACAACAACCGCCCAGATTTGTAACCGCCCTACCTATTTAAATATTCGAAGAGGCAGCCACTGCCTTGGCTCATATCATTAAAACTATGAAGAGCCATTGTCATTAATATATTTTGACGCTGCAGAACATGAAGAACCATGCCAACAATCGCATCCATCCATTACAGTTTTGAAGAGCCAACGCAGTCTTTATTTTGTCAGTCTGTAACACAGTATTTATTTCTGAAGATAAAATTTTGTAATGAAGAGTCAATTAGGAGTTAATGACCGTCTGTGCTGAAATACTATAAATACCCAGCCCTATAATCGTGATTATTTAGACGGAGTGAATGAAGTTTATGTTAAACCCAAAATGTTTCCTGTGCATTTCTGTTATGCTCTGTTTTATGAGTTTCTAAACTTAGAATTATTTTGAAGTTAGTTTGTTGTAGTAGCTTAAGAGATTAATGTTATTTTGCGAGCTAATTATATTTAATTGTTATTAGACAATTTTGTGAATGCAGGGGTCATCATAACGTAGCTGTAACAGTCAGATGCAATTGTTCTTTAGATGACTGCTAGTTGAAACAGTGAGTTGCAACTCAACTACAACAGTCTTGTAGGTTAAATTTCTGAGTCTGGAATCTCGTGTGTGTTGCTGGAAGTTAGAGAAACACCCCCTGCCTTCCCACAGTGGTATCAGAGCGTGGTTAAGTTCTATTTCTCGTTTTTTTTGTTTAGAGTGATTTGAAATTTAATTTGAGATGACTACTAACAGCAGTGTACTGCAGCCACAAATTCTTGTGTTGAATGAGAGGAATTATGACACATGGTTTATTAAGATGAGAACTATCATGCGTGCTCAGGATATTTGGGAGTTTGTTACAATTGGCTATCTAGAGCCAGCCAATCAAGCTGCTGAATTGGCTCTGTCAAATGGTGAGTGTGTTCTATTGAAGGAGAATAGGAAGAAGGACAACAAAGCTCTTGGCCTTATTCAACAAGGCCTAAGTTAATTCATGTTTCCGAAGATATCAAGTGCTAAGTCTTCGAAGAAAGCTTGGGACACTCTTGAAACCTGCTATCAAGGTGTGACCAAGGTGAAGAATGTTAAGTTGCAGAATTTAAGAAGGGATTTTGAGAATCTGAAGATGAAGGACACTAAGACTGTTGATAATTTTATGACTCAAGTCATGAATATTGTAAACTAGTTGAGACAGTATGGTGAAGACCTCTCAGATCAGCGTGTGATTGAAAAATTGCTGAGATGTTTTCCAAAGAAGTTTGAAGCAGTGGTTGTTCCAATTGAAGAATTTAAAGATCTCAGTCAAATGCACATTGATGAGCTGACTGGTTCTTTGATTTCTCATGAATTAAGAATGAACAGGTATGATGATAGTCCATTAGAAAATGCTTTTAAATCTCAGTTACATGTTACTAGAGGCAGAGGCAGAGGAAGGTCTAGTAGCAGAGGAAGAGGAGGTCGAACTGCTGATCATTGTGACAGCATAAATGATTCAGAATTTGAAGAGAAGTTACAGCAGAATACTCCTAGCGTAAGGGGGAGTAGTAGCAGAACGTGGTAGCCAATAAATCAAAGGTATGATAGATCTAAAGTTCAATGTTTCTATTGCAAGAAATTTGGGCATTTTTCTAACAAGTGTTGGAAGAAGCAAGCAGATTCCAGTAAGCTGTTTACACACATTACAAAGGAGGCTGAGAAACCTATGTTTTTGACTTGTAATGTCACCCAGGAAAGTTCAAAGGATATATGGTTCTTGGACAGCGCATGCAGCAATCACATGACTGGAAATAAGGAGTTATTTCTAAATCTAGATATAAGCATTCAGTCTGAAGTGAAGTTGGGTAATGACAGTAAGGTAAAATTTAATGGTAAAGGTGTGATGTTATACATGCCAAGAATGGTAAAAGAAGAACAATTCATGATGTTTATTATGTTCCTGGTTTAACGTGTAATTTATTGAGTGTGGGACAGTTGTTAGAGAAGAAGTATAGAGTGTTCTTTAAGAACAAGGTATGTACTATTTATGACAAATATCCAAGTAAGTAGTTGATAGCCAGAGTAGAAATGACAAAGAATAGAATGTTTCCATTGATTATGAGAAATGATTTGACTAACTCTTTGAATGCTTATAAAACTAAGAGTTTAGATCAATCATGGTTATGACATTCGAGGTATGGCCATTTACATTTTGGTGGCTTATATTTGCTACATAAGAAGTGGATGGTAAAAGGGTTGCCCAGTATCCAACAACCAGCAAGCTCATGTGAGAATTGCATATTGGGAAAGAATCATAGAGAGAAATTCATATTTGGAGTCTCGTACAAAGGCAAAGCACCATTGGAGCTGGTACACACAGATTTGTGTGGACCGATGCACCCTCTTTGAATGGTAATGTTGATTTTATGACTTTCATTGATGATTTCAATCGAAAAACTTGGGTGTATTTTCTAAAACAGAAATCTCAAGCTTTTGATGTGTTTAAAATTTTTAAAGCTATGGCTGAAAGGGAGAGTGACAGGTTTATTAAAGTCTTGAGATCAGATGGTGGAGGTGAGTATATGTTCAATGAGTTTGTGGAATTTTGAAAATATCATGGAATTAAAAGACAGTTTACTGCTCATTACACTCCATAGCAAAATGGTGTAGCAAAAAGAAAGAATCGAACCATTATGAACATGGCTCGAAGTATGATGAAGAAGAAGCATCTTTCAGATGAATACTGGGGAGACATTGTTACTTGCGCAGTGTACATTCTGAACAGAAGACCAACTAAAAGCGTGAAGGATTGAGTTCCACAACAAGCATGGAATGGTAAGTGTAGCAACATATCTCATTTAAGAATTTTTGGTTGTGTAGCTTATGCACATGTACCTGAATAGATGAAGTGAAAGTTAGATGACAGAAGTCAGAAATGTAATTTTGGTGGATATAGTGAAAAATATAAAACATATAGACTCTATAATCCCATCACCAAGAAGTATGTCATCAGTAGAGATGTAATGTTTAAGGAAGAAGAAGCATGGGATGGCATCATAGATAAGTTGGTTGCAGAGGACGTTGTTGCATCTCACGCAGAAGATGAAGAAGATGAGAAGGGCATACATGGAGGACTGTTAACTTCACATACGCCTACACCAACAACAAGAACACCTGCCAGAACGCCTAGAACTCAAGAACGTGGTGAACCATCAAGTGTTAATGGACAACAAGGAACATGATCAGAGGTAAGTAATGAATCAAATCCTACATTAGCTTCGTGAAGAAACAGAGTTAGAGGTCAGAAGACTAGATTCAAGTTTAAGAGAACTCTATGAGGAAAATGAAGAAGTAGATCAAGTTTCAAATTTGGCATTAATAGCATGTGATCCTATAAGTTTTAATGAAGCAGTTAAAAAGGATGTATGGATAAAAGCAATGGATGAATAAATTGATGCCATAGAAAGAAATATACTTGGGATCTTGTAGATTTTCCTGATAATAAAAATTGTATTGGTGTCAAATGGATTTATAAGACTAAGTTAAATGCTGATGGAGAAGTTGAAAATACAAAGCAAGACTTGTAGCTTAGGGGTTTAGTCAACAACCTAGTATTGATTATAATGAGACTTTTGCACCTGTAGCCAGACTTGATACGGTAAGAATGGTATTAGCTATTGTTGCTCATAATAAGTGGTATGTATATCAAATGGATGTAATGTCTGCGTTTTTTAATGGATCATTAGAAGAAGAGGTTTATGTGAGACAACCTCCTTGATATGAAATTGATGGACAAGATGACAAAGTCTATAGATTAAAGAAAGCATTGTATGGATTGAAGCAGGAACCTAGAGTTTGGTACTACAGAATTGATGAATATTTTAATAGTGAAGGATTCAACAGAAGTCCAAGTGAGCCAACCTTGTATACAAAGGTAAACCAAGAAGGTAAAATACAGATTGTTTGCTTATATGTTGATGATTTGATCTTCACTAGAGATCTTTCTGTAGATGAGTTTAAGAATGCCAGGAAAACAGAGTTTGAGATGACTGATTTAGGAATGATGAAATATTTTCTTGGTATTGAAGTAACTCAATCTGAGGATGGTGTTTTTATAAATCAAACTAAGTATGCAAATGATGTACTGAAAAGATTCAGAACGATGAATTGTAAGCCAACTGTAACTCCAATTGCAAATGGTACAAAACTTAGTAAGGAGGATGATGGGTCAAAAGTTGATCCAACGATGTATAAGAGACTGGTAGGAAGTCTCATGTACTTGACTGCAACAAGACCTAATATAGTATTTGCAGTAAGTATGATTTCAAGATTTATGGAGTTTCCAAAGAATAACCGTTGGCAAGCTGGAAAGAGGATTCTGAGATATATTGTTGGAACAACAAATTTTGGTATCCAGTATACATCAAACTCAAATTATAAGTTGATTGGATATACTGATAGTGATTTTGCAGGTTCTACAGATGATAGAGAGAGTACATCTAGATATGTATTTAGTTTTGGATCGGGATCAGTAGCATGGGATTCAAAGAAGCAGCCCATAGTGACACTATCCTCTACTGAGGCAGAGTATGTTGCAGCAACAATAGATGCGTGTCAAACTTTATGGATGAGAAGAACTCTTTTTGAGTTGCAGCATGAACAAGAAGAACCAACTCAGATTTTTTGTGACAACAAATCAGCCATTGCACTATCAAGAAATCACGTCTTTCATAAAAGAAGTAAACATATTGATACAAGGTATCATTTCATTAGAGAATTGATAAACAAGAATGAAACCAGTATGGAATTTTGCAGATCAGAAAATCAGTTTGCGAACCTATTTACAAAACCTCTGGGGAAAGAGTTGTTTGAGTTTCATAGGAAAAACATTGGGATTTGTAAGCTGTAATAGAAATCTAGTATTTCAAAATTTTGTTTTCTAAATGTAGTAACTAAGGGGGAGAATGTCAGAAACAGGTTAATTACTCCACCGCCTAAGTGGATGGCCAACGAAATTTTAAAGAGACAACAACCGCCCTACCTATTTAAATATTCGAAGAGGAAGCCACCACCTTGGCTCATATCATTAAAACTATGAAGAGCCATTGTCATTAATATATTATGACGTTGCAAAATATGAAGAACCATGCCAAGAATCGCATCCATCCATTACAGTTCTGAAGGGCCAACGCAGTCTTTATGTTGTCAGTCTGTAACAGAGTATTTATTTCTGAAGATAAAATTTTGTAATGAAGGGTCAATTAGGATTTAATGACCGTCTGTGCTGAAATACTATAAATACCCATCCCTGTAATCGTGATTATTTAGACGGAGTGAATGAAGTTTATGTTAAACCCAGAATTTTTCCTTTGTATTCCTGTGATGCTCTCTTTTATGAGTTTGTAAACTCATAATTATTTTGAAGTTAGTTTGCTGTAGCAGCTTAAGAGATTAATGTTATTTTGTGAGTTAATTATATTTAATTATTATTAGACAAGTTTTTGAAGGTAGAGGTCATCATAACGTAGCTGTAAGAGTTAGCTACAACAATCATGTAAATGACTGTTAGTTGAAATAGTAAGTTGCAACAGTCCTGTCGATGAAATTTCTAAGTCTAGAATCTCATGTGTGTTGCTGGAAGTTAGAGAAACACCACCCTTCCTTCCCATAGAACTCCCACTCCCTCGTGTACAAATATTTAACAATTATAACTTTGAAATGGTGCGTCCTCCCAAGAGGAATGCTCACTCCATCTTGTGCAGAAATTTAGCAATTATAAATACTTAAATGCATTTGATCTGATAGTGAGTCCTCCCAATAGGAACACGAACATCTTCTTGTGCAGACGTCTTGTGCAATAATTTAGCAATTATAAATACGGAAATGCATTTGATCTGATAGTGAGTCCTCCCAGCAGGAATGCCAACTTCTTCTTATGCAGATGTTTAACAATTATAACATTGAAATGGTTCATTCTCCAAAGAGGACCGCTCACTCCATCTTTTGTAAGCATTTAACAATTGTAAACATGGAAATGTTGTGAAAATAGAGATGTGTTGTGCCAATATTACCGCCCTCTCCACTCTTCAAACAAAAAATTGTATGCCTAAAAGAAAGAACAAATGGGAGGTGCGCCCTCCTCCAATCTCCACACATTACTAACTGTATGTATATAAGAAAACAAGGAAAGCAAATACATAATATAAGTATGCACCGAGGTCTGTGGCTATGCCAAAAAATATGTATGCCTAGAAGAAAGAACAAAACAAATGGGAGGTGCGTCCTCCTCCAATCTCCACGCATTACTAACGATATGTATATAAGAAAACAAGGAAACCAAATACATAATATAAGTATGCACCGAGGAGGGTGAATAATTACAATACAATATAGTAACAATGATTGAGCAATTCGAATTGACTAAGAAAGTCATTCGAATTACTGAATGGTGTAGCTTGACTCCAACTAGGAGTCCTCATCATCAATCAGTGGTGGTCATCAATGCACAAGAACCAGTCATCCAAGTGTCAATCTGAGTCTAACTGAGTGTAACAAGTGTAACTGAAGTGTGTAGCACTGATATAGGGAAGGAGACTCAGTGGAGGGCACATGGGAGGCTTAACTGAAGTCAGAACAAGTCATCTAGTCAATCTGGAGGTCCAAGGGAGTGAAACAATCAGTCAGGAGTGAAACTAGCCTCAAATCAACGAGAATCGGAGCTAACTAAGTGTAACTAAAGTGGAACTATAGTGGTAGGTGAAGAAGTGCGCCCTTCTCTAGCAGTAGGTGAGAAGTGAGCGTCTTCCTGACTAGGAGGGCTAAAAATCTAATGGAAGGAGCTCCCGGGTGCTAGAATGAAGTGGATAAGGTGCTGGAGGCATCAACCTGGTGAATGGGATGCATGCAAACCCTAATTACATGCAAGGTTCTGAAAATGATGATGTGGATATCCGAACACTATGCGCTAATCACAAGTGAGTGAATGTGTGTTAAATGAGGAACACACCTCCTCTATGTATACACAACTCCGACTTGACTTTTACACTAACTAAGTCAGCCCCAACTTAACCACTTAACATAATGTTGACTGGGACAACCCCACTAGGGTGTTCTAATAACTCTTTAACCCACATGACTCATAAAGGGCCGACCCCAATAGGGAATTCTAATAACCCAAGTTACCACATTCTCCACGGAGGAATAAAACATCTCCGGATATACAATAGGGTCTCCACGGAGGAATGAAACATCTCCAGAATAATAAAGTACACATATAATATTCTTAGAAGTTACAATATTTCAACACTTTCATCTCCAACATATGTGGCATCTTGACCATACTTATTCTTAATTACAACCTGGAAAATTCACAAATAGTTTAGAAAAATTACAAAAATTGTTGAAAGAGACTAATTACTAAGGTATAAAAAACAAAAGTGGATTATGCACATATTCTCAATAAATTTAGAGTTAAATCATTATTTATCTAACAAACAATAAAAAAAAATATTGGTGAGATGTTGAAGGAGCATCAGCATGCCTTCAAATGATGATAAACTTCTGAACCCATCTACATGGCCTCTTTAAATGAAAAATCTCCAATAGCTAGAATCATAAACTCTTGCATTACCAAGATCATCAACAACCGTACCAAGTGCTAAATTCCAATATCTACTATCTCTTCGAATAGAATCCATACTTAGTACCATAGTTCATAACCCGAGTTAATTTTATTGCCACATGTGCATTATTACACTATAGTTTGGACTAGGTAACTTTAGTTGGTCAAATATCCACTTTTGAGAGTGTTCACACCTATTTCTAAGAAACCCAACTCACCCAAACTCCAGTTTTGTCCACAAGTGCACCCTCATTAAATGCTTGAGCACTCTCCTTCCTTGAAATGGGGAAATTTTGTTGACTTTGAGTGCTAGAGTGGATTTAGCTCATTTTTTGCTAGATTTGGACCCCCCACACTCCTCTACTTGCTCACCCACGCATGCCTTAGCCTCATAATTGCTCCAGCATGCTTTAGCCACCTTCACACCAGAATTCGTGACTGTTTGGGATGATTAGGACTGAGTTGGACCCACTTAGGGGGGATTGAGGCCATTTTGGCAATTTTAGCTTGTACACTCATCTTGAGCTATCTATTGCTCTCGAATTTCTCTATGATGTAATAAAACCTGTTCTAAACATTTCCACATGTTAGACAGACTGATAGTTCCAAGTTTCAGTTCACATTGTGTGTAAATTTATCTTCTTTTCAAGCTATTTTGCTGGTTATTGCAAATTATTCGATTTTGTGAGGTTCTCCATAGCTCTAGGATCTACTGTGAATCAAAATACTTACATGGTATCAGAGCCTTGTGGAGTTAGTGAGTGGTAATTCCTTAAGTGTTTGAATTGCATTCTAGTGAGGATTCCAGATAAAAATCGAGTGTCTTTTGCAGGTGTTTCAGCAGTTTTCTCACCAACGGAGGAGTCATGGAAGCCAACCAAATGTTCCTCACTCCCTTCAATTTTTTTGATTGGAAGGCTAAGATGGTTATCAAACTGAGATCAAAGGTCTCTACAGAGTAACCATGGGCACAGAGGTAGAACCAAACTCAGTTGTAGAGAAAGCCAAGTATTGCAATCGACTTGATGAAGCATATGGTATGTTCTGTGTGAGCATTTCAAGGGAACTCTTATTTCACACTAACAGTCTAACAACTCCCAATGAAGTATGGGTGAAGCTTGAGTCCGTCTTTGGGAAGACTGATGAACTAAGAGGCCACCAACTTGAGAACGAGCTCATCAGCTTGAGCCCAGCTCACTTTGAAACAATACAAGAATTCTTCACCAAATTCAAGTCATTGGTACTTCAGCTGCAGCAATGTGGTATTGTTAAGAAGGAAGAACAACTAATTCTATCAATATTGTCAAAGCTAGGGCCAGAGTTTTCTGTATTTGTTAGGACATTCCACTTAGCCAAGATGACCCTTCGAAATTGGCAAATGCTATCTATGGCAACCTTCATGGAGTGTCTTACTCAAGAGCAGGATAAACTAGTTCAGATGGGCACCATAAAATCGAAGGACCAAGCACTGGAAATGGGTGTTTCGAATGCCACCAAAGGCAAGCAGAAAGTAAAGGGTTCAAAGCAGCTAGAGAAGAGGAAGTTAGATAAAACCAAGCCTGCAGATGGAGGTTCGAATCCTTCCAAGGAGAAGGACAAGAAGGGAAAGGAAAAGACCAAGTGCACCTATTGTCACAAGGGATGGCATCCAGAGAGCTCATGTATGAAGAAAACCATTGAATCAATGGTGCAGCTGCTGGAGAAGAACAACATCCCAGTCCCCGAGGACGCAAGGAAGAAAGAAGCCACCTCAAATTCTAACAACAAGGAGAAGTGTCATGCTTTGGTAGCAGGTATTTCGAATCCCTCATACTTCATCATTGATTCAGGAGCTTCCAGGCATATGGTATCATCCAGAGAGCTCTTCTCCACTATGCATTCGAATAGTGGTCCAGTAGTTCGAATGGGTGGTGATTCTGAAATCCAGACCAAGGGGATTGGTAGGATTGACTTGGAGCATGGCTATTTCAGTGATGTGCTCTATGTACCTTCATTGGCTACAAATTCGCTATCATTTTATCAAATGACCCATATAGGAGAAGCCAAGAGAGTAACATTTACTCCAGATTTGGTAGAAATCTCAAAAATTTCTTCAAATCAAGTTGTGGCAGTGGGGTTTGTTGATCATCAAGAGAGAATGTACAAATTCTCCAATTTTATTCTAAATTCTAGTGACCATGCTCTTGTCTCTCATGCCAACGAGACCTCCAAGCTATGGAATGAAAGGTTTGGCCACATGAACTACAAATATCTCGAGACATTGCACAAGGATGAGATGGTAGAAGGGCTTCCTCAAATCAAATCTTCAAATGGTGCATGCATTGGTTGTGTAGTTGGAAAGCATCCAGAGCGCAACTATGAGAAAGGAATGGGAAGGAGATCCACTCAACCACTTGGATTGGTACATTCATATCTCATTGGTCCTCTACCCACTCTATCATATGGTGGATCAAGGTATGTACTCACATTCATAGATGACTACTCTCGATTCTGCTGGGTCTACTTCCTGAAATTGAAATCTGAAGTGTTTGAGAAATTGAAGATTTGGAAGGCCTTAGTGGAGAATCGTAGTGGTCATAAGATAAAAATCCTTAGGATTGATAATGGAAATGAATATGTGAATAAAAACATTCAACATCTTTGTGAGGAATGTGGCATCCAAATGCAACATTCAATCCCCTACACACCTCAGCAAAATGGTGTGGTAGAGAGGAAAAATAGATCTCTCAAAGAGATGGCCACTTGCATGATTGAAGCTAGGGATATAAGCCCTAAGCTATGGGCTGAAGCCATCAATTGTGCTGCTCATATTCAGAATAGAGCCCTTCACAAATCAGTCAAAGGTAAAACCCCTTATGAGGCATGGTTTGGCCAAAAACCAAATGTGTCAAATTTCAGGATTTTTGGATCTAGAGCATGGGCTCGAATTCCATCAGAAAAGAGGAAGGATTTGGAGCCACAGAGCAGAGAATGTATCATGGTTGGATATGGTGAAGACAAAAAGGGTTACAAGCTCTTTGACACATCCACACTCAAAACTTTCATTGAGAGAAGTGTGCAATTCTAAGAAGAACCAATTCTTGATTTTGAGCTTGCACCGGGGGAATGCTCTTCTTCTCCACACCTTAATGAAGTAAGTGATGATTCAAGTTCTGATTTTTCTGATATTGATGAAGATGACATGGCCAAAGATGACATTTTTATAGATGAGTCACCATCAAGGCCCAAGTGGGCTGAAAAAATCATACAAGCTACAGGTGAATTGGTAGACAATCCCCAAGGGAAGACTAGATCTCAAACAATCAATGCTTCCTTTGCAAATGAAAGTGAACTTGCTGATCACTGTTACATGTTGATTGGATATGATCGAACATCATAACAAGAAGCTTATCATGATCCAAGGTGGAGAATAGCAATGCAAGAAGAATTCCAATCTCTCCAAGAGAACAAAACATGGGATTTGGTGCCTCTTCCTCCCAAGAGAAAACTTGTGTAATGCAAGTGGATTTTTCGAACCAAACTTGCTGCTGATGGTTCTTATATGAAGTATAAGGCTATATTATTAGCTAAGCGATACTCTCAAATCCATGGTGTGGATTATACAGAGACCTTTGCACCGGTTGCAAAGATGGACTCAATTAGCTGACTAGCTCTAGCCATTGCAGCTAGTAAGGGTTGGGAAGCTCACCACATGGATGTTAAAAGTGCATTCTTGCATGGTGAGATACAGGAAGAGATCTATATGCAGCAACTTGAATGTTTCCAAGAGGATCCCTCACTTGTTTGCAGGTTGACGAAGTCACTATATGGACTCAAGCAAGCCCCCAGGGCTTGGTATGCCAAAATGGATGCCTTTTTGCTCTCAATTGGTTTAATTCGATGCAAGTCTAATACAAATGTTTATTTGCAGCAATGTGATGATATTTTGCAGTTCATTGTACTATATGTTGATGATCTTTTAATTACAGGGAGCTGCAACAAACAAATTGGCTCAATCAAAGCATCTTTGCACAGTGAATTTGCCATGAGCGACCTAAGATTCCTAAGGCAATTTTTGGGTTTGGAAATTGAGCAAACTAAAAGAGGTATATTGTTAAGTCAACCAAAGTATGCTTCAGAACTATTATTGAAGTTTAAAATGGATGAATGTAAGGCAGCCAAGTGCCCATTCCTTTCAGGCATAAAACTAGGTGAATTTGAAGACTCTCCATTGGTGGATTGCACACTCTACATGAAGCTAGTTGGAAGTTTGTTGTACCCTACACATACAATACTTGATTTGTCTTATGTTGTAAGTGTTGTACAAAGGTATATGCAGCAGACATATGAGATCCATTGGAAGGAATCCAAAAGGATCCTTCAATATGTCCAAGGAACAAAGAGTTTTGGGGTACACTATGTAGCTGGTTCTTCACTACAACTAGTTGGATTTTCTAATTCCGATTTGGCTGGAGATCCAATTGATAGAAATTCCACTTCAGGTTTTTTTGTATGTTTGCTGAAGGTCCTATTTGCTGGTCAAGTAAGAAACAACACACTATTTCTCTTTCATCAGCAGAGGCATAATACAGGGCAACAGTGAATGCAGCCACATAGTGCGTTTGGTTGCAAGGTATTCTTTGGGAATTTGGTGTTACTATTGATTCTCCAACCAACATTTGGGTGGACAATCAAAGTGCCATCAAGATATCTATTGATCCAGTACAAAGGCAGAGAACAAAGCACATTGAAATCCATATGCACTACATTCGGGGTTTAGTGCATGACAGGGTGATTTCCTTGCAGTATTGCCCATCCACTGAGCAAACTGCTGATATTTTCACCTAGAGTTTTACTGAGAAGACCTTCAATTACTTGAGAGCTTTGCTTGGAGTAAGTGATGGATGGTGATTTATGCAATTTTATTGCAGGTTCATCCCCATGTCCATTTTAGAGGGAATTTTTTATCCCATGTGGTTTTACTTCTTGTCCTCGATTTACATGGACAAATAAAATTTCTGTTTGTAATGAGGTGACTTGAGCCTTTATTGCCAAGGCCTCCCACTTTAATTTCATGATATGTACTAAGTTCTGATTAAGGGGGGGTGTTAGAACAGTAATCCATACTTAGTACCATAGTTCATAACCTTAGTCAATTTTATTGCCACATGTGCATTATTACACTATAGTTTGGACTAGGTAACTTTAGTTGGTCAAATATCCACTTTTGGGAGTGTTCACACCTGTTTCTAAGCAACCCAGCTCACCCAAACTCCAGTTTTGTCCACAAGTGTTCCCTCATTAAATTGTTTAGTGCTCTCCTTCCTTGAAATGGGGAAAATCTGTTGACTTTGAGCGCTTGAGTGGATTTAGCTCATTTTTTGCTAGATTTGGAGCATTTAATGCCTCCTTGGACCCCCCACACTCCTCTACTATCTCACCCACACATGACTTAGCCTCATAATTGCTCTAGCATGCTTCAAGCACCTTCACACCAAAATTTGTGATTGTTTGGGATAATTAGGACTAAGTTGGACCCACCTAGGGGGGATTGAGGCCATTTTGGCAATTTTAGCTTGTACACTCATCTTGAGCTATCTAATGCTATCAAATTTCTCTGAGATGTAATAAAAACCTGTTCTAAACATTTTCACATGTTAGACAGATTGATAATTCCAAGTTTCAGTTCACATTGTGTGTAAATTTATCTTCTTTTCAAGCTATTTTGCTGGTTATTGCAAATTATTTGATTTTGTGAGGTTCTCCATAGCTCCAGGATCTACTGTGAATCAAAATATTGGCATGGTATAAGAGCCTTGTGGATTGAGTGAGTGGAAGATCATTCCTTAAGCGTTTGAACTGCATTCTAATGGCAGATCATTCCTTAAGCGTTTGAACTGCATTCTAGTGACTCCATAAGGCTTTGATACCATGCCAGTATTTTGATTCATAGTAGATCCTGGAGCTATGGAGAACCTCACAAAATCAAATAATTTTCAATAACCAGCAAAATAGCTTGAAAAGAAGATAAATTTACACACAATGTGAACTGAAACTTGGCATTATCAGTCTGTCTAACATGTGAAAATGTTTAGAACAAGTTTTTATTACATCATAGAGAAATTCGAGAGCATTAGATAGCTCAAGATGAGTGTACAAGCTAAAATTTCCATTTACTTGGCATTATCAGTCTGTCTAACATGTGAAAATGTTTAGAACAGGTTTTTATTACATCATAGAGAAATTCGAGAGCATTGGATAGCTCAAGATGAGTGTACAAGCTAAAATTGCCATTTTCACATGTTAGACAGACTGATAATGCCAAGTTTCAGTTCACATTGTGTGTAAATTTATCTTCTTTCAAGCCATTTTGTTGGTTATTGCAAATTATTCGATTTTGTGAGGTTCTCCATAGCTCCAAGATCTACTGTGAATCAAATACTCACACTATCTATTCTCAAAAGTCAAATTGTGGACACTTAGATCTCTAACAAATGAATGTGATGATTCCATTACATGCTTGCTTAGATAAAATTCAATAAGTCCTAGGAGAAAAATAACTTTTTTAATTTTAAATAAAAGCAATAAGTCCTATCCACATGCTAGGATAGTGCGGGAAGAACTAAACACATTACCACAATAAATAGATATGGAATTGATTTGGACTTTTGTGGTTTAGTGTCTTAAAACAGGAAACATTGCCTAAATTGTGGTTATCATTGACCAATGTTGGAAGTCTCAACAAGTTTGCAAGTTTAATGGAAAAATAGTAAACTTTATGGTGTGCATCACAGCTAAGAAACCAATCAGAGACAGTTATGGATAGTGTGAAACCTTTGGACAGGCTAGGTCCTAGGAATCAAACCCATGTCTTAACCTCGCCATGCAATACAAATAGTTAATTTCTATTCATTAGGGATCCTGGTTGTTGATTCAATATGTAAACAATAAACATAGATTTGAAAACATGATGCTTGGATCAATCATGAATCATGATATTAAGGTGAAAAGGAAGTTTGAGGAGTTTAGTTTTACTCACATTTATAGAGTTCAGTGTTAGGATATTTAATACTCCATCCTTGTCCTACTTAGCATTATTTTCATTTACCTAGCATTTGATGATGTCATTTCCCCCCTAGTGGTGTGCATATGTCATATAGGACCCATTAGCCACCTAATGCCTCCCGTATGCATCATTTTAGGACCAACTGAGTCAGTTCCCTACATTTTAGGATCCAAATCAGTGTTCTAGTTCAGTCCACCTGAGTTAGATGATTCTTGTGGGGGATTTATGCTTCGATAACCACTATTTGTGGTCTCATGCACCATTTTCAGAGTGATTTGCATGCCAAACTCACTAATGCTCCCATTTTGGTCAGTTAACTGATATTTGGTTGAGTTTAACTGAGTTTGAGAGTTCTGGAGCACTGATAGAGGTGACAATTCCTATGCTAGATTGACTGAGACTCAAATTCTCCTATGAGATTCGAATTCTCTACATTGTAACATCATTGTTGACTATACTTATTATTGGATCATGTGACATTATTATGTTCCTATCAGAGTTGTCATGCATAATTAATTGTCTTCTCATTTTTACTGCAATTTTCACTAAAATTCATCTTTTCTGCTCATTATTTCTCTATGAGGTATACTCAACTCCATGATCTGCTGTGATTTAGAATTTCACATGGTATCAGAGCTCAATGAGAGTAGGTAGAGTAGCTACTTTCAATAGTGGACCAGAAGCCTCTGTATTTCCACAGTAAATCCTGGTGCCAATGCATTGAATTCATTGGAGAAATCCTTTGAGGTCTATCAGGTGTGAAGGATCCAAAAAAAAATTCCTATTGCCCTAAAGCAGTGCTTAGTAGTAGTATATCTCCAAAATTGAGGGTTTTTTGCAGGATATTGAAGGTTTTTTCAGTGCAGCAGTAGCAACAGTTTAGTTTTATTCGCTCCAACAGTTCATATGGACAATTCGAATGCTCCCTTGTCTCCTAGGATCTTGACACCCTTCAATTATCTTGATTAAAGGGATGATATGCATATGGTATTTCACAACAAGGCACTGTATAGGGTCACAATGGGAAAGAAGGTCGAACCTCAAGAAATTGTTGAGAAGGACACGTATCTGAATAGATTGGATGAAGCATTTGGTATCATGTGTATTCATATTTCCATAGATCTACTCTTCCACCTCGATGGATTGAAGACTCCAAGAGAGGTTTGGTTGAAGTTGGAGACCCTCTTTGGAAAACAAGATGAGCTAATTTCTCTTCAACCCAACGGTTTTGAAATTGTACCACAATTCTTTTCTAAATTCAAACCTTTGGTTGTACAATGCAGTCAATGTGGCATTGAGAAGAAGGATGGGCAGCTGATGCTATCCATTATAAGCAAGCTTGGTCCGGAGTTTTCCATTTTTGTTTCTACCTTCCATTCAAGGAGTTTTCAATCTTTGGTTGGAAAATTACATCCTTAGATGTATTCATTTAATCTCTCATCCAAGAACAAGACAAATTGATTCAGATGGGAACCTTGAAGGCCTCCAAAAATAAATCTCTTATGGCTGGAGAGTTAAAAACTATGAATGCAAAAGGGAAGCAAAAGGGTAAAGAGAAGAAGCAATTTGAATCCAAGCATAATGCAAAGTCTAATCCATCAGAAAGAGCCTCCATCTCCAAGAAGGATAAGCAACAGAGGTTTGAGAAGACCAAGTGTTCCTATTGCAAGAAAGGAAACCATCCGGAGAACTGATGCATGAAGAAGAAGATAGATCAATTGACCAAACTTCTTGAACAACACAATATTTCCCTCCTAGAAGGTGCAAGGGATTCTAATTCTGGAATCGATAGTGAGGATCATGAGAGATGCCATGCACTGAAGGCTGGATTCTCAAAATCATAAGCCTTCCTCATATTTTTTGGAGCCTCCAACCACATTGTTTCCTCCAGAGATTATTTATCTTATTTATATCTCACTAATGGTCCTAGCATTCACATGGGAAATGATTCTCAGATCTCTACTGCAAGGAAGGGCACAATACAACTACAGCATGTAAAGTTAAAAAATGTTCTATGCATGCCTTATTTGTCAGCAAATTTGATGTTTGTTTATCATATGACTCACATAGGTTCACTAAATAAATTTGTCTTTGGTCCTGACACAGTTGATATTGCAGAGATATCTTCTAGAAAGATTATAGCAAAAGGGTTTGGAAACCATTCCTCAAATGCATATGAATTCTCTCACTTATTTCCATAATCTCTTCCTACTCCATTGGCATCTGATGAAAATCAGGATGATATCTCTTCTAATGAAGATGAGGACCAAGATCTTGATTTTGAGTATGAAGTTCAAACATGTCTAGATCCAGATCTAGTACCTGCTCCCAATCCATGGCCAAGGCCAATATGGGCTCACAAATTCCTTGAAGATGATGGGAACATAGTTGGGGATCCATCTGACTATAGAAAAAACAAATCTTGGTATCATGCAAACCTTGCACTATGTCATACATATCCACTTCTCTCAGAGAGGTGATACATGATAGTGGGGTATGATCCACAATCTTTCAAGGAGACTTGCCATGATGCATATACAACCAATTTCAAAGCTCTGTTGGTTGAAAAAGGATACTCAAGGATTCATGATTTGGACTACAAGGAGCCATTCACTCCCGTAGCAAAGATGGTTTATGAAACACCTGCTTTTGAAAATACAACTTTGATACAGTGGGAAGCACATCAGAGGAGCATATCCAGATCCAACAACTACCTTACTATCCTACATAGGAGCAGACTGCCAATATTTTTACAAAGTCTTTCACTCATAAATTGTTTGCACATGTGAAGGCTGCTTGAGTTTCCTACTGTTCATTTTTTAGGGGGCATATTTTTCCCCATTTACTTAACTTCATGAACAGTGCTTTTATCATTTATTTGATTGTATGGGTGACATTTTGTCTCAATAACCAGGGCCCAGGATGTCCAAGTTTGGATTAAGGGGGGGATTTAGGATATTTAATACTCAATCGTTGTCCTACTTAGCATTATTTTCATTTACCTAACAATTGATGATGCCATTTTCCTCCTAGTGGTGTGCAGATGTCATCTAGGACCCATTAGCCATCTAATGCGCCCCTCATGCATCATTTTAGGACCACTTGAGTTAGTTCCATACATTTTAGGAGCCAACTCGGTGCTCTAGTTCAGTCCACCTAAGTTAGTTGAATCTTGTGGGGGGTTTATGCCCCGATAGCCACTGTTTGTAGTCTCATGCACCCTTTTCTTAGTGATTTGCATGCCAAGATCACCAATGCACCCCTTTTGGTCAGTTAACTAATTGTGCCTTCAGTTAACTGAGATTTGGTTGAGTTTAACTGAGTTTGAGAGCTCAGGAGCACTGATAGAGGTGACAATTCCTCTGCTAGATTGAATGAGACTTGAATTGTCCTCTAAGATTCGAATTCTCTCCATTGTAGCATCATTGCTGACTATACCGATTATTGGATCATGTTACATTATTCTATTCCTATCTAAGTTCTCATGCATGATTAATTGTCTACTCATTTTTACTGCAATTTTCACTGTAATTCATCTTTTCTACTCATTCTTTCTTTGTGAGGTATACTTAGCTCCATGATCTGTTTTGATTTAGAATTTCACATTCAGAACAAAGTCAAATCAACTTTCTAAATAATATTTATTAATACAGGAAGGGATCCTTTTTAAACAAGAGTTAAAGAAAGGGTATCATATTTCAGATTGTGAAAGAATCTATGTTTCATGGGACCTGTCCCTCCAAGGAAAAAATCATACCCATTGTTCCAAGGACTTGGGGACCCTTAGGAAACATCCCCAAACTGTTAAGGACTTCATTGGGGACTCAAGAACTTGTTGGTAATACCCAAGATATCCCAGGTAGTTTTTGGGGTTGTTATGGGAAGATTTTGGGGATGTTAGAGCAACATATCTAAAGTCTTGTCAACAAACATTGATGATTGAACAATATGATAATTTTTCCCACCAATTTGTTTTTGTATTATACTAAATATAAATATGAATCTGTCTAAGTTGTAGCTCAAAACATTGCAACAAGCAAATCATTCATGTCAACAAACAAAGAAATGCAACAACTGAAAGGTTGGATCCTTGTGATTATTAATTTTATTCTTTTAATTTTGGGGGTCATATTAGGTTTTACATATTGTACATGGGTTTCCATTAGTAATTCAAGTGCTATTATTCTACCATCCCAACCTTAAGCATTGTGAATAAATCAGATAGTAGTGGCTTGGATTGGGTACTAAATGCTTGAATTAAAATTCATATTCAAATACCTACTTATTTTGAAATACAAATCTAATTCCCTTAAATAATCATGCATTTATATCCCAAAGTGCTTTGAAATACTTTTCAGCACAACTATAAAAATCTACATATGAAAATCATATACAGGAAATATAAGGAAGAATGCCTGCATCTTGGAATTGTTTCTACAACATGCATACATCTCTAATAGAATACATCTTGCATATCGTTTTATGATGATGGAATTTTGCATTAAGAAATATAGCATGATTCCACAGACTTGAACATTAATCTCTAATGAGTATACTATTATGAATTATCTTATATATTATTAGAAACCAACTATATAGTGGAGCTTCATAAAATAAATAATCATATTAAGACATAAATAAAGTGGAGTTACATACCAACTTCAACCCCAAGACCTTGAAGGCGAGAGATAAGAATATTTGCACCAAACAATCGCCGCATAGCCTCTGTCCCATAAAATTTTAGTTTTCTAATATGAAAACTTCATCTATGCATACATCTATAAATACATTAGGTGAGTCACCATCACCATCCATGTTCATGTCCAAATTTATCACCTGACTAGTGCTCTTAGGATGCAATTTATTCATCGAATTCCCTATGGATTCACTCACAGTGGCTCTCTTTTTAGGTAGCATATAATGCAGCTAACTGTTCAAAATAACCCTCACATTATTAGCTTATCTTGTAAAACATTCATTGAAGCCATAAAAAATAGACTAAATTAACACTAACAATAAAAGTAATGATAAAAGCATGGATGCGGCGAAGCAACCAGAAAAAATGAATTTAAAGACAATGTAGGCTATATTTTTTGTACACAAATCTCATTTACTCATGGGATGACATCAGGGAATCACCTAAGCAGGGTGGTTATTAAAGAGGTTACAACCACTATACTTCAGCAAAAGCTTCATTTTTCAATAGGACTAGCAACATCACATTACCCCAACATGGAGACCGTGAAGAGAAAGAGTACTAAAGCCATATTTAAGCACAAGTGTCACCCTTTCACAAGATGACAACAACTCAAAGCGTAGAAAGAGTTACCTCCTTTTTTTTTCTTTTGTGGTGAAAACACTCCACTAAAAACAACGGCTCAAAGTCTAAAACAGTCACTGAAGCCAAACATTGTACTGACTAAATATATAACAAAGACTCATGAATTTTTTTTTCCAAAAGCATGGAATCCTGCAATCGTTTTATCTTCTTTGGAAGACATCTTAGTCCCAACATCCTTCAAATACATAAAATTCGACATCTTTTCAAATGCTTAAAATGTAGATAGCTCAATAGGTGAAGGAATTGAAAATTAATTGAAACAATATGTTGTGACGCGTTCCACACGTTTTTAAAAGATGTTTCTCTTTCTGCAGGTCCTTGTTTACCTTGGGTGAATGGAAAGAGTTGCTTCCATACTCAAATATCCTACTACTAGCACTATCTAAATGAGGCATCTTGGGCATGATAGGGAAAATATAAGAGAAATTAAGGCTACAAGATAAAATCTGATTGAACTCACATGAATATTCCAATAAAAAATGGGGTTGTAGATTCTCCTTGCAACAGTTTGAACTGTTAAGCTCAAATACTGGAAAGTAACATGATCTGCAGGGAAGAATTCCATGGTTTGCCTATACTTTGAAGAGCTCTTTGCAAGAGTTCCCTTGTTCGAATATGGATAGAAACAATTACCTTAGGGGTATATTTGATTTTGCATATAAAACCTTAACCTTCGTGTTCTTTATATTCCAACAAGAAGAATTAAATTGAACCACATATATTGCAAAGAGTTTAACTAATCGAAAATAAAGGAAGCAACAACTCGAATTATCCATGCAGTTGTATGCTACATAAATTAACTTTCCATTACTATAGACATTAGTTACAAATACTGGTGAGCATTTTTCTTTGAGAATCTAATATAGTAGAAATTATTTGTATACAAATGATAATTTAACTTATACAAAGGAAAAAAGGCATTAGCCATGTAGTTGTATGCTACAAAAATTAACTTTCCATCAATGTAGACATTAGTTACAAATTCTAGTGAGCATTTTACTTTGAGAATCTAATATAGAAGAAATTATTTTTATACAAAGGATAATTTAACTTTTACAAAGGAAAAAAGAAGGCATAAGTAGCCACCTCAATATTATGCCACATTGAACAGCTTCATCAAATGAAAATATTTAGTTGATCAAGCTTCTTTATTGATGACAACATTTAACCAAACAGGAATTTACTAACATGTAAAGATTGTCACTGTGTAGGAGTTGATAGTACTAAATAAATGATAAACCTAGCAAAGGATATTCCATATCGAGGGAACAATGCATATATAGTTAGTATTTTTGTGCATTGTTGACATTTTGTGGATACAATGTCAAGCTAAATAATATTCTGAAAAAACCACATTGTGATACCATAATAAAAAGGCCATTTTGAAGTTGACTTAGCAATAAAAGTAGGAAAATCTAATGTTGCATAAAATTATGTGATAAGACAAGTGAAGGTGCAACAAAGCAAAGTTGATTTAATAGTTGCATAGGAAGTAGTAAGCAAACTAATAGGTGAACAACTGAGAAGAGTATAAAAAACAAAGATGGAATTATATATATTGTCTTAAATAGTATGCTAATGTAAAGGGCTGAAACATGTTACAAGGGATGTTGATTGTAGAAATAGTTTGTACTCTCAAAGTTCTATAAACATGGTGGATAAGAAAAAATTGTACACATGCATACAAGGATCCCCATGAGGGAGATGAAATCTAATGAGCGCAGGAGTATAAGTTTGTTATATAAAACTACACCAAAGAAGAGAAGGAAATTGTCTAGAATACCAAAATCTAATCATGTAGTGCAAATCAATCATATATACACTAAGATTTCTGGCAGCGACAACACCAAGTATAGGAAATGGAGGGGAAAAGATGTGGATGTCCTAGTACCAAGTCAGATCATATACGTCTGATTGCATATCTTTCATGAAGGTGGATAACATGTTAAAGCATGGCCTTTAATTTAGAGAGCAATTGAATAGTTGGCCGAATGTGAGTAAGTGGAACTAAAGATGGTGGTTGGAAGCATGTTGATGTCTCTTGCAAAAATTCTTTTTGTTGCTTTATTTGTTGAGAATAGTGGGAAAGTGTTGTTAGAAATTCCATATCCATTTATGTTTTGCAATAGAAAAAAACAACAATGTATACAAACAATGTTACACTCTTTGCATCTTAAAAGAAAGAAACAAGATTAGCACATGTAAATTGACTGGTTTGAAAATAGAAGATATATTTTAATTATAAGAAAACTTATATAGTTAATGCAAAACGGGCATGTTCAAACAATTTATGGGAGCATATCGAAGTAAATAGCGTATAGTAGTAAAAAAACATTTATATTTGTTGGGAAAAAGAGGAATGTGTCATTAAATGGTGAGTTTTTTTCCATTTTGAAACAATAAATGGAATCACATTGAAGTAAATAATTTACACTAGTAATAAAACATTTATATTTGTTGGAAAAAAGAGAAATTTGAAATAAATCAATGTTTCTTTGTATTTGTTGTCTTTTGTAGGAAACTATTCAATCAAGGTAGTAATAGAAATACAAGATCTGTAAAAATATATACAAGTGGTAGTAATTCCAAGGAGAAGGGAGTAAAGTAATATCGGTGGCAAGTATAGGTGTAAAGGGAGAAAATGAAATTTTTAAGGAAGGTGTGGCTGCAAAGACTTAGAAGCAAGCAAGGTCTCCTCTTGTTTCCTACATTGGACATAGGGATTGTCTTACATTCGAGAATATATAGAAAATGATAATGATGGATATATATGAAGGCCTAATAAATATTTAAATATGGATATTGAAGTGAATGTAAGTCCTTGTTGATCAATGTTGTCAATATCTATTGTGGTATTTTGTAGGGTCATGCCTTATGCTTTATGGATTGTTAAACCACATGCCATGCGAAGTGGTAGTTGCCTCCATGAACCCCTTGTTATGGGAGGGATGGGGACATAATTTGGATTGGCAGCATCCCATGGGGGGCCTTTTTAGTGGAGGAGGTCGATAACAACAAAGGATGGAAAGGTAGGAGGTTGACTGTTGGAGTTGTAGACAATCGCAATGACTTTGCCAAGCGATTCATTAACAAGGCCTGCTCCAACCCCCAAGTTAGCTATCAACATAAACTATTGACCAACAACTAGTAGAACCTTGAAGGGCAGTTGTTCATCATCTATGGAGGCATGCACGTGTTGATTCTTCTACTCTACGAAGCAATGCACAAATGGCATGTTAAGGTGTTTTAGCATTTGTTTTTTGTGCAATGCAACAGAGCTATTAGTTACGTACAAGTGAGTGCAATGTTCAAATGCATGGTTCTCTTCTTGTGAAAGGGAGGAGGTTTTCCTTGACATAAGGAGGATGGAATATTTAAGAGTCGGTGTTTCATTTTGAAGGTTGAGTAGGAGTTGGCGAAAGGAAATTTGAGAAGGGGTGTTTCCTTGTTGTCGAAAGATGATTGAAAGGATCAAAAAAGTGTCAAAAGTACGCCAAAGGGCATTGGCTTGCAAGGTACCATCATACAAGGGGATGTCCTTTACATGGGGAAATTGGACAAAGTCACCAAGAAGAATGATGGAACAACCTCCAAAGGGGATTGTATGTTGAGAAGGGAAGGCTTCATGTACGCGGTCATCCATATGGGTTAATAATTTTGGGCCAATGAAACTCATTTCATCAATGAGGATGTATCGAATATGGCGGAACTATTCTTAGAGGCTTGAAAGGGATTGGCCTTCAAGAGGGTGCATCTCAGAAATGGTTATGCGAAGGGAAGAATGTATTGTAAGTGCATGTATGTTAATGGCGGAAACACCAGTTGGAGCAAGGAGGATCAAGGGGGAAACATTGTCACCGGAGGCATTTTGGAGTGCAGATTTAAGGCAAGAAATCAAGTAAGACTTTCCTGTTCCTGCAGTACCTTGAATGACCATTTCTAGTGGGGTCAAACTTGTGTTATTTGTGAAATGGGAAATTGCAAGATCAAAGGCCATGTGTTGTGTGGGAGATAAGGAGGCAGGTGAACAAGAAGATGAAGAGGTGTCTTCGTGTACTTGGGTGGATAAGCAGTTGAAGTCAATGAATGATATGGTTGTCTCATGCATGTGTGAAGGGATATGGTTATGGGTCCAATTGTGGTTTTTTTCAAAATCACGATGCCCAAGCATGTCAAGCTCATCAACATGGATGTTGTTTCTAGGGAATAACTGAGAAAGGAGTTCCCATTCAACCATGTTAGGGGGTATGGGGAAGTGAATTGGATCAAAGGTAGTCATTAGAGGGATCTTCTGGTAAGTGATCAACATGCCATGAAATGTATGTGTCTTTAATGTGGAGCTAGTGAGAATTTATGGCCAATTTTTTGGACCCAATGTCATCAAGGAGGGAATGAAAAGGTTTGTATAGGAGGAGGAGCTCCAACAGAAGGAAACGAAGGAGTCTGCATCAAAGGGTGGAATGGTAGTGAAGCGAGGAAAGACGCGAACAATCTTGGTAGGGTATATTGGTTTCCATTGGGAGTGTTTTCTATGAGTCGAGAATGACCAAGAGCGTGTAGCTTCAAGAACGGTAAGTTGTTCAAGTGCAGGGGGTCTTTGCATGTATGTAGAAATGAAGCTTGTTGTTGGAAGGGTGTTAGATGAGTCGTCAAAAACATGTCGAAAAACAATCTAGATAACATTCAAGGAAACAAAGGAGCTACTACAAAGGGAAAGATAGATTTTTTGGAGCATGTGGAAAGTCTCTTGGGAACTGATGTATCGATTTGCAACTGTTTTTGATAGGAAGCAATTGATTGGCTACAGGATAGGTCCATAAACCAGTGTTGCACGTGCGAGACGAGAGAGAATTTCATGGTAGATTTCTGATGTTGGCTCTGCCTTTGATGCATATTTTGAAATGTATTTAAGGACAGCATGCCTAGAAAGAATAGGCTGACAATGAACATTAACTCTCCACATCGAAAGCATGTCAGGGTTATGAATGTTTAAGAGGGCATCATTCCTTGCAGGGTTGTATGCTTTATGTCCATTTGCATCAATGAACAAAGAAGATTTAGGTTGTAGATCGAAGGGTAAACTGTAATGACATTTAAGGTATGACCCTTTTTTACGGAGGCAAGAAGATTCTGAACATTTTGTGTTTCGTTAGACACAATTAACAAGCTCTTCATAGTCATCCAAGTTATCTGATGCAAATATGGAATTTGAACCAATGGCACATGGATCATTTACTATAGAGTGATGGAAGCCATAGGTTCGCAAGTGGCTGGCATGGGGATTCCATGCTATAACAAATTTGTCAAAGTAATGTTTTTCATCTCTGACCGTGGAGACATCCCCCAGTCTAGCGTGTCCATATTGGGTGCATTTTCCAACCATATGAAGCCATGTATATGCATAGATCCCCTGTGTTGCCATTAATACCTAAATGGAAAAGGGAAATATTAGAAAGAAAAAGCTTGAGGTTATGAGTACAAAAAGAATGACAAGGAGCATGATTTGTTAGAGACCTACACCAATAGTCTTTTATATAAATCCCTTTTTGAAGAACCTCTTCAAGGAATATTTTGAATCTATTGTTCATGTATTGAGATGCAAAATGTGGATTGGCTATAATGTTGTGAATCATGCATTGGTGGTGTTGATTTGAAGTGGGTGGAGCCTGTCAAGGCATCAGAGAATGAAAATATTGCCATTTGGTGTCTGTTGCGCTAAGGGTGAAGAAGAAGGTTAGTGTCCCTTGTTGGGTGATCATTACAATGAGCTCACCCCTACTTTCGTTCCAATAGGAGTGTGTACTGAGAAGGGTGGATCCAAAGCGCACGACTCGTTCAACGATTCTAGCATCAAGCAAGTATTGTAATTGATGTACAAGCTTTGATATTGTTGGGGGAAATGTATCTTCAAGGTTTCGTTCAATGAACAAAAAAGCAGTAGCATGGCTACTATGGTGCATCATGAGGTTATATATGCAATAAAGACAATGAGGATGTTGGACGAATCTATTGTCATAGTATGGAATGAGGTGCAGTGCATAATCATACATCCCAACCTCTTGAATGTGTGGTTGTTTGAGCATTGCAACACCTGACATGGGAAACAAGGTTGGGAAGGCCATAGAGAGGAGGTAATATGTGTTGTACTCATTTATAGGGGAAACGCGTATTGGGGGCCAATCAATGGAAGATATAAGTGGGGTATTTCATGTGTGCAAGAAGTGTCTTATTTCCTCAACCTCAGTTCTACAATTTGATTGTGTATAAATAAAGGAGGAGTATTGTAATTCATGATGTTTGGGGAAGTTGGGTAATTGAACACTAGAACTTGAGCTATGGTCAACAAATGGTGTAGCATGGGGGATAACATGATGAAGAAGGGAGGATATGTTTGTTCGTTCAAGAGAAGAAGAAGATAATGCATTTTGGTTAACTTGAACATATTTGTAGTAGGAATCATAGGACAATTCGTATTATAGAGCAGCAAGGACACGTGCTCGACTAATAAAGAATTGATATGGATTGTTTGTAGGAGTGCATTTGCAGACAATAAGGATGTCAAGGTCTGAAATTAAATGAGGGAAGGAGGTGGAAATGCTACAATTGTCTTGGGGGAAGCTAATAGTGTGGCCACAATATTTATGTTGTCTGCCATGGGCATGGGTGACTTGTAGGATTGGGTTAACACGAGAAATGAGCATTTATTCAACTTGAGTGAGTATTGCAAGGACATATATTTGTATGCCAAGATCCATGTTGTTTTTCAATGAAAAGCAATGCCCTTTTCTTTCCAAAGTGAAATGAGAACATGCATATGCACCACTAAAGAATTTTTTTTAATGCCAGGATAAGATTCCATGCATATCGATCATACATTCATGGGAGAGAGGTTCTCAAATCTTATACAGAAACATTGTTCTGCATCATAGAGGGGGGTGTTGGATGGATTATGTAGTGGGTGCATATCTAAGTTTGGTGCAAATGTGGATGGAGGAGAGGGCGACATGGAATGTTGAACAATGTGAAATGGAGAAGGGACATGCACAATTTGACGAGCATCTCTATAAAGAATATATTGTCGCTTGTTGTGTTGTTGTTTTCTCTATCCATATACAACTCTTCTTCGTGCATTAGTCTGTTCAGTGTCATGATTTTTCGGCATGCCTACAATAAAAGTGTGAGGTCATTATGAACTTGATGGTGGCATTGGTGGAAGAGAAATACGTTCTATATCTAACCATTGGAAAAGTAAATAAAGGTATATTGTACGATATAAATGGAGAGTACACAAATATGATAAGTTGTTGCAAGAAAAAGTAGGTCCCATGAACATTGTGCATAAACAAACAAATGAGAAAATAATAGCATATTGAAGATTTTTCACACAGGTTACAAATAGCATTTGAGTCAACAATGTTAATTCCATGTTTGTAGTTGCTAAATATGACAAAGCAAGCATATTCAAAAGTGACCATATAGGTTACAAGAAATAGTTAAGTCAACAATGGTATTTGATTATGAAACTAAAGGTGGCATTACTTATAGGGAAACATGTATATTAAACCATTGCAAAAGTAAATAAAGGTATATTGTAAGAAATAAATGAAGTATACAAAAATATGATAAGTTGTTGGAGGGAAAAGTAGATTCCATGATTGTTTTGTTTCATAAACAAATGAAATAATATAATAATATAAGATTCAAAAGTTTCCATGGCTACAAATAGCACTTAAATAAAAAATGCTTATAGAAAGTTTGTAGATGCTAAGTATAAAAAATCAAGTAAGAAACGATGGAAGTTAAAAGTACCGAGAGTGCAAAAAAAGAAGGCATATATGCCGATAAAAACTGCATGTCAAATTGGAGTTCAAAGCATGCAGGAAACTAGACGCTTATTGAGGGAAGTGTCATGGATTTCATCAAGGGGAGCGATCGACGTAGACACTGGTGAAACCTCCTCTGACATGACAATGAGCACCTTCAAGAGAGCATTTGCATTAAAAGTCTCTATCTTGACTGATAATGTGAAAAGGAAGTGTCGAGAACAAACACTTTGAAGAATTTCTTGGAGAGTTGTTGGTTCATTTCCGAGAAGGAAAAAATATTTTGTAGATACCCCCATGAGTTGATTTGCAGCATCATCAAAAGCTATGACACCATATATTTTTCCAGTAGCATCTCGTACGTCAAGTTTCAATATGTATCAGTAATCACACTCTCAAAACTCCCCATCACATTTAGTACAATACCAAACATTGGCAATTTTGTGGGAATCTTTTTTCATGCATTGTATGCCATCAAAAAATAGAGGGCATGTAAGGAAATGAAAGTCATAAATGTTAATATTTGTGATGGTATCAAGGAATGAACATCGGGTTTCCTTCTCAGAGTGTTGGAGAGATTGTAGCATAGAGATGGTAATGCATTTGTGCAAACCCGAAGGAGAGGAGTTGTATTTTCGACTCAAGGACGGTGAGGCTGAATCATGAATCCATTGTCATCAAACCATGCTTGGAGAAGTATGGTTTATTCAATACTTGGGTTTATAATAAGGTTGGTACTAGATATGGTTCCAATAGTTTTCCCATTGAACTCTGTAAGGCGACCACCTTTGATTGCAAGGATCGGGGGAGTATATAATCCTCGAAGGGTAGCAAGTTGGGCACCCTCAATTTGGCAATGCTCCCCCAAAGTGTTATGTCTATGCTATAGCTGGACATGTACCTCAAGCCAACTGTTCAGCGAGCCATTTCTGAGCCATCCCTTTTGCATATAGTCGATGCAGGGGAAACAAAAATGACAACCCCTTTAAGGTCAACCATGGAATTGAGGGGTGTAGTTTGGATTTCATGGATAGACTTAAACTGGAAGCAATGAAAAGGGATCAAGGGGTATTCCTCCAAGCATGCTTGGACTATTGAGGGGGATCTTAGGAAAATCTCAATATCACTTTTCAAGTGGTTGTATGTTGGGTTGGACAGTTTGATTGTGCCAATTGAGACTACGTAGACTAGGCCAACTTGTATATGGTCATACAATGATGTTGCTAATTCATTGAATCCATAGATATGGACCTCATCTCTTGAAGCACTAACAAGGTCAAACCCAAAGATTTTACCTAACCATTTTTTATTATTGCATGTGTTGATATTTTTCTTGGCATTTACTCGACCTTGAATGGCCCAAGTTTTGTTAGAAGGGTTGAATGATGTGAATGGAATAGTAGATGCGACAAGGTTTGGGGTTGGATTTGGTGAGGAAGGTATGGCAAGTGAAGGGGTGTAGGGATCAAGGAGGATGTTTTCTGAAATAGAGGAACTGCTTTGGGTGCAGTCAATAGTAAATTTGAAAGGGGATGGTTCCCCGATAATTGCTTCTTCTAATGTGACATCATTTTAGGTCAAAACAATTTCCATAACGTAGTGGTGGAAGCTAGATGGACTACAAATATGAGATGCAAAAAAAAAGGAAACAATTGGTGTTAGGTAAAAATCATAAATAAACTAATGGTAAGTATGTAGGTAGTTTTGTTTCATATAAGAGAGGATGAGAGAAGTGAAGAAATAGTAGCACAATAAAGGAAGGAGAAGGGAATATTGTTTTTGATAAGTATAAAGACAAAAAAAAATTCATGGACTTAATTGAAGCAATGGTAATTGAGATAATCTTTGAGAGTTCAAGTTTCGTTATACAAAAAGCAATGTAGAAGGAAAAGTTGTGAAGAAAGGAGAAGGTTTAAAAAGGTGTAATGTCCCTTTTTTGAATTTTATTAAAATGGTGAAATTTTCAACTTTTTCCACTAATTCGACCTTTGACTAGTATTGGTCTCTTGATCTCCAAATGACTCCAAATGCGCCCAAATTGTTATAGAAGGTGTATGAATGATATTGGGACATGAATATGAGGTGTATTGATTCTTTATAAAATTCAAAAGGATTCTGTAACTCTCCTTTAAGTTCTAGCCAAAGTAGGGAGTTTGACTAGTATTGGTCTCTTGGTCTCCAAATGACTCCAAATGCTCCCAAATTGATACAGAAGGTGTATGGATGATATTATAAAATGAATATGAGTTTTATGGATGCTTTATAGACTTCAAAAGGCTTCTTAAACTCTTCTTTAAGTTTTGGACAAAGTAGGGAGTTTGACTAGCAATTTGGGGTTCAAATGCCCCTTGGGTAGATGCTAGAAATTACTCTTCAAGTGCTATGGGACCCTCTCATATTTCTGAAAAGAGGAAGGGGATATCTAAGGTACATAAATATAGTTTCATATTCATATCCATTCAAGCTATTAATTCTTTTACAACCCTCTCCAATTAGATACAAAAATACTAGTTTCGACCTTGGGGGAAATGATAGGCAAACATCTCCAAATGCTATGAAAATGAAACAAATGACTCCAAAAGCTTATGCATTGAACATGAAACTTGTAATACACATTACTAACAGTCCATAGTTGGGAAAAGGCACCATTTTCTCATTAATGATTAGATTTATACATTTCCACTTGGAATATCGACCTAAAACTTTCTGAAGGTGAATAAAAGAGAATTTTCATCATATTAAAAACTAAATGGGGCATTTGAATCTCCCCAAAAGATTACAATAGCTCATCAAGTGCACCTTCCCTCAAGGATCATGAATATGCCAACCTTCCAATTCTAGCCCTCTCCTTATCCAAATTCAAATTGGTGTCTCTTTGGCTGCCCTAACTCACTTGAGAACCCTCTTGGAGGCTATTTTTAGCCCTGACATGTCATATTTGTCATATGTCAGCCTTCAGGTCTTATTTTTTTCATAGGTGTCATAGCATCTTCATCATTGTTGTCATAGAGCTAGGGAATCTAGTCCAAGTGTCTCACTAGCTCCAATATGCCTCTTCCTCTTCCATGGAAGTTACTCTTCCACTCCAATTCGACCTTAATTGAGTCATTCCAAGTATATTGACCTTCCAAATCATCCCAAGAATGTTGGGATTCTTATGGATTCGAAATGACAAGAGTAGGATGCCATGTGGCATATAAAATCTAGCTTGTGTGGGTCCCACATCCTCCATGTGGCTTCATGATCAATTGCCACTTTGATTTTCCCTTGTATTTATTTATTTATCTCCTCTATTAAATATTTATTCCATTCTAATGTTCAAATAACATTTATTATCCCCCATATTTCAAATCCCAAAACTTCCACCCCCCAACCTAGGGAACTAGTAATTTTCCTCCATGGTAGTTCATTTGGATGGGTATATTACAACTTTGAATTGGGAATTTCTCTTAATGTCACCCACCTTGTCCATTTTGGGTCTAATTTCACATTATTGCTAACTTGGACTGCATTCTTGTCATTTATTTGACCCTTGGCATCCATTTGAAAAACTATAATCATTATGGCCAAGGGGCTTAGGCCATTATGACCCAATGCAATCCCCCATATTTCAAATCCCAAAGCTTCCACCCCCCAACCTAGGGAACTAGTAATTTTCCTCCATGGTAGTTCATTTGGATGGGTATATTACAACTTTGAATTGGGAATTTCTCTTAATGTCACCCACCTTGTCCATTTTGGGTCTAATTTCACATTATTGCTAACTTGGACTCCATTCTTGTCATTTATTTGACCCTTAGCATCCATTCGATAAACTATAATCAGTATGGCCAAGGGGCTTAGGCCATTGTGACCCAATGCAAAGTTTTGGGACATGACAAATCCTCCCTTCTCAATATTGCTTGTACTCAAGCAATTTCAACACATGTATGTGGGATAACCTGCTTTCTTTCCAAAATTTTGCTTCCCAAAACTTCTCTTTTGGAACCTTGAGTAGAGCCACCCATGCACTACAATTGTGTGTTTCCAAAAGCAAGGAGATGTGGATTTTTTTTTCATTTTGATATCCCCTGTAACATCACCACTAAACACCAAAATGTTAATTAAATCCATCAAAACCATGTTTGCACAATTACTCTTTACCTCTTTCATATTTTGGAAACCCCTTATGATACCATTGTAATTCTGGAAGTTGCCCAACTTTTAGTCTTCGAGATCTCATGAATATTTTAGAGAGGAACCACCATGCTTGCTGCTGCACTACTCTGATTAAAATCACTTTATTAAGGTGGGAATTCATCTCCCATACTTCTTGTTTCCCAAAAAAATTGCAATCAATGGTGGTGAGCTCTTAGAATGGGTGCCTAACGAGGGCAGCTAGACCAGGAGCCTACTTTAATTATCAACCCAGGGGACGTACAAATGTAAGAGCTGCTAACACTATATGTGCTCTAGAGGATAGTCTTTGTTGTGTTTGGGGTGTTGGTATAGATCTCATATGTTTCTCTAATCAAGAAAAAGGTGAGCTGAAAAGGTTGTAAATCTATGAATGATAAGTCCCTATGTTAAGAAGTTTAATCATGTTGAAAACAGTAAATCTATACTATGAATTAAATTGCTGAAACAATAACTCTATACTATGAATTAAATTGTTGAAGCTTGGAAAATCTATTCTAGAAACAAAAGACTGAAAGCGGGGATTCTAATCTAGGAATCAAATGCTGTAAATCAAGTGCATAATACTAGAATTCTGATCTAAAATATTCGAATGCTAAAAACTAAATTTAGAATGCAAATATCTAATGCTACGAATTAACCAATCTTTATTTATTTGGATTAAATACTGAGTGATGATCACTAAATCAATGAACTGAAAAATAATTAACCTCTATGATCTAAGTTTGGTAAAAGAAATATGCATGAGCTTTTCTGGATTTGAATCATTGCTTGAGAACCGATATGAAAATATATGAAAACAGATGTCAAAATATGCGTGCGCAGAACGCAGCTACAGAACTACAGAATGCGTTCTACTGAACTACAGAATGAGCGTTGATCAACTACAGAAAATATGCTGAACGAAATAATCTTTTAACTGAAATAAAACCATATGATTCAATGACATCAAGTTATCTTCACACATGATAAGAAGTAAATCAATTCACAGCATAAATGGAAAATACCTGAAACAGAGTAAAGCTCCTAACTTACGTGTTGGAGGGGCCCTCTCCAACCCGTACTCGGGAGTATAGAAAACTTATAAACTCAGGTTGGACAGTAACATCAGTCTTTTCATTAACATAATAACTCCATGGTTCAGAAATAGTCTTGCAACACAAATTGTCTCTGCATTAGAATGTAAAAACAGTAATTCCACAAAATAGCAACAGGACCCCCTCACTACCCGAGAGGTCCATATATATATGCCTCAAATTCTAACCTAACTACTTTCTTTGATCGCCAATCCTGTTGAACTTTAGTTCTTCTCTATAAGTCAAGGAAAAAGGGTGCTAAGCCTTGCATCGTCCTTTAGTCTCTCACCTAGATTTGCGTGTTGTCCCTTAGTGTACCTCCACCTGCTCCAACATACTCATTTTCATGTATTAGTTTATAAAAACGCCCTTTAAGCATAAAAAGAATAATCTAAAAACATCTTCATTAAATAATCAAAGTAGATCATTAAACCACAAAACAAGTGTATTTCCTTCGACATATCTTGTGTTTTACTGTGGCAAAAAGGCTATAGGATACCTATAATTTGGGTTTATCATCTCCCCCATGCTTGAAGGATTCACCCATCCTTGGGTGACACACTCAGATTTTCTATAGCTTCTCTAATGTCCCATGTGACGATTCTTGGATTCCCTGCTTTCTTGTAGTAACCCATGATCTGTTCATCCCTGGCCCATGCTCTTTTCTCCTCTTCCTCATTAATCTGCTCTTTAATAATCAGAGGAAGGAAAAATGGAGGATTTAGCTTCATGCCAATCCATCTAAGTTGATTCTTGATCAAGAATTCTCTGTATATCTTAGCTCTGACGAGAGCAACTTCTAGTCTAAGAGGAGAATGCGGCTCCTTCTTTCTCAAATCATCTCCAATCCTTTCCCACCTGTCACTATCACTGATGGCCTCCTGCACCTCTTTGTATGAGCATTGCAGGGTGAGGTCAAAATGTGTGGCTACCTCCTTCTGTTTTTCAAGCACGATGGGCATTAGTTCTTCATCAGTGGTGATACTTTGGTGGGCCTGAAGTACCCTTTCAGGGTGAGATTCCTCTACCCTGATCCATAATTGATTTTGCCACTTCTCTACAAGGTATATATGGTCATCTTGTGCCCTTTCCACCTCGTGGTTCATCCAGGAGCATAATGCTCTCAGCTGGAAGTCGCCTACATATGGATTAGGTGAATAGTTAGGTGTGCTTGGCACCACGAAGTTGTGCAAGAAGAATTCACATAGTTGATCCTTTTCCAACTTTGTGCATTCCAGAGAAGTGTCAACAAATTCCCTTGTAGTGTTCAGTTCCAGAGACAGGCCTTGTTTTAGCCTTTGCAGCTAGAACCTTCCCCGCTTTTCCTTTAAGTAGAGCGTATAGACTCTGGACGGGGGTCTGAGTTGCAGTATTTCGTCATAGATTCTTGTAGTGGTTTCCATGGTGTCCTCCAACTGGAGAATTTTCTGATCGTTTTGGGCTAACTCCTCTTGTGTTTGGGCCAATTTCTTCCTTAATGCTGATTTTTGTTGTTCTACGAGTTTTAGCTCTCCCGCATGCTGCATTTTCAAAATTTGTGTCTTTTCATGCACAAAGAGTGAGGTTGTTGGTGGAGTTGGCTGGCCTCTCTGTGTTCTTGCCTCAATCTTTAGTGTTTCCAACTCCTCCTTAACCTTTTCCAATTCTATCAGTGCCTTGGCTAGCTAGTCAATGGCTTCAAGGTTCACATCTTGGTCGGCAGGGTTCACATCCTGATCAGTGGGGTTCCCTTGGTCATCATCCTTCTCCTCAGGTGTGGTTGGCTCGTCCTAGTCTACCCAATCGTCATCATCGTCAGATACATCCTGAATTGTGGGGCTGGGCTCCCTTTCTATATCCTTTTCATGCCTGATTTTGGGTGGTTGTGTGAACCCCTTGCTTCATTGCTTTGGCCCTTGTTCGCTGGTGGAAACCCCCGATTCCTTTTGACGGGAGCTATCTCTTGAATGCTTAATCTTTATCAGGGTATCGGCCAAACTGTCCAGGTCGATTTTTCTTTTAACTCCTGATGTAGAAGCGGTCTTGTATTTTGGCCCAGAAGCTAGGGGTATGCTGACATTAGGTGTACCCTTCATCCTTTGTACATCCTCGGCTGAGATTACCATGAATTCCTCCCACGAAAGGTCTGGGACCTCAACTGTTAACTCCTCACGAATTACCAACTTGATTAGCCCATGGTGGGCTAACGCATCCTCTTTTCCTTCAACAAATTTCTTGTTCATTTCCCCCAACAATAGGAGAATATAGTAAGGAATGCTTATGTTGTTGTTTGGCATGATGTGGCTCCTGTGCCTCAGGAGATCCAAAATTTGAAAATGGAAGAGAGGGATGTAGCTCAATCTCCCTATACATGTCACATACTTTTGAACGACTGCAGCTACTTCATCCCAAGGTGCTAGCATAGTGACCCTCTTAACTCCATTTTTATCTTCTTCATAAGCCTCTTCAGGTCCAAAGAAAACTGCCTTTGCACTCTGGTTGGCTTCCCTGTCTTCCTTGGCCCAATGCAGACCAATGGGTAGCCCTGTGTACTTTGCAATGGCTTCCTCATCCAGCCTGATACAAAGTCCTCTAACTTGGGTGACGAACTGCTCTTCCTTGATCTGCTTTAAGTTTCTTTCAAATTCCAACGCAACCTCTGTATTAGACCGCCTTAGCCCTGAGATGAAGGGCATCCAGCCCACATTACGGAGGATAGATAAAACCCTTGGGTTTTCATAAATGGCTCTGTGATCCTCTGGTTCACTCTTTTTGAACCCTTTTTTCATCCTTGTATTTTCTATTTTAATGAGCAAAACGAAACTTTTGAGTGTGGCTGACTTACCTCACTGGCTAGGGTCGATTAACAGGTTCGCAGGCAGCTTGTAAGTAGAGTGGCAATGCAAACTCTCAGTTTTCCTTCTTCAGGAAAGCTTGTATTTGTAAAATTGGGTGTTTTTGTCGATTATGCCACCTTATTTACTATTTTACTCCACTTTTCCTAATCATTTGGCACGTACCTGCCACCTTACGCATTCTTTACCATAATCAAGCCCTGCATTTCATTTCATCATATTATATTGCCCCTTTTGTTCTGATCATTGGGGAATACGATAGCCAGATTTGAGTTTATCATTTGCTAACATGACTTAGGTAGTAATCATGATTTCTTGTGGTCATTCTGAACTGTACCGCCGAATGAATATGGAAGCTATCCTCAGCTTCAGAAATAACCATTTTGTGGGATGATGATTTGACCTCAAAAATAAAGCAAAGAAGTTTAGAGATTACCTTGGTATGCTTAGCGTACCTGAGTGCTTGAAGTGGTCTGATTTCATGTGTGCTGGATTCTGTAGTATATCTTTGCCATGTCTGTAGTTATTTTCGGCATGTCTGTAGTTATTTTAGGCATGTCTGTAGTTACACGTGTTTGCTTTTTCTCTTTTCGTTCCTTTGAAAATGCTCCATCTAGCTGGTTTTGATTTTTGTGCCCATTTCTGATTTGAATTTGTGCTGATGCCCTGCATTGCATTCCGTTTTTGTTTTCAGTATAAGTGTTGGCTCGCTTGATGGTATGGCATGCTCGTGTGAATATATGGCAGGCTCGCTTGAATAATGGCAGGCTCGCTTGAATAATGACAGGCTCGCTTGAATAGATGGCAGGCTCGCATGATTGAATTATGTAGTGCTTGATATCTTTGCTGGTTGACTTGAATACATGGCTAGCTCGCTTGAATATCGATACCTAGCTCTCTTGATTTGATTTATTTGCAAGATGTTGGCTAGTTCTTCATGGGGTTGTATGATGCCTGCAATTTTATTTGTGGTTACCTTGATTGTATAATTTTTGTAGTTTGGTATTTTTTCATTTTGCTTATCATTTTTCATTTTTTCCTTTTTTTTCCCCTTTTTTCATTTTTTTTCTTTTTCATCTTTTTTTTCTCTTCTTTCTCTTTTTTTTCATTTTTTCTCTTTTTTTTTCATTTTTTTTTCTTTTATGAACTGGATTTCAATGGTTTTCCATGTTCTCTATCAACATTATTTGTTGCTGGTAGAGCACCTGCGTGAACTCCTCCTTTGACTGTGGCTTCTTGTAAAGCTTGAGCCTATGTCCATTTACTATCATGGGAAACTCTTCTTCATCAATTGTATTAATCCTTACAACTACATTTTCATAGATTGTTTCAATAATGTAAGGTCCAATCCATCTAGTTGTTAGTTTTCCTTTGAAAGTGTGAAACTTGGAGTCATAGAGTAGTGCCCAGTCACCTTCCTTGAACTTTTTATCCTTTATGTGTTTGTCATGCCACTTCTTCCTTTGTTGTTGGATGATTTCAGTATGGGCAAGTGCTTGCTGGAGCTGCTCATCCAGTTGATTTAATTGTAGCATGCGTTTCTATTGGATTTCAGAAAGTTCCATATTTAACCGTGCTGCAATTCTTAATGTCTTTATTTCAAATTCAATTGGAAGCATAAATTTCTTTCCATAAACTAGTTCATAAGGTGTGAAGCCTGTTGTTGTCTTCCATGTGGTATTATAAGCCCAAACTGCCTCACTCAGTCTGTTAGCCCAATCTCTTTTGTGGAGTTGGACAGTCTTTGTCAAAATCCTTTCTAATTCTCTATTGGTTACCTCAGCTTGAGAGTGATAGGAGGAGGACTGTCTGTGCTTGACATTGTTTCTTTTAAGCAAGTCTTATTAGATTTGATGTAAACTGTGGGCCTTGATCAGAAACTAGTTCTCTTGGTACTCCAAACCTGTGAAAGATCTGCTTAGTGAAGAATTTTGCCACGTTGGTTTCATTTGCCGTAGCAAGTGCTGCTACCTCAGTCCACTTTGTAAGGTAGTCAGTGCATACCAAGATGTAGCTCTTCTGATTTGACTGTGGGTTTATTGGACCAACAAAATCAAATCCCCATTTTTCGAATGCCTCCAAGGAGATTTGTGGATGGAGAGGAATTTCTTCTTTTTGTGTTGGTTTCCCCATTCTTTGGCAGTCATCATAGTGTGAAACATATTCATAAGCATCCTTGTGGAGTGTTGGCCAATAATACCCTGTTTGAAAAATTTTATAGGCTGTCCTCTTTGAAGCATAGTGTCCTCCACATGGTTCATTGTGAGTGGCATGCATTATGTCATGCACTTCATCTTCTCTAATGCATCTTCTGAGTATTTGATCTTGTCTTTGTTTGAAGAGCATTCCCTCTATCCATGTGTAAGTGGCACTTTGTCTTATAACTTTATTCTTTTCTTTGTAGCTGTAGTGTGCTGGAAATTTTCCAGACACTAATAGTTTGCTATGTTAGCAAACCATGGGCTCCTTGTGGATATTGCGAAAATATGCTCATCTGGAAAACTGTCATTCACCACTTCACTGTCTTGTCCATGGGTGAGCCTAGATAGAAAGTCATCCACTACATTGTGTTTGGTTGGCTTGTCCAAAATTGTGATGGCAAACTCTTGCAGGAGGAGTAGCCACCTAATGATTCGAGCACTTGTATTAGGTTTGTTCATGAGATACCTTATTGCTGCATGGTCTGTATGGAAAAAAACTTGGTAACCTATTATGTAGTGCCTGAACTTGTTAATGGCATGTATGACAGCCAAAAATTCCTTCTCTGTAACAATATAATTTAATTCTGCCCCTGCCAAATTTTTACTGATATAATATATAGCATAAGGCTTCTTGTCTTTTTCTTGTCCAAGGACAGATCCAATGGCCTTATCTGATGCATTTGAGTGGATGTGGAATGGAACACTACTACATTTTTGGCCTTTAGGGGGGGTTGTCTTCCGCCCCCAAAAGTGACCTACGGGGGGGTTTTGGCTTTGGGGGCGGTTTTGGAAAAACCGCCCCTAAAGGCACCGATGTTAAAAGTTTTTCCCTTTAAGGGTGGTTTTTGACGAGATTGGAACTGCCACCAAAAGTGACTTTTGGGGGCGGTTTGTGACCCCCCTCGTAGAGGTCTACGGAGGCGGTTTTAAACCCCCGTCGTAGACCCCTTCATAGAGACCTACGGGGGTGGTTTTGAACCCCCTTCATAGAGACCTACGAGGACGGTTGTGAACCCCCTCATAATCCCCCTCATAAAAACCTACAGGAGCGGTTTGGAACCCCCCTCATAGAGGACTATAGGGACGGTTTCAAACCCCTCTCATAGAGGCCTATAGGGGCGGTTTGGAACCCCCCTTGTAGAGGCCTATAGGGGTAGTTTACAACCCCCCTCGTAGAGGCTTATAGGGGTGGTTTTGAACCCCCCTCGTAGAGGCCTATAGAGACAGTTTGAAACCCCCTCGTAGAGGCCTATAGGGGCGGTTTGGAACCCCCCTCGTAGATACCTATAGGGGCGGTTTGTAACCCCCCTCATAGATGCCTATAGGGGCGGTTTGGAACCCCCCTCGTAGATGCATATATGGGCGGTTATAAACCCCCCTCGTTGTAACATACAAGGGAAATTTCGAACCCCCCTCATAGTGACATATGAAGGTGGCTTAGAACCCCCATCGTAGTGACATACGAAGGCAGTTTAGAACCCCCCTCGTAGCAACATACAAAGACGGTTTGAAACCCCCTATATAGCCATAATAAATCATAATAAAATATATTTTATTAAAAATACCAATATTGCAATATTAATAGGGCATGGAGGAATCGAACCCCCAACCTCCTGCTTGTAAGGTAGGCGCTCTTCCATTGAGCTAGAACCCTTTCAGAATTGAGGAATTCCAAGTTAGTCAAGAATGTAATACAAGTGCTAAAAGCTACCATGTTGCAACAAAAAACAAAGAGAACTCACCCATAATAACTACTTTGGTTTGCATAAAGTAAAGATAAATTGTACCATAAAGGATGATGATGGAGGCATTCTCAAACCCCATACACCAGCAATAGTAGGCACATTGACAGTTTGGGAAGGTAGATTCTCATTAATCACAGGTCTTGGATGCTAATAATATGTTAAAGAAAGCACATGTGATGAAGGTGTTGGTTGAGGCTGCTGAGAATAGGATGCAGAAGGCAACTATGATGAAGGTGTTGATAGAGGCTACTAAGGATAAGGTGTAAAAAACACTTTTGATAAAGAAGCTAGTGGAGGTTGTTGAGGTAAGGGCACATAAATCACTTGTGAAGAAGGAGGTTGTGGTTGTTTCCCTTCAAGAAGAGGAAACTGATGAGCTTCTGGAGTATACTGTGCAAGTTGTGGTTGAACTGATGGAGACACACCCATGGTTGTCTGTAGTGTACCTTTCCTATTGGAAAAAAATTCTAGGTGAATCTGTTGGCTTGCTGGTGGCATAGATTTATGCCCTGATTGTGGTGAAATTCCAGGCCGAGGCTGAAAAATGTCAAAGTTAGACCACAGGAAAGTATTAATAATTTTTGTGTATGCAAGGAAGACAACAAGGAAATGGACGTATAGTAAATAAATACATTTAGATCATACCTGCAATGGTTGTGGAGCCCCAAATCTCTGATGTGATTCGGAAAAATCCAAATTAGACAACAAGGGCAGGTCTAATTAGCCTAGGAGGATTAGTTGCTTTGTTAACAACCAAAGAGTATTGATCTCAACTCCATTTTTTGAGCTCTAGTACTGGCAGATGCAAGCCTAGCCATGGCCCCGCTAAGGAATAGAGGGAGTTGGGTAAGAGTTCTTGGTCTTCATTCCTATATTCCCTTGAAAATGATGACTAGACAGTAGTAAATACTCTTAGATGCTAGAAGTCTGCTACAACCTTTGGAAGTGTTTCTCTTTGGAAGAGGAATTTATACTTCAACTAGCTGAACCTGGAATGGCTTTGTGATAAGTTAGTCATGGTCACAGACTTGTTGGAACATCAAGACTTGAACCTCCTCCCATTGCAAGCCCCTGAACTATTGAGACCTAGGATATAAAAACAAAATATTATGCATGCAATGAACTATTTATAACCATGCCTGTAGGGTATTCCTTGTCACTATCCTCAATAATTGCAGGTTTTTGTCAAGATGGTTTCAGATCATTGTTTACAATTCGCAACATATTCATTAGTCCTAGCTTTGTTATACTATCACAAAAACATCTAAACCTGCATTAAAACAAAGAATAAAAATTCATCTTGTCGAAATTAGACAAATTAGAAGTTCCAGTGCCATACTGAACATTCATTATGATAGCTACCTTCTCAATGGACTCATGTATAGGTGCTAGGGGAGTGAGGTAGAAAAGAAAGCAATGCATCTACTAGTACGTCCATTAATGCAGGCACTTCACTCTCATCATCATCATTGCTTGCAAAAAGATCAATAACATTCCCAAAGGCCTTATTGCAGCATATCATAAGTTCAACAATTGTTTCACAAATTTCGCCATGCCTAAGGGGAATATCAATTAACAACTATATAAGTAAAAAATGCATTAATTTCATTTTTCTAAAGTTAGATTCACCCTTAGAATCCTATGATGGAAAGACAAGTATTAGAGATAATGATCATACTTTAAACAAACAAAATTATTAACACAAGGGATAACAAATTTCATTGAACGCAACATGAAAAATATGAATCCTGCTTCTGATGAGAATTATCAATTTTACTCTCAAACTGTAAGAACAAACTATTTATATAGAAAAAAGAACAGAGAGGACATTATTTTAATTATTGATATGATAAATTATATCTTTTCAAGTTCAAAAAATAAAGAAAAAATAGTTAATTCATGAGTCTACTTATAGCTTGGAAAAGTTGTGCTTCTGCATTATGTAGTTTGTTGAATGAATCTTCATAATCCCTACTTAAAGGAAAACTTAAAAAGACAAATGGAATATTCTGAAATGTCCCCCAGAAGCTCATCATATATGCACCTAAATAATTGGAATCCAAGGGACTCACTTCATGCTGCATACTTTTAATCAACTCTGTGTTTATGTGAAATCATCAATTTTTGTGCATCCACAAATAAATGTTGCATTTGCTCAATGTTTACTCTCCCAATCTACAGTTTTGTTAAATTTGGCATATGTCAACATCTCCCAATCTGCAGTTTTGTTAACCTTTGCATATGTTAATGCATCAAGAATTGACAATTTCAAGGCCATCAATTTACACAATGGCAGGAATTCTGAGTTTGATTCTTACATGGATAAAATCTCATGCTATAGGCTTCAAATAACAATTTACCAGCGGGACACGTTCACCTATGATTCAATCCATAGCTTTAGATTCAAATAATTCTTGAAACATTGTTCATCAACCATGCATATACTATGGGTATTGACTCATAGCAGTCACAACTTACCTTGGTTGGAGATAGAGCATTATTCACACATCAAACTCACTAATAACCTTTTCAATGCTGATTTTTTTCTTCTTGAATCGAAACCTTAGTCAACATATGAACTTCTTTTATGACACAGAAATTGCTATCTACTGTAAGCTCCTATTCATACTTATATAGCTACATCTCCTCTGACTCATTATAGCATGCTCCTTAAGAAGCTCCCTACTAGCTAGTGATGTTCCATCTAGATACTCTGAGACTCTTCTATTACCTAGTCCATATAGACCTGGTACTCCCTATACAACTCGTCATCTTATTAGTACAAAAGAGACACCTCAATAGAGCTATAGTGCTCCCATAACAAATATATATGACTCCTCCATAATCACATTAGAAATATTAGTCTTAGGAGTTGTGAACTCCATTAAGAATATCTTACTCTATTAGTCTTCTTAGTTTTGATTTCCTCTTTTATAATGCCATCATTTCTTTTCCGAACTATTTATTTCGCACAAGGTTATAGTCTTTCACCTAGTTGGATAGTTTATGGACTCTACAGAACTGTTGTAGCCACAACAGATCCCATGCTTAGCTAAGCATGGGAGACCCCAATTTTAATAAACGCAAAGGTGTTTGGGTGACTCATCTTGAAAATTTTAGATTTTGATTTTACCTCTAAAATTCTTCACCCATGCTTTTGGTCTGCTTGTTTGTAAGGGTTTGATTATTTCTTCCAAAGTGTTTCGGTCTGAAAAGAGCCAAAATTTTGAGTATTTTGTTGACTGTTATCATCATCCCGAAACCCAACGTTTGGAGAACCCGAAACCCGCAACCCGACAAGTGTGGGTTGCGGGACTGTTGTTTTTTAAGTTTTGGTTTTGGTAATTCCGAAACCTGCAACCCAATGGCTGTGGGTTGCAGAATCATTCTATAATAAGATTGAGAAATAATTACCCCGAAACCCGAACCCCGTAATGGTGGAATTCGGCTTTCGGGATTGTTTTTTTTGTTTATTTGTTGTGTACTCCCGAAATCCGCAACCTGTAATTTCGGGATGCGGCTTTCGAGATGGTTATTTAGCTTCACAGTTTAACGTTCCGAAGCCCACCACCCGCATAGTGGGTTTTCAACTTTTGGAAATATATATATATATATATTTTTTTACTTCCATTTTGCATACCCGCAACCCACAAATCCGTACTTTCATGTTTCAGATTGTGGGATCTTTGAATAAGAACTTCATGAAAATACTTGAACCCGATTCCGCATCCTGCTCCGGTTAATCTCAGTCGTCCGTCTGTTATGGTCTCACGGTCATGTTGATTTTGGGTAGTCAGTTAAGTCAGGCTTTTCCATTTTGTCTTTTGAAAGCTAGTTCTGCCAGATTATTATTTTTCTGTGTAATCCGTGATAGCAGACACTAATACAAGTCTATCAGTTACTTTATGTTTGATGGACGCCATCTCTCCTCCTTAAGTTCACCACGTCTGGACTCGAGCTTTGACATCTTGTCATTTTTTTTTGTTCCACCTCTTAATGATCGTTTCTTTTCACTTATTCCCGACCTGAAAGCTTTTATCATTCTCATGGAAGTTGGGTCAGATCAATCGGATTTGTTACGTGCTTAGAATTGATAGCCCGTGTACTGGAACTCCTAGTTGAGACTTTTTGCAGATAAACTTTATTATCCTAACTTTCGTCTCCGTTATTAATTACAAGTCATAATTATTGATGGAAGATTGCTTGTAATGATGTGATCGTAAAGGCAATTCAAAATCATGCGAGTAGTAATTGAACCCGTACTCCTCACAAGCTTTGATCCAACTGGCATATACCTAGGATCTTTTCATTACAATTGAAGTAATTACAATGAATTGACTGGATAAGTTTAATCATTGCAGATTGCCCTCCCCGATTATCATCGACCTGCTTGTTGGCCTTTAAATAGAAATTAACATGAAATCTCCAGTTCATCTCTTTCCTTCTGGAAGATGTAAGACTCTGTGTGGTATTTTTTGCGTCCTACTATCCAAGACTCATTCAAAATGAGTAATATTCATGTAGATGGTGAATTTTCTAATGTTCAAGTTGAAAATGAAGAACTCTATCCCTTGTTGTATCAAGAAATGTTGTCACCACCGTTTGATGTAGGCGTTCCTGATCTTAGCAGCGGTAGCAGTGAAGAAGACTTCGAAACTTTGTCTTCCTACATGCAAAACCCCGAAGAGAAAAGGAAGGAAATTCTAGAGAAATCAACTGATCTTGATACTGATGTTATACAGGACTTTATAATCAATGAAGAACCTGACGTGCCGGCTACTATTCCTGAAGTAAATCCTCTAATGGATTTCTTTGTTTTTGACAGTGGGTTCGCCGACCCTGAATTTCCTACAGCAGATGCTCTGCAAGCCACACCACCTGTCAATGATAGTGAGCAATCTGTGATTGAATTTTTATGGTGCCACAAGACCTTATCTGATTAAAGAACAAGTCTTTCTTTTGTGAAAGGTGGCAAAAAAAATTTAAGCTTAAAAATAGAAAGATTTCTTGGATCGATGGTTAGATCCGATTTTGTAATCCCTATTTTGTAGAATTTCTCCTTTTGGAACTCTTATGTAAATTTAGTATATAAGGAGGAATGTTTCCCTTAGTAAGGGGGTTGGGAATTTTGGAATTGCAATTCAGTAGGAGATTGGACTGAAGATACTCTGTCTATCAGAGTCATTGTAATTTTTGTACAAGACTTCTCTATTCAGGGAAGTTATCTTTTAATCCACCTTCTAATGTTCTTCAAATTTCTTTGAGAATTGTTGAGTTAATGTTTCAAATTTTTCATCGGTTATGTGTTTAATGTTTTGCAGGACATTCATTAATGCATAAGATCTCTCATATTGATTTCTCTGTATGTCTGGATTATGCTCAAAATTGTTCTATTAAATTTCTTTAATTGAACGTTTTCACTTTTATATTTCTGCAAATGATTCGATGCAAATAAATATGTATAATCAAACGTTAATTTTTCAATTAACACTATGATTACAGATCAGATATTTGAATAGGCTTAAACACTTTGAATAATTGTCACTTAATTTTTATTAACTGATAAGACTTTAATTAACAAGTGAAGAACCCAAGGACATTTCTGTTTAAGGTACTTAACTACTTGTTCATCACACTTCAAATATGATATGCACAACATCAACTCTTCCTTTTAGGATAGATCTGGCTTAGAATAGATTCTTCCCTTAGGTAGGTTAAGTTAGGTTTGGTAACAAGCTTTCACGCTTAGTTTTTCTTGATAGGAAAACTGATCTTTTAAGATCAAAACTTTTACTCATAGAGTGCCAGCGGAGGCCAAATATCCATGGGTGATTACCACACCAAATAGCTCGAGGATAGAATTGCCCTTGCGCAGGGTCTTTCAAAGCATTTGGCTGGGTTTTCATCCCCTGTTGTGTGCCTTGGAACCCATTCTAGCACTTTGCACTTACCTTTCACCCTCGAGGCATCAACAAATGGTGCTAGAAGGAGGGCGACTAGTAAAACATGCCTAAGTAGACTATTAATAAACCTCCTCTAGCAAGTACTTCAATGGTTCAAACCTGAAGCCAGACTAGGGCTTCAACATCTGAACAACCAACTAGTACACAACCTACGATTCTCCCTGCCGCATCCACACAACCTACGGTTATACCTGTCACACCTGTGATACAACAGGAGAACAGAGGAGATATCATTTTCACGTCACCTACAAGGGGACCCATCTCGCTAGAGCAGATATTGAAAACATCTGTCGATAGGGTTTTAAAAGCAGAGAAACGACTTGCCGATCAAAGAAGATGCGGCCTAGCAGCTCTAAACTTAGAAGGTATTTTGCAGGCTAGCGGTCGGGAAGATCAACAAGTTCCCACCTCACAGACCACTGATCCACAGGTTCAGCGTACCAATAGTTTTAACATAAAGGATCAACAATCTGAAAACCAAGACCTAGTTAATCGACCATATTCTCCTGAATATAACTGTAAGGCCACTCTCGTAGGAACACAAGGTCAACCAAATCTTGGAGCCAGTGGTCCACCACCGTCCCTCCTTCATCTTCATCATCTTCCTCAGACGAAGAGAATTCTTCTATTTTGTCATCTGAAGAAGAAGAACAAGAACCTCCAATGGCTAGAGAAGGTCAAAACAGACCTTGGCTTGACCAAGGTGCAGTTTTCATATTAGGTGATCAACATAGATTACCAAAGAATCCTGAGAAATGGCTGCCTAAATACAACCCTAATGATAAGATACTTGCATTGGATCACATTAAAACATTCATGCTGGCAATCAGGCTTAGAAGAATGGTACATGAGGATGTAGTATGTAGACTCTTTCCATACACCTTTGAGGGTAGAGCGGCCACTTGGTATTTTGCTTTATCAGCCCAATTTATAACTTCCTGGGATGAATTTGAGAAACATTTTACCCAAAAATTCAGGGATGACAAAACACCGCAAGATCTTGTGTTAGAATTATCCTCCATGAAAATCAAAGGAAAAGAAAGGGTAAAAGACTTTAACCAAAGGTTTTCATCTCTCAAACACAGAATTCCTACTAATCTTCTTCCTGCTGAAGAATTGTTGGTGGCTTATTATGAAAAGGGTCTGCCTCCCCCTATTGCAATATGGGTCAAAAGGGCACATAAGGGTACTTTACTGGAAGCATTTGATGAAGCAATCCAAGTTGAGAAGGACATCTTTTTTCTGGAAGACAGCCGTGAAGCTTCAGAAGGACAACCTTCCACTTCCAAGAAGAAAATTGAGAATGTCCCTAAACCCACAGTTCAGAACAAGGATCCATTTGATATGACTGACATGAAAAAATTCCTTCAGAAGATGTCAAATGAGATGGTGCATTTGAAGAACACTAATGATAATCAGAATCAGAACAGAGGTTTTGTAAGGCCACCGTTTAGGAGACCTTACCAGCCTCCACAGAATCCACCACCACCAAATCCGGTAGATGCACTCACAAACGATGAACTCTTTTCTATTTTTAGAGCATTGGCAGCAGAATCTCAAGTCACCCTTGACACTTCCAATGATCAGACTAACCCGGATTCTCCACTACCTGAAGAAGAAGTAGAAGATGATCCACAGGTCGATGCTGTGGGTTGCTTTTCGGAACTTCCTATGTGTGAAGAAGAAGAAGAACCTGAGGCAGTGTTTAACACACAACATCCTTATAATACAAGGTCAAGACCACAGCCACCTCAAGAACCTACATCTTCTCCCCCGGTCCCCACAAACAAGACTGTCCCATAGAAGGATACAATCCTCCCTCAAATGGAGTACAACCTGGTTGAAGACTTAAAAAGAGTCAAAGAAAACATCTCTCTGTTTGAGCTACTCAAGATTCCTGCTATGAGGGATTCTTTACCTAAAAAAATGATAGTCAAACAGCCTAGAGAGTCACAGAATAATAATCTAGACTCTGTCACTAAAACTAATGATCAAAAACCAACAAGTAAGAGAACTCCTCCTTTCTTGCTTACTTTTGATATTTTCAACTGGAATGTACACAACTGCATGATAGATTCAAGAGCATCATCAAATGTGATGCCCCTCTCTGTTTGCAGAAAATTGAATGCAACGTGGGAACCCTGTCCAACCCAGATTGTGCAACTTGACAGATCCAAATTAAGAGTGGCTGGCAAATTGAGAAACATTCTGCTCACGCTGTCAACTGATCCCAGGATCCATCAAACAGTTGACATTGTGATAGCTGACATCCCAGAAGCCTATGGGATGTGGTTAAGCAAGGACTGGTCAGAGAAACTTAAAGGTTACTTTGCAACCGATTGGTCCCATTTATGGTTTCCTTACAATGGTCAACCGAATAAAATTAAGATCAGCAGAGAACCTTTTATGAAACAGACAGTTACTGATCTTAATGATTCAAGTGAACCTGATGGTTATCTCACCTCTCGTGCATAGCAATTTACATTCGATACCTTTTTCGGTGAATTCCCAGCTGATGTCTCACCAGAAGAAAGCATCTGAAACGAATCACATATCAATTAGATCAGTTTTGTACCTTTTTCTGGTGAAATTGTGCATAATGTATATAATGTGAATACGAATTTTAGATTAGACCCTATCTCATGGACCTTATTTTTTGATGGCTCCAAGTCCAAGGAGGGAGCTGGAGCGGGTTGTGTTCTTATCAATCCTAAAGGAATGAAAATCATGATTGCTTGCAGGTTAGAATTTGATTACACTAATAATGTAGCCGAATATGAAGCTCTTGTGCAGGGGCTCAAGAAGGCCATTGATTTAGGTGTACAAGCAATAGAATGCTATGGACACTTCGAAATTATAGTCAAGCAAGTCAGGAATAAAATACACTGCTTATCTCCGTGTTTGACTAGTTATCAAAAGTTGGTAAGGGATCTAACCAACTCATTTTCGGCATTCAATATTAAATCAGTTCCCAGGTCACAAAATTTTGATGTAGACCTGTTAGCAAATACAGCGTCTAGAATGATCCCGCCAGAAGGTCTGTCTCCTCAAACTTTTTCTATCGAATTGATGTACAGACCATCCATTCCGGATAATGTGACTAATTGGAAAGTGTTTGATGATGACCGACAGATACTCGACTTCCTCACTGCTCAGGATATGTTTCAAGACATGGCCATCGATGAAGCAGAACATGAAAAGTCTCTCACTGATTCCTCAAATGTCATCCCGAAGTCTGTGATCAATCTAGAAAAGTTTTATGATTTACAGGACAAGTTCAAATCTCAAACTAATTGTAAAACTCAAAGCTCATCCTTGAACTATGAGCGGGTCAACCTAGGCACCGAACAGGAACCTCGTTTCATCAATTTGGGAGTTGATTGTACCCCTGAAGAACACAGAGCCATTATTGCATTGTTTAAACAGTATAAGGATGTTTTCGCCTGGACATATGTCGAGTTGAAAACATTTGACACTAGCGTCATGTTTCATAATATACCCATGAAACCAAAGGTTAAGCCATTTCAACAAAAGTTGTGGAAGATGCACCCCAGTTTGGAGCCTTCTATAAAAAGGAGCTGGAGAAGCTGCTCACTGCTCGAATTATCTTTCTGGTCAGGCACACTCAATGGATCGCTAACTTAGTACCTATCCATAAGAAAAGCGGGGAAATTCAACTGTGTGTCGATTTCAGGAACCTAAATCGGGCTTCTGAGAAAGACAACTATCCTGTTCCACCAATGAAGCAGATTCTTCAAAAGGTAGCCGGGTCAGAGATGTTTTCCCTCCTAGATGGTTTTTCGGGGTATAACTAGGTTATGGTTGCCCCGGACGATCAATTGAAAACAACTTTCAGGACCCCATAGGGTACTTTTGCCTACAAACGAATGCCTTTCGAGCTGATCAATGCAGGAGCTACTTTTCAGAGAGCTATGGATATAGCTTTTCGAGGGTTGATGCATAATTCTGTCATAGTTTACCTTGACGATATCACTATTTACGCTAAAAAACGACATGAACATGTGTTTGCTTTGAAACGAGTTTTTGATCACTGCAGGAAATTTGGTATTTCTCTCAACCTGAAGAAATCTATTTTTGCAGTAACAGAAGGAAAGCTTCTGGGCTTCATTGTTTCGAAAGAAGGTATGATTATCGATCCTGAACATATAGAGGCTATTTCAAATATTGGTTTACTAGGCTCGCGCAAAGCAATGCAATCCTTCTTAGGTAAGATTAATTTTGTACGTAGATTTGTACCAAATTTTGCCCAGATTGTTAAACCACTACAACTTTTGGTCAAGAAAGATGTGCAGTTTACTTGGGCACATGAATAGAGAGATGCGTTTATCCGAATTTGAAATGCCATTGCAGAAGCTCCTGCTCTCATGTCCCCATATTTTGATAGGGATTTCATTCTTTATACTTTTTCCACTGACTTTTCTTATGCAGCTGTCTTAACTCAGAAGCATGATAATGATACTGAAATCCTGATCTCTTTTATGAGATCAACATTCAAAGGTGTAGAGCTTAAATACTCGTAGATCGATAAGCAATCCTATGCGGTCTATAAATCTGTCAAACATTACAGACCCTACTTGCTGAAGTCTCGAACCAAAGTCATTGTTCTATATTCTGCTATCATAAATGTCCTCATCCGGAAAGAATTGGGGGAAAAGAGGGCCCATTGGATGACCGCCCTACAAGAATATGATCTTGAGATCAAGGTGGCTAAAATTGTCAAAGGACAAGGTCTTTGTCTTCTTACTGCGCAATCCAATGACCCCGCACAACAGCAGTCCAAATGGGATCATGAGGAAGAAATTCCCTCAGGTATTGTTAATGTTATCGATGCCCCCACATCGGAATGGTACAACGATATCAGATTTTTTTTGAACCATGGGTTTGCTCCTGAAACTCTTGATTTTAAGAAAAGAAGGGCTTTGAGATTGAAATCTACTCCTTATCAATTCATTGATCAAATTCTTTTTAGAAAAAATTATGATGGAGTATTTCTTAGATGCTTGGAAAAACATGAAACTGATGACATTTTGTTTCAATTTCATGCAGGTCCTGCTGGAGGTCATTTTTCAGGAGATACTATAGCACACAAGAATCTTAGGGACGGATATTATTGGCCCACATTGTTTAAAGATGCTTATGCTTATGTGAGGAAGTGTGAGCCATGCTAGAAATGCACAAGGAAGTTTAGGAAACCTACATTTCCTCTACAACCGATTACAATTCAGTTTCCATTTCAACAATGGGGACTGGATTTTGTTGGGCCCATAAACCCTCCTTCATCCCTCCAACATAAGTATATCCTCACAGCCACAGACTATTTCACTAGATGGGTGGAGGCAGCTCCTCTTAAACAATTTAATGTTGCCCAAGTAATCTCTTTCCTTGATAGCCAGATTGTCACACGCCTTGGCGCTCTAGAGTACTTAGTTTTCGATAATGCATCCTACTTCTCTTCAATCGATATAACTGAATATGCCTTTGAGATGGGGATTAAGCTTAAGTTTTCTACCAATTATTATCCTTGAGTCATCAAACAAAAACCTGATAAACATTCTCAAGAATATTGTAGCTTCTCATCACAGAGATTGGCACACACAGTTGTATAATGCATTATGGGCAGATTGAATTACCCCAAAAGAAACAATTGCAAATTCTCCCTACTGTTTGGTTTATGGCAAAGAAGCTATCCTTCCCACTAATCTTACCATTCCTTTGCTACAGTTGGCCCAGTCTATCTAAGAAGATGATTCTTCTCCCCTCCAGCAAAGAATTGACACCCTCTTGAAGCTAGAGGAGGACAGGGAAATAGCCAAGAACAAGTTGTATCATCATCAGCAGATGGTGAAGAGATGGTTTGATGAAAAATCCTCATCTGACAGGGAATTTTCTATTGGTGACCTGGTTCTAAGGTGGGATAATAAATGTAAAGATAAAAATCAGTACACCAAGTTTCAGCGCCTTTGGCTAGGACCTTTCATTATTACAGAAAATATTGGTCCCAGCACTGTTCGATTACAAACGCTAGAGGGAGTTGTAGACACCTTCCTAGTGAATGTGTCTCTTCTCAAAAAGTATTTTGTTTGAACAATATGGTGCACTTGTACATAGGTGTGGTTTGTTTTTCAATCATTTGTTTTATTGCATTGACAATCTGATTGGTTTTCTTGTTTTGTTTTGGTTTTCATTAATAAGGCTTCACACTTGTGGTAATGGCTTATGATCACTTTTCTTAGCAACAATTGCTTCTGAAGTTTCAGCATCATTATCAATTTTATTTTCTGACTTTTGATTAGAATTTGCTCTGAAGAATAGACCATCAAATAAGTGCAGTGCCTTTGGATACTTTTCACTTTGATCATTATCTTTCACCATGCTTTATTTGTGTAATTGAGGTATGGAGGATGGTCATCATTTCTCTATCTAGTGTTTCATGGTTGAACGACATATCATAATAACCTAACCAGTTCTGATTTCTCATGGATCCTTTTACAATCACTTTGAATATGAATTTTGTTTAAAATTATAAGTTACAAGGTGGGTGGTCTTGTTATCAAGCCAACCCATTAGGTTCATAGGTGTTTAAAGTGGAATGACATCTTCACATCAATCCACCACACTTCGAAGATGACTTTTAGTTCTGCTGGAAGGTGGAATATTCTATTACAGGTCGGTCCATTCATGATCCGCAAAGCACTGGTGAGTAACATTGTCACTATATGGTCACCAAGCCATGATAATGCCTTGTAGCCTATGCCAAAATAAATTGCTTTGTCTTTCATTATGGGATTTTGTTGTATACAAGAATAGGGGGGTCTTATCACAAGCCAGCCCTACTATGATCATGGGTTTGATCTTGGACTGGAGTTATCACAATATGGTTACCAAGCCATGATAATTTCTTTTGGTCTTGCAGCCAGAAGACAAGGAGTCTCGTCATTGAGCTAGCTTGACCAGTTTCCAGATCAAGCCTATGAATGGTGCTGTTCCATCTGATCGCCAAGTCAGTACAGCGGGTCTCGTATCAACAAGGTTTTATGCATAAAAATAAAAATATATATATAAAAAAAAGGGACAAAATATATTTATAAAAAAAAAAGAGAAAGAAAAGATAAAGGAGTATATATATAATCCATAGCGGATCATTGAATATACATATAATTAATAAACCAAGGGGATCTGTAATTAGGATATCCATGAGCATTTCTAAGACTATGCCCAGGTTCAACACAAGCTGGTTTTCAATGATTACATCATGGTAAAGATTTGGTATTACTCTCTAAATCTCCTTATCAGAGGAGTGTTATCTTTAAAATGGTCATTGTTGAGATCTATCCATTTTCATGTTCATTGTTTGTTGGTTGTTATCTTTTGAGTATCTTCTTTGAATTGAGTTTCAAGAAATCGGTTGATTGACATGTTGTATTTAGATGGATTTGATTGCAGAGATAACTGATTCTGCCCAGCCAGTTGCCATTTGTTGTAGCCACAACAGATCCCATGCTTAGCTAAGCACGAGAGCCCCCAATTTTAATAAACGCAAAGGTGTTTGGGTGAGTCATCTTGAAAACTTTAGATTTTGATTTTACCTCTAAAATTCTTCACCCATGCTTTTGGTCTGCTTGTTTGTAAGGGTTTGATTATTTCTTCCGAAGTGTTTCAGTCTGAAAAGAGCCAAAATTTTGAGTATTTTGTTGACTATTATCATCATCCCGAAACCCGACATTTGGAGAACCCGAAACCCGCAACCCGACAGGTGCGGGTTGCGAGACTGTTGTTTTTTAAGTTTTGGTTTTGGTAATCCCAAAACCCGCAACCCGACGGCTGCGGGTTGTGGAATCATTCTGTAATAAGACTGAGAAATAATTAACCCGCAATGGTGGCATTCGACTTTCGGGATTGTTTTTTTTTGTTTATTTGGTGTGTACTCCTGAAATCCGCAACCCGTAATTTTGGGATGCGGCTTTCGGGATGGTTATTTCGCTTCATAGTTTAACGTTCCGAAGCCCACCACCCGCATAGTGGATTTTCGGCTTTCAGAAATCTTTTTTTTTTTTTTTTACTTCCATTTTGCATACCCGCAACCCGCAAATCCGTACTTTCGGGTTTCGGCTTGCAGGATCTTTGAATAAGAACTTCATGAAAATACTTGAACCCGATTCCGCATCCTGCTCCGGTTAATCTCAGTCATCCGTCTGTTATGGTCTCACGGTCATGTTGATTTTGGGTAGTCAGTTAAGTCAGGCTTTTCCATTTTGTCTTTTGAAAGCTGGTTCTACCAGATTATCATTTTTTTGTGTAATCCGTGATAGCAGACACTAATACAAGTCTATCAATTACTTCATGTTGGATGGATACCATCTCTTCACCTTAAGTTCGCCACGTTTGGACTCGAGCTTTGACATCTTGTTGTTTTTTTTTGTTCCACCTCTTAATGATCATTTCTTTTCACTTATTCCCGACCTGAAAGATTTTATCATTCTCATGGAAGTTGGGTCAGATCGATCGGATTTGTTACGTGCGAAGAATTGATAGCCCGTGTACTGGAACTCCTAGTCGAGACTTTTTGCAGATAAACTTTATCATCCTAACTTTCGTCTCCATTATTAATTACCAGTCATAATTATTGATAGAAGATTGCTTGTAACGATGTGATCATAAAGACAATTCAAAATCATGCGAGTAGTAATTGAACCCGTACTCCGCATAAGCTTTGATCCGACTGGCACATACCTCGGCTCTTTTCATTACAATTGAAGTAATTACAATGAATTGACTGGATAAGTTTAATCATTGCAGATTGCCCTCCCCGATTATCATCGACCTGCTTGTTGGCCTTTAAATAGAAATTAACATGAAATCTCCAGTTCATCTCTTGCCTTCTGGAAGATGTAAGACTCTGTGTGGTATTTTTTGCGTCCTACTATCCAAGACTCATTCAGAATGAGTAATATTCATGCAGATGGTGAATTTTCTAATGTTTAGGTTGAAAATTAAGAACTCTACCCATTGTTGTATCAAGAAATGTTGTCACCACCGTTTGATGCAGGTGTTCTTGATCTTATCAGCGGTAGCAGTGAAGAAGACTTCGAAACTTTGTCTGCCTACATGCAAAACCCCGAAGAGCAAAGGAAGGAAATTCTGGAGGAATCAACTGATCTTGATACTAATGTTATACAGGACTTTATAATCAATGAAGAACCTGCCGTGTTGGCTACCATTCCTGAATTAAATCCTCTAATGGATTTCTCTGTTTTTGATAGTGGATTCCCCGACCCCGAATTTCCTACAGCAGATGCTCTGCAAGCCACACCACCTGTCGATGATAGTGAACAATCTGTGATTGAATTTTTATGGTGCCACGAGACCTTATCTGATTAAAGAACAAGCCTTTCTTTTGTGAAAGGTGGCGAAAAATCTTTTAAGCTTAAAAATAGCAAGATTTATTGGATCGATGGTTAGATCCAATTTTGTAATCCCTATTTTGTAGAATTTCTCCTTTTGGAACTCTTATGTAAATTTAGTATATAAGGAGGAATGTTTCCCTTAGTAAGGGGGTTGGAAATTTTGGAATTGCAATTCAGCAGGAGATTGGATTGAAGATACTCTGTCTATCAAAGTCATTGTAATTTTTGTACTAGACTTCTCTATTTAGGAAAGTTATCTTTTAATCCACCTTCTAATGTTCTTCAAATTTCTTTGAGAATTGCTGAGTTAATGTTTCAAATTTGTCATTGGTTATGTGTTTAATCTTTTGCAGGACATTCATTAATGCATAAGATCTCTCATATTGATTTCTCTGTATGTATGGATTATGCTCAAAATTGTTCTATTAAATTTCTTTAATTGAACGTTTTCACTTTTATATTTCTGCAAATGATTCGATGCAAATAAATATGTATAATCAAATGTTAATTTTTCAATTAACACTATGATTAGAGATTAGATATTTGAATAGGCTTAAACACTTTGAAGAATTGTCACTTAATTTTTATTAACTGATAAAACTTTAATTAACAAGTGAAGAACCCAAGGACATTTCTATTTAAGGTACTTAACTACTTGTTCATCACACTTCAAATCTGATCTGCACAACATCAACTCTTCCTTTTAGGCTAGATCTGACTTAGAATAGATTCTTCCCTTAGGTAATTTAAGATAGGTTTGGTAACAAGCTTTCACGCTTAGTTTTCCTTGATAGGAAAACTGATCTTTTAAGATCAAAACTTTTACTCATAGAGTGCCAGCGGAGGCCAAATATCCGTGGGTGATTACCACACCAAACAGCTCGAGGATAGAATTGCCCCTACGCAGGGTATTTCGAAGGCTTTGGCTGGGTTTTCATCCCCTGTTGTGTGCCTTGGAATCCGTTCCAGCACTTTGCACTTACCCTGCACCCCCGAGGCATCAACAAGAACATAACCTCATTTTAATCCACGGGAGATTCACTAGAAGGAAATATAATACCACGTTCATTCATATTGCGATATATAATATTCATGAAAACCTAAAAATTATATTGCTTATATATTAAGAGGAAAATGTTTTTTTTATTTAATGTAACAATACAAAAATACTTTGGGGTCTTTTTTATATGGGCGGGCTGACAAATATCCGCCAAATGGAGATGGAGGGATCACGACCGGATAAGAAATTGGGTTGAGGCAAGGCTCGGGCTTACCAGTACGCAGGGAAATCGCGTCTTGATGCATGCTTGAGGCCAGGGGGTTTCATGGTGAAGTGGGTTTCCAGTTGATCATAGTCGAGAGATAGTGGTCATTAACATCCAATTATTATCAATAGCACTCAGCTAGTTGTTACCAATAGCCTCAGGAGGCTCTAAGCCTCCAGGGCATGTTATAAGTCCTCAATAGGCCTTGTGGGCTTAAATACCCAACCACGCGCTCCTATTACAGGCCTTGGGAGGTTTAGTCAACCTCCTAGAGCTTGTTACAAGCCCTGGGGGCTTGGATACCTAGCCCACAACAGGCTTAGTCATCGATTGGGGAACTGCAACATGCAATCTAAATGTTGTACTAAGTGCATTGGCTCTAGTGACATACAAGAAATGATCTCCTATCTCTTCATTATACCATTAGATGTTGCAAATCATAATGATATGTGGTTGAGTAATTGCATTGTGGGTGAAGTAATGTGCATTTACAATATACATCGAAAGAAGCGAGGTGTATTGTAGAATGCATGAGTGGTCATAAGAGGGGTATCATATCAATATACTAGGTAGAAATATAAAGGGGTATTAAAAATGTTAATGAAAAAATTGATACATCCAATATCTAGTGAAAATAGGGATTTTTTTAAATTGGGAAGGCATATTGGGAGGGGGTTAAAAAAAACCATTTTGGAAGGTATTTTCCAATATTTAGTGAAATTAGGGGTATTGTTTCATATGCCATGAACGAACGTGCTATGATGGCGGTTTATTGAGTGAAGCCCTCGTGTTTTAATCACTCTATGATTTTATCCCAATATAGGTTTCAATACAACTCCCTCCTTGAACTCTTGATCACTACACCTACGATCTAATCTAAGTTTTGAAATTCAGATCCAACAATCCAATCATAGTACTCTGTATCCACAATGGAGATAACGATTTCTTTGTAGGGTTGCATTCAAAACACAACGATCCCCTTATGAACCGCAATCATCACTTAAATCTTCAATTCCATAATATGACCCATATTCAAGAAGCTTGAAATATCAACCAATTGCAGCAAAACTCTGCATCTTGGAATCACCCTCGATTTCTTATCTTCTTGACTATTCACACACAATCCTAATTCACATCCAGATCTTCACTGCTAGACATAAAATACACAATTTACTGATCAATAATTCGACATTCAACTAAACATTAACATATTAACATAGAGAGGCATATACAGATTAACACAATACTTCATTAGCTATAAAATTTGTACATTCATCTTTAGGGCCTCATTTTACATTTCTTGGCTACATCTAGCCTTGACAGGTTAACACAACACTTCATTAGCTATAAAATCTGTACATTCATCTTTAGGGCCTCATTTTACATTTCTTGGCTACATCTAGCCTTGACCTCCTCTCGCTCTCTACTGCCCCGAATTGTATCCGTTTGGCCACTCTCCTTCTTCATACCCTCAGGCTTACATTATATGGAAGAGTACAATTGCTTCAAGCTCACCAACTAACTTTTTAAATTCTTGTAACTGACTTCTAACAATTATGCTGCTCTATATCTTTCAACAATGGGTAACCCCCGAGCTGGGCTATGATTTCACCAAGGTGAAGGTCTTAGTCATAGGGCTCTATCTCACTCTCACCAAATTGTTCTTCACGCTCCACCAACCACTCTGCACAGAGCAGTTACAACAACATGGTTGTCTCTCCATTCTCTCGTAGCACATGTCTCGTTTGTTGGGTGAATTGAAAAGTCATAAGCATAAATCAAGAGAGAGAAACAGGTAGGCTGTAGAGATCATTGCATCTACAAAGGATTATGCTAACGACCCTGAGCAGCTTGACACTGACTATGCTGCTTCCAGGGATGTGGATGAAGCAAATGTTGAAGCTAAATTGCTTATCATTGGTGCAAAGAAGTCAGTTGAAGTAACATGTGAACAACAAGTAGAGGCAGTCAATGCTTTAAGTGATGGAGTTAGTTAAGAGCAAAAGGATCTTGCTTATTTTTATTCCAGCAGGATGAAGAATTTGTTTGATGTCATTAGGGATTTTGAAGATTAGTTTATAAGGGCCTATGATTTAGGGAAGGAAATTTCAAGGATGTTGGAGGCAAGCAAAGTACATTATCATTCAAGCTTCACTGAAATCAAAGGTATTCTTTGCATTTTTATTTGGACTGTTTGATGCTCATATTGCACATTATAATTCTATGAAATTGGATGAAGGTACTAAATGGAGTCACTAAGATGGGCTTGTTGTTCCAATGAATGTAATCATTTTTGGTTTGAACTGTTGCCTGCTATGAGGTGGACACCGATTGGTAACATCTAGACACAACCTATCTAGCAATTTATTTTCCATCACATTCATATAGTGGTGCCATGCCATTTGGGGATTGATCTTATATCTACTGCAAAATACCTTCTTGTCTACAGTGATCAACTTCAAACTAGTCAAAACATCATACATGAATGATAGAGGATTTAGCATCTTTTAGGGTCCTATGCAAGATTAAAGCATACCCAAAGTTTTACCAATAATAAAGAATTCATCGGAATTGGTGAATTTATTTCCTTTTTGGTAACAATACGTAGGCATGTGTGGTAGGTTAATGCATTGCTTGTACTTAACTTATAACAAGAGGGAGGCTTAAATGTATTATTATTACAAATGACCATGGAAACTTGTCAATGCAATATTTAGTTCATGGACATCGTAAAATCTTCTCCATCTACTATCAAATTTGTATTGTAGTGCATACAGCTAGATTAGAATGCCACAGTGTTTTTACATATCTAGGTATTATGCGCCCATTGATAGCTGTGAATAAATGCTATGAACTTGTGGATGATGATGTACAAATTCTATTTTAAAGTTTTCTCATTTCTTTGCATTGAAGTTAAATTATTTTCTAATGTCTTGTGTGTCAATATAGAACATTCTGCAAAGGTTCTCAATGCTATCACTTGGCATCGATCTACGTCTTCACGGTCTCCATTATCCAAGTCTGATTTTGAGTCAAGTTCAAAGTACCCCATTAATGTCAGTAATAGTGATTTTGTTGAAGACTGTAGCATGATTTCTAGTAGCCATTCGTCAACATTAGATAGGCTATTGGCATGGGAGAAAAAACTCTACGAAGAAGTGAAGGTACAATTTTCACTGGAAATTTGTTTTCTTTTCATAAGCAAAATTGTATATTTTGATTTATCTCTCCTAACATTTCTAGAGGCAAAATTCCATTATGAACCATGAATATCGCAGCCAATGAATTGATCTTATATGGGTAGGTCCACCAAGGGACCAAGTTCTTCCACTGATTATGATTTATTGAAACATATCTGCAATTTCAAATTACATGAGGCAACTACAGTTTATAACATGATGGAGTGGGTTAGCAATAAACAATGATAGGAAGCTGTGTTATTAAATTAATAAATACTGAGATGTCATTTAGTGAAAAAGGAAGACATTTGGGTGTCGATGTAATTGATAGGCAACTTCCTTATAAATACATTAGCATAACAGATAGTATGTTGGCTGTATGCCTATCTACACATGATTTGGAGAGTCAAGACCTTGCCTCTCCCCTACATGGTTTTTAGTGTTTTGTAGGGTGAAATATCTCTGTAGGTTGGTGTCTGCCATTTTTCTGGCATCAATCTCTATGCAACTTACAGGATTACTGTTTAAGACAATGTTACAGAAGTCAAGGATTTAAATCAAACTCACAAGTCAATTCCATCTCAGGACCTAATACAGGCAAGTTGATGCACTAGCTAGTCACGCATGCTTCCAACAAGTCTGATTCATAGAAGCATTTTTTACTCAGGAATAATCAAGAGTCAAACTCTGATTTACAAGTACTCACAGAGTCATTCACAGCCTGGTGGTTTTGACTTGTGAACCCAAAAAAACTCTGTGGGCCACTATATAAAACTCAATAATCCAAAAAGCCAAAAAAGCCATTACAAAATTTTGTTTTATAGCTTTTGACAAGTATAAATAGAACTCTTACTTTCCAACCTCACTGAATTTTTCAACAAGCTGAGTTTTTCAACCTCTGAAATTTGTTAGTCAGTGGCACGATCTTTTGCCAAAGCCTATTAGTGTTTTGGAATATGCTCCCCATACTTAATTGCTAATTAATAAAAATAGAACATATTTTAAATAATGTAATAGCTCAACAAGTACCTGTGTGTCTAGAGGATTACTTGGTTCGTGGCTGCTATAAGTAACCAAGAATTTTTCATCAGGAGAGAAATCTATCAATTTTACCTGTATAAAATACATAAGTCAATTAATTTTCTAATTTTGTACTTACTACAGTTCTTTTAATAGAGGTCTTAAACATGTAATAGCATAGGAGTAATTCACAAATACTATGTTCAATACCCACAATTAGCTTTTGGCAAAACACAAACATGTGGATGTACGAATCACATCAGATGGTTCAAGGTTGTACCACCCCCCCCAAATAACTGCTCCCTTCCTATGCACTAATGTTTCCAGATATGTTCCAAGGGTCGACCACTGGACAAATCTTTCAGTCCAATACTGCAAAAGAAAAGATCTTTGACTTCAACACCTTTAGCAGTTAGGAAAAATACTGGTGGTATCATCAGTAATCACACACTCATAAAGAAGTGTATTGCATAGAAGTTCACCTTAAATCCCATACTATGACTGAAGAGAACGCCTTCATGCTAAATAAAAGGAAGATGAAATTGAAATGTGGCTTAAAGGATCTCTTTTGTGTTGATAAAGAAAACTTTCTTCAACACAAAATCCAATGTTTTTTCTTTTCTTCTTTCTATGACCTCAAGACAGGACGCAAGCAACAAACGATGATGAGGGTTGACAATTCTTCTATGTTGGCATTGAAGTCCTGGTGTAGTACCGATAAAAGAGTGAAAATGTTAAATTTTCTAACTCATTGTAAACAGATTCTGCACTGTAACACAATTCTTACAGAAAACTAAAAACAATAGAAACAAAAAAGTTAAAAACCTATCAAAACAACTCTGTAACAAATATTAGAATCTATAAACAGAATTCAATAGACAACTGTCAAAACCTGTCACTGCTTTTATTAAATTCTGAACATGAAAAAATCTACTAATGAAAATAAACATGAATTGCTAGTTGCTAGACTCAAGGCTCAAAAATAGAATTTACTAAAAATAGTACCAAACTTAATATTATTTTTATTATGACTACTAGTCCTTCTTTAACTAGTGACGCATGCCTTATCTAAGGCTAGCTGGTAGGTGCATGCATGTATGCACTCTCTCCCTCTAAAATTTAAGAGTGATGCATCTCCTTGAGAACAGTGATGTACCTCCTTGAGAACTGTTATGCACCCTCTCTAGCTTCTGCAGGACACAATATGTTGCTGCTGAATAAGTGCCCAGATTTGCTACTGTAGAAGACTGTCAGAGGTACACTCACTAACAAAGAATATTGGAAAATCGTTGTGAACTAAGAAGAGTAACACCTCAAACACAGGGATAATCAATTAACATGCCAATCCCCTAGGTCACAATGTATGTCTTCAATTGAGGCACTCTCAATACTCGACTCCAAGGTAGAGGCCAAGGTGATTCTCCACTCTCAAAGCATAACTAACAAAAGGTATGATGCCTTTTGATAATGATCGAAAGGACCTTATCAGTAACAAGATGCAAGAACATTCAAATGAAAAAAATAGAGAGAACCGAACAGAATGCTTATCACAAGCCGCCTATCTGGTTTTATCATTTGTAGCAATCTGTCATTAGCCGCCTATTTCACTTGGTCGATGGCAGAGATCAAGATGGGTCTAATCATGTTAGAAAAACAGGATCGCAGAGCAATAACAATAAACAGAAATGCAAATATAATCACACATACCTATTACAAGAGAGACACAGATATATCGTGGTTCACCCAACTTGGGCTACGTCCACACTAAATTTGCCAGTCCTTATTATTATTACCGTCCAGCAAGTCGAAGGGATACAACCTGCAGCACAACCGCTACACTTCCTCTTCTCTGTTTTACAGTCTCTTTCCAGATCTCAAAGATCTTTACAATGCATAAAACCTAATACATCCCCCTAGCCGTATTACAATGTCCTTCTTTTATAAGGGAAATACAATGGGAAAATACCACGGGATACCCAAAACCATGGGCCTGCAAAACAGCTGGCGAAAACAGCCCCAAAAATTTTCTTCGGGGGCATTGCCCCCGAACCCCCATTTCTCGGGGGCGCTGCCCCCGGACCCCCCAGCCAGGGGGGATGGTCCCCCCTGGAACCCCGTGGGGGGGCGATGCCCCCCCCCACCCCCCCGGTGGGGTGAGTGTACAGTCCACCTACACATCATATAGAACTGGGGTACAAACACGGCTAATACAATATCATCTATGAGACTAGAAGATCTGGCTCCACAACCAACAAATCAATTGTTTGATTGGGAAAATAGACAACAATTCGAAAGATGACCAAAAATTCATGGACATTAGATGCACAATTGACAATTACTTAATGGAAATGATTTTGATCTACTTGATGATTGCTTGTGTGCAATGTCCATGGCCCAACCAAAAACAATATGTGGAAAACAGGTCTATGGCGATTGAGGTAGAGGATGACAACGCTATACAGGGACCACACTTAAGGATCTCTAGATTTGTGTAGGATGGACACACCGACATGCGAGATCCTACTGAATTCCCAGTCTGCATAGCCATGCAATCACAGCTGATAAGGACAGTGACGTTGTATCAAGCCTCAAACCATCTCCTACTAAAGCCCTCCAGGGGTGCTCCTTTAACATATGCCTGCTTTGTCACTCCCTTTTTGCATTCAGCTAGTCTCTTTTTCAGTATTTATTTCAGTTATTCTAATCTACCAGAGAGACAAAGTATTGTTAGAACTGTTAATCAGTATTTGGGGTAGCATTTAAATATTAAACAATAAAAGGCTAGGTTTTCTCCTCTATTGTTAATAATAGATACAATTTTATCTTTCAAGGAACTTATTAAGACATGACATTGTGTCAGTAGAACCTCCTCCATTACTTTTTTAATATTCCAGGCACCAAAATTCACGGATTACACCTTTGATTTGACATTTTAGTCTATAAACTTGCCTTAATCTTGCCTTGCTGTTTCTTGAATAAATCTTCACAGTTGTATATTTTTTATGGTTCAGGTTCAGCATGATCATACAAAAGAATCTGCTTTTAAGAGTTGCATTGAGAGGTTATGAGTTCAGATCTAGTAGTGTGTCCTTTGCTAAGTATTCTTCTATGTTTTTGTGAATATAAAAAGTTAAAATGAGGAATGAAAAACAACTGGATAACAATAGATTATAGCTTAATTCCATTTGGATTCTAGAACATATCATACATCAATGTGCCATGATGAACTTCATGGCGGTAGACTAGTTCTGGTTTGAGTTGTCTAGGATCATTCCAATAAACTTCAGTGTCAGTATTAGCACAAATAACAAATTGATCACGTCCTTTCTCGTCTGTTAGCCATTGTTGCAAATTTTCCTGCCAGATAACAATACTGCAATTAGCAAAAGCAAAAACAAACTTATACAAATTCAACTCAGCATGGTTAGTTTGTTAAAGTAATGGTGATTATTGAAGGCTTTTGCTATCATATATTCCTTTCCTTTGGCCAAATTTATCATTCCTTTCCATATCCCATTTAGTTTACTATTGCCAGTTAAACAGATCATCAACGCTATGGAGATTCTGTAAATTTTAAACAACAAAAAAATTGTTTAAGACTCCTATCCCCGGGATCCTTATGCATCCTATAGAATTCTTCACTGTAGGAGAGTGCAAGAACTCTGTCGAGAAAATAAGTATTGCCCAAGGAGTGGCTTTTACCATCATTTCCGTGCATAAATTATATTTTAACATCCTTTAAGACCTAGCTGATCTGTATGACCTCTTCTCGTATAATTAAGTTATTAGACTCAAATTTTACCAGACTTTTACCAAATTTCTGTTAAAAAATTGCCAAGAAGAAAAACAATGCAAAAGTTTCAAAAAATAAAATAGAAACAAAATTACCAGTTCTGTCCACCGATGAATCCCTAGGGTTTGATCTCCTTTCCTCGACATGAACGGGCACCTCCGCCTCTTCCATCCAACTCTTGGAAAGATACCATGGCTTCCAAATATTGACTTCCCAAGCTCAAAGCCCTCTAATGATTTGATATAATTATAACCATGGCTACTGTAAACATTCTAAGTTGTTCTTGTATTAGCTACTAAATAATTAAAAGGCCTAGCCAAATTGCACTTGACTGTCCTACTAAAGACCAAGTAGTATAAACGTTCTACACAAAATGGAGAGTAGATGCAGTCCTCAGAACTGAATCAAGTAGTCCACAATACATCCATGGAGAAGAAAACACGTCCATGAGGGGAAGAGGAAAAGGTATAGGAACTATATTAATAGCATATGGATACTGATAGAGGAAGAACCAATGTACCCTATATTATGGCTGAATCTTAAATTGTAGCCCAACGTTGCTGGAAGAATCTATGTTGCCCAAGGAAAGGCATTGTAGGCATTTCTTAGGCATTGAAGTATGGAAGAAGGTAAGCATTTTCATTTCACAAATCAAGTATACCTAGGATGTATTAAAGTTCAACAAAAAAGCATGGAAAACTCACAAAAAAAGGAGCTAACATTGTTGAAAAAGGAAGAAAAAGAGAAAAAGGAACTTTATTCCTGTGATGCTTCTCAAACACAAGGCAAGCCAAGAACCTGGTATTTTGATTCTAATGCATCAAAACATGTGACTAGCAGATTTTATTGGTTTGTTGAGTTTGTTAAGGACAAACCCAGATCAGATTGTCATCCTAAATGATGATAGAGCTTGTTATGAAGAAGGCAGAGACAATATTCAAACTGAATCAAAAGGTAATTATTTCATATTTAAGATTGTCATTTTCATTTCAAATTTGAAAAAGTATCTTCTTTCAATGAGTGAAATGACCAATCAAAGTCCACATTTGGACGTGATCTTCAAGGGAGGAGATCACTGTTTTCTGATTGGAAATAAAACAGCGAAAATACTTGTGCCAAGTATAAAGAAACATGGCCTTGGTTTGTGGCAGATGATGTAACAAAGTGTCAAAGTCACATGCCTTGGTGAAAAGCACTGAATGCCAGCTTGTATGCTGGAATTTCAGTCTAACTCACATCCAAAACTGTTGATTTGGCTACTTGGATGCTCAAAAGTCGGCCAGATTTCTAGGTATACTGATATTCCCACTATGAAATTTGCAACATAACACTAAGTTGATTGATCTTCATCAATGAAACATTCAAGGCTCTGTGTTACTATGCCAGTTTTATTGACTACGAACGTGACAGCTGTCGTTGGTCAAGCAGTTTAATAGCCATCTTCTTAAGAAATGATTCCATTTATTACCCTTTGCTTTGATTTGACTGTGCCTGCATTTTAGTATTTTTGTATTCAAGATTGAGAATTGTAAGTTGTAACTACTTAACTGGTACAGAAAATGCCATACCAATTTAAACAGTTTAAAAATTGTCTGGAAGTATTTCTCAGTTCACAGTCACGAAGTAGCAAAGGAAGATTAGATCTCAACGTTGTTGATTTTACTTTTCTCAAACTGCGAATCATTCACACTCATTTCTTTAAATAGTAAAGAGACAAAACTAGTCAAACAAATATTTTATGAAGAAAAATGCCATTGAGTAGGGCAGAGAAGACTGCCTAGGCCAGTAAAATAACCACTGAGTGAAGGGAAGACTTGTTATGACCACAAGCAAAACGATTTTACAGTCTTAGGTTACGTGTTCTTTAATAAACTGCCAGATGGAATCTTTGGATGGCACGAACAGCATAATTGGAGATCTTTTAAGCCTTTGAATGTGCAGTTATACATTATGAAAATATATAGTGTGATGAAAACTGTTTTCCTCCTGTGGTACTTTTAAATATTTTCTCTCTCAGACTGTATAAATTTCATGTTTTGCTGTGTTGAATCTTGATAGAATGGCCATGCTACTGATCTTTTCCAATGTTTTCACAAAGTACCATAACGACCATCCGTCTCTTTTTTAAAAAGGCATGATCCTATTAGAATATCATATCCTATTAATTTTTAATTTTTTAAATTCATGTCCTGGTGGCAGATGAACCTGTTATCTTTCACAATTGAATATGCTGTGAACAGATACAGCCCTTGGTAATTTCAGTAGTTATGAACTTGAATAAGAAGGGGTGAGAAGCTTTTCAGTCAAGACCAATCTTTTCAGAAGTTTACAGAATAAGACCCCACAGTTCAGAGTCAAGGATTTTGGTGTTCAAAGCCTGTGAGAGTTTTTGGTATTTGAGGGGTCTCTATCTGTGATTCTGTATTTCTTCAAGGGATCTTGGATAAAGGTATTTTTAGAGCTATTCTAAGCAGTGTAATTACTGAAGCATTCCATTCCCATTCCTCTCATATCAATATGGCTTCTGTCAAGCTAAAATTCTAAATCATCCACATATCCTTCTTACATCAAAAGAGAATAAGAATTATGTGATGCTTTCCCCGATTACTGCTCGGAAAATGAACAACTTAAAAAAGTAAACCAATCCACTTTTTACCAAAAGGACACAAACAAGGTTGAGTGTGACATTCCTGACAATAGTGCCCTCTGGATGAGATTGGGATTGAGGACATTTCACAGGATCCTGAATCCCCCAAAATGTTCCAGTTTTAGAACCAGAATTTATTATAGTGAGTCTCCTTTCATACTCGTCTCCTACGGCTAAGAAGGCTCAGATTCTAAGCAACAGAACAAATTGAATTAGACTGTTTGGGTTCCAGTGAAGAGGTGAAGGTGGCAGTGAAACAGACGTATTCCCGGTATATGCATTTACAGAAATCAGAATTGGTAACTGAGAAAATTAGCAGTAGGCAAACAAGACAGTAGGAGGAAAAGCTTTTCCCAGCACATGAGTAATTTTTGTTCATGTCTGTTTTGTTGCTTAGGTGACTTGGTTTATTAACTTTTAAGACAGTTGTTATCGTTATTCATGAATAGCACCAATTTTAGAGTTGGAACCGTTATACCAGTTTGTGTATGGGGATTTTGTCATACATTTTTGTTTCAGAGATCAAGCTGAATTTCATTTTTCAGAGTGCAGATGTGATCAGTGCTGAGTTGCTATCAATGGATGCCATGCTTTGCTGCATGATGATGCCATGCCGTGTGTCATATATTGCTATTTCTTACCTCAAGAATATGTTTTATGGACTAATGACTTAGTTAATGATGTATTTTAGATGTCTTCGCGTTAGTTACAATGATTGATTTTGATAAGCATAGTAGAGATGTTCCATACGCTAATATGTAGTAGACATTTTAGTTTTATGCACATATCATTTGAGATGTTGTGACCGAAGATACCTTAGAGGGAGAACAAGAAATAGTTTTCTCCCTGCTCTGAACTCTCTACTGAAGTTGTGCCAACCCATCAAGAATCCATTGGGATGGAAATCTTCCTCCTACAATCACTAACCTAGAAAATCTCTTTCAACTCTTAAGGAAGATAATGTTGAAATCAATACAAACTTTGTTGCCTTTGAGATAAAAACAATTCCCTATCAATCTAAATTCAACTAAACACCCACCGTAGAGGTTGTGGCCAAAGATACCTTAAAGGGAGAAGAAGAAATAGTTTGCTCCCTACTCTAAACTCAAATAGTGTCCTTCCTTCCGTGGCCCTTCAATAAAAACCCCTTCTTCATAAACCCTTATCCTCCTGCACCATCCTCCAACACCAAATAATATATACATATATAAAAATGGAATGCTCCTTCTCCTCCAAGCTTCTCTCATCCATCTGCAATGGAACCCCAGCTTCCTAGTCAAATGCCTTAACTCTAGGCACTGAAGTATTCAATGGGTAGGTCAATAGGCCTCAACCTATTCTTCTCCCATCAAATATTGCCTTCCCACTTTCTCTTGCTTCCTCGACTCTAAGAAGATACCATTAGCTTTCATAGGAGTGGGATTTCTTAGCCTAGCTCCTCAAGGGTGTTGGGAATGGACCCTATGGACCACACAATTGCCCACGAAGTCAATGTAGTAGCCTTATCATCCTTTATCATCCTTACTCAAAACAAGGGACAACTGAGGATAATGTTTCCATGGAAACAATGACGCTCCAAATATTTATCTGGTTCACTATTCGTAGCCCCCTCAAACATGATTGTTTCTCTCATGGAGTGCATACAGTCTCCAAATGGGGTCCCAGTCCTAATGTAATGTTTGATATCTATTGGTAAGCAACTAGACACCTCTTCATTACTCTCAAAATATTTTATAATTAGGGACTCTACCCTGTTCATGCTTTTCCATTTAGAGGGCGGTGCAAAGTCCTTAGATCCATTTATCGCCACCAAAGTCTTGGCCAAGGGAGTCAACCCTTCTTGCAAGGAATTCACTTCTTGAATCTAAGCAAAGGGATTTATTCCAATGGCCTCTGATCCCACAACTCATTTAAAATCAAGTAAAGGCCCTTCACTTTGTGTGGATACCAATAATGGAGGACCTTGTCATCAAGCTAGATCCTGTGATACTGGGGGATTCAAAGACCTTTTCCTCTGACCTTGGTTTGATTTGCATATTTCATGGTATTTGGCCATCATTGAAATAACTGAATTGTTGGATCAAGAAGTCATGGGACCGTATCCTGGAGGATTGATTAAAGTAAAACACTTGGCAAAAAGTTTTCTTATCATATACTTCAAAGATAGGAAAGATCGTGATCTTATCGATGGACAAGGGCTTTGGTTCATGGGTAGAGTTGGTCTTATGAAGCCATGCCACCCTGGATTCAACCCAAAAATAGAAACTCTTACAGAGGTCCTATTGAAACTCTGGAGCCTCCCATTGAAACTCTATAATTTACACTCCCTTTGAAGTGCTTGGGAATACACTAGAAGTATCATAGCTCTTGATCTCAACACAGATTAGGATGTTTTAAATACCTTCATTCGATTGTGCATCTTTGTTGATCTCCATTAAGGTCTACCTACCCAATTCGTGTTGGATTGTAGGGACTCAAGGTGGAATCAACCTATTGACTATGAGACTATAGCCTTTAGATGTAGTTCATGTTTTGAGCTGGTCCATAAGGTGGCAAATTGCCCAAAGGGAAGGGAAACTCAGGGAATATATAGGAAGTACAAGCAACCCTCTTGGTGGAGGAATTACAAAATGGACAGCCATTGGAGAGCCTGGAACCTCCAGAGGATCTCGATCCAGTTACTCCTTCTAACACTATAGCATCGTATCCAATTGATGCAAGCATTCATCCCTCCCCTACTCCAGAGAATAATAAAGCTTTTGAGGAGAATTTAAAAGTTCCTATGGATATTGTTGGTCCACTACAAAGATGGTAAGACCCTTGATTATATCACTAAATATCCCCCCTCAGGTTGGCAAAAGAAGGCATGAATCGGAATCCTTGCAATGGCGACTCTCCAAAGGTTCTTCCTCGATCATCTACTCTTGATCCTCTCAACTCAACTCTACCAATGGCGGCTGTTGACACACTTGTAGAGCATATTTCAACAAAAATATGGAAAGGGGTAAAATATGAAAGGAGATGAAAGGGGGGACGAGTAGAGACTAGTTTTTCCTAAAGGTTTTTTGGAGGCAACATACAACCCCTTCATGCATTTCTGGGGGTGGCTATTATGGCATCTCTAACTAGCATTTATCAGCATTTAGTTTGAATGGGGTTTTATTTTATGTAAGGCATCCCATGCCTGGGGATTTGAGGGTTATAAATGCCAATAAATATTACAAACTATTGAAGCCATCTCTCGCTATTTTGCAAGACTGAGATTTACTATGTTGGAATTCAATAACTACATGTATGGCAACAAAATTTAATAACTAGAACATTAAACAAAACAACCATCGAGAATTTGGATGAACCATAACACACAGATAATGCAACTAAAAGCTATAGAATTTGCATAAAAAATTACGCCTCTGTTATTCCTTAGGATTTGTGATAATGGAGGGTTCACATAGGTAAGGATGTTTCAAAATAGATTTTGTTTTACCTGGACTTTCCTTGCCTCTGGATTTGATTTTTGGAAATGTTAGACATTGATCCGCCCGAACAGATACACAAATGAGTTCGAGAGGTCCTTTGACGATTTGTAGAGTAGTGATATCCTCGGGATCCATTTTAGATTTGCTCTTCTCATCGCAGTAGACTAGTCACAGGGCCTCCGCCTGACCAGTTAAAGCTGCGGCCGTAGGAGTCGAATGATTTGTAGGAGAGAGATCGAATTCCTTCCGCTTACTCGCTGGGTTCGAAAAGAGATGTGAAAGTTAAAAAAATGAATAGATGTTTCTTCCCGCCGTAGCTACACTTTTTTTTTAATGTTGGATCTAAATTGTAAAGAAATTTCAAGAGACATAAGAGTGTATATCTTCATTTTTATAATTGGTCATTTAATGTGAATCAAAGTTATTTTTCTATGCTATATCTCTTTAATATGCAAACCTTGTTAAATCTTACATAAGGTATATTCCATTCTAGCTACTCAAGACACTCTATTCATCCATGTAGTATAAATTTTTTGGATAATTATTAAGTGGATCAGTCAATATAAATACATATTCTCCTGCATCTATATAAGTCTTAAAATATTTTGCATTACTAGTTTTATGTAATGATTTAATGGATGTGCTTCATACCTAGATATGTGGATTTGGTTTCCTATTTGATATTCAAGGTGATGGTATAATCCTCTTTTAGTCTAGACTTTCATAGTGTGTGGCTATTTTTTTCTCATACGAGATACCAATTGCAAGATGAAGAGCCAAAATGAAATAAGATATAATAAAGAATGAAGTGATGTTCTTTCTATTATCAGCGTGCTTATTTTACATCTCATTTCAATAGTTGTAAGGGATCAACATGAAGGATTATAAAGGGTGCTCACAAGGCTTCCTAGATATGTATTCCATCATCTCTATAGTTTATATAATGAAATTACATTAGAACTATAATTTTATATAATGAAATAACATTGAAGTTCTTGTGAATCAAATAAGGCTGAAGTTAACCCATAAAAGCATCTTATGAAAATAGGGTTGGAGTTCACCCATAAAGACATCTCTTGAATCAAATAAGGTTCAATCTAGCATGCCAAGAGAAGAGACTAAGGCCTGCGTGGCCCTAAAAGCAGGGTCCCCCAGTTTAATTTTGTTTATGTCCTTAATGGAGTTAAGAAGAAAAAAGTGTTATAACCCCTTGAACCAATGTGAACATTTGGAGTGTATCCAAGAATGTGGTCCCATGTCCTATTGGCATGATTTCACTAGAATCTTAGTCTTGGATCATTTGTAGAAATTAAGACTATGTTCTAGCACTACTGGGCTTAACTTTCACCATCAAGCAGCCCCATAGAATCAATTTTGGGCAAATCATTGTGTCATTTTTGTATTGTGTATACTTCTAATAGCCTCTAGGAAAATTCTAATCAAACAATCAACATCAAAACAATCCTAAATATGTAGTTTTGGGCACATATGTGTGTGGAATAAGTAGTATAGAGGATGTAGACAACCTTAAAGACAAATATGAGCACAATTTAGGCTTTTTCTGGCATATCTAATCCCCTAAACCGTTGTAAAATGACATTCTGGGTTGGTGTTGTCGACTAAGAACAACATTAATCAATAGTTTCTCCGTACTTTGGGTGGATCATTGAATAAACCAATAGTTTTGTGAATAAAAAAAACAATATGAGTAAATATGGCAAGGTCTATTGGTTTTTTTAACCATCAATCAATAGTATACCAAAATAACTTTCAAATATAGGTATGTTCTAGCACTTTTAGGCACTTTTCCACAATAAAATATCAGTAAACTAGCATCTCTTGCAAATCTGGGTGGTCCTTTGGGTTCACAATTTTCTAGAACTGCTTGTATATTTTCCTTGTCCAGGGTAAGGGTTTAGGAACCGTGGACTTTCTTAGGAATATCACTTACAATTTAGATCCATATGACAAAATTAATCTTAGGAATGACTTAGAGAAGTTGTTGAGAATAATGATTCAGGCAATCTTGTAACATGAGATAATAAGGAAAGAATGCCAAGATTTTCTAGAATTGCTCATATATTTTCCTTGGTCGGGGATAAGGGTTCAAGAACCATGGACTTTCCTGGGCATATGACTTATAGTTTAGACCCATATGCCAAAAATAATCTTAGGAAAGGATTAGAGAAGGTGTTGAGAATAATGATTGCAGTTGGAGTGGAGGAAGTTGGTACCCACCATTGCTCTGGCGAATGCTTGAAACCCAAAACATATAGTCTCTATGAGATTGGGAATTTTAAAGAGCATGAAAGCTCAAGTAGCTTGAAATATTTATCAAATCCCTTGTGTTTTTCACATTAGATGGGTAGTTGCAGAATGGGCATTGATAAGGGCCATTCAGTGGTTGATCCTAGAGGTGAAACATGGGAAGTGGAGGGATTGTTTGTGGTTGATGCTAGTGTCTTACCTACTGCTCTATGTGTCAATCCCATTGAAAGTTTGTTTTACCCTCTCAGATAAAAAAATCTCAAATTCCTTTGCAAATTTTATTTTGGGGGATCTTTGGTGACTGGAACCACTAGCTTCACAAAAAAATGTCCCAAAAAATTTCACTAGAACTTTCTTTGGAAAACATGAAACTGCTAGTGTGATTGATCCATAATCAGACTTCTTTGATTTCATGTCATAATTTGTTTTCCCTATGTTTTCTCAAATGGATTAGAGTATTACTTGGTTGTAACCTATTAGAATCTTATTAAAGTACAAGATAATATGTCATGACCATGGAAATGTCATGAAAAGAATGATATAGTTAAAGCACATACAATCACTTACCTCCATGTATGCACTTGTACACAACCTAAATAACAAAAAAAAATCTTGTATCATTAATCAACCACATGAAATATCAATATTCAATTCCAATTTTATAACAATCATGTGAAATTTTATAACAAATAATAGACTTCATAAGTTTTCACAAGCCTCCCCTATCTTCAAAAGGACATTTGTGATCCCTAATTGGGAGAGAAATACAGGTTTGAACTAGTTTATAAACACAAAGCTTACCAAATCCAAATTTGCTTAAGATCCAAATAGTAGTTGATCAAGACAGATATTCCACACAAATCCAGATATTCAGAGTTGGTTCTCGGAGTTTGATCCTTTGTCTGCCCCAGCCATGATCACACCCGTCTGGGTAAGACTCTCGAATCTACCCCTGTTTTCATCTTTTTGATTGATAATCCCTATCAAGGCTTTGATCATCAAAGTTATAAAATATGAGTGGGAAGTCATCATAGGTGGAATGAGTACATGGAAAGATACCAAAATTTCCCTAATATCTTCAAAGCACTTAGATCAAGTCTCTCTCATCCAAGTAAGATAAACTTCTTTCTTAATGCGTAGATTTAGGGCATGAAACTAATGCGCAAAGTTGGCAAGGACACCAGATTATGTATGTGGAATCGTCCACAACACAAAGAAGACAAACTTTTACCCTAACCATATATTAACCCTTGCATGCATAGCCTAACCCAAAGTATGGTCCAAAATGACAATTATGCCCACCCATAACATGACACTTGTCACAAGCACACCCATCACATTAACGTTGGTGCGAGGAATATTGATGAATTGGAGTGATGAAGAAATGACAAAGATGATACAGATAAAACTTACCCACAAAGCTCACTCTTTCCTTGGGAGTGAAGAGCTAGAAGTTCTAGAAATGCTTCATTGCCTCTATGCAAACAAAAAATAAGGTAGGCTATAAATAATCGACACAGATTATCCTTTGGGAAGTATCCATTCCGGAGAGGTGGCCACCACAACTACTACTATGGTAGTCATTCAAGACCTCTTCAACCCCATCAAAAGTGAGGCTCTGTTGTATGATAGTATTGACTCCTCATCGATATAAAACATTGCTAATAAGAAGGTATTAGGGGGATTTGTGACGAATTTGACAACAATAGTCACAAGAGAGATGAGGAATGAACTTATGAGTGTGGAGGTAAATGAGGATGTCCCCATACCAAGGTCCATCCAAAGAAATGATGAACAAATGTTCATTTAAAAGATCGTCATTGATACAAGGATGATTAAGATCGGAAGGTAAATCCAAAATGAAGTTTGCCACGTTTGAAGCCTTTTTACTCTTTGGGGTCATGAGGTCAGGGTCATATTATTGAAGGATAACAATCCACTTAGCAACCTTGCCTTGAATAAGGTTTCGGATCAAGAGATCAAATATGGAGTTCATATTCGCAACAACTTTAGTTTTTATCTTCAGGATGTAATGACCGAGATTCTAAACCATAAAAATGATAGCTAAGGCTAGCTTCTCGTCATGGTTATGAGTCTTAGGGCCTTGGACATGGTTAGGTAAGGATAGCTGAACCTCAAGCCCTAAAGGAATCTTCTATACATCTAATGCCAAATAAGTTTCATTGAACAACTAGACATGGCCTCACATTAAGGGTATGTTTGGCCTATGATTGGGGATGTCGGTGCCTTTTGGTGGTTTTGAACACTATATATGTGTCTTACGGCCTTGAAAAAGACATAGGGAATAAGGCAATGCCTTAATCCATAAACAAAAATTTGAGAAATCCAAAGCCATGAATAATTCCTCGAATCACCACATATGACTTACCAAGGGTATCCTTAGCCTCTGATAAATCATGTAGCTATTTCTTTCATGTCAATATTTTAAGCATTACATATTGGTCTCAAGGCATTGATATGGTCAATGAAGGAAATCCAAGCCTTATCATAAAATAAAGCTTATGATCAACCAAGGACAAACATGATGCCACCCAACCTCTCGAGGGTTTCAAATTAGTCACTTTAGGTTACAAAAATCACCTAAATGGTAGTCAACATAGCCTAAATTGTTTATCTCATAAATGAAATTCTAGGCATCTAGCACTAAACACAATGTCTTAAACACCATACTTGACCTTGATACCAAATCCTACTATGAAAATACTATGAATTCTTCCCATATATGTAATAAGAGGATTGAAATTTCCCATAGATTCTATTTGTGGTGATATTGTTTAGGTGTTAGAGGCTATGGATTAAGGTTGAGAGTATTGAGGTAGGAAGTATGGCAGGTTATATAGGTTTAGTACCATTGTAGTAGGAACATGCACGTGTTTTAGAGTACTACATGTGCATTATTAACATGCATGAATTTTAGAATGGATGTGCATTTTTGAAACATGTATGTAAAAATGGCATAAATCCCCACCTCAAACTCTTTGAAAAATGATCTTTTATAAAAATGGTTGTTACATACAATGTTTATGATTTTTGTGTGATTGGAAGGAAAATATTTGTTTATTTCTTGTTGACAAAGCATGTAAATATGGTGAACATATATGTAATCAATCAAGCATGTATTTTAGGAAAGTGTAGTCTAGTGAAAGGCCAAATTATGAAGTAAGAGAAACAACAATGGTGGGTGAGTCTACAAGTATCTCAAGGCCTCATGTTCTATACATAATTCAAACTTTCTATCAATCAAATAATATTTCCATGCATTTAGGACATGGGAATCTATTGTTACTAAGAGATCCAACTTGTCATGATCTGCTTACTTTTGCTTGTGAATGTTTAACTGCCTAGACTCATACTCCACCACTTTTCTTTCCTTCATGAGCACTCCCTAAATGCTCTCACCACTCACATTTATCCATACCAGGAAATCCTTATCAAAGCAAGGAAGTATCATTATAGGTGTTGTCATGAGAATTCTCTTTAAGTTCTTGGTATCTTTCTTCATGTATGGTTTTCCACATAAATTTGACACCTTTATCTTGTAACTTCGGCAAGGATCTTATAATTTTTTATAATCCTTTGACAACTCTCTGATAATATCCAACTAATCCAAGAAGCTTCTTACTTTGGTCGCATTCTTTGGGGTTGTACAACTAGACATAGCTTCAATATTATTAGGGTGTATCTTTAATCCTTCTTTAGATATGACAAGCTTGATATATTTAATCTCCTTCTTAAAGAATTTCCATTTATTTACTTAGAATATAGATGGTATTCATGTAGCTTCTACAACAATAGGAAGAAATGCGATAAGTGTTACATTCCTCCTCATTTTGAGAATATATTAGGATGTCATCAATGAATACCAAAACACACTTGTCTAAATACTTTTGGAACACATCATTTGTTAATTAAATGAAAAGTATGGAGCATTTGTCAATGCAAAGGGGGAAACTAGGAACACATAATGCCCATATATAGTTCTAAAAGAAGTCTTTGGTACGCTAATTTATTCTACTCTCATATGACGATACCCAAAACTTGAGTCGAACTTTGAAAAAAAAAATTCCCATTTGAGTTAATAAAGAGGATCATTAATTTGGGTAGGAGGTACTTGTTCTTAATTGTCACTTTATTCAACATTCTATAACCAATGCACATCCAAAAGGTTCCATCCTTCTTATTGACTAGCAATATGTGTGCTAACCAAGGTGATGCACTTGGTCATATGAACCCTCTATCTAAATTCTTGTAATTACATCTTGTAATTAATTAGGGGGGGTCTTTTTAGAACCACCCCAAAAACCCTAGACCAACTTCAAGAAAACCTTTAGGGGGTCTTTTTAGAACCGCCCCCAAAAGTCTTGAGAATTGGGCTTTTAGGGGGGCTTTTCAAACAACCGCCTCCAAAATTTCAATTCTCATGACTTTTAAGGGGGTTTCCAAACAAACCGCCTCCCAAAGTTCAATTCTCATGACTTTTAGGGGGAGTTTTGACAAACCGCCCCCAAAAGTCATGAGAATTGGGCTTTTAGGGGGGGTTTTCAAACAACCGCCTCCAAAAGTTCAATTCTCATGACTTTTAAGGGGGGTTCCAAAAAAACGGCCTCCAAAAGTTCAATTCTCGTGACTTTTAGAGGGGGTTTTGACAAACCGCCCCAAAAAGTTATGAGAATTGGGCTTTTAGGGGGGGGTTTTAAACAACCACCTCCAAAAGTTCAATTCTCATGACTTTTAAGGGGGGTTCCAAAACAACCACCCCCAAAAGTTCAATTCTCATGACTTTTAAGGGGGGTTTTGACAAACCACCCCCAAAAGTTATGAGAATTGGTCTTTTAGGGGGGGTTTTCCAAAAACCGCCCCCAAAAGTCAAATTTTAGGACTTTTGGGGGTGGATTTAAAAAAACCACCCCCAAAAGTCCAATTTCCATGACTTTTAGGGGCGGTTTTAAAAGACCGCCTCCAAAGGTCTGAAAAAACTTTTAGGGGGGGTTTTACCAAGACCCCCGCAAGCCAAAATTGCCCCTAAAGGGCTATTTTGTTGTAGTGGAAGTTCCCAATCTGGTACTTGGAGTACTGGAGCAGTAATTGTTTTCTCCTTAAGGTTATCAAATGCTGTCATGCAATGTTTTGTCCAAATGAATTCAGTATCCTTTATGAGAAGGGAAAACATTGGTGCAGCAATCCTGCTATAATACTCAATAAATCTCCTATAGTATCTTGTTTTCCCAAGGAAACTTCTCACATCTCTTTGTTTGATAGGTGGTGGAAGCATTCTGATTACTGAAACTTTTGCTTGATCAACCTCAATCCCCCTCTGTGATATATGGTGCCCAAGAACAATGCCTTCTTCCATTAACATTCTGCATTTGTCATTACTCAGACATAAGCTCATCTCAATACATTTCTTCAAGACTAATTCAAAATGGTTCAATGCCTGATCAAAGTTTTGGCCATAGGGTGTGAAGTCATCCATGAAGACTTCCATTTGATCATTTATAAAATCGGAGAATATACTTAATATGGCCCTTTGAAATGTTGTTGGGGTGTTGCATAGCCCAAAGGGTAGTACTCTGTATGCATAAGTACCCCAGGGGCATGTAAATGTTGTCTTGTCTTGATCAGCTGGGTGTATTAGAATTTGGTTGTACCCATTGAAACCATCCAAAAATGAGAAATACTTGTTCCCAGCTAATGTGTCCAGTCACTGATCGATAAATGGGAGAGGAAAGTGATCTTTCTTGGTTGCTTTATTGAGCTCTCTGTAGTCCACACAAATTCTCCATTTGCCTCCTTTTTTAGGGACTATAACCAGTGGTGAGACCCATTCGCTATCAGAGATGGGATATATGAATCATGCATCTAATAACTTTTGTAGTTCTACTTTAACTATGTCCTTTAATGCTGGGTTAAGCCTCCTATGTGGTTGTCTGATAGGAATAGAACCTTCTTTGATGTAAATGTAATGTTTGCAGATATCAGGATGGATTCCCTTCATGTCAGCATATGTCCATGCAAAAGATTTATTTTGTTCTGAGAGTACCTTCATTAACTGCTTTTCTTGCTTTGGCTTCAGATTGGAATTAATGTTGACTGTATTTCCAGGCATAATTTCCACTATTTTTGCTTTTTTTTATTGTTCTTCCAGAGACAGCACTTCTGCCAACATTTTATTTAAGTTATGGTTTGAACTTTCGCCTTCTTGTTGCTGGTCTGTATCAAAAAATATTTCAAGACCATCATTGTTAAAAGATGCATTTTGGATAAACCGATCTAAATGACTATCTTCGTTTATGGTTTTTAGTGATAGTGCAACATCAATTGTAAGGATATGTCTTATGTTTTGATTTGATGTGTCATTATAATCATCAGTCCAGTTTTGATATTCTAGGTTTGAAGATTTCCTAGCTGGTGGATAAATGGTGATTTTTTTCCTAGCTTGTCCACTGGTGATTGGCATGTTACCTGATCTGCAACCTATGTAAGCATCTGTAGTTTCCAGCCAAGGTCTGCCTAGTATGATCGGGTAACCGCTAAGTTTACTCTTTACTTCGATGACTATGAAATCAGCTAGGTATTCCCAGGATTCTATATTGATTATTATATCTTCGAGCATTCCTTCAGGTCTCACTATGGATGTGTCAGCTAGCTAGAGTACTATAGTTGTTGGTCTGACGATTGGAGTCCTAGGTGTATCATAGTATCCTTGGTCATCACATTTATAACAACTCCTAAATCAATTAAGCTTCTGTCTATATGTCTGTTATTGATGATTACGTTGACTACTGGGCTTCCTGGATCAAGATATTTGGGGTTTACAAGGACACCTAGCACTAAATCTACCAATTGGCCTACTACATTTATCGTGGGTGGGTCTTGTTTTATTCTTCCAGGTCTTTTCAAACAATTCTCTTTAATGAATTTTTTGCAGATGGGTACATCTCTAATGGCCTATAAGATTGGAATTTGGATATTCAAGTGTTTCAATTTTTTTAGAATTGCACTTTCCTCTTCTTCTTTGGTACTTTGTACAAGTTTTTTAGGGAATGGAGGGTTTCTATTTTGTGTGAGTGGTCGGATTTCTTCCTCCTGAGGGTTTGGTTCATCCGGATGCTGAATATGAGGTTGTGTTGTTTGTTCGTGAGCCTCATCTTCTTGATCATTCCATGCATGTGTATTTTGCAACATTTTCCCAGATCTTAAATTAATTTAATTTATCTCTAGCGTATCTACAACATAGGTTGGGAACTGTACCATTTCAATATTGTAGGCTTTTTGTTGTGGTGGCCTGTTGTTGTTAGGGTTGGGAATTGGTTGGGCGGGAATTGGTGGAGGTATGGGGGGTGGTTGATTTGGTGGTGGCGGCATGATGAGTGGTTGTTACTGTTGCAATGGAGCTCTCCAATTCGATGAATAAGGGTATGGATTTCCATAATTCGTAGTTGGTTGAGCAAAATGTGGGGGGTATGGAGAGTAGGATTGTGGGTAATAAGCATGTTGATATGGTTGTTTTTGTTTCCACTGATTTGGATTTTGCTGAGATGGCCATGGGGCTGGTACAGAGTTCCAATTTTGCTGGTTAATTCCCTGATTGCAGTAAGGTTGGTTGTTGGGTTGGTAAGGCCTAGCAAAATTATTCCTTCTTTGATTCACAAAACAAAGCTATTCTATTGCACCTTCAATTGTGGGATCTTGAATAGCATCTTTACATGAGGTCAACAGAGGACATTTATCAGGGGAGTGATCATCAGTGAAAAGACCACATATTTCTATGGTGTTCAGTGTGCACTGCCCTTTCTCATGTTTTTTTTCTGCAGCGTGGACAAAAGACTGCCAAGGATTGGTTGATTTCATCTTGTTTCTTCTTGATTTGAATTGCATCAAGTTGCATGAATAGAGATTGTAAGATGTTGTTCTTCATGTCATCTAGTAGGTTTCCTAAATCATATTTTGTAAGGTTTGGTCCCGAAGATGCTGATCCCCCAGTAAATGTGTGTGTATCCCTGGTCCCATTTTTACTTTTCCTAGATCTAGAGTAGTTTTTGAATATTTGTAGGATTTGGTCATAAGTCTTCTGGAATATATCTCCATCCCCCAGAAGGTTTAAGACTTCAAAATTTTCTTCTTTGACACCTCTAAGGAGGACAAGTTTTAGTGATTCAGGATCTAAGGTGCAGTGACTAGCCCGTTTGTAGCTGAGTTGAAACCTTTGGACATAATCCTCTAACGATTCTCTTTCTCCCGTTTGCATCTGAAAGATTTCATCTCTAGTATCATTTGCTTTGCAGTAGTCCCTATATTTTTCTAGAAATGCTTATTTCATTTTGTCCCAGCTGAAAATATTGTTTCCTTCAAGGCTCATGAACCACCTAAGTGATATATCCTTCAGTGTGGAAGGAAAAAGCCTCATCTTTTGTGCATCAGTAGTGTAATCAAAGGATCTGCAAACTACGTCAAACTCAAACAGGAATGTGTCGGGGTCTTCTGAAGTCAAACCATGGAATTTTGGCAGATTATTAGGGTTGATGTTCTTCATCCTGGCATCTCCAAGAGGTATACTGATGGGAAAGGTGAACATTTCTCTAGGTTCTTCACCCTCTTCTTGCATAGTAGTGTTTGAGCTAGAGCCGGCAAAGAAGTTATCTAGGTTTGGGTTGTAGCTAGAATCAGTTTCTTCTCCTGAGTTAAGGAATTCAAATTGAGGGTTATCAGAACTATTGTTGCTCATAGAACGGGTAGGTAGGAAGTGTCCAAATCTATCTCTCTATCATCTAGGCATTCATGGTAAAAAAAAAAAATGTTTTTGGTTGTTTTTTTTTTTCAAAGGTGTCTCCTAAAGATTAAGCACCTCCCCAGCAACGGCGCCAAAAAGTGGTGAGCTCTTAGAATGGGTGCCTAATGAGGGCAGCTAGACCAAGAGCCTACTTTAATTATCAACCCGAGGGATGTACAAACTTAAGAGGTGCTAACACTATATGTGCTCTAGAGGATAGTCTTTGTTGTGTTTGGGGTGTTGGTATAGATCTCATATGTTTATCTAATCAAGAAGAAGGTGAGCTGAAAAGGTTGTAAATATATGAATGATAAGTCCCTATGTTAAGAAGTTTAATCATGCTGAAAACAGTAAATCTATACTATGAATTAAATTGCTGAAATAGTAACTCTATACTATGAATTAAATGCCGAAGCTTGGAAAATCTATTCTAGAAACGAAAGACTAAAAGCAGGGATTCTAATCTAGGAATCAAATGTTGTAAATCAAGTGCATAATACTAGAATTCTGATCTAAAATATTCGAATGCTAAAAACTAAATTCAGAATGCAAATATCTAATGCTACAAATTAGCCAATCTTTATTTATTTGGATTAAATACTAAGGAGTGATGATCACTAAATCAATAAACCGATAATAATTAACCTCTATGATCTAAGTCTGATAAAATAAATATGCATGAGATTTTCTGGATCTGAATCATTGCCTGAGAACCGATATGAAAATATATGAAAACAGATGTGAAAATATGCGTGCGCAGAATGCAGCTACAGGACTACAGAATGCATTCTACTAAACTACAGAATGAGAGTTGATCAACTACAAAAAATATGCTGAACAAAAATAATCTTTTAACTAAAATAAAACCATACTATTCAACACCATCAAGTTATCTTCACACACGATAATAAGTAAATCGATTCACAGCATAAATAGAAAATACCTGAAACAGAGTAAAGCTCCTGACTTACGTGTTGGAGGGGCCCTCTCCAACCCGTACTCAGGAGTATAGAAAACTTGTAAACGCAGGTTGGACAGTAACATCAGTCTTTTCATTAACATAATAACTCCATGGTTCAGGAATAGTCTTGCAACACAAATTGTCTCTGCAGTAGAATGTAGAAACAATAATTCCACAAAATAGCAACAGGACCCCCTCGCTACCCGAGAGGTCCATATACATATGCCTCAAATTCTAACCTAACTACCTGCTTTAATCGCCAATCCTGTTGAACAGGAGTTCTTCTCTATAAGTCAAGGGAAAAGGGCGTTGAGCCTTGCATGGTCCTTCAGTCTCTCAACTAGATTTGCGTGTTGTGACTTAGTGTACCTGCGCCTGATCCAACATGCTCATTTTTATGTATTAGTTTATAAAAACTCCCTTTAATCATAAAAAGAATAATCTAAAAACATATTCATTAAATAATCAAAGTAAATCATTAACCCACAAAACAAGTGTATTTCCTTCAACATATCCTGTGTTTTACTATGGCAAAAAGGCTATAGGATACCTATAATTTGGGTTTATCAAATGGGACTAAAGATTATTCCAAGGTCCCATTGCTTGTATTGCACTCCAACAATTAGGAGTGCTATCCAACTCATACCATCAGGTAAGAGAATTCTTGGATCCCATTTTCTTGTATGCATTCTTTCAAAAATCATGAGTACAAAATATATATCATCAAAGTACATAACAACATAATGAAAATGACCACCATTTTCCAAGTGCATACAAGCTTCAAGTGACCAATTAAATATGCTCCAATGACATAGGTGAGGATCCCATGTCCCATAATGTTGCTCCAAAAGGATGTAATATGCATCAAAATAATCAGCCATGTGTTCTTTCATCCAAGAAGTGAATGAAGAACCTCCACTAAAATCTGAACCAAGTAGGGAGCAAAGAAACCAATAAGCCTTCAAGGGGCTCACAGAAGTACCATTTGCGCATCCATGAACATGTGTATCATCAATAAATAACAAAGGATGTTGTTGTCAATAATAATTTTCTCCACTCATATATCTCTTCACCCAAGTAGTGGATAAAGTTCTTCCAATATCAATTGAACTAAGCAAGGAGCAAGGAAAATCATGAGTCTTCAAGTGACTCAAGTGAACATCATAATTGCATCCATGTAGATGTGTTTCATCATAAATTAACAAGGAATGCTGCTGCAAATGTAAATAAGAAGTGGATCCAATAATGTCATCATATAAAGGAGAGATAGGAGTTTCATGCTCCTCATGTTGCACCATAAAAAATAAACCTTTCACCCATACTTCATTAGGATTAATGCTACAAAATATGGAAGTGTAGGATGTAGGAGAATGAACCAACTCACCCAAATGATCAAAAAGTGCAGAAGTGTCCTCATGTGAATGCTCCATAATGGTAGGATCATGCACCTCCATCAAAAGTGCAGAACTTTCCTCATAGGTTGGTTCCAAGGTAGTGGAATCAACTTCTTCAAAAAATGTGTAACCATTTCCAAGAGGAAACTTAAGTTCATCTTCCACCACATCAAGTTCTTGGATCGCATCAATCAAATTTTCAAACACATCAAGCACATGCAAATTTCCATGTTTCTCATGATCTACCATGTCATGAGAATCCTCCATGAAATCTACCATATGGCAATTTGAAACATAGGAGGAAGAACAAGTATATTGCAACCTTTCAAGAAGTTTCTCATTTTGAATTTTGAGTTTATGAGTATCCTCATTATTCTTCAAGTATGCTTCAGGTAATAATTCATTAAACTCAACCAAATTTTTCCTATCAAAAAGAAAAGACATGAAATTACCTTTGTTGTTGCACATTGCTCTTTGAATCTTCTCCATGTCTTCAAGGAATGATGGATCCTCCAATGAAGAAACTTTCCAACAAGAATTTGACACTAATGCTTGAGTGTCATGGAGCATGCTAAGGGTATCTTGGATCTTATTTTCATTCATCTTCAAGGACCCTTCAAGAAAATGAGGCTCTTGTAAATGAACCTCCTAATCTTATTCCTTCTTACTTGGACCAACTTCATGAAGCTCAAGTGGTGATGGGGAAGTTGATCTTGTTTCTTATTCAAATGCTACAAAGTCTTCATTTTCATGCTTAATGGAAGTTTGTCTTGTAGCAACACTTTCAAGAGTTGTCTCTATGTCACCAACATAGAGGTGTGAGCACCCATTAGTAGGCACTCCTTCATAGTTTAAGCATACATCAGTAGATTCTCTTTGATTCATGTCCAAGGTAGAATGTGTCTCTTCCTTTTGATCCTTCAAGCAAGCTGATGCATTTTGTACCCAAGTATGTGAAGAACTTTGAGATGAGACATCAAAGGTGGGAAGTGGCATTTTACTTATTGCATAATTCAATTCTCTATTTTGAAATGGATTCGTATTACCTTCCTTCATCTTGATATTGTTTGAGACAATGAGGTATTGATCAAATGGTAAAGTGTTTCTACAATATTCACTCAAATGTTGCCATTCGAGTAGAATTTCTTCCACATCATTTGGGGCTTTAATATTTGATTTGGACTCAAAAAAATTTGGTGTAGTAGGATTTGTCGTTCTTTGAAATGCATTTTCTCTATTATGAGGTCCTGTGCTTGAGACAATATGCTCACCCATTGGCTTCTTTTCCTCACAATGAGAGCTACTCCTGCCTCCTATTACTCCTTTGCTCCCAAGTTGGCTAGCCATCAATTCAAATCCTTTCATCATCTGTTTGTTCATGTCTTTGATACCACTTGTAATGTCTTCAAAAAATGGTTTTATGATTGTAATAAATTCCTCCTCATGTTCTGAGGTTTTCCTTTCATCCTTAGGCATGGTATCAACAATATACTTTTCTTCTCCTACTACTTCCCCTTCAACAAAAGTAACTTTGGTTTCAATATATAAGGGTGGTCCCTAAATTCTTTTCCTCATTAAAATCAAACCCAATCAGGTTGCAAGATCATGCTCTGATACCACTGTAATGTCCCTTTTTTTAATTTGATTAAAATGGTCAAATTTTCAACTTTTTCCACTAATTCGAACTTTGACTAGTATTGGTCTCTTGGTCTCCAAATGCTCCCAAATTGTTATAGAAGGTGTATGGATGATATGGGGACATGAATATGAGGTGTATGTATGCTTTATAGAATTCAAAAGGATTCTTCAACTCTCTTTTAAGTTCTGTCCAAAGTAGGGAGTTTGACTAGCAATTTCTCTTTGACTAGTATTGGTCTCTTGGTCTCCAAATGACTCCAAATGCTCCCAAATTGTTACAGAAGGAGTATGGATGATATTATAAAATTAATATGAGTTTTATGGATTATTTATAGACTTCAAGAGTCTTCTGCAACTCTTCTTTAAGTTCTGGACAAAGTAGGGAGTTTGACTATCAATTTGGGGTTCAAATCCCCCTTGGGTAGATGCTGGAAATGGCTCTCCAAGTGCTATGAGACCCTCTCGAATTTATGAAAAGAGGAAGGGGAAATATAAGTCACATCAATATAGGTTCATATTAATATCCATTTAGTTTATTAAGTCTTTTACAACCGTCTCCAATCAGCTACAAAAATACTAGTTTCGACCTTGGGGGAAATGATAAGCAAACTTCTCCAAATGCTATGAAACTGAACCAAATGACTCCAAATGCTTATGAACTGAAAATGAAACTTGTAATACACATTATTAACAGTCCATATATCATTATTCCATCAGTGGTTCACTTATTCATTCAAAATTATCATCACAACATTGGAAAACATCAACATAGTGGGGAAAATGCACCATTTTCTCATTAATGATTTGATTTATACATTTCCACTTGGAATATCGACCTGAAAATTTATCAAGGTGAATAGAATATCATTTTAATCATATTAAAAAATAAATGGGGCATTATAAGTTCCCCCAAAGAGTACAATAGCTCACCAAGTGCGCCTTCCCTCAAGGATCATGAATATGCCAAGAAATGGAAGAATGGTTGTAGAAGCAAGATTAAAGAGATGTGAACATGAGCTTCCTTGTAGCCTCAACCTGTAAAAAAAGACTCCATTAAATCTGCAAATGAAATTTCTGAATGGCCTTTCCAATTACCAACTAGTATGTGAATCTTTCACCCTCGAAATTGGTGCTAAGGAAAGTAGAGTAGCACTCCACTAGCTCTCCTCTCCAAATGAAAAATGAAAATTATAAAATGATCAAAAGCTACCATCCTTCTTTGTTATTGTATTTTATAAATGTCTAAGGTCCTCCACGGGTCGAATTCCTCCCAAGATCTTCATGCCAACTCAAGTTGGGAAGAGATTCCCAAGTATGCCACTTGTCCTTCCAATTCTAGCCCTCTCCTTCTTAGGGAAAATTTTAGGGGCTAATCTTAGCCCATGGGCTAAATTTAGGGGTTTTAATTTTTTAGTGGGCTATTTTTTAATTAAACCATCATTTACTATGATTAGCCCAATTTCTATATATTTATTTTTAATAAATGACACCTTAGCCCCATAAAATATATAAAGAGATCGTAAATCTAACCATTTAGCCCTTGTTTGATTAGATTTGGAGCTCCCATAGCCTGTAAAATAAGCCCGCTCCCTCTAATTCACCCAAATATGTAGAAATAATATTTGCTGAGGGTAAATTCGCCCTTGAGCGATCATGGAAATTGGGTTTTTTTGGTAAATTCATCCATATATTATGGAGTGAAATCGATTTTCAATTTTAATTCGCCCAAAATAGGGTTTTTTTGGTAAATTCGTCCAAGTATTATAAAGTGAAATCAATTTTCAATTTTAATTCACCCCATATATATTGTTAGATTGAGATTGGCTAACACATGCTAATCTCAACCTAACAGTGGTATGAGAGCTATTGTGAATCCTCTTCCTGTGTTGAGTTACCGTGGAGCCTATGTGGCCTGTGTTGATATGCTATATGCCTGAGATCAGTTCTATGTTCTACCTTTTTTCTTCTTCCCTCTGTGTCCTTTCATCATTGTTCTAAGAAATGCAGACTAACTTCTCTCTGCATGGTGTGTAACACCCCTTCTTCTCAGCCTGCCACTATCTACCTCCAGTTTTTTGAGTCATTTGCCTTATTGCATAGAAACCCTAATTTATTTTGCATATCCCTCATTCCTACGTTCTCCTTCATGGGATACATACTTAGTCTCTTTTATTTAATCTCCAGTGACGGAAAACCTAATCTCTGCATTGGAGTGTGTCTATAATTTGGAGTTGCGACCAGACTGCTCATTCTTCAGAGAGTTGCAACCATCGTGTGGTGGAGTTGCGGAAGCTTTGTAAGCAGTGAGAGCTACTTGGAATTGTGAGACTACCTCTCCTTCATTGATCGCATTGGAGCTGTGCATAGGTATTCCACGTATTTTATAATTACAAAATCCAGATGAGACAACTTAGACTGATTACTGTGTGAGAATGTGTTTAAACTATCAGAGCCCTGAAATTTTTCAATATATGCCACTGACATACAATTTAGCATTTGAATTCTATTTTTTAGCTATCTTAGAACATACAATTTCAAGGTGATATAAATACATGTGTGCATTCTTTTCTCTTATCATTACAGTTTAGGAACCTTCGAAAAATCAAGGATGTCTTTGGGCCGCAAAAGATTGGAATGAACTCTCAGAAGCCTTGTATTCTGCATGTTTAGTCTGAGAAATGAAGTGGAGCAAAGCAGTAATTGCGACTAGGCACTTGAGATTTGATTTGAGTTGTAACTAAGATTTGGTTGCCAATATGTGAACTAGTGGGTTGGTCTCCCATTTCCAATAGTGGGCCTTGTCCCTTCATATAACTAACCTCTCATTCTAACAGTCCCAACCTGTGGACCTGCAATTGGTTGTGCTAATGCCTTGATATGTTCTTCAACAAGAATTGAATCCACAGACAAAAAATTCATAACATGGAAACAAGTATAGCATAAATCACTTAAAAATGACTCAAAAGGACATTCCACGTCCAAGAGATGAACACCCAATGGGACTCATAGCTTGTGTCTACAATGAGAGGTAATATATGACAGGCCTTCAGATACAGTACCACTTACAAAGAGAGAACAAAGGATACCACAGTACCCACTTACAAAGTGAGCACAAAGGCTACCACATTACCCACTTTAGAAGCAATTAGAGGATGAAGAAATCTCTCCTGCGAGGAGAGACGGTCCTCCAGAAACGGAGCTGTCATTGGAATTTCCTCCTTCAACTTAGTTTTCTTGCTCCAGGTTGTAGAATTATTACTTCATCGTTTTAAAACAACAAGAGAATGAGAATGAACTAAAATGTTAATACAAGAGATTTTTTCTTCATCATTTTGGTAGTAGTGCGATTCATCAAAGCACCTAAGAATTAAAGTAAAATAGGCCAGAGTTTTTGCTCACCATATATAAATTCTTTTTAGTTTCATTAATTACATATAGGCTTAGATTACAAATTTAATAAAATGAAAGAAAATTATAAAACAATAATAGAGAAGGATTCTCAATGTAAATTTTATGTTTTGACTTAGATTCCATCAAGATCACCTACCAAGTAAAAGAATGAGATGACAAAACTTGAGCATAAACGAGCCGATAAAGTTCCTCCAAGCTTATTCCTCCCAAAGTATATTTCTCATTACACAAAAGAAACTTTGCTTGGGGGCTTTTGGCCATCAACAATTCTATCATGTGTGCCAGCATCTTGAAGTAAAATGAATTGTATATATCTTTCCAGTTGTAAAATAAATTGTACATCTCTAATTTGGCAGCTATGCTTGATTTATCACAGGTCAATATTTGCACTGTAAGATCTATTTTAAGTAAGCATGAAAATTTTAATCAAAGAATGATTCATTATAATCCACTCCATTCAGGAAGTATAAAACCGCACCAAGGATCAAAAATCTGCAAGCATCCTGCTATAATCACCTGTAGACATCTCATATTACAACAATAATATACATTATCATACTACCAAAGCCAGGTGTAATACATTTGAACCAACAAATATACATCATGTTATTGCCATGTGAATCACAATTAATACAGACCTCTATGTCATCCCCAATTATTGCAAGCATGAGCTCCATGATTTGTTTATCACCAACAGGAGATTTCATCTGAATGCACTTTTGGGCTAAGTTAAGCATTCCTTCCAATGCCTAGATAAACATAGTCACAGCAAAAAATAGGAATGAGTTGTGTCCTGAACACATGCCAAAGTCTCTTTTAACATTTTATGTTTCTAAACAAACAAACTTTCACTTATAAACCATAAGTACACTTGCTGCACTGACAAAACCATGCCAACCAAAAGCATTTTGTCCTTTCATATTCAAGAGAATGAGGTCTTCTACAACATATGATATGGTAACTAATTAGTAAATTAGTAATTTTATAGAAAATATCCCTGAAACTATAGCGCACTTAAACTAAATGAGGTTTTATAGTTATATAATATATTGTATTTACTATTACCATGAATTACGGTAATACAGAAGCCAGAAAACTGGTTGGCATTAAAGTGCCAAAAAGTTTTTGAGAAATTGCCATTTTTTGCTCCTATAATTCTTTTGATAGACTATATACACTGAGCACTAAGGATCTTGAGCATTTTTTAAAAAGTGAAAATCTGTTGCTAAAATAAATATCCTTTCCATTGAGGAATCTCCTTTATTTAGCTTTTCAATAGGATGGTTTGATATTAAAATTTTGGAATGCTAGGATGGCTAGAATTCAGAGACATGGTCTACATCCTAGTCCATTAGGGTAGAGCCGCAAGCCAACCTGGGAAAGAGTGCAGCCATAATGGAGGGTTCAGAGGTAATGAAACTAAGTGCAGGAGTTCGAGGGCCTTTGGTGCAAAGGGACAAGCAAGAGATTCTAAGGAAGACCCCACTCAGGAATGGAAAAATAAAATTCACGACCAGCAACCTTGAGAATAAAGTATTTAGGATGGTGGAAGTGACATTGGTCACAATGGAACCAATCCCCTGCTAAAAAAATATTTTGTCTATTCCAATAGAAATCAAAGATAACGTGACAAAAAGCATGAAGATTCAAACAAGGCCAATGCCAACTTAAGTAACAAAGGGAAGTGTTTTTATTATGGTAAAACTGGTCATGTAAAAAAATCTATATGAGAAAGAAATTTGATTTATCACAATTAAAAAAAATGACGCTCAAGTAATAATACTGAGAAATAAAAAATAGTAATGCATCTTCACAAGAAACCAGAAATGCAACTAAAGATGCATGGGATATGGATTCAGGTGCCACTTGTTGAGCCCAGAATTGGCCCTTTTTAGTCATCATTATTCATCTTTCCTGCCCCTGTCCTACACCATTTATCATGGCAATCAAACCTATTGTCCTTACCTTATCCCCCAAATTACCAAGGTATGGATGATCATTGTTTTATTTTATTAATGCTTATGATTGTGATAATTAAAGCTGTGCATCTCTCAAATTGTGCTAACATGTTGCGATTTGTGAAGATAGTTGAGACAAATGGATGGCAGGAAGATCGGGGCTGAACAAGTCATAAAGAAAGGGATGTTCGTTCCTTGTAGAAGGTTCCTTGGGGCTCGAATCATCAATCAAGGCACAGTCGTGATAGGGCAGTTGTAACATAATTTGCTATCTTAAGTATGTTGTTGCTCGAGTCTAGCTGTGAGTTGGAAGGACCGCCACTCTTGGGTCAATTAATAACTCCCTTATATTTGGATGTTTCTGTTCTGCCACGCATTGTAACAGCTAGATTATTTAGGGCGCATGAAGATCAGAGATCTTCATGGATGCCCAATTATGGGATTAGATTTTACGATTTGTATGTATAAATAGGGGGAGTTGCCTCGACTCAGGGGTTGAACAACAAACAATTAATTCATTTTGTATTAGCAGCCGAGCAAAATTGTGTACTCATTCTTCTGTTAATATAAGGGGTTACTTCTGAGCTAAAGAGTGTGTTGTTCAACCAGCGTCTCTGTGTGAAGACTGGGCCCGTCTTCCACAGAGATTGCTGAGTTAAAATAGGATTTTATCTTTCTTGTTGTGTGATGCTTTGTTCTTTCCTTTGTACGTAGCAGCAATGTTTATTGTGTGGATTTCTCAGTAAAAGATTACATTTCTGTGAGATTGGTGAATGGTGTAGAATAACAGTCAACTGAGTCAGGTTTGCTTTATGCATTTTAATTTCTGTTCACACTACCGTGTTCATCTTACAGCTGAAACGTGATCCCAGGAGCTCTTACAATTTAGCTTTCCTGTTATGTGTTGATTAACTTCCATTTTGCAATTCAGTTTCTTAGAACAGTTGCTTCAATCTTTTGCAATTGAAATTCTAGATTAATGTTCAGTTTATGCTTTATGATTCCTAGATTGATTAGATCAGACAAGTGATTGCTCTAGAATACGAATGATATTTCTTTTCTGCAATTGTTGATTAGATCTGATACCATTTCTTATTGATGCATAATAGAGAAGAATTGTAGTATAGCAGTTAGAAGGCAATGGGGATTGCATAGATTCTTGGGATGAACATGGATGATAGAAGATAAAAGTATTTACTTCTAATGGTTTGGTGTTTAAGCATATATTGTGCACTTATCCTTTGAAATAAAAAGACTTTCTCGGGTTGACAATAAATTTCATATGCTCTGTGTGTTTGGTAGTAATTTATCTGCATATAGAGTGCTTGACATTTTGGCTCCGTTGCCGAGGAAGGATAAAAATTAAACACTAGTCATTAGTTGCGTCTGATAATTGCTTTTAGACAGTCTTTTGTTTGTTTTCGAATGATCTGCTTCGCATGAATACAAGGAGGGTAAAACGCGATCACCTCCCAACCCCCAAAACCCCACAAATTACTAACAGTGCAGGTGGTTCGGGTCGTGGTCGAGGTCCACCGTTGGGTAGAAGAACATTCATCGACGACCTTGTTGACAGAACTGATTCAGCTATCAGAGCTCGTCAACGGGAGACTCCTATCAGAAGAGGCCCTGCTGATCCTGGAGCGCCAGCATCAGGATCCACAGTGGAAGATACAGGAGCAGCCGTGATTCCTGCATATACCCCTGCTAAAGAAAGAACAGCTGATTCAGCTGTTACAATTGAAGAATACGCAGCTATTACAACTGAAGAATACGCAGCTGCTACACCTGAAGAATACGCAGCTGTTACAACTGAGGTAAGGAACACAGGAACGAATGGAGAAGAGGATACAGAAGAAAAGATGAATAACAGACATGAGAACGAAGAGGAAGAAGCAGTGGTACAATACCATCATGAAAATGATTCCCTGTCAGAAGAAACTATGGCTACATTACAATTCCCAATACGACAGCTAGAAGGAACAGCTCCTATGAAAAACATCTCACCATCGGTGTTGCCTCGCTTCCATGGAAGGGTGGCAGAAGATCCAGACGAATTCCTTTTTGAATTCGATATCCTCTATCGCAGCTATGATTATGTCACAGATGCCCAAAAGCTGAAGCTTTTTCCTGCCACCCTGAAGGACAATGCATTACGATGGTTCATGAGCCTTGGGGGAGGAACTGTTGCTAATTGGAATAAGATGAAGCAAGTGTTCCTGGAAAAATATCAAGAATATTGCAACACCAGGGACAAAAGAGAGGAATTATTCAAGATGGTACAGAAGGAGGATGAAAGTTTGGAGGATTTTGTAGAGAGGCTACTGTACAATGTGCAGAGAGCTGGGCAGACGAACATGGGGTTAGATGTGCTCAAGATAATCCTACTTCGAGGGATCAGGGACGATTGTTTAGACATGTTAAATTTGCTAGGAAAGGGAGATATCTCTAAAGAACCTTTTGAGACAATTGTGGAATTATGTAAGAGATACTCCAGGGGATCTTCTAGGCATAACAAGCAGAACAAACGAGATAAGCTGGAACGTGATGTCTTCGACAGAACTGAGAAGTATTCCAATGGGGGAGCTACACGTGCGGAGATAGGCAATCTTCTTGAAAATTTTAAAACAGAAATGATGAGCTCTATCTCTTCAGAGATTGATGTCTTGAAGGCCAAGCAAAGACAGGCAGTGGAGGATCTCACACTAGGTGTGTTCTGTCCCCGATGTAGAAAGACTCATCCACTGAAAGAATGCCCTCTTGACAAAATACAAGTATGTCAGTTGTGCGAGCTAAACCATGATATGAAATAATGTCCCACACTTCCCCAAGTGAAGGCTGTTCTGCAGGCATCAACTCCAGAAGTGGAATCAGCCTATTTCATTGCACATAAGAAACCCTGGCAGCCTCGAAATCAAGGTATGTCTCCCGATTCATTTCCATTTTTGAATAATTTGAATAATTGGAATACTAATATGCAAAATGTGAATACACAATTCCCTTCAAATTATGATCAGTGGAATTCTCCTCAACCTGCGATGCAAGGTTATAACTCATGGAGTCCTTGGACATAGCCACCACATCAACCTACGTCATGGTCTCCTGGATGGAGGAACTTCCATCCTGGGAACCAGTTTCCTCAACCACCTCCACCTCAACAGTTACCGTATTCTCCTCCATATCCTCAATTTCATCAATATCCTCAATACCCACCTCAGCAGTCGCAGCTGCAGCTGCAGAATAATCCTGTTCCTAATATACCAATTTGGCCTCAGCTGCCTGCCCAACCTAACCCTAACCCAAATAATAAAACAGTCCATCAATTGGAAGCTCTCAATATGCCGGCCTACTCTCTCTCCCCTGTACCTTGTAATGATATTCGCCTACGGTCTGGGAAGATAATAGAACGTGTAATTTCAGAAAATATTCCACCGTCTGTGCATGACAAAGAAGAGAGTTCCCAGCATCCATTTGATCCGGTTCCTATCACTGAAGGTGCTGAGCATCCCTCAGATGGGACGGCTGAAACATTAAACGACAAATCAGATAATACGCAGCCTACCCAACTGGTAAGACAACCACCATACCCTGAGAGACTGATGCTGCCAAAAATAGGGGGGCAACCTCAGTTCAATCTCCTAGGAGAATTGAAGAACCTTTATGTTAAGATCCCCCTTTTGCAAGCTCTTCAAGACGTACCTATTTATGCTAGAACTGTTCAGGACCTGTGCACTAAAAGACCGAGAAGGAAGCCCAGAGATCCTCCCACTGTTCATGTCATAGGGAATTTATCTGCTTTAATGACCGGAAAAACCCCTATGACCAAGTATGACGACCCTGGCAATCCTACTGTCACTGTACACATAGGAGAAACGCAGTTACCCAACGTACTAGTAGATTTAGGAGAAGCGATCAATGTTATAACAATTGAGACTGTAAAGAAGCTCAGATTCACCAATATTAGACCGACCCCTACCATTTTAGAATTGGTAGACAGATCCACCATTAGACCCGAAGGGATTTTGGATGACCTTGTCATCTCAGTAGACTCATGGGAATACCCTGCCGACTTTCTAGTATTACAACCAAAATCACAGCTGGGGGGACACCCATTGATCTTGGGGAGGCCTTGGTTGGCTACAGCTGATGCTTGCATCAGCTGTCAATCGAGGTCTATGACTATATCTGATGGTATGGAAACCAAAAACCTCACCCTGTATCCTCCAGCACGGTCGAGTCTAGAAACTGAAACTTCCCTTTGGATAGAATAGGAAGAGGAGGAGGATGTTCAGCCATTATTAACAATAGGGAAGGCACTAACCTTCAAAAACAAAACAGAAGACGATGCCATTAATAATTTCATTAGCGAACCTGCTTCAGTAGATAAAAAAGTTTATCAACTCCTGAACAGTACCCTTGGTAAGGAAGAACAAGAACAGCTTATGGAGGAAGCACTAGTCAATGACACAAACATAATCCCAGTTTTGAAAAACTCGAGAAGCATTCCTATTGAGGTAGAGCCTGGAAGAACTTTGAACATCAACCCTGGTCTCTCCTTAGAAGAACAGATGCGCCTAACCAATATCTTGAAGGAACGTAAGGGGGCATTCGCCTGGGAGTATACAGACATGAAGGGTATTCCTTCCAGTCTGTGCACTCATCATATTTATATTAAAAATGACTCCCGGCCTGTATGTCAACCCCAACGACGCATGAACCCCAATTTGAGGGATATAGTGAAGGAGGAAATCCAGAAACTTTTGGAAGCAGGATTTATCTATCCTATTTCAGATAGTGAGTGGGTTTCCCCACTTGTAATTGTGCCCAAGAAAAATGGTAAATGGAGAGTCTGTGTCGATTATAGGGAGCTGAACAAAGCTACACAAAAGGATCATTTTCCTCTTCCCTTTATTGACCAAGTACTTGATAGCCTATCAGGGAAGAAGTTCTTCTCCTTCTTGGATGGGTTCAGTGGGTACAATCAAATTCAGATTGCTCAGGAGGATCAGGATAAGACCACCTTCACTTGCCCCTAGGGAACGTTTGCCTACAGGGTGCTTCCCTTTGGCTTGTGCAATGCACCTGCAACGTTCCAAAGAGCTGTGATTGGCATATTTTCTGAATTGGTTAATGATAGTATGGAAGTCTTTATGGATGATTTTACTCCCTATGGCAAGGATTTTGAGGAAGCACTGGAAAATTTAAAGAAAGTTTTAATTCGCTGTGAACAGGCTCGCCTCTCATTAAGCATTGAAAAATGCCATATGATGATGAGTGAGGGGGTGGTATTCAGACATTTCATCTCTACCGATGGTATTCAAGTGGATCCTTCAAAAATTAAGGTGATAAAAAATATACCAACTCCTTCAACTCAGAAAGAGGTGCGAAGTTTTCTGGGACATGCTGGATATTATAGGAGATTTATAGAAAACTTCTCCAAACTTGCTTCTCCTTTGTTTTCATTGTTAATGAAGGACGCACAGTTTGTGTGGAGTACAGCATGCCAGACAGCATTTGATAAGCTTAAAGAGAAGCTATCCACAGCCCCTATTCTAAGGGGACCTAATTGGACCATACCTTTCCACATTTCTTCAGATGCTTCTGATACTGCCATTGGAGCAGTACTAGGACAGCAGGATGGTCAAGTACCTTATGCTATCTATTATGTTAGTAAAAACTTAGCCCCTGCTGAACTAAATTATACTGTTACTGAAAAAGAATTCCTTGCTATTGTTTATTCTATTAATAAGTTTCGACATTACATTATTGGGTATCCTACATTTGTGCACACTGACCACTCTGCCATTAAGTATTTAATGAACAAACCTGTCACTAATGCCAGAGTAACCAGGTGGCTTTTATTATTACAGGAATTTGATATTACTATTATAGATAAACCTGGAAAAGAAAATGTTGTTGCTGATTTTTTATCACGATTTACTAACAGTGATGACAATTCACCTGTTGAGGATGCTTTCCCGGATGAACATTTATTCGCACTCTCAGCTCATTCACCCTGGTATGCAGATGTTGCTAATTATTTGGTTGCAGGAAAGCTTCCGCCACATATGTCTAAACGAGAGAAAAGAAAAATTATTCAGCAAAGTGCCAGGTATTGTTGGCTCAAGGGCCATCTCTTTTACACAGGACCTGATCTTGAGATTAGAAGATGTGTAAGGGAAGATGAGATCTTTCATATACTGAAGGCCTGTCATGATGAACCTTGCGGAGGACACTTTGCAGACAAAAGAATAGGGCATAAGGCGCTGCGGATGGGCTATTATTGGCCGACACTGTTCAGAGATGCTAAAAGATATGTTCAGTCCTGTGACAACTGCCAAAGGATGGGCCAACCTAATAAGACAGATCAGATGCCTTTACAGCCCCAAGTGGTACTAGAACCTTTTGATAGATGGGCATTGGACTTTGTTGGCCCTATCAACCCTCCTTCGAGACAGAAGGTTTACATTCTGGTGTATACAGATTACATGACCAAGTGGGTAGAAGCTGTAGCTTTGGCTAAGGCTAATGACCAGGCGGTGATTGATTTTCTGTACAGTGAAGTTTTTACCCGCTTTGGGGTACCAAAGGAAGTAATTACCAATGGGGGACCGCAATTCATCTCACACCAATTTGAATCCTTGCTCCGGAAGTCTCATGTGTAGCACAGGATAGCTTCACCTTATCATCCCCAGGCCAATGGTCAGGTGGAAAGTACTAATAAAGTTATTGAAGCAATTCTTACTAAAACAGTTAAAAGCCATCGAAGGGATTGGGCTGACAGGCTTCCAGAAGCACTGTGGGCATATCGCACAACTTGGCGCAACACCACGGGGTTTTCTCCCTATGATCTGGTGTATGGAAAGAGTGCCATCTTTCCAATTGAATTTGAGATCAAGACCCTGAAAACAGCCATCAAAATGAATCTGGATGTAACAGAAGCCCAGAAGAGAAGATTGAATCAATTAAATGAATTGGATGAGAAACGGTTAGCTGCAGTAGACCAGACTGTGCTGCTTCAGCAACAGAGATCTAACTGGCATGACCGATTCATCAAAAAGAAAATCTTCCATGAAGGAGACTGGGCACTATTATATGACTCCAGATTCAAGAAGGATTTTAAAGGAAAATTACGCACAAGATGGCTGGGTCCATATTTGGTCGACAGGGTATTTGACAACGGCACTGTTCGCTTGGTGACCATTGATGAAAACCGTATACCATTACTTGCTAATGGCCACAGACTGCGACTGTATCGTAAGCCCATTTCGAAAGATGCATTCATTTCACAAATTGCTGCCGATCCAGACTATCAATTGGCACCAGAGCAGGAACTTTTCTCTACCTTTGCCAAACCTTAAACTGAAAATTGTATTTGCTGTACATAAATAATTTCCTGCTGTAGCGTATAGCTGTTGTTTTTTTTCTTTCTCTTTGCATTTGATCTCTTTGTTTGCTGTCGTTTTTCAAAAATTTTCAGGGAAGCGCCAGGAGAACGACCAGTTTGGGCCCGTTAGACGAAAATCTCCCTGTGCCGTCCTTGCTAAAAAAAAAAAAGATCCGCCAGCTGCGACATATTTTCCTGCAGCTGCAACATATTTTCCGGCAGCTGCAACATATTTTTTCCGGCAGCTGTATATCTTTTTCCGGCAACCACATTATCCTTTTCCCTAGCAGCCGCAAAATCCTTTTTCCCGCTTGCCGTCAATCTTTTCCGGCAGCTGCAACATCGGCGGTTGCAACATCGACGGCTGCAACATCGGCGGCTGCAACATCGGCAGCTGCAACCCCAGTCCCCATGGCTGCCACCTCATCTTCCCCGCGGCTGCCACCTCATCTTCCCCGCAGCTGCCACCTCATCTTCCAACGATTGCCACCTCATTTACCAGCCACTGCCACATCATTTCCATGCAGCCGTAACCGTTTTCCGCAGCTGCAACATTTTTTTCCGCAGCTGCCATCTCATTTCCCTGCGGCTGCCATCTCATTTCCCAACAACTGGCACCTCATTTTCAGCAGTCGTAGTATCCCTTTTTTTTTCCCGTCGGTCGTCAATCCAGCGGCTGCAACATCGGCGGCTGCAACATTTCACCGTTATTGTTTTCCGTCGACCTTAAAATCTTTTCTCCCGTCAGCTGTAAATCATCCCCGGTAGCCGCAACTTCAATCCAGCGGCTGCAACATCACGTCACAGCACTGCAACAACTTTTCCCGCCAGCTGTAATCTTTCCCGCCACCGTAAAACTTTTAAATTTTTTTTTTCGGCTGCCGTGAATTCTTTTTCGGTGACCGCAACTTCTTTCCCGGTGGCTGCAACATATTTTTTTTTGACGACTGCAACATATTTTTCGTCGGCCGTGCTATCATTCTTTTTGGCAACTTGCAGTGGTAACTCCCGTGTTAACAGAAGAATTGTTTCAAACATGCTAATCATGGTGCTGATTCACCTCAGTCGTGCCGGCGAATTCATCATTCCGACACCGAGGAAGCGACGGTTTGTGTTTCACCGGCGGAAGAACTTATTTCCTTATCCGAGTCATCATGATCACACATCCGACTATGCACGAATTCGGCTCTGTGACATCACCAACTGCATGCTTCACCATTTTCCGCAGCTTTTCGACGCACAGTTTTATGAGGTATGGCTTTCATTTATCACGTGATTAAGCATTGATATCATTTAAACGATATTGGTCGTACCCTCACTCGTACCACCATTACACCTGATTAAACCTTTCCCTCGTACGACGTAAACGCTAATAACTGCCACCTTCCCCAATTCGGCATGAAAATTTCAAACACTGTTCTGTGCTCAACTTTCCAAATTTGGTCATTCTCTCAATGTCTCCGCTCAGCGATTCGTGCAGCCTCTGTGCTGCAACTTCCATTCTGGGATCCTGTAATCTGTGGAATAGCAGTTTCAGTTTGCAGCCAGGACCATGGGCATTCCAGTTCGCCATGAACCTTTCAATACCCGGGAACTCAGACGGAATCCGCAAGTTCTTTCCATTTTTCAAGCTGCTGGCTGGGTCGAGTTCTTTGAGCGATTGGACGGATTCGATCGGGACGCAGCCCTGCAATTTGCCTTGAATCTTACCAAAACTCACTCCACGGTGTGGGGGCTGTGTATAGACGTCTCTGAGGTCATTATATCCGAGGTTACAGCCATCTCGATGGTGGGAAAACCTTGGTTTAACCGTCGAGTCCCTGCAACGGTTGCACGAGAACAATTTTTACTTCCAGGGGAGCAAGTTGAAGCATCCAGGAGAGGGATTGCACTGAACTCACTGCCGCGGCCATGGGACCAGGTTGCTGTCTTCCTCAAGAAATACATTACCTGCGAAGGTAGATACCAAACTGTGTATAACTCTGAACTTCCTTTGCTTTCTCATCTCCGCCATGGCATTTTGTTGAACATTCCATTTTATTTATTGCACGACTTGCGTCATATGGCAACATTTGTTCAGTTTGCGAAGCACCCACTGTCCTCTCTCACCCACCATGGCCTTATCAAGTTAATTATTGTAAGAAACCTTGCCCAACATAATATAACTTGGGAACAATTTATAACCCGACCACAGCAACCTGTTCCCTTGAGGGTCATCCCATTACAGCAATTACAGGTTCCACCACAACAGGAGGACCGGAGTTCCTCCAGTGAAGTTGGGGGGAGGGATGAAATGGGAGAAGAACAGTAATTGGGGGCACAGGCAGGACCATCCGGGGTGGGTAAAACCATAGAGGAAGAACAACCAGGGGCACAGTCAGAGCCATTCGGGGTAGATGAATCCCCAGCACAAGCAAAACCAGTGGGGGATGACACTGCATTTGAAGGAGAGCAAGGGGAAGCACAAACAGAGCCATCGGGTGACAATGTAGATGAAACCTTCGTGGAAAACCTAGATAACAGGACAGTTCCGACAGCAGAAGGTGAAATTGGAGCAGCATCAAATGCTGCGACAATGGAACCTGAAGATGACGGAGCTAGGGCAATGGAAGAAGACATTGAGCTGGTTACAATTGAGTCTTCACCTGAGTGGGTAGGAGGAGGAGCTGTGATTGAAGAAGAACAGCATGAGGGGCAGGGAAATATTCCTTTGACTTCAGTTTTGCCCCCCTATATTCCATCTCCACAAGAGGAAACACCACAAAAAGAAAAATCACAAAAGAAAACGCCACAGAAAAGGAAGAGAGCCACCAATGAATTTGATCTAATAGCACCAATCAGAAGGAAATGAACTCGATCAATCACAGCAGCAGAGGCAGCTAGGAAAAGATGGGCAACCTCAGAGACACAGGTTGAGCCAACAATCCTTACACCAAGACCGATGGATGCTCCATAAAGGCCAGTGGAGGAAGAACCTGGAATTGAAGGACTTTTGTATGAGAATGCAATGCTGAAAGAGGACCTCCAAGCACTTAGAAGGGAGCTGGAAACTTGGAAGGAAACCTGCAGAAAGCAGGGTGAAAGAAAAATGTACACACTAATAGAGGCTGCAGACCAAGTGGAGGAATCAGTTTCTGCTGGAGCTGGAGAAAAGGATGAGCGAATACTCTGCCCCACCTGTGGAGAAATCTTTGAGGAAGCAGGCCATAAAATTCTACTTAGCACTTATTTAGCACAATAGCCTGTAGCCACAGTGGGGAAAGCAGTGGAAAAAGAAGGTGTTGTCACACAAGAACCAACACTTTTAAACATCCTTGCTGCAGCTGCCACTTCCCATGATGCAAAAATTATGGAACAGGTAGAAGAAGAACATGGGATGGAGGACGCTCTGGAGATTAATAAGGAATGTATGGTAACCCCAGAATGTTTCCACGATACAGAGATTATAGAGAAGATGGGAGAAGAACTTGGAATGAAGGATGCGCTGGAGCTTATAAAGGAATATGACGAAACCCCAGAATGCTCCCAGGACACAGAAATTTTAGAAGAGGAGATACAAAGGCAGGACAGTGATAAATTGGAACAGGAAGCTGCAACACAAGAACCAGCAAACCTGGATATACTTGTCCAATCTGCCAAACAGATGGGGGAAGAACCTGGGACAGAGGAGATTCTGGAGTTTAATGATGAACTCTGGGTTGTAACCCCAGAGGACTCCCATGACACAGAACTCATAGGAGAAGAGTTGCAGCAAAAGAAGGATGAAGAAGTAAGCCAGGATGTTGCTACACAAGAACCAACACCCTTAGAAGTTGCAGCAAGAACTCCTGAATTGCAGTTAGAAGATAACCCTGGAGTGGATATCATTCCTGATATACAGTGGAGTGAAGATGAACAGGTACAGACACCATGCTCAGGTGACACCGAAATCTTGGAGGAAGGGTTGCACGATGAGAAGGATATCCTATCTCAGCAGCAGAAGAACAAAGAAGACGCTGCTACACAAGAACCAGTGTCTCCAAAATCAATAAAGGTAGCTGCTGAAGAAGGTTTAAAGGATGTTGCTGTTACACAAGAACCAACAACTCTCCTGTTAAAACTAGATGCGCTGGAAGACACTGTCCCACAAGAACCAGTGCTTCCACCTCCTAGAGATGTCATTGAGTTGGATTCAGATTGAGGATTTCCTTTCAACTCCCCCAGGCACAGCATAATGAGACTGCAGGAAGATTCCCACTACACCAATTGCATTCTCAGATACCAGCAAGTAGCAGTGGAAGGGAAACAATGAGGTTGGAAGATGCTGGGTCACTCACAGAGGCCTCTCAAAAGATAGATAAGGTGCCTGAGTTTCCTACATTTCTTCCCCTCTTCTGGATAGAGCTCAGTACACAATTCAGATGCAGGTTGTTGCATGAGGACATGCAACAGGGTAGTTGGGGGGAGATGTTGAGCCCAGAATTGGCCCTTTTTAGTCATCATTATTCATCTTTCCTGCCCTTGTCCTACACCATTTATCATGGCAATCAAACCTATTGTCCTTACCTTATCCCCCAAATTACCAAGGTATGGCTGATCATTATTTTATTTTATTAATGCTTATGATTGTGATAATTAAAGCTGTGCATCTCTCAAATTGCGCTAACATGTTGCGATTTGTGAAGATAGTTGAGACAAATGGATGGCAGGAAGATCGAGGCTGAACAAGTCATAAAGAAAGGGATGTGTGTTCCTTGTAGAAGGTTCCTTGGGGCTCGAATCATCAATCAAGGCACAGTCGTGATAGGGCAGCTGTAACATAATTTGCTATCTTAAGTATGTTGCTGCTCGAGTCTAGCTGTGAGTTGGAAGGATCGCCACTCTTGGGTCAATTAATAACTCCCTCATATTTGGATGTTTCTGTTCTGCCACGCATTGTAACAGCTAGATTATTTAGGGCGCCTGAAGATCAAAGATCTTCATGGCTGCCCAATTATGGGATTAGATGTTACGATTTGTATGTATAAATAGGGGGAGTTGCCTCGACTCAGGGGTTGAACAGCAAACAATTAATTCATTTTGTATTAGCAGCCGAGCAAAACTGTGTACTCATTCTTCTGTTAATATAAGGGGTTACTTCTGAGCTAAAGAGTGTGTTGTTCAACCAGTGTCTCTGTGTGAAGACTGGGCCCGTCTTCCACAGAGATTGCTGAGTTATAATAGGATTTTATCTTTCTTGTTGTGTGATGCTTTGTTCTTTCCTTTGTACGCAGCAACAATGTTTATTGTGTGGATTTCTCAGTAAAAGATTACATTTCTGTGAGATTGGTGAATGGTGTAGAATAACAGTCGACTAAGTTAGGTTTGCTTTATGCATTTTAATTTCTGTTCACACTGCCGTGTTCATCTTACAGCTGAAACGTGATCCCAGGAGCTCTTACAATTTAGCTTTCCTGTTATGTGTTGATTAACTTCCATTTTGCAATTCAGTTTCTTAGAACAATTGCTTCAATCTTTTGCAATTGAAATTCTAGATTAATGTTCAGTTTATGCTTTATGATTCCTAGATTGATTAGATCAGACAAGTGATTGCTCTAGAATACGAATGAGATTTCTTTTCTGCAATTGTTGATTAGATCTGATACCATTTCTTATTGATGCATAATAGAGAAGACTTGTAGTATAGCAGTTAGAAGGCAATGGGGATTGCATAGATTCTTGGGATGAACATGGATGATAGAAGATAAAAGTATTTACTTCTAATGGTTTGGTGTTTAAGCATATATTGTGCACTTATCCTTTGAAATAAAAAGACTTTCTCGGGTTGACAATAAATTTCATATGCTCTGTGTGTTTGGTAGTAATTTATCTGCATATAGAGTGCTTGACACCACTATGCACATGACACACAAAAAGGAGTAGTTTGCCACATCAGTTGACATTAAAAGTCAAGGAGAGAGTTGCATCTTGAGATGATAGAGTACACATGGTCAAAGGCCAAGGAAATGTTCCTATGAAGATGCCTACTAGAATTAACTAAAGAGTGTGTATTGGGTTGTCTGTGTCAGGATTAAAGAAGAATCTACTTTCAATAAAGCCATATTGCAAAACACCACTTCAAGATTGAATGTCATAAAGACTTGTGCTTCAAAAAGGAGAAATATCCAACATGAAGACTAGTGTTGAAGAAAGTGGTTTATACAGGTTTATGGCTACAAAAATAGGGCAGCAAGCATTTGTGGTTGAAGATTGCTTCAAAAGCCAACTCTGGCACCAACGGTTTCATCCAAAGTTGTGACACTCAAACTCAACAAAAATTCGGAAGCTTTGCATTCAAAAAAACTCAGATCAAGACTCTACAAAACTCAACAAATTAAAAAAAATTCAAAATACAGGGAATTTTATGAAGAAAACATAATACTGAAACTTCCAATCCATAGAATCTATAAAACAACAGTTTGAGGCAAGTTTGGAGACTCTTGGGTGAGTATGGCAAGTTTGACAAGTTTTTACCAGGTGGCACCTTTTCTGGTGAGTCTTGGTGAGTACTATCCTAGGAAAGACCTGGAAAAACTAGTGAAGAGTTCTGAGTCTTCCAAAAGTCTCACAAGACCGCTCTCATCATTTAAAATACCAAAGCATTCCACTTTTGAAGAAACAGAATATGTTTTATGGTTTGCCTCTTGTTCAGCAGAGAAAAACTATTTGTGAAGCTTGTATTACAGGGCAAGCAAAATGGAGGAAATAAATTTTAAAGAAGGTACATGGAGATCATGCAGGAAATTAGAGTTGGTGAATAATGATCTTTGTGGTCGTATGAGGACTGCATAATAGGGAGGTTCAAAATCTTCCATGGTATTTGTTGAAGAATCTTCAAGAAAAGTTTGGGTATACTTTCATAACTCTAGATCAAAGGTGCTTCAAACATTCAAAGGTTTCAAACTTTCAAAGAAACAGTGGAAATGCAAGGTGGGAAAAAAATCTAGGTTCCCAGAACAGATAATGCGGGGGGAATAAAAATCTAAATACTTCTACAGGTATTGCAAAACTCATGGAATTTTTAGGAAACTGAATTGCTCATAAATTGATCAGCAAAATGGTGTAGCAATGAGGAAAAACATAACCATTGTGAAGATAGCAAGAAGCATGCAGCCAGGTAAGAATTTAACGTACCTTGTAGGAGTTGCGGGATGCCATAAAATTCCTTAAAAAGAGGACAAGCCCATATTGTCCAGGAGCATAGAAATGATAATTGATAAATGTGAATGGTACAAGGAATAATAGATATGTTGCTAAGAAGACTGCCATAATTACAGTAACTAAGAGACACAACTATACTAACACAACTATACTAATAGATGTGACCCTTCATAAAAGCTACTAGTATAATTAATATAAATTAGGTCTATTACATGCCCTCCCATCTAGGAAGCTTTTGTCCTGGAAGCACAAGAGGAAAAGAAACAAAAAGATCATTGATGCTCCAAAGAATATTGACGCATTCTAGCAGCATCAATCCATCCTAGGTCAACTTTTACCAGAAATATCTATGGATAAGACTCTTGAATGGAACTTCTTTGATTATAACTCCAGGTAGGTCTTCAGAAATAAGTTGCATTAGAATTTTGATTTGTCTGAACATAAACTAAAATTCAGAATTGTTTTATGTAATGTTGATAATATGACTAATCAAAGCAACAGATCTCATGATTAGGATGACAATAAGGTTTTATTGGAAAATTCTTCTTCTTGAACTCTTCAAAAGTCTATTGTTGTTTTGTAAACTTTTGGAAAGTGTTTAGCTCAGTCACACAACAGGCCCTATTCCAATTACTTGGAGACATTGGAATTTCTGAGACACCTCTAGCCATTATCATGCACCTCTCCAAGTCTATCCTTGCCTGTCTTCATATAGGAAACCAGATGCTAGATATTACCAGGAGCAATATTCGAGTCAAGCAAGGGTGCCCCATATTTACACTAATGATATTTATACTAATGAGATGGATTCCTTTCTTCATGAGCATACCCAACATAGTTATGGGTGCCTTCTTCACCAAGTTATGATATCTATTCTACTTTTGGCTGATGACGTGATCCTCCTAGTTGTTAAATTTAGTGCAACTACGAGACCCATTCTCAGAGAGGCTGGTACCCTAGTCAATTAACTAGGGTTCTTGGTCAAGTTAACCATGAAGAGTAAAGAGTAAGACCCTAGAAGGTACCCTAGGGCCCCAAGTTGTCTCCTGCAGTTCTTGGTCGGGGACCAAGCAGGTTGATGCCATGGAAAAGTCCCTAGCATGTGGCTAGGGACCCTATTTGTCTCTAGGGTATTTTGGTCTAGGACCAAACAGTTTCTTGGTCATGAGGACCAAGTAGGTCCCGTAGGTTGAGACATAGACCACCTAGTCTAGGACCAGGAAGATTCTTATTCACGAGGACCAAGTAGTTCCTACAGTGACATACCTGGTCAATTAACCAGTTGGATCTAATGGATTATCTATTGTGGGATAGATGATGCTCTCGGCATCTTTAGCAAGCAAATAGTTTTATTGAACAAGTTGATTGATGGTGTGAATTGAAGACTTCTCGTGATCTTTGAAGACCTGGATGAGCTGCGACCTTCTCTATTGTGAAGCTGTGATTTTTGTATGGTGAAATACTTCTACTTGGTAATTCTTTTATAATGCTGTTGTGAAAGTTGGTGAAGTAAACAGTGGAATTATGTGCACCTTTGTTGGCATTGAAAAGTGTTGGTGAAGAGAAGTGGCATATTGAATCTTGTAGTGTTTAATATTGATGCACTATCATCATGAAGTGTAGACTACATTTCACTACCCTTGCTATTGGTGCGTGAAGTTTTGAAGCTGTGTTGAAAAGACCGTGGGCAACCTAACAGTGGTAAAACTGTATTTGAGAATGCGAAAGTGGTTTTTATCATAGCGAAAGACTAACCATTGCTTTTGGACTTATTAGTATACCCTCATGGATGCCTATGGTAATTGTCAAAAACCTACGTCTTTGTGGCGATTTCCACACTAACACCAAGTTCATTTCCAAGATTGTTGGGTGGGAACTTGTTGTCAGGGATGCAAATCGATTCCATCATTTCCAGGATGGTATGTGTTCTATGCACTGTGATAGTTAGAGTGAGGTACCAAACTACCACCAAAAGAGGGCTTGCTATGTGATGATTTATTAATATTTATCTCCTATTAGGATTTTTTAAATATGTTTTCCTATTACTATATATGGTTTTAAACTTTATTGAAAAATTCACCAAGACTTCACAATATTTTATAATTTAGTAAAATATCGCCAAGTCTTTATAAAGTTTTATGATTTTGTGAAAAATTCACCAAGACTTTACAAGGCTTTATAATTTAGTGAAAGATTCACCAAGATTTTACAAAATTATATAATTCAATGAGAGATTCACCAAAAAATTATATATAAATAATATAACATTGATAAAATAGCCTTCATATTTTCCTGTATATCATGGGGATTCGCCCAATTATTATATATAGAAATTTAGGGGGGGGGTCTTAAAATTTTCCCTGCTCCTTCTCCAAATTCGAACTGGTGTCTCTTTCGCTGCCCTAACTCACTTGAGCGCCCTCTTTGAGGCTATTTTTAGCCCTGACATGTCATATATGTCAGATGTCAACCTTCAGGTCTGATTTGTGTCATAGGTTTCATAGCATCTTCACCATTGTTGTCATAGAGCTAGGGAATCTAGTCCAAGTGTCTCACTAGCTCCAAAATGCCTCTTCCTATTCCATGGAAGTTACTCTTCCACTCCAATTCGACCTTAATTGATTCATGCCGAGTATATTGACCTTCCAAATCATCCCAAGAACGTTGGGCTTCTTATGGATTCGAAATGACAAGAGTAGGATGCCATGTGGCATATAAAATCTAGCTTGTGTGGGTCCCACATCCTCAATGTGGCTTCATGATCAATTGCCACTTTGATTTTCCCTTGTATTTATTTATTTAGCTCCTTTATTAAATATTTATTCCATTCTAATGTTCAAACATCATTTATTATCCCCCATATTTCAAATCCCAAAGCTTCCACCCTCCAACCTAGGGAACTAGTAATTTTCCTCCATGGCAGTTCATTTGGATGGGTATATTACAACTTTGAATTGGTAATTTCTCTTAATGTGACCCACCTTGTCCATTTTGGGTCTAGTTTCACATTATTACTAACTTGGACTCCATTCTTGGCATTTATTTGACCCTTAGCATCCACTTGACAAGCTATCATGAGTATGGCCAAGGGGCTTAGGCCATTGTGACCCAATGCAAATTTTTGGGACATGATAAAAAGACTACAAGAAATGTATTTAAAGGCTTTTGAACGCTATTGATAACTAATTACATTGAGGATGGCAATTTTTTTCCGACAAAACATAAAAATATTCTACATCATGAAGTAGATATATAAGGAAGAAGAGGTTTACACATATTTCAAGGCCATAACATTGCTCTCATAATAAATCAATGAGCATCATTTTTGTAAGATGCCTTTATTCTTCAAGCATGATTCCTATATAGTAAGGGAACATAACTACCATTTATAGTTTAAAAGTCTAAAGGAAGGATGAGGAAAGATAGTATTCAATGATATCAAATTGGCATCTATTGCAGGTTCAATATCAAGATCAAAATACGAAATATATTACATATATATGGCCTCAAAAAGGAATGAGTATGAATATCACTACTACTAATGAAAAAGCATAGAAAGATGATCTTCTTGTACAAAAATATCGATGGAATCCATCTAAAGAGGGTTAGAGAAAATATGGAATATAATGGAAATGGTTATTGAAGAATGGATAAAAATATAAAGAAAAACATTCAAATGATCTGCAACAATTTGGAAAGGTTTAGTCAAGGTCTTCCAATCATAGGCAAATTGGGACGCTGGAAAATTGGTAAGAAGATAGACAAAGATTGAGTAAGGATCCGTAAATATAGGTTGTCTCTTGTAGTGTTTGACGAATTATAGTTGAAACTATAGATGGTCTATTATACAAGATATATGTGCAGGTATATATGGTATTACATATAAGGTTAAGACCTACATGGCCAAGGACGTACATATAAAATAAAGACTTAAATTTTTAGGTAGATATGGGAGCAAAATGGTCCTTCTACACTAATATTCTCAACATAATATTATTACATTGCAATATTGTGATGATGAGTTAAAATGGTCCAACAACATAGATAATCGTGTCCTAATAACAAAGGTTTGGTATAAAGCCTTAATTGAAGATGATATTGGAGAGGAAAGGGAGTAGCGATGGAGCATGGGCTAAAGTTGGATTGTCATGTAGAAAGAAGAAAATGACTCTGTCTAGCACTAAACAATAACATTCTAACTTGGGGAAATGGTAAAAAGAGTAATTGGTGTGGTGTTAGCAGACGTGTTCTATGTAAGGCAAGAATGAAAATGTAGATCATTTATTTGTCAGTTGTCCTTATTCAAAATATTTGTGGAAAGAATACTTCAAGCAATCATTAGGTTGGCAAGATGGTAAACAGTAATGTATGGAGTTATTTGAAACTTGGATCAAAGACAACTATGCCACAGGTCATGGAGATTTTCCTTGCTTTATTCTTTGAGTGCTGTATCTAGTTAGGAATAAGATGATATTTGAATACAACTAATTGACAATTGGTAAGGTAACTAATACAATAAAATTGTATTATAAATAAATTTGGTGAAAAAAGTAAGAGAGAATGTCAATAAGAGTAAATGGATATCGTGGGCATCGTATTTGTGCAAACAACTAGTTGATATTGGAATCAACAACAAAAATATGCAAAAAATAGTAAATTCCAAATATGCGGTAGAGAAGTATTTGGGACCACTCATTTAGTGGGTAAAAACATGGATTTGATTTATACAATACACTTGCTACATTTTTATGAGTAACCAGAACATCACCCTCGATCAACAAGGAGAAAAGGTAGGGAGGTAGTAGTCTTATGGATGATCTCCTATATATAGTGGTAAGTCTGGAGCGTTAGTGAAGCACCCACATCATGTGTAAAGTCTCTTTGGTAGTGAAAAAAAACTAATATAAAACCGTGGTTGTGTAATAACTAGTGAATCAACAATTTATTATTTCTACAAACCAATGAAATTATAGTTTTTGCGGTTTCTGAAGACCCAAAAAAGTCACAAGCAGTGATTTCATGTTGTGTGTATAGCCTAATGGATTGTCATTTAAGAAAGAATATAAACATCTATGTGTACCTTGATGTTGGTGGTGTTGGTTGTTGAACTCCTCTGACATGACCTTAATAAAGTGTACCCTTAAGTCAAGCATAATTACGTATCAAGCATGGGAAGCTCTTCCTACCTTAATTAAATGCTTGGATTAGGAAGTTGCAATAAATTGAAGGGTGTTGACTAATGTCCTTGGAGGATCAACTTCGAGATTCGGGATAAAGGAAAGGGCTAGAGAAACAGGAGGGGGTCACGGGGTGCTATTGATGAATAGGATCTGAATATAGACAATGATTATGATGATTGATCATGTTGATCGTGTAGCCGTGTAGGCATAACATGTTGTTTTTTGAACTCTATAAGTCACTTAGAGTCTCATTGATTATGTATTTCTATTCATATATGTATTGCACTTTGTGCCATTTTGATATATCCACCCTTACATTGTATATACATGAGTAGACTTTGCATACTTTGTTTATAATAGTTTGGAATCTTAAAAAACAATTCCCTTGAAAACTAAAAGTTTGTTTGTATTTGTTAAAAAATTAAGTCATGGAAATCAAAGAGAAACGATTCACTGTTGAGTTTGAGTAAAATATGAGTTTACCCTCGACCGAGTGCAAGTATGAGTTTGAGTTTTAAAACATTGCCCTAAACCCTAAATGCAGGTTTTAAAGAGAAACTCCCCAATTTCCCTCACACTTATCTCATTGAGCATTTGTGAGCATTGAAGACTATGATTTGCAGTGAGTTGTGAGTTTGTTTGGCAATCTTTATTGGATACTTGCAGTGGAGTTGGCATTTAAGTAAGGAATCTACAACTCATCTTCAAGCATGGAGGATTTCTTGTCCATTTAGAGTATCAAGACTTATAGATTATGTATCTTATTTCAGATACATGTTGAGGGAAACACTTTGTTAATTAATTTTTTACATAATACCTAATGCCTAAAACTCTAAACCCCAAATGCAAGTTATGAAGAGATCCATCGAATTTGCCTCGTGACACTTCTCTCATTGAGCATTTGTGACCATTGACAACTATGATTTAGAGTGAATTGGGAGTTTTTTTGGCAAAAAAAATCCAGTTGTTTAAAGTGGACTTGGCATATAATTAAGGAATCTATAGGCAATCTACATTTTGTCTACAAAAGTTCTATTATTTTCAATGTTACCTCATCTAAGTCTTGAACATTTAAATAGATCCTATATGGTAAAAATTCAATACCTAGACATTTAAATAGATCCTATATGGTAAAGCTTCAATACCTACACGGTCATGATCTCTTATTGTTTTCCCATTCTTAATGGGATATATGGAATGAAGCACATATTTTAAGTTGGTCTCTTCTATATTTTTGTTTCCCATCAGGGTATTTTTTAAGGATTATAAAAGTATACTCGAGTACAATATTCTAGGCAATTATTTTGGATTGAAAAAAACATATATATAGATTGGTAGGTGAATATTAGATATGAAACATACAATTTACTACTGAAAATTGTAAATTTTGGTGAATATTATGATAGAAAAACATATTTTATGTAAATATAGGTGATATTAGAGACTAAAAATGACCAAATAGCGAATTTATTTTTTGAAAAAACCCCTGAAAAATAGCCAATTGGCGAAATTTCGCCCCTAAAAATTTCCCTGTTGCCCATCCCCACAATTTTATGGAAATGATGTTTCAATATATACACATATCTTTAATTAATGGGACCTTGGGTTTGAGTTGGATTTGCAGGATGAGATAGAGCATGATCACCATGTGACATCCACTCAACCATACAAGAAAGAGGAACAAGACCTTGAGAAGTCAAGAAGGATGTATTTAGCAGCTATCATTGTTGCAAAGAATAATCCAAGTGAAGAGTCTCTCTGTCTGGAAGTAGGCCTCAGGGTACAGTTACAACAATTATTACTCCGATCAACATTGGAAAACACACTAAAGGATAATCTCTTGGTCCAAGCCTTAATATTTCCATCTATCTAAGCTCTTTTGCATAAGGTGTGTATTTATAGCATCCTACATGTATGGTTTGACATGAGGCCATCATTCTATTCCTATATAAAAGTTATTCTATGCATGTGGGCATAATATACCATTCAAATTAGACTACATTGGTGATATATGAGGCAAATCAGTAGGGGGTGGTGTAATTTCAAGATTTGATTTCACAAATTCCCGCGATATTCTCTAAGAAATGCTTTCAGATCATATTCTCAAATACGGTTGCAAAAATTCCCTAAATGTTTTCTCAGAAGAGCTCTACTATTTCCTTGTAGTGGACCATATGGATTTATTACTTAGATTTGAAGTCGATCAGACGTAAATAAAATTTTTCCTCTATATCAACTTATGTTTCTATTGATAACAAGATTCAACATGATGAATGTCTTATAGGAAACACTCTACACAAGGAAGATAAATGACTTATGACTTGCAAGGCATATTATTGCATCATTGGTCCAGTAATTTGTTTACTAAACTTGAAGCATTTTGCAAGGTTTAGGTTGTATTTTATCACACATCCATATTAGGATTCTTTATTTATTTAGGTTGTATAGCTATCAGATGAGTAAGAGTGGCCTTTCAATTTTCTATTTTCTATTTTTTGACTTTTAATACCCTGTTTTTTCCTAATATTCAAATTTTCATCTTTCCATAAGCATAATCTGATCCAAGATTTCAAACATTGACAATTGAAACATTTAAAAGTGAAAGGATCATGAGTGTGGAGTCCCATGTTAGTGTAAACTTGGACACCAACGAAGATATATGCACCCTGTGGAGTACGTTGCAAGTGAATATATATACACCCTATGAAATACCTACGTAAGAGAACCAACAAAAACATGCACAGTATGCTTTTGACTACCGAATACTGAAAGCGTTAGAAATTTTCTTAGCTAACTGAGCTATCAAATGCAATAGGTTGAGTGAAGTGAAATCCACATATTCATAAAAGTGGGTCTTCAATAAATTCATGAGTCTGATCAATCACTGATGAAATTTGGAGTGTTGGATATATCCTCTACCTCTGCAGGTAGTCCTTTTTACATTTTACTCAAAACTCCACAATCAAAATTTTTGCATTCTTCGACTAGTCACAAATACCAATGTTAAAAAACAACCAGTTCTTTGTGCATTCTCTTGAGCTTTGGATTTTTCAGGTTTCTTTGGAGTGGCCTACCAAGATTATGTAGGCTCTTATGATCATTGGGTCTCCAAGTATCAAAAACCATAAATTGGAAATGGCACTAAGGTAATCGAATTGCATGGTGCTAATAGTTCCTTGTAATGCTAAATGTTGGTGTTAACATCATTCTGATACGAGAAAGCTTCCAATATTAATACATAAAAATAAATATTTTTCATTTCCAAATTAAATTTGAATTCAATATTTGATGTCCACAATTCATAATAGATACAGTTAAGTATTGAGAAACCAAAGCATAAAACACAATAGCAAAAAAATGATTTTCTCCAATTAAAAGTGAAACAATATCAAACCAATGATTTTGACTTCCAATTCGATGAAATGGATTTAGCTTCATACTCTTATAATAACAATAGAAATACAATAACTTGCTTCAATTAGATGTGCATCCTAGTTGAAATCAAGACCTTCAAATTTGTGTAGGTAGTACAACAAGGTTCACATTCATTATCTTTCAAAAATCGTGTAAAAAGATGTCATGTCCCCTCAACAGTGAACATTGGATCAAGATCCTAACCCAACCAATCCCTTGGATTGAGGATACAACTTCAGTATCATGGGGTTAAATTTTGTATTCCAGCATTTAATTAATTAGGAGTGTGCATTTAATTTTATCCAAAGTTTGTTATGCACTTGGAATATTTATTTATGATGCAATTAATATTTTTATGTTGAATAAATGAGGATAATGATCCACTAGGGCGCATTAGTGGATAATGTTGGCGGAAAAGATACTTGAGAAAGAAGTTAAGGAGAAATCACATAAATCTAGAAAATCAGGAAAAAGGAAAGAAAGGTGGAGCAATTGAGGAAAAGCAGCATAAAGAAGAAAGAAACACAAAAGCAAAAAGAAGGAAATTCAGAAAATAATGAAAGTTCAGAAAAGGAGGAAAGTTCAGAAAATCCACAAAAAAAAAGAAAAAGCTAAAGAAGAAAGTGGAAAAGCAAACAGAAAAGGAAAAAGGAGGAAAGCAAATAAAAAAAGTAAAAGCTAGGAAAGCTAGCTTTCCTTATCCACTCAAGGAGGGCGCATTAGCTTAGGATACTTTCTCCTCAAGTCACCCACTCTCTATAAATGAACCAATGTGCACCACATTCACATCTTTTGTCAGTTTGATGTTTGGATTGAGAGCAATTGTGCCTTAGAGACTTGGGAGATGTGCTCCTGCTTCCTATGATAGGATGATGGTATTAAAACATTATCACTAATTTTATTTCCATGTCTTGTATCTGATCAAGTCTAATTTGAATTTCAGTATAAGCATCATTCAGTTCATGGTTCGAATCTCCAAGCTTCCTATGGATTTCTAGAGCTAGATTCTTGTGTAGAACAATAGAGGTGTTTCTATAATGTTTTGAGAGGCCTATTTTCCCATATTTGATGTAATGACAGTAAATTTATAAATTTTATATCATTCATGTCAATTAAAATTACATAAGTCTGAATTATTCTCATATTTCTCCACCCTCTCTACATTTGCATAGAAATTGACTAGTTTTAAGACTGTGTTCAATAAATGAATTAGTATAGGTCCAAATGAGTTGATTTATGTTCCTAATGTTAATTAAAATGTTATTTTACCCAATCCATGTCCGATTTGAATAATTTGTGATCCTTCTCTACCTGTTTGGGAGCTCTTGAATTTTACTAGTTGTGCAATCCTGAAATACAATTTTGCTTGTATCTTTGTCAATATTTCTCAGAAATTTCTCAAACTTGTTGGAGTGAACTATGAATGTGTATTGACTGATATTTAATTTTATTTAGCCTCTTTGATTCATAAAAACCCATCCATAGCTTCCAGTCAAATTTTAGATTCATACTAGTCTGCATATGCTGAGGTGCCCAGGAGCGTTGGAATAGATTTCAGCCTTGCTGATATTGAAACATAAATGGTCTCAGTAATTTTTGCATAGGTATCAAATTATATCAGATCCTTCCTTCCATCCATAGCTTTTAATATTGTCCACCCTCAGTCAAACTAGCTTCCATAAACATTGTTTTAATTGATTCTGTTTAGAAGAGAGTTTTTGTATCACTAATCCTAGTTGGTACATTACAGTGGTATCATAACATGGTCCTATGAACCTTATATTAACATATTTCTATGATTCCAAGAAGATACACAAATTCCAAGAAGAAGGATCCTCTATCAGAGGAAGAATATGGAGAAGAGATAAATTCTATTGAAGGAAAGTTGCAAGGAGAATCAAACATGTCTCACAATGAAGACAAATAGGAGTTCAAAGTCTTTGTTCAAGGAATGATGAATGGGTTGCAAGACATATCCCTCAATATTTTTCATTCTGGAAAAGAGACCAAAGAGTTCTTAGCTCTGGGAAAATCCTCACAGCAGATCTAAGAGATGATGTATACCTCACAAGAAAGTAATTGATTAAGCAAGAAAATAGAAAAAGAGTGGTCAATGTAGTATAATGAGAAACATAATAATAATATAGTAGAACTCGGATAGAAGCAAAAATACTTCACACACACTAATTAATTAATCACAATATGGACAAATAAATAGTACAATGCATGAGGATTCGAATGCCTAAGGTGGCAATTCGAATTAGCCTTCATGGAGTGATCAAGGGATCACTGCAGTGTCATCAGAGCACAACTAGTAGTCTATCTCATCATCGATGGAGTCATCAATGCACAAGTAACTGTCAACCATCAGTCAAACTGAGTCTAACTAAGTGTGGTAGGTGTAACTGAATGTAACTGGCACATGGAGACACTAACTGAATGAAGGAGGCTCAGTGGAGGGCGCGTGAGGATCTAATTGGAGTCAGAACAGGCAGTCAAGTCTCAGTGGAGGTCCATCGGAGTGATACAGTCAGTTGAGAGTTAGTCTAGCCTTAAATTAAGGAAAAAACTGAAGACAACTGAAGATAACTGAAGTGCAACTGAGTGGTAGGTGAGAGAGGACGAGTGGCATCCTTAAATCAAGGATGAAGGGCACACTAAGCTCTAGGAGGGCTAAAACTGATCTGAGAGAAGCTCCCGGGGGCTGGATAACTGAGGGCTAGGTGCTGGACTGATGACTGGAATGCATGCAAACCCTAAATGATGCATGCAAACCCTAAAAGTGCATGCATGACTGAAAATGTAAATGATCAAAATACTGGTGGGACTAGGATGGAGTATAGAAATATCCTAACACCCCCCCTTAATCCATCCTAGGTCTTGGTAACTAAGACCAAAGGTCACCCAATACAATGAATAATAACAGTCAATAAACCAAGGAAGTGGGGAAAATTTCATGGGAAAAATACCCCCCCCTCAAAACAGACTGTAAGACACACATAAAAAATAAATGTTCCAAACTCAAGCAGGTGTGATGCTTGGTCATATGTCTGGAGGTATCTTCTTCTTGGGAAGAAGTGGATCATGCTCAAAAAGCATGTGCTTGTACTTGCTCTTCAGATCGAATGTGGTGAGAACAAATCCAAAAGAATGAGGATGACCCTTGAACCTGTGATTTGAATCAGTTGAGGTAGGATCAAATCTTTGAATGTGCATATAGTCTTTTGTCTTCTCCTTCGAACCACCATGGGTGAGATTATGCCAAAAAGAACTATTACATGTTTGCTTGAAATCAAAATCAGATTTAAGACTTAAAAAGTAGTTTCTTGAGATCTCCTTTGAACCAGCAGGGGTGAGATCAAAACCATCATATGTATGAGAAATTATCCCAAGTAGTGATTGCTTAGAATCCAAATTAGATCCAAGACTTGAATCATGGTTTCTTGAGATTTCCTTTGAACCATTAGAGGTGAGATCAAAACCAGTAATTGCATGAGAAATTATCCTAAGCGAATGGCAATGGCTATAATATTCAATAACCTTCTGAAAGCATGAATTAATGATCATATAGTAGTAAGTAAGAGATGAGTAATCAAGGAGAGCGAATCCATTACCTCCAATGGATGAATTTACCTCCGAAACATTCATAAGATCATGATGCAAACCAATAGACTCTAGTACAAGAGAGGATTTAGGACCTTCTGCAATATCTAGAGTGTGAGATTGCACAGAAAGAGAAGAAAGTTGGAGCATGAGTGTAGAATCTGCAAAAAACTCTCAAGAATGGAGATAAACAATACTCTCAACATGCTCTGATACCATGTGAAAATCCTCACAGCAGATCTAAGAGATGATGCATACCTCACAAGAAAGTAATTGATTAAGCAAGAAAATAGAAGAAGAGTGGTCAATGCAGTATAATGAGCAACAAAATAATAATACAGTAGAACTTGGATAGAAGCAAAAATACTTCACACACACTAATTAATTAATCACAATATGGACAAATAAATAGTACAATGCATGAGGATTCGAAAGCCTAAGGTGGCAATTCGAATTAGCCTTCATGGAGTAATCAAAGGATCACTGGAGTGTCATCGGAGCACAACTAGTAGTCTATCTCATCATTGATGGAGTCATCAATGCACAAGTAACTGTCAACCATCAATCAAACTGAGTCTAACTGAGTGTGGTAGGTGTAATTGAATGTAACTGGCACATGGAGACACTAACTGAATGAAGGAGGCTTAGTGGAGGGCGCATGAGGAGCTAACTGGAGTCAGAACAGGCAATCAAGTCTCAGTGGAGGTCCATCGGAGTGATACAGTCAGTTGAGAGTTAGTCTAGCCTTAAATCAAGGAAAGAACTCAAGACAACTGAAGATAACTGAAGTGCAACTAAGTGGTAGGTGAGAGAGGACAAGTGGCTTCCTTAAATCAAGGAGGAAGGACACACTAAGCTCTAGGAGGGATAAAACTGATCTGAAAGAAGCTTCCGGGGGCTGGCTAATTGAGGGCTAGGTGTTGGATTGATGACTGGAATGCATGCAAACCCTAAATGATGCATGCAAACCCTAAAAGTGCATGCATGACTGAAAATGTAAATGATCAAAATACTGGTGGGACTAGGATGGAGTATAGGAATATCCTAACAAGCTCAGCAGCTAGGAAGCAAGAATGGAGAGGGGAGTAGCAATGGTACCGCACATGGATAGAGGAGGGTGAGTGGTGGCCATATTTTCTCAAAGACTAGGCCTCACAATATCCCTGGTGAATTCAAGATGGAATCTCAAGCTCACTCTAGGCCTACTATGCCTAAGTTTACTGAAGATGAATGAAGAATGCAGAAGTGCTTTACCATTCAAAGACTTTTATGATCTGAAGTACAAGACCAACCCAAGAGGAGGCTTCCAGATGCAAAATCAGAACTATGAGCTGATAAATGCTATTGGTAATATTTCTTTACCTTATTTTGATGGTTGACACATATTTTTAGTTGAATCCTATGGTTGAAAGAGATACCATCAAGATGTATACTCTACACTTAGATGGAGAAGCAAATGATTTGTGGTTTCATGGCCTAAAAACTCTTTGGCATGATCAAGTGACCACTTATGAACAGTTCACAAGAATGTTAGCTGAAATATTTGAAAGAAAAGATCCTGATATTGTGATGCACCTGTAGCAATTAATTAATACGAATATGCGAAATAGCAGAAATGACAGAACTCAGAATCACTTTTATATTGATCACAGGCCACTTCGAGGGGGCAACCTCCTATGAGCAAGCTCAATACAAATAACTTCACGGTGCCTTCATAGGTCTCAACACATACTTATATACTAAGTCTAGGCGCCAATACCATGGGTCAAAACCATGGGCCACTACAAACTATGGATCAACAATACTACGGGCGACTTACACAACATATGCGCCAACAACAATAACACAAACTATTGATCAACAATTACTACGGGATGACTTACAAAGCATATGCATCCAACAACAACATACTAACAAAGTAAAGACATGGGTTCCTAACATCCCCTCCCCCTTAAAAAAAAGCTTTGTCCTCAAAGCTTTAGATGTGGAAATTGTTGTTGAATCTGAAGGAGTGGTTCCCATGTAGCATCCTCTGGTTGCATGTCGTGCCACTGAATTAAGACCTCTGTAAGAGAGCGAGAGCGAAGCTGACGCGTGCGCTGATTGAGGATGGCCTCTGGCTCCAAAATGATGGATCCTTCATTATCCAGTTCGGGTAAAATCGTTTGTCCACTGATGTTGGTGCCAAGAACTTTCTTCAGACAAGAGACATGAAAGACTGGATGAATGCGGGAAGAAGGAGGAAGTTCCAATTTATAAGGAACGGACCCAATCTTCTGAAGCATTCGATATGGCCCATAGAACTTTGGAGCGAGCTTATGATGCCCTTTGAGTTTTAAGGAGGATTGTTTGTACGGCTGGAGACAAAGAAAAACCATATCGCCGACTTGAAAAGTGCACTCAGAACGGTTCTGATCATCTTGTTGCTTCATGCGATTTCTTGCCATGTGAAGATTGTCCCGCAAAATGCGAAGAATCTGATCGCGGTTTCGAAGGACTGTGTCAACTTCCTGAACTGGTGAACTGTTTGGGGTGTATGGAAGAAGAGTTGGAGGTGCCTGACCATAGACTACTTCATATGGGGACATTTTAGAGGCAGTGTGGTAAGAGGTATTGTACCACCATTTAGCAAGAGGGAGCCACTTTTCCCACTGATGTTGTTGTTCTGAGGTGAAGCAACGAAGATAAGTTTCCAAGCATTTATTGATAATTTCAGTCTGACCATCTGTTTGTGGGTGATACCCTGAACTCATCTTCAGTTTGGTACCAGTGTGGAGAAATAGTTATGTCCAAAAATGACTGGTGAAAGTCGCATCACGATCCGAGACAATGGAAGAAGGGATGCCATGAAGACGAAAGATCTGGTCCAGAAAAAATTGAGCGACGGAGGAGGCTGTATAGGGATGGCTGATAGCACAAAAATGACTATATTTGGAGAGGTGATCAACCACAACGAGAATCACTGTCTTCCCGCCAGATTTAGGGAGCCCTTCAATGAAATCCATAGAAATATCTGTCCAAATCCGTGTAGGTATGGGCAAGGGTTCAAGCAATCCTGGAAGGAGTGTTGTTTCACCCTTATTGCGCTGGAAGGTATCACATTCGGTCACCATCTATTGAATTGTCCTTTTCATGCCCTACCAAAAGAAGTTACGCCGTGCTCATTCATACATTTTGAGAAACCCAGAGTGCCCTGCCGATGGAGAAGCATGGAGTTCATAGAAGACAGCCTGTTGAAGATCTGTGCTTTGGGGAAGCACCAGACGACCCTTGTATCGCAGAGAAGCACCATCCCAAGAGTAATGTGGTACATCAGAAGGGTTGTTGGTCAAGCATTGGATGATTTGAGATAAGGAAGAGTCATTGACATAACCCTGTTGAACAAATTGCAACCAATTTGGGACAGACATAGAAATAGCTGAAAGAGAACCTTGGGCATCAAATGTGCGAGAAAGAGCATCTGCCACAATATTGTCTTTACCCTTCTTGTAAGTGATCTCATAGTCATAACCCATGAGTTTGCTAACCCATTTCTGTTGTGACGGGGAGGAGACATGCTGGTCCAAGAAATATTTCAGACTCTGGTGATCAGTCTTGATGTAGAAATGATTCCCTAATAGGTATGGGTGCCACTTCTGTACTGCATGCAAAATAGCCATCATTTCCTTCTCATAGGTAGAGGCAGCTAAATTCTTACTTGAAAGGGCTTTGCTGGTGAACGCAATGGGGTGTTCATCTTGAAGGAGAACAGCACCAAGTCCATTGTCGCAAGCATCACTCTCAATAGTGAAGGGCTTGGAAAAATCGGGCATAGCTAGCACAGGTGTAGTACACATAACTTGTTTTAGTTTGTCAAATGCACACTGTGCCGCAGGTGTCCATGTAAAAGCATCCTTTTTCAATAGAGCAGTTAATGGAGCTGCAATCTTCCCATAATCCTTGACAAACTTGCGGTAGTATCCAGTCAACCCCAAAAAACCACGAAGGCTCTTAAGTGTCTAAGGATGCGGCCAATTGTTCATGGCATCGATTTTGGCAGGATCCATGCAAACCCCTTGTGCTGAGATAATGTGCCCGAGATACTCAACTTCCTTCTATCCAAAAACACATTTAGACTGCTTGGCATGGAGATGATGGTCAGAGAAAAGTTGCATGACAAGATCCAGATGCTGGAGATGTTCATCCCATGTTTTACTGTAGATGAGGATATCATCAAAGAATACCAGAATGAATTTCTGCAAGTAGGGTCGAAATATTTTATTCATTAAGTCCTGGAATGTGGAAGGAGCATTAGTGAGGCCAAAGGGCATGACCAAAGACTCATAATGGCCATCATGTGTGCGGAAAGCTGTTTTAGGGATATCATCCTCATGAACCCGAATTTGATGAAACCCAGAACGAAGATCCAACTTGGAGAAAAAGTGAGCCCCATGAAGCTCATCAACAATAGGAATTGGAAACTTATCCTTGATGGTGAGGTGATTAAGTGCTCGGAAGTCAATGTAGAGGCGCCATGACCCATCTTTTTTGCGGACAAGAATAACTGGAGAAGAAAAGGAACTAGTGCTTGGGTGAATAATACCTTGCTTCAATAAGTCCCGAACGAGCATTTCAATCTCCATTTTTTGGTGAAATGGGTAGCGATAGGGCTTGATGTTGGGAGGAATGCTGCCAGGAAGGAGCTGAATACGATGGTCTTCTGGCTTGAAGGTGGCAATCCCACTGGTTCAGCAAAGACACCTATATATCGATCCATAATTTGTTGTAGATCCAAAGGAGTAGTGGAGACCGCTGATGGTTGCATCTAAATGGAATGGATCTGAGCGATGACACCATGTGAATTCTTCTTGAGGAGTTTTTCCATGCGATGTGAACTGATGATGCTAAGAGAACTTGGTTGTAATCCTGTTAATGTGTGTTTTTTTCCATTGAGGGAAAACTGCATCCAAAGTTCAGCAAAATCCCATATGATAGGGCCAAGTGTGTGTATCCATTGAGCGCCCAAAACCACATCACATCCGCCTAAGGGCAAGGCAAACATGTCAGAGTGCAAGGTATAATCTCCCATAGAGATACGCACATTTCAACACTTCCCTTTGCAAGGTAAGGTGCCCCCATTGGCAACCATGACTTCAAAGTTGGAGCAAGGATGGATAAAACAATCAGCTTGTTTGGCGATCCGAGGGTCAATGAAATTATGAGTGCTACCAGAATCAATGAGTATAGTAAGAGGAAGCTTCTTGAAGTAACCCTTGACCTGCATTGTTTGGGGGGTGGTGATTCCAGCTAAAGCATGGAGAGATATCTCTGGCTAGTCATCCTGAGACGGAGGATCAACAGGCGGTTCCTAAATGTCAACCAGAGCATCCAGTGTTTCTGGACCTTCGTCACGAATTTAAGAGGCAGGCGAAGACTCCACATCCAAGAGATAGAGCTTTTGCTGAACACATCTATGTCCCCTAGTGAATTTCTCATCACAATTATAGCAAAGCCCCTTTTCTCTGCGTGCTTGCATCTTTGTTTCAGACAAATGCTTGATAGGAGTCGTTCGAGGAGCCTGCGGTATAGGTGGTCGCTGAGAACCCATATTTCGGAAGGGAACAAAAGTGGGCTTGGAGCATTGTTGGGCTGCAATCTTGTCTTCTTCCAACTTAGCCAACCCTAGGGCTTCCATCATTGTGGTGGGACAGAACATTTTGACCTCAGAGTGGATGGCATCCTTTAGACCACTGATAAAACAACTCCGGTAAAAGTCATCAGACAATCCTTCTGTGTGGTTGGCTAGGTTCTCAAATTCAGTTTGACACTCTCTCAAAGTGCCAATTTGGAGAAGTTTAGTGAGGGCTCCTGTGAAGTCATCAAAAGTGTTGAAATATTGTAACTTCAAAGAATATTATATTTGTATATTATTTATTCCGGAGATGTTCCATACCTCCGATGTGATTATACTATAAATCTGGAGATGGTTATTCCTCCGAGTTTGGTGTGGTAACTAGGGTTATTAGACCCACCGTGTGGGGGTCAGCCCAGTCAGTTATAATGGGGTATTTAACCTAATGGTTAAATACGAGCCTACATGTACTTGTGTAAAATACATATCAGAGTAGTGTATAAATAGAGGAGGTGTGTTCCTCATTTGATACACTCACACACTTGAGGATAGCGCACTTGTGGAGGAGAGGTCTGCTATTGTGGAGGGGGAGATCATGTCTCAGGGTTTCATCTTTGTATATTGCTGGTCATCTATATTGAGGAAGCTTTGCTGGGTTTTCTACCCCATGAGGGTTTCCCAGGATAAATCTCTGTCTCTTGTGTTTATGCTGTGCTTGTTGTTTCTTCAGTGATCCTGTATATGCTATTATTGTGAAATGGAATGTAATGATGCTATTTTCTGTCTTAGCATATTGAATTTTAACAAAAAGCACTAGGACCAAATCATTGCAAAAGGAGCTGGCAAAAGTCTGACCATTTGGGATCTGGATGAGCCTTGATGTACCAACGATACCATTGAAGAGCTTCATGTTCCAAATGAAAGGATGCCAGCAGAACTTTGTTGACATCAAAAGTATTATGCAGACTGAAATATTGTTCTGTACGATAGATCCATCCAGTTGGATCAGTACCATTGAAGTGAGGAAAATCAAGCTTCGGACCACGGAAATTGCTGGAAGAAGAGAACCCATTGTCTGATGAAGACTCGGACTACCATTTGTTGTTCATAGCTGAATTTTCAAGATGGAAGCCGAGAAATTTTTCATCCAGATCTTGGAGTTTGGCTTGGATGGCTACAAGTGCTTCTTCCATGGTTTTTGCTCCTGCACGGGCGACAACCATAACCAGGAGTTTTTTTTTTTTTTGAATGGGTAGGAAAACAAAAACAGAAACTGCTTCAGTAAGGGAAAATCTGGATTTGGGAAAAAATATGAAGGGTAATTGGGGTTTGACTAGGTGTTGGACACTGTAGACTAGGCAGGGAAGCAAAAATGAGGATTTCAGAACCGGGGTGAAAGAAAAGGAAAATTTGGCAGAGGGGGACAAAGAAGCAGAATTCAGAAAGGAACTCTGTGGTAAAATTTGAAGGTGATTGGGTGAAATCTGAGGAAGTTATGGCAAACCCTAAAAATAGACAAATGTGGGCTTTCGGACTTTGGGAAGGGGAATTGGGGATAGGGTCCTCTGGAATGAAATATGCAGAATGGGATGACAGGGGTTCTCTGAAAATTTCAAGGGAAAGAGAGTGAAAACAAGGGAGATATGGACAAAAAACTGAATTTTATACTTTTTTTTTTTTTTTACTGGATTGGCTACAGCTTAGAAGGAATCTGGAACAACGCCGAATGGATTGAAAATGGTTGGATTTGGAACGGCTTGCAAAATGGATCTGAAACAGCGTAGTAGTGATCGACAATAGTTCACCTGAAAGTAGATATGGACCCCAGGTATGTGTGGCTTCCTAACAGTTCAGGGGTTTCACTCGGCCACCAATGCTGTCTGACGGCTTGCGTATTGGGGCAGTACCCCTCACTCCACAGCTCAGGTAAACCTGATAACCGCTTTGCCACAAACGACAACTCTTGGTTTACCTCACGGGTGGGAACTAGTCACTCAGGTAGGGGTCGTTACCCTTTTCGCTGGCAGGTCCTCTCAATGGGTCAGCTACTTCGGGGTTCCTGTGGTACTCCTCACAATGAGTTTTAGGGCTTATGCCCAAGTACTTCCCACAGTTAAGCGGATAGGGATTATTACCAAATCCGAACCTGCAACAGATGCGAAAAAAAATGGGTAGAAATTTCACCCAGCGAGCCCAAGAAAGTGCTTTGATACCAGATGTGATGCACCTGCAGCAATTAATTAATACGAATATGCGAAATAGCAGAAATGACAGAACTCAGAATCACTTTTATATTGATCACAGGCCACTTTGAGGGGGCAATCTCCTATGAGCAAGCTCAATACAAATAACTTAACGGTGCCTTCATAGGTCTCAACACACACTTATATACTAAGTATAGGCGCCAATACCATGGGTCAAAACCATGGGCCACTACAAACTATGGATCAACAATACTACGAGCGACTTACAAAGCATATGCGCCAACAATAATAACAAAAACTATTGATCAACAATTACTACGGGACGACTTACAAAGCATATGCGTCCAACAACAACATACTAACAAAGTAAAGACATGGGTTCCTAACAGATATCACCTTCAGAGAGCTAGCACATGTGAAGAAAAATGGAACTCTTGGAGCTTATATATATGAGTTTCAACAACTAGTTGTGATGATCTCTCATATTTTAGAAGCTATATTTATATTGTTGTTCATTGAAGGGTTATCGGAACCTTTGAAAGGTTTGGGGAAGGCTTACAGACCTTCTACCTTGCAAGATGCACTAAGTTGAACCAGATACTTGCAAGACTCTATTCCAAGGACCACATTTCCTCCTAGGACTGTTGGTCCTACTAAGTTCAAGAATCAAAGGCCACCCATGTAATGTCCTTCTGGAAATTTCAGAAAGGATAACTATGCTAAAGATCAATATGAATTGAGAAGAAGGAATTTTTGCTTCACCTGTCAGGAGCCATGGGTTCCAGGACATAGATGTGCCAAAGGAAAGACACACTACATTGAAGTTTACTCAGAGAACGAAGTTGAGGAAGAATAAGAAGAGGCCCCAACAAATACAAAAATGGCCTATGAGATTGCACAAGAAGAACCTACTCCCGAGGAGAGAAAGATTGCAGTACTATCACGAGTGCCTCGCTTCCATACACTCAGATTCAAAGGAGTGGTTCAAGGACAATCAGTCACTTTATTAGTGTATGGAGGAGAAACACATAACTTCATTGATTCAACTCTAGTTGAAAGGAGGAAGCTACATATTGAAAAATTTGGAGGATTCACTATTATCATTTCGGGTAATCATTCCATGATTTGTTGTAGATGGATCCCTAAATTGCAAATTTGTGTAGGATAAAATACCATTACATATAGCTTTTATGTTGTTTATGTGGCTGATACTAATATGGTTTTGGGAGTACAATGGTTGTATTCCATTGGGAAGCATTCAATAGACTACCAAGTTCTTGAAATGATCTTCAGGGGAGAAAATGGAAAAGAGGTAGTGTTGAAGGGGATCAACACCTATCCAAAACAAGTGGTAAGTGCACACAGTATGAGATCCATACTAAGGCATGGAGATAATGAATGGGCTGCAGAATGCCAAATCACCACAAAGGGAAACTCATTTGAAGTATCTATTTATCCTGAAGACATTAAGAAGTTGATCCAAAAACATAAGAAGACGTTTGGGGACCTTTCTCATGGTAGGCCTCTAGATAGAGGAGTGGAGCATAGGATTGAGTTGGATATAGGCACCTCACCTATCAATGTGAACCCCTACAAGCACTCAAAAAGATTCAAGGATGAGATAGAGTGAACCATCAAGGAACTGCTTGACTTGGGGTTCATTAGACCGAGTTGAAGTCATTTTTCCTCATTGGTAGTCCTTGTGAAGAAGAAAGATGGGGCCATGAGGATGTGCATAGATTACATAGATCTCAACAAGAAGACTATCAAGAACATATATCCTATTCCAAGGATTGATGAGCTTATGGATGAGCTCCATGGGGCCAAGTACTTTTCAAATATTGATCTTCGATCTGGTTACCCTCAAATCAACATGAAAGAAGAAGACATATAGAAGACAGCCTTTCGGTGTCACCATGGGAACTTTGAGTTTCTGTTTATGCCTTTTGGCCTAAAAATGCACCCGCAACTTTTCAATCTTGCATGAACAAAGTGTTCAACAGGAAGCTCTGTAAGTTTGTACTTGTTTTCTTTGATGATATTTTGATCTATAGTAGGACTTGGGAAGAGAACTTACATCATTTGGATATTGTACTAGCAATCTTGGCATATCAATCTTTTTATGAAAATATAACCAAGTGTGAGTTTGGGATGACTGAGATTTTGTATCTTGGTAATGTGATTGGTCAAGATGGAGTAATGGTTCACATGGAAAATATCCAAGCCATTCTAGATTGGCCTAGTCCTAAAAATATCACTGAACTAAGAGGGTTCACTGGGCTATGTACCTACTATGGAATTTTGTCAAATTATTTTCCAAATTGACATCTCCATTGACAAAACTCATTAAGAAAGGAGCTTTCCATTGGTCAGAATAATCTAAACAAGTGTTCAACAGAATGAAGGAGGTAATGAGCAATTTTCCTGTTCTTGCACTTCCAGATTTCTCTCAACATTTTGTTCTTGAGTGTGATGCTTCAGGGAATGGAATTGGAGCAGTATTTCAATGCAAAATAAACACCCCTTGGCCTTTGAGAGCAAAAAATTGAAGCCCCATGAAAGGTTGTATTCATTCTATGACAAAGATATGTTAGCCATCATGCATGCTCTAGTCAAGTTCAGGAAGTATTTGGTAGGAGGTATGTTCATTATCAAGACTATTCACAATAGTTTGAGACACTTCTTAACCCAAAAGGAGTTGAATGATAGGCAACAGAAGTGGGTAAGCAAGTTTCAAGCATTTGACTTTGATATTGAATATAAGAAGGGTAAGATTGTAGCGCTCTGATTTTTCAATAGAGCCCTAGGTCATTTTCTATGTATTAAGCTTACCCTAAGCTAGTTCAAAAAATTTCAAATGAAATTTTATGTTGTTCAATTGAAATTTAGTATACATTTCTGATAAATTAATTGTTGTTCAAATGAAAATTTTCTAACAATTTCTACTCCAGTATAAGCACTTTCTTGTTTTGGTCATTAACATACATACATATGTAACAATAAACTAACATGTTAGGATTTTATTTCATGTATATTTCATCATAAGAGTATAAGAGTATGTTTCGGCATGATAATCAAATAAATAACAAGGAGAATAACTTATGCTATTGTTGGTAGATTGTAGTAGGTTCTGTATCGGCTTTGATAGCCAACCAAAATGATGTGTCCACCCTATCGACCAGCTATTATCTTGCTGGCCCTTGGAAATCAAAGGATTTCCAAGCCCCTAAGCTCACAAACTGATAATCCCGAGAGCAGTACTTCCCCTAATCTCCACTCCTTTCTTCACTTAGATCTCTTTTCTGCTACCTTCAAATTTCCTCCCAATGACATCTCCCAAAAATCCTACCCCTTCTCCTCCCTTCACTCTTCCCTATATACCTTCCCTTCCTCAAGAAGACTTTGGGTTTACTCCACCGCCCCAAACTACCTCTCTCGAGCCCCTCAATCATTTAATCCCCTCACTTAGTTCATTCATACAAGTTACATTATAAAAATATATTTTCACACTCAATGTACCGAACAGTCAATTATACTCACGGTAAATTTATTGGACTTTGACTGTTGGTTGTAAGTATTTATTATGGTAGGAATTATTACCCAAAGGTTATCTATTCGAGACATAGTTTATTAACTATTAGTCTATTCACCACCTTTGTGTTTAGTGTTATTAGGATAAAATAATAAAATAATATATATATAGTTGACCTTTTCAATTTGGACTTGAGGTGTGTCTTGATGGTTTATCTCATCCGTCAACATAACTTATCTTGTAATTTAAAGTCTAAGACTCATATTGAATAAATAAATAGTATTTAAACCATGTTCCATCACATCACATCCATTCAAGAATTATTATCCTATTATGTCTAACTTAGTAATGCAAATAATCGCACACTAATAATTTATTAATCAATATTTTAAATTTTACCTATATTGCAATTGTTACGACAATAATATTAATATTATTAGAATAACATTAATTAAGTAATAATATTAATTAAATCACCATGAAGCAATAATAAAAGGTGAATTAATAACAATGTTTTTAAATCATTTGTTTATCACATGAGTAGCCTAACATCAACATAGTATCCTTGTTCTTCTAAACAAAGCACCCTTAAGGGATTAAACAATCTTACTAATTAATTAGATAGTACCATTACTTTATTCACAACAATGCTCATATGACAATGTTAACTGATGACACTTGTCTCAATTGTTTATTACAATGTTTACGTACAATTAATACATAGCTTAACTGACTTGTTTTACACATATTAAATAACTTTATATTCATTATCTGAATTCAATCAATGCATGATTAACATATTTAGTTATGACAACTTATACACTTATTCAATATGTTAAGTGTTTGTATATCAATACTAGCGTACATGTGCAAAGTGTGTGTTAGCACCGTAATTGTGCTAAGCTCAAACGCGTCACCAAAGAGCTTCACATGTCAAATTCATACACACGCCACATCAACATTCAAGTCCCGAAATTCAAATTGCAAAGGAAAAATCAAAATTCAAACTTAATGTAATTTTATGAGGAGGCATGGGGGTTTTTCACCGAAAATGACTGTTTTATTCATCGTTTTCAATCCGCTGCTTCCGCCAAACCGGGATGAATTTTGGGAAACCAAGAGAGGTTTTTCTCTAGCACAAGCCCATCTACAAAAACCTCTCTCATTTTTCACATAGGTGTCACAGTTTGGGAGAACCAAAGGGTTTTTCACATGGTAATTTTCCAGAATTCACGTTTTCTCCATGAGTCATCAACTTCCGGAATAGATCCCGGCCAGCTGGAGGCGAATATGAGGAAACTCAAAGAGTTTTTTCTTCAAAAAGATCCAATATACAAAAATCTATTTTAGTTTTTACACAGGTATCACCGTTTGATATATATAGCCGTGGCACCGAGAGGTAGTTTTCAACAGTCCGCGGCCAAAATTGGGCAAAACGTTGTTGTGGCCGGCTCTCTGAGTTGTTAAATATTTTTTGTAGGTGTCCATTCAGTTGTAACCACTCTACATTGAGGAATCTCGACCTTAAGGGCTCAGATAATCTATAAATTCAATGTAATAGAAGAGTTAGAGGTTGGAAAATCAGTTGGCTGAGGCCTTGGGGAAACTCACCTATGTTTTGAAACATATTTCTTAATACATTTGCAGTGCTTAAGCTGGTTTATGTCAGAGATTCCTGTGTCATTGATTTCATAGTCTATATCTTCTTCTTCTCATGTGCATGTGCTTCATGTTATTTGCTTTCCATTATGTTTTCTCTTTCATGTCTGGAACTAGGGTATAACAGTGCAGAATTCTTGCTCACAAGCTCTGCCTATTGTTTTCAGATATTCACCAAGCATTTCTACTAAAGTTGGCATAGGATTCATTCTTGTTAGATGCCCAATGTTGATGGATTCTTCCTTCCTTCTTCTTTTATCAGCAGACAATAGCCTTTTTTACTGTGAATGGGTGGCTACCTTGCCTCTGTTTTAGTATACCATGTAGCTGCACTGTTTTCTATTTTAGATGTTATGTTTGACTCCATTGCCCATGTTTCTCTCATGATTTCTCTCCAAACAATTTAAACAATATGTCCCATAGAAATATGACCATTATGAATGTGCTTTGATTGAATACTTTGAGCTAGAAGGCTGTGTGTTTTCCTCATTAATGAATTTTCAGTCTTCTATAGAATGTTGTATGTTTATCATTGCAAAAATCTTTGAGTATTTTCAGTATTTTATGAATGTTAAGAGAGAGCCCTCTCATAGTGTGCTGGGTCAGTAGCACTAGTCCAAAGTGGTTAGTGGTTACCCCAGATTTCCCTCTTCACAGCCTTGGGGGTTAATTTGGGTGTTAACAAATTGGCGCCATTGCCGGGGAACGAGAGTCTTATTGTCCCTAGGAAGAATGACAAAGTTTAGATCTGAATGTTGATGGTGAGCAACAGGTAGACATTGAGAAGGTTGTATCATTCACCTGGCGACTCCACTCATAACAATTCCAGTATGACGGTGACTCCACTGGGAGAATCGGTGACTCCATATCAGAATTGGGATGTTGAAGGTTTCATGGCGACTCCACTATTAGAAGGCTCCAAAGTTTGAAGTGTTGGTCCAGTTCTTCATCAAATCAAAATGATAGGGTATGTGGAAAATCTTGCTTCTGTTGATGGTTTTAAAGAATATTTTGATATGTTTGATGATGGCCAAATCAAAGAAGCCTTCTCATAATTCTTATCCATACATTTGAAGTCATGTAAATGTTCCTCCAAGGATAAGACTGGTTTCTTAAAAGAGTTTGTGGAGAAACTCAATGAGGAGCTTGAAGCCCTAGAAAATCAAATTCAGTTCCAAGATCTTCATTTGCCTCTTGAAGAATCTTTTCAGCTACCTCTAGATGTCAATATTGGGAAATGTCTCATATCTAGAGATGAGTTTTATGATCCAAAACAATGCATGCAAGTAGAAGACACCTATGGAGAATCCATGAATGATGGCCAAGTTATAAATAGTTGTGGGAGGCAGCGAAACATCAATGATTTTTATGACCCTGTTAGTGAATACATGGAAGGGTTTTTTAGTTTGAACTCACAGCCATATTTCCAATTTGAGAATGAAAGGAATCATTGTTGTCCTATGCTGTCTTATCCTTTGTCACTGAATTATTTCAAGCATGATGAAGGAGTCAGAATGTTCGGGCATCTAATGAGTTGGATTCATTGGCATTTCTACATTATTTAATTGAGCAGAGAGTTTGATAGATTAGAGTAGGTAGACAATTGGAATAAGCTTGAAGCTGAGCATCTTTTTCAGCATGTACAGTTCAGTCTTCAATTTTCAATATTCAGTTTGGATTTACAGGATGAGGTTTTCCATTTTCAGCATGTACAGTCAGTTATTAGTTTTCAATTTCAGTTCAGGAGTTTTCAATATAGTTTTCAGTCAATGGTTGTATATCAGGGCAGCAAAAGAGCTTTGAACAAAAGAGAAAAGAAAATGAAAGGTAGTGGGATAAAAATGATAAATGGTGAAAGAAAAAAATGCTTTATTGGCTGAATTTGGTTCTATAAGCCAATGTTGGCTGCACATTTATGAGCCAAAGTTTAAATTGCTACGGAAGCAAAACTGTTTAGTCCTTACATTTGACTCAAAGTTCGAGTTTTTATGAAACAAAAGTTTTATAAATGATGACGAAAGCTCTTAAAATTTCTGGACTTGGGCCAAAATTTTAGAAAAAGAGGAGCGGAGCCTTCACAAAATTGGCAAAAGATTTACTTTTATAAATAACAAAAAAACCACCGAGTTTGGATGTTTATGAAGAGCAAAGACTTTTATAAGAGTTTTTTTGAGTACGCCAAAAGCCTGGATTAAAATCGAAGCAAAAGGTGCTTTGAACCAAGCCCTAACCCTCCCCACCGACGGGATTACAAGTGACCGGTGGCCAAAACCAAGGGAAGTACGTACAATCACAAACCACAGGCAATAAGTGAACCCAAAAGCATCCATTCTTTGTTACTTGAAATGTAATGAGAAATAGGGTGTATATAAAGACTGAGAAGCATTTTCTACTCTTGTGTGTGGGACTATCCCCATGAAAGGAAAATAAAAATACAAAGCTGGGCGCACACTGTTTTTATGGGCCTAGGTATTTCTGACAAGAACCAAGGTCTGCGAGGAGGGGAAGCTTTGAACGCAGGAAGGAATAAGAATGTAACGTTGAAGTCGTTTCGGGCGAGCACCATCAAAGAAATGGCATGTGTCATGGATTCGCCAAACCAGGAGCAGTCTTGTTTGCAGTATCAGGGTCTGGTGTTAGAAGAAATTCATCGGTTAAGCATCCCAAGGACGATTTCGACCATGTTTTAGTCACCACTGTCATATTCACAGTCACCGGGTGTTTGTCTACAGGACATAAGTTCGAGAGAACCTACTTCAACAAGCAATGCCTAAATCTTCATGAAATCGGTGTGATGTAAGCTGCATGCGTTGTGAACAGATCAACGCTCCATTCTATTGTAAATTCGAGATATGAAACAAACATAAATGTTGTTTTGTTTTGCAGAGAGAGAGACGTGTGGTTACGGGTCGTTTTGTGGCCGTCGATGGTGGACCCAGGTGACGGACGCTTCAGAGGTTGCTAGGTGTTGCCGGCGGCGATGATAAGGAGGCGGCAGAGGCCGATAGCTTGGAACGTAGGTGGATGCGATCAGATATCAGAATATGTATCCAGGTTTGAGGGTGGCGATGAAGCAAAGCAGCAAATGTTACGTAATACTTCTGACGTTGGTGATGGTAGTAGCAACGGGACGTTCTTTGGAGCTGTTCTTCCGGTTCGACGTGCCAAGTAGGATGAAGACGGGGATACCTTTCAGAAATCTAAAGCAGAAGGGCGTAAGAGACCGTCGTTGCAAAGTCATATGTTGGACTGTATTGATGCTTGCTTGACCGACGCCATAGGAAAGCAATGCTTGCGGTGATTAATTGGATTATGGGGTACACAGCCTCGTAGCAGCTTCAGAGGGAAACGGTCTTCTTAGGCACGAATTTACTGTACAGATCCTTGTCTAAAAGAGCTTTTACAAACAATACAGATCATGGGTATCGCCTGCGTGACACTTGCAATCAGAATTGAAGAGAGTCAACGTTACGAATTAAGGTATTGCAACATGACGTACCATAAAGAAGTCAATCATAAGATGGAGATAAAAAGGTCACCAGTGGCGTGCGCAGGTCCAGACAGGGTCAGCCGTCAGATCCAGGCAAGAGGACGAATCCACGGTCAGCAAGGAGTTAGCATTTTTAAATAGCACGGGGAAATCCAATTTTAAAATCTGCGAATTTTTGGTACATGCTCCACCCTTCGACGGCCACGATATGGGCATGAGGCTGATCCACGATCAGCATTCACTTCGTAAATTTGACATGTACGGGAGATCAAAACCTAAAATTTGCGAAGTTTAGCGAAGCCCCACTCTTGATTGGTCGCGATGAAAGGCATACGCGTACAGGTGTCCGCGAGCGTGCAGCAGACCTGAGTGTTTGCAAAGGAGACAGAGCTTTATGAAAGTGTTGGCCTGAGCACAATGAAGTTCGATATGCTACTACCAATACCCTGGTGCAGAGCGAAGTATGAGGTGGAAGCAAAGCCCATGGTCACCAAAGGAAAATTGCAGCCAAAAATTGTAACGTTGCAGCCAGGGAAGGCATCACCTTTGGACAGAGATAAAGGGGTTCAGTCTCATAACGATCAGAGTCTTAGTGTCTTTCCACCGCTTATAAGTCGGATACTTTGTTTTTAGAAAACTTTCAATAAGCCACACCAAGCTTAAGAAGATTCGCAGTGGGCATCTTCCTCATTGACAGCGTAGGCGTCAAGAAGGTTTCCACCCTTTCCTCTTTGTTCTCTTTTAAAAGCCGTTTATTTTGAAGTTTGGAAAGCTCTGTAGCGTCGTGGGTGCTCATTGACCAGCAGCTTTGGTGGTGCTTCTATCTCCATCTCGCCTGGGAACAATATGAAAAAATCCTGCTATGTTGGTTTCCTGCGTTGGAGGTGGTTCAAATGCAATAGAGTTGTTTCATGGTTTTGTTGATAAAGGAAAAGTTTGATTAACACGTGCAAAAGCAACAGAGTTTGACAACGGCAGTGCTCTATGGCGCAATGCAAGTAGTAAACCTTATTGATTGCAAAATTTCAAATTACAGGTTTTATCTGTTTCTTTCAGAGCATGAAACATTCGACCACCCAATTACATGTCTTCTAGTTGTTTGCTTCCAAAGACAAAGATCCTGTCAAAAAACTTGTGAATTTTTTCGATACGAAGCAATTTCCTTCTCTTTTAAAATGGAGGTGCAGTGGATCCGGAAGTTTTAAGCATTATGTATGGATACATGACAGTGAAGATGGATCTGCAGGTAAAGCAAATGAAATACTATCAGAAATAAAGGAAGCTTTCGAACCACGTAAGTATAAGCTGCTATGCACTAATTCTTCTTGAACTGACGAAGAGATCTTGCAAATAGACATCTGGACCTCTGTTGTTTTGTCATCTTTGGTTCATCATCTGACCATGTTCTAGGTTACAACAACAAGGAAGAATTTGAAAGGGCATATTAAAAATACCTTTGGTGGCAACTTGCCGAAGGGAGTTAGTGCTTGTAGGGCCACTTGGAGCAGAGAAATCTATGATCTCCAAGCAGCACAGTATTGGAGCTGGTCCATACAAGAAAGCATTGAGATTTTTTATTTTGAGGGATGCCATTGCTTGGAGTTCTCTCATCGATGCACAGATCTACCGACCAGATGGACAAGAGTTAGAGAAATAGGGCATCCCTATTGTTTTGTCTTTCAACAGAGGAGTTTTGTTTTCAATAAAGAGTATTGTTCCAGTTCCAGTTTGGGTTCACTTGCAGGATCAGGAATGATACAGGGCTACAGGTTACAAAGTTCAATTGCAGGTAACAGGTCAGATTGCAGCTTTCAGTTTGGATTTGGGAGCGGTCCAATGGATCGGCCACCGGTCTACCAGGGGTTCTTTGCTACCTTACAGGGAGGATAGCATCCCCGAGTTGGAGCCAGTTGTTAGCACCGTAATTGTGCTAAGCTCAAACCCGTCACCAAAGAGCTTCACATGTCAAATTCATACACATGCCACATCAACATTCAAGTCCCGAAATTCAAATTGCAAAGGAAAAATCAAAATTCAAACTAAATGTAATTTTATGAGGCATGGGGGTTTTTCACCGAAAATGACTGTTTTAGTCGTCTTTTTCAATCAGCTACTTCTGCCAAACTGGGATGAATTTTAGGAAACTAAGATAATTTTTTCTCCAGGCAAGCCCATATACAAAAACCTCTCTCAGTTTTCACACAGGTGTCATGATTTGGGAGAACTGAAGGGTTTTTCACAGGGTAATTTTCCAGAATTCACGTTTTCTGTGTGAGTCATCAACTTCCGGAATAGATCCCGACCAGCTAGAGGCGAATCTGAGGAAACTAAAAGAGGTTTTTCTTCAGCATGGTCCAATATACAAAAAAAACATTTCAGTTTTTACACATCTATCACCATTTGAGATATACATCCATGGCATCGAGAGGTAGTTTTCAGCAGTCCGCGACCAAAATTGGGCAAAACGTTGTTGTGGCCAGCTCTCTGAGTTGTTAAATCTTCTGTGCAGGTGCCCATTCAGTTGTAACCACTCTCCATTGAGTCATCTCGACCTTGAGGGCTCAAATAATCTATAAATTCAATGTAATAGAAGAGTTAGAGGTTGGAAAATCACTTGGCTGAGGCCTTGGGGAAACTCACCTTTGTTTTGAAACATATTTCTTAATACATTTGCAGTGCTTAAGGTAGTTTATATCAGAGATTCCTGTGTCATTTAGTTCATAGTCTGTATCTTCGTCTTCTCATGTGCATGTGCTTCATGTTATTTACTTTCCATTATGTTTTCTCTTTCATGTCTGGAACTAGGGTATAACAGTGCAGAATTCTTGCTCACAAGATCTACCTGTTGTTTTCAGATATTCACCAAGCATTTCTACTAAAGTTGGCATAGGATTCATCCTTGTTAGATGCCCAATGCTGATGGACTGTTCCTTCCTTCTTCTTTTTTCAGCAGACAATAGCCCTTTTTACTGTGAATGGGTGGCTACCTTGCCTCTGTTTTAGTATACCATGCAGCTGCACTGTTTTCTGTTTTAGATGTTATGTTTGACTCCATTGCCCATGTTTCTCTCATGATTTTCTCTCCAAACAATTTAAACAATCTGTCCCGTAGAAATATCACCATTCTGAATGTTCTTTGATTGAATACTTTGAGCTAGAAGGCTGTGTGTTTTCCTCATTAATGAATTTTCAGTCTTCTATAGAATGCTGTATGTTTATCATTGTAAAAATATTTGAGTATTTTCAGTATTTTATGAATGCTAAGAGAGAGCCCTCTCAGACTGTTCTGGGTCAATAGCACCAGTCCAAAGTGGTTAGTGGTTACCCCAACTTTCCCTCTTCTCAACCTCGGGGGTTAATTTGGGTGTTAACAGTGTGCATGCGTGGCCAGTGTATGCACAGATCAGAAATGTACTATAGACAAACAACTTCCCACCTATACATACCTACTAACTAAATAATAGTAATCTCCCCCAAGCATGCAAAACAAGCACATATATACTTTTACATCCTGAGTTGTTTAATAATTAATCCTTTAAGATTTCACATCATTATCTTTATTTTTACATTAGTTTAATCAATTAAGTACAAGGAAGGGTTCCTACTACCACTAACTCAGAATCAAGGTAAACCCAACCCTCAACAATACTAACTAACATATCCTCGCATCCTAACCTACGTCTGCATCCTCCCTATCCTTCCTCTGCTAGTACAAAAGTGGATGTCAGACTCACTGACCTGACCACATAGAACCTGAGAGCGATAGCGTCGGCTGAACAACGGACCTATCCTCTCCTAGTAGGCATCCGACCATCGTCATCACAACAACATGGGGAGCGTGTCTCAGCATGGCCCTCCCATGACCTCGAGTATCATGGAAACATAGGGTGGGAAACACATCCATCCCTCTCAACATACTGGGCCTACGCCCTTATCAACTCATACTTTTCTACTATCGAGATTATCAGTTTGTGTCAGCGTATCATCATTTTGGCTGCTAAGGTTTTTTTGTATGAACAAGTTCTTATCGCATAAATCATATCAAGTAACTAGCTATCCCATAGCCTTTGTGTCCTATAGGTTAGTATTTCGCAAAATACCTATTTTATAGAAAGTATTTCCCATCGATCACCAATTGGTCCATATTATCAACATCATTTTATTTCTTGTACAATTTTAGTTTATCATGGATGCATATGACATAAACACTTCAATAAATCATATCATAAGATGGTATCCACGTATCGCATCACATATTTCACATCTTATTAATGAAAACATATAAATATATATTGTAATCGTAAAACAAGGGAGTCCTATGAAAATCATGACATCAGAACCGCATAACGTAATAACATCATAATCATAGTGGAATCATAAAACACAGTAACATTATATAATCGGGTCCATCATGTCCTAATAAAGTTTACTTAGTCGAGCTGAGTTCAACAAATAATAAGCAAATAAAGTATAGTGTGTCTAACTGATAAATACACCTAATCAAAATATGGGTCATTACATACACCCACCCTTCGAGAAACTTCGTGCCGAAGTTATGGTCAAAATAGTAAGGGAAAATCTCGACACATGGTCTTTGCATGCTCCCAGGTAGCAGACCCAGGGCTATACTTATCCCACTGGACCTTAACTTTGTCCACATGGCGACTACGGAGATATTGAACCCTACGATCAAGTATACATAATGGTTCGACCCTGAAGGTTCCCTCATCCGAGACCTGCAATTCCTTCTAGTGAATTTTGTGAGTCTCATCAGCTATGTAATGTCGTAATACAGAAACATGAAATACATTATGAGTTTTATGCAAGTGGGGTGGCAGTGCAAGATGATAAGCAACTAGTCTGATTTTCTCAAGAATATCAAATGGCCCTATAAAGTGAGGTGAAAACTTGGTACCCAAACCGAATGGTACTTTTATTTGGTCTGATGCAAATAAATACATGATCCCCTACTTCATAACTTCTGTTTGATCTGTGTGCATCGGTGTAACTCTTTTTCCTATCCTGTGCTTCCTTCAACCGTTGCCTAATATGTACCACTTGTTCCTCCATTCCTGAATCAATTCAGGCCCAATTAAAACTCGATCCTCTAACCTATCGCAACTGAGTGGTGTCCTGCACAGTCTCCCATATAATGCCTGAAATGGAGGCATACCAATGGAGCCGTGATGACTATTGTTGTATGCAAACTCCACTAAAGGAATATATTTCTCCCACTGTGTTTGTTGATCCATAACATACATCCTAAGCATGTACTCCATCACTCGATTCACCCTTTCTGTATATCCGTCTGTATCGGGGTGATAAGCTGAGCTTAAGTTCAACTGTGTCCCTAATGCTGATTGCATGTTTGTCCAAAATTTGGAGGTGAACTTAGGGTCTCTGTCAGAGATTATCTTTTTAGGAACTCCATGAAGACGTACAATCTCATTTATGAATATCCTTACCACATCTGTCACATCCTAGGTGTCTCTGATTGGAATGAAGTGAGCGCTTTTGGTCAGTTTGTCGACTACCACCAAAATAACATTATGTCTCATAGATGTGAGTGGTAATCCTACAACAAAGTCCATGGAAATGACTTCCCATTTATTCATAGGAATATCATGAGGTTGTAAGAGACTAGCTAGGTGATGATGATCTGTCTTAACCTGTTGGCACTCCAGGCACTTCGAGACAAAATCCGCTACATCCCCCTTCATACCTGGCTAGAAGAGGAGTTTCTTCATGTCAGCATACATCTTATTCACCCCTGGGTGCGCACAATAATGTGATCTATGGGCCTCTCTAAGGATTGTTTTCCTGATATCACCTTCCTTAGGAACATACAGCCTCCCCTAATACCACAACAATCCATCTTCCTCAATATGGTACCCATCATACTTCGATTCCTGTTCCTTTCCATTCTGAATAGATGAGGTTATTTTTAGATACCAACTGTCCCCCAAAAGTTGTCCTGGTATTCTTTCCCTCAAGTCAACCTTCAAGGGAATTAAGGAGAAAAGTCTCGGTCTTCGGCTTAGAGCGTCTGCCACCACATTCTCCTTCCCTTCAATGTAAGAGATACCAAAGTCATACTCACTCATGAACTCACTCCATCGCCTCTGCCTAGCATTCAAATCCCTTTGGGCAAAGATGTACTGCAAGCTCTGACGGTATGTTTTAAGGGTGAAGCTTCTACCAACTAGGTAGTGCATCCATAATTTGAGTGCCAACATTACTGCTGCCAATTCTAGATCATGCGTGGCATATTTATCCTCATGAGGTTTCAATTTATGAGATGCATAAGCTATTACCCCACCTTCCTGCGTCAACACCGCTCCTAGTCCTTGCTTCGAGGTGTTACACAGAAATCTTCCACCCTGTGAGCATCAGCATTCTTTGGCCTATAGGATCCATTTCAGTGACTCAGATCCATTTTCATCCTTCAGTGATACTAGTTTATCCTATTTTTGTTCCTACCCGCATGTTGCATCACTATAGCATGCGTACCCACGAGTTGCATCCCTATAGCCCGCGGGTATCAAGTAAAATGGTAAAAACCACTATTTTCTTACTTTTTACTCCCAAAAAGCGGTCATTGGGTGACCTTTGGCTCTCCATCTGCCTAAGTAACGTCTCGATGAGTCCTTTCACCTACCTTTGAGAGCATTATATTTTGAGCACATATGGCTTATGGATGGGAGGAAGAAGAGAATAGTAAAGGCACTCTAGTGGATTTTTTCCCTATCTTGAGTCTGCACTCATTGATCCTTGTAATTGTGAACCAATTATGTTCACCTTCCAAACTCCTTTCTAGTTTGAGTTTTCCATTCATGGAGGATTGAAGTGGTGGAGGCACAGGTGGATTGATCTAGATCTTGGTTCAAATTGGTTGTCGGCAAGAGGTCGTATCACTTTGTACTTCTTCTTGTTCATTAATAGAAATACTCATATTCTCGTCCATTCATGGTGTGAATGTCATTTATTATACATTGGGTTGCATTTGCTTATGATATTATGGACCATTGTTATTGATGATGTTAATGTTATTTATATATCACATGTACTTGTTAGATATTTGTTGTCGAGACTTATTTGCAGATTACAAGTGCTTGGACGTGTGCGGATTGAAAGCTCCAATGGGGATCTACATCAAACGTAGGATCGAGGTTGGTTACATTTCTCCATTGTTTTAACATTGTCATTTATAATAGCATTGTTTTGAGAATTGAGTAGATTTCTGGTAGTCATCTGTCTGTTGTGGTATTCGCAAGCCATAGTGAGTTTTCTCCAATACACAAGGCATCGGTGCATACCATGAAATATTTATCCATGTCTGGTACCCCGCACAATTGGTGCACTTGTCAATAATCTCTTTAACTCTTTAAAAGTGACATTGCATTCATTGGTCCATTCATATCGGATTCCCTTGCGTTGCAAGGTGGTAATAGGTTTTGCAATTTTAGAAAATCCCTCCACAAACCTCCGGTAATAGCCTGCTAACCCCATGAAGCTATGCACCTCATGAGCATTCTTAGGAATTGGAAATCTTCAATGGCCTTCACCTTCTCCAGGTCTATTGAGATCCCTTCACCTGAGATGATGTGCCCTAAGTAGTGAATCTCTTTTTGGAAGAAGGAACACTTTTACAATTTTACCATATAGTTTATGTTCTTTTAAGCATATCAAGACTAACCGCAAGTCTTCCTCATGCTCCTTCTCATTCTTAGAATAGATAAGAATATCATCTAAGAAGACCTGAAGAAAGCGGTCCAAGTATTTTCGAAAGACGCCATTCATGAGGCTCATGAATACAGCTGGAGAATTGGTAAAACCAAATGGTACCACTATGAACTCGTAATGCCCAAATCAAGTTCGAAAGGAAGCCTTAGAAATGTCGCCTTCTTTAAATCTCAACTGGTGATACCTTGATCATAAATAAATCTTTGAGAATATTGACGCACCTTTCATTTGATCAAAGAGGTCATCAATTCTTGTTCTTCACTGTGGCTTGTTCAAATCTCTGTAATCTATGCACATTCGCAGAGATCCATCATTCTTCTTAACAAAGATCACCGGTGCTCCCCACGGTGAGATACTAGGTCTAATCAGTCCCAAATCTAGCAGCTCTTTTAACTGGATCTATAACTCATGGAGCTCTGGAGTTGTCATTCTATAAGGAGTCTTTGAGATAGGCTCCGCACCAGGTTTTAGTTCGATCATGAAATCGAGCTCTCTTTTTGGAGGTAATCCTGGCAATTCCTTCAGAAAGACATCCTTGAACTTGGAAAGTACTAGGTAAGAATTTAAGGAAGGTCCTTTACTGTCACTCACGGCCTCCACTACGAACAACTGGCATCCTAGTCTTAGGCACCGCTTAACTTTCATCATAGAGATGAAACGAAGGGATACCTCCCTCTTCAAGACTTGGATTTGAATTTTTCTTCCCTCGTCATCGAGGCACAACACCTTCTTCGCATAGCAGTTTAAGAAAGGTCTATGGCCTTCTAACCAATCCATGCCAATAATGAGGTCATAAGTCCCCAAATTGGTGACATAAGCATCCAACTTAGTGGTGCACACTCCTAAGTCAACCTCACAACTCCTCACTTTAAGATCTACTGTTTGCTTAGCTCCCGAAGCCATTTAAACTAGTTCGAAGTCATCATGCTTGTAGGATGCCAACCCAGATTTATCTAATGCAAATGGAGAAATAAAACTATTAGTTGCACCTGGATCAAATAAAATTTTAAGTTTGACATTGTTTACTTTACCAGTGGATTCTACTACGGTAGACTGATTTTCTTCTTGGTGGTTATGAACTGCTGCATGAATCCGATGATTGTTACCTGAACTATCCATGGGTGCCTTTCCTTCCCTGTGCTTGCTACTTGACTGACCCTTAGGACAGTCCCACTGGAAATGAGGACCTCCGCATCCCCAACATGAGAGATTGGGATGGGCTTGCATGTTGCTTGGAGGAGTACTCTGAGATGAGTTCCTTCCCCTGGATCCTCTAAAACCCCTTGATCCTCTATAGGAACTTCCATGTGTACGTCCCTAGCTTTGGTGGGTTATAGACGATGCCTGCAAGACCGAGTTAGCTGAATTATTACCCCTCAGTGTGAACCTGTTACCATGAGGAGGAGGTCTAGATTGTCCTTCCTTGAAGTAAGGACATGAGGCCTTCCCTAAAACATACTAATTGGTTCCTGTCAACTTACTACCCCCTTTTCCATCTGACATATATGCTGCATAACGAGCATACTCAACTGCCATGCAAACTGAAGTTGGCTTCCACATCCGCACAATAGCCTTAATCTTGTAGTTAAGTCCATACACAAAATGCTCTACCTGACAATCATCTGCATCTAGGTAAGGAACATATTTTACTAGTTCCATAAACTGAGATTCATACTCCTCCGCCGTCTTGTCTCCCTATACTAAGGCATGGAGTGCACCTACCTGTTCTTCCTTGTAATAATTTGGCAAATACTTCTTGTGGAACCTCTCCTTGAACAATTCCCAAGAAGTCATAAGAGGAGTAAGGTGCAGCTGCTTCTCGAGATCTGACCACCAATTCAGAGCATCACCTTTAAGCTGAAAGATGGCCATCCTAGCCTTGGAACTGGATGTATACTCATTCAATGCGAAGCATCTTTTCATGCCTTCCAGCCATGCTTCGACATGCTTACCGGGTCGTCCTCCTGAAAACTCTGGAAACTTTATCTTTTGTAACCCCCTCGATATGTCCTGAAGCGATTCTTGTCTTGGACTCTGTTCCCTTTCAGAGTTTTCTCGACTCACTTGAGTGGTTTCCACCTCGACGGCCCTTTCCGAGTGCTTGTTCATCGTGGTCATAATAGCCTTCAAATACCTCATTATGATCTGCATTTCTGGTGTTGAGGTTGATCATGGCGATGACGGTGGCGGAGGCGGCAGTGATGGTGGTCAACCTTGACCCTGACCTTAACCTCTGCATGTTGTTACCATGATTGGTCCTTAGTTATGGAAAAATAAAACATCATATTATTAGTGTTTTGGTCGATTCTCAAGAGATGCATTTCCAAAAAAGTGGTATAGTTTGGTGCGTTTTGATGAAGCCATCTTGTACTAAATCTACTAAATAACTCTACATAAATTTATGCATTGGATTCCATGTAATTTCCATAAGGTTCAAATCTAAATTGGCATTTGAAATAACATTTCCATTAGCATTGGCACTAGCACTTATTTAAGTTTAAACGTTTAGGCTTTAATCTATATTAATCTAATTATTATTATCCAAATTAACATTACATGTTTAACTCTTAATGTAATCATGATTAACCTTATAATTAAAACTTATGATTAACTTACAATAAATCTTATGATTGATTTTATACTTTTAATATTAAATTATATATATATTGTTAAATTTTTAATTTTTATTAAAATTAATAGAAATAATAATAAAAATAAATAAAATCAAAATAAACAAAATAAGGAAAATCTATAATTAATGAGGGTATTTATAGCAATTTTTTTTTGTTTTATAATTCATTAATTCTAACCCTACACCCTATGTGGCCTCCCCACTAGTCCACCTCCATGCACGGGGTTATATGTGTGAAGGCCACGCGGGGCCTCTCACTGCCATGCAAAAGGAGTAAGCATGAAGGGCACGTGGTCTCTCCAAGCAACCCACCACCATGCGAAAGTGGGGAAACCCTAAATAGGTTCAATCCCTAAGGCATGACCATTTATGCCTTCTCTCTCAGAATTTTTAGCTCTGCAACATTATTTTGAGGGAAAGGAGCTTTTGTTCAGGATCTGTGGCACTATGGTGGAAGTGCTGGCACAAGCCTCATGAGGCAATTGCAGGTATTTCCTAATCTTCCTAGCATTTACATTGGCTGGGTGTTTGTGAGTATTTGTTGGTTGACCTGTCTCACTTGAGTATGCATTCGACAAATTCAGGGATATTAGCATTTGAAAAGTAACCAATGCAATCGATGCATTTCTCCTCAAAGCTTGAATGTTTTCCTATCTTTATCCGAAATCGTTTTACCATAATGTTTCCCTATTTGTTATGTCAAACATGTTTGTAGTCACAGGTGTTAGGACTTAATGCTCAGCTAAGTAATTTCTCTTGAAATTGGATTTGTATTCTTGTTTATAGCTTAGTAGTGTTATTTTCTAGCTTTTGCATTTAATTTCATACTTTACAACAATGTTCTTTGTTTACGGCTTAGTGTTATTCTCTCTCTTTTTTTTAGAGCGTGCATCCCTAGTTCAGCCAGAGAGGGCGCAGCTCAACCCAGAGGGAGTGCAGCCCAGCCTTGAGAGGGCGTAGCTCAAAGAGGGCGCAACTCAACCCAAAGGGAGCGTAGCCCAACTAAAATAGTGTTCCGAAAGTAAAAATCATAATTAAAATTTATGTAATTTGGGTCATCAGGCGGCTGTACTTAACCGCACTCGTTGTTTTAAGTGTAGAGCTCCATTTTTTTTACAACATGGTTTTATTTAGAGAGAACGCATTCCTCCTACCAGGTTCACATCCTGGATGGCCTAGTTGCGCAGTGCCTGGACATGTTGCGCAGTGGGCTCCTCCATTGCTGGGCGCTGATTTGGTTAATGCTTGGGTTTATACTTAAGAATCCAGTTTTGAAGCTGCGCTAGGGTTTCACCTTTTTCTATTCTTTGCACAAGTTTTTTTTTTCTTTTTCATTATAGCTTTAGGCTCTTCTCCCCTACGAGAACCGAATTCTTCTTTTTAACTTTTTAGAAGGATTTCTCTAAAGCATTTCTATGAATCTTCTAACATCATCATTTCTATTGCCTTTCCCGTGGCTTCAATACCAACCCTAAACATTGAAGTGGAAGCCAAGCAAGCCTGGTGCAGATGGCTAGCAGGGGCTTCCAAAACATGGCAGCCACCTCCGGGGTTAGCGTCTACTACACTACTTAGTCCTACTCGCATTATTTCCGACTTGATAAGTAAATCAATCTTCAGATACTATCTCTAAATCTATGTTAACTGAGCAAATAAATTTTGAATAACAGACTTCAAATTCAATCATACAGTCATCTTTTCGTTTTGATGATGAGTCCCATGCCATCTAGAGTCTGACATAACTCCAAAAATTGTCTCCCGTTGTGGGAAATCGCAAAGCTCCTTCATTCCACGACAATCTGCCAGATCAATAGCTTCTTCTTCCAAGTATTTCCAGTATTATGCCCATTCAAGTGCAGAATTCATCTAGAGCAAAACTTCTTCGTGCAAATAAATTCCCTTTTATTTCCCCTTTCTCTGATTTAATTGTTAAAACCTACTGCTTCTTCGAGCAAATAAATTCCCTTTTATTTCCCCTTTCTCTGATTTAATTGTTAAAACCTACTGCTTCTTCGAGTGCAATTTTCCTTCCTTCGACCTTACTTTTATTCTCTATGTTAAAAAAAAAGGTTTATGCTATTGCCAATACATGCAAGGGGTTATTTAAAATGTAATGAGATTTAGATTTAGATCATGGCATCGGGATAAAATTAACCTAGACTTCATTTAAAATCTCATAAATTTTATTAACTGTCAGAAATAGATGACAGTGATTTCCTCTGGCAATTTGCATTTGTTTTCAATAAAAATCTCTGATTCTTTTAAACTAAGTGAATTTGCTCATTATTTTTTTGGGCAACAAGTATTAATTTCAATATAAATCTCTTTTGTTTTTGTTGTAATTACAATTTAAATTTCTTCTTTTTGTTTTTGTTCATGGATTCCCATCGCTTAGTTAGCCATCTGTTTCCATAAATTTGAATCAAGAGAAGCCCTTTCGCTTGTCAGGAGTAAAGGTTGAAAAATATTCTGCCGATATTTTGGCGACAGTAGTAGGAAATAGGACCGAAGGGGATAAATTGCTGGAAGCCCTAAATAATTTTCATTTGTTTAGTGGTAGATTAGCCTAGAAATTCCACTGTCTAGGCGAAGGTTTTCACACAGAAGGCACGGAGATCCTCACGTTTTTTCTTGATATTTTCATTTTCATAATATTTATATATATATATATATATATATATATATATAAACTCTTTTATTTATTCTTGCTAATTCATACTAGTCTTTTGTGTGCACCCCCATAGTTATAAAAGGAATTAAAATACAATCACACACACACACATATATATATTATTTTCTAATGTTATTTCTATTGTCGTTGTGCAGGTAATTTGGAAGCTTACTATGGCTGGAGGTCAAGTAGGTAAATTGTGAAGTATATTTTCTAGTTAACCATGACTAGATGAAGCATGAATAGTCTTTTAGGTTCAAGAGTCCGAATAAGTGCTCTGATACCAAGTGTAGCACTCTAATTTTTCAAGAGATCCCTAAGTCATTTTCTATGTATTAAGCTTACCCTAAGCTGGTTCAGAAAATTTCAAATGAAATTTTATGTTGTTCAATTGAAATTTAGTATACATTTCTGATAAATTAATTGTTGTTCAAATGAAAATTTTCTAACAAGTTCTACTCTAGTATAAGCACTTTCTTGTTTTGATCATTAACATACATACAAATGTAAAAATAAACGAACATGTTAGGATTTTATTTCATGTATATTTCAACATAAGAGTATAAGAGTATGTTCAGCATGATAATCAAATAAATAACAAGGAGAATACCTTATGCTATTGATGGTAGATTGTAGTAGGTTCTATATCTGCTTTGTTAGCCAACCAAAATGATGTGTCCACCCTGCCGACCAGCTATTATCTTGCTGGCCCATGGAAATCAAAGGATTTCCAAGCCCCCGAGCTCACAAACTGATAATCCTGAGAGCGGCACTTCCCCTGATCTCCACTCCTTTCTTCACTTAGATCTCTTTTCTTCTACTTTCAAATTTCCTCCCAAAATCATCTCCCAAAAATCCAAACCCTTCTCCTCCCTTCACTCTTCCCTATATACCTTCCCTTCCTTGAGAATACTTTGGGCTTACTCCACCGCCCCAAACTCCCTCTCTCGATCCCCTCAATCATTTAATCCCCTCACTTAGTTCATTCATAAAAGTTACATTATAAAAATATATTTTCACACTCAATGTACTGAACAATCAATTATACTCACGGTAAATTTATTTGACTTTGACTATTGGTTGTAAGTATTTATTATGGTAGGAATTATTACCCAAAGGTTATCTATTCGAGACATAGTTTATTAACTATTAGTCTATTCACCACCTTTGTGTTTAGTGTTATTAGGATAAAATAATAAAATAATATATATATATAGTTGACCTTTTCAATTTGGACAAGGTGTGTCTTAATGGTTTACCTCATCCGTCAAGATAAATTATCTTGTAATTTAAAGTCTAAGACTCATATTGAATAAATAAATAGTATTTAAACCATGTTCCATCACATCACATCCATTCAAGAATTATTATCCTATTATGTCTAACTTAGTAATGGAAATAATCGCACACTAATAATTTATTAATAAATATTTTAAATTTTATGTATATTGCAATTGTTACGATAGGGATATTAATATTATTAGAATAATATTAATTAAGTAATAATATTAATTAAATCACCATGAAGCAATAATAAATGGTGAATTAATAACAATGTTTTTAAATCATTTGTTTATCACATGAGTACCCTAACATCAACATAGTATCCTCGTTCTTCTAAACAAAGCACCCTTAATGGCTTAAACAATCTTACTAATTAATTAGACAGTACCATTACCTTATTCACAACAATTCTCATATGACAATGTTAACTGATGACACTTGTCTCAATTGTTTATTACAATGTTTACCTACAATTAATACATAGCTTAACTGACTTGTTTTACACATATTAAATAAATTTATATTCATTATTTGAATTCGATCAATGCATGATTAACATATTTACTTATGACAACTTGTACACTTATTCAATATGTTAAGTGTTTGTATATCGATACTAGCGTACATGTGCAAAGTGTGCATGCATGGCCAGCGTATGCACAGATCAGAAATGTACTATATACAAACAACTTCCCACCTATACATACCTACTAACTAAATAATAGTAATCTCCCCCAAGCATGCCAAACAAGCACATATATACTTTTACATCCTGAGTTGTTTAACAATTAATCCTTTAAGATTTCACATCATTATCTTTATGTTTACATTAGTTTAATCAATTAAGTACAAGGAAGGGTTCCTACTACCACTAACTCAAAATCAAGGTAAACCCAACCCTCAACAGTACTAACTAACATATCCTCGCATCCTAACCTACGTCTGCATCCTCCATATCCTTCCTCTACTAGTATAATAGTGGATGTCGGACTCACCGACCTGACCACATAGAACCTGAGAGTGATAGTGTCGGCTGAACAACGGACCTATGCTCTCCTAGCAGGAATCCGACCATCGCCATCACAACAACATGGGGGGCATGTCTCAGTAAGACCCTCGCACAACCTCGGGTATCATGGAAACATAGGGTGGGAAACACATCCATCCCTCTCAACATACTGGGCCTACACCCTTATCAACTCATACTTTACTGCTATCAAGATTATCAGTTTGTGTCATCGTATCATCATTTTGGCTGCTAAGGTTTTTTTGTATGAACAAGTTCTTATCGCATAAATCAGATCAAGTAACTAGCTATCCCATAGCCTTTGTGTCCTATAGGTTAGTATTTCGCAAAATACCCATTTTATATAAAGTATTTCCCATCGATCACCAATTGATCCATATTATCAACATCATTTTATTTATTGTAACAGTTTTAGTTTATCATGGATGCATATGACATATAACACTTCAATAAATCATAGCATAAGATGGTATCCATGTACCACATCATATATTTCACATCTTATTAATGAAAACATATAAATATATACCGTAATCGTAAAACAAGGGAGTCCTATGAAAATCATCACATCATAACCGCATAACGTAATAACATCATAATCATAGTGGAATGATAACACACGGTAACATCATATAAGCGGGTCCATTATGTCGTAATAAAGTTTACTCAGTCTAGTTGAGTTCAACAAATAATAAGCAAATAAAGTATAGTGTGTCTAACTGATAAATACACCTAATCAAAATATGGGGCATTACAAAGATGAACATTGTAGCTGATGCACTTTCTAGAAAACCCACACTTGCATTGCTCAAATTTCATGATGATTGGAAAGTACAGCTTGGGGTAGAATACACAAAGAACCAGTTTGCTTGTGATTTGTTTGATGGATTAATTCATGATGATGCTTATAATATACTCAACGATATTGTTTATTATAAGGATATAATCTTTGTAGTTCCAGAATCCATACTAAAGAAGAAGATACTTGAATCTTCCCATGATATGCCTTTAACAAGTCATCCAAGGTTTGTGAAGACTTATAGGAAAGTGAGGGAAAGGTTCACATGGAAAGGGATGAAGAAGGAGGTGATGTAGTATGTTAGGTCATGTGTGGCATGTCAGCAAAATAAAGTAGAGCATACTCATCTAGCAGGGCTCTTACAACCACTCCCCATTCCTAAGAAGAAATGGGAAAGTGTATCGATGGATTTCATCACTAGGCTTCCAAAAAGCCAAGGTATGTTATGGAGAAAAACGTCCTATGGCTTGGGGCAGAACACAATAGATAGATGAACTCGAGAAAATCAACTCATTTCCCAACATATGCTATATAAATGTAAATGTTGATGAACAAAATAAAGGACCTACCTCAACAGGACATCTGATGAAGAATTTTTTTGAGCTTTCGAATCATAACAGTTGAACCTGCTGCTTAGTCTCAACAATAAACACAAACAAGTGCATATAATGTATAAAAGAGGTTAACATATACAATAGCATAATCCATGATATATATAATCAAATGTACCCAATGATAATAAGTGATCATTCACAATATAAATGGACGAGAAAATGAGTATTTCTATTAATATGAACAAGAAGTACAAGGTACAACCTCCTACCGGCAACTCATCTGAACCAAGAACTAGGTCCCTCCACTTGTGCCTCCACCACTTCAATCCCCCATACGATGGAAAACTCACGAGTAAAAGAACAAATCCTTCACAAGATATGAAAGAGTTTGGGAGGTAAACATAAATGATTCACAACAACTAGGATCAATGGATGTAGACTCAAGTAATAGCAATCAAGGAAAATTTTTGATAGAGTTTCAATGCTCTTCTCTTTCTCCTCCTTCCATGAATCACAATATCTCAATATATAACCTTGTAAAGGAAAGTGAAAAGTTAAATTGAGTCGTTTCAAGATACATGGAGGGCCAAAGGTCACAATGGCCGCTATTTTGGAGTGAAAAATAGAGATTTTACTTTCATTTACCAAAATTCAATGTATGTTGGCTATAGTGATGCAAACAACGTATACGCAAGTTGTATTGAAGAAGCTCGTGCATAGGAGGAAAAATAGGAAAAAATGGGTTCAAGGAGATCCAAAAATATGGTTTTGAGTCTACGGATCGGTAAGTGAGGCCAAGGAGTGTTAATGCTCACAAGGTGGAAAAATACAGTGTAACAGATGCCCCCTAATGTGTGAGGTCGGAGAAGGTACTATGATGGCAAGAATACATTACAAATTGCAGAAGTGGAGTGATGGAGACACAAATGGAAGGAATAGCCCACTCATCACAATACAATGATATCTTTGTGTACATATCAGTACCATACATAGCAATCTGATACAATGGCCATGAATAGGAAGTACATAGTGAATACATGTCATGAATGGTTATAGCCATGACCCATATACAATAAGATATGGTCTCCTGCTAAAGAGGAAACATCTGATGCAGATTGATGGTAAAAGCTGCTAATGTACAAGAACAATCTCTCATAGGTACAATCACGATCACAAGTAGCATATACTAAATGCCACTGAAGTCTGGGGTCTTCTACACGAACCATCTACGGTGCATGCCCCATCAAGTGAATAAGGGTACTGATGTCGAACCTGATGTGACATCATCTGATTACTAGTCATTGAGGTATACCATTAACAGACGCGAGATAACCCACAAATGATGAAAATGGGTACCAAGGAACTGAGTACATTCACCAAGTGTGAATAAAGGTGTTGAGGTTGAACAATTGATGAATCCATCGATTAGGGGACATTAATGAATTCCCAACTATCTATGGCAAGAGAGCCTACCATAGTTGACTGCAAGTATCAAGGTACTCAAAGGACTCTAAATCTTGATTCCATAATAAATGAGTTGGACGTGTTGGAATGAGATTCAATCGAAGGAAAGCATTAATGGATCCCCCATCAACGAGAACGAGGTAGCAGCTAAGCTGAAATATTTGGAAGAACTCAGATGAACAGGTTGAATGAACAAAAAATCGAGTGCGTCTCTTATGTGTGTACAATATGCAAGTAGTGCATGGGAGAGACATCCTAAATAACATCCAATGATGAATACTACTGACAGGAGCGAGGAAACTACCAATAGGGTCTAATGGAAACCAAGGCATAGCACGAATCCCAATGTGTGAATAGATGTCTTGCCGTCGAACACAAGGGAAACCACTTATTCAAGGACCAATGATGAGATGTCACTTGCTAAGTTCAAGGTCACCTACCAACAATGAAAGTAGGCCCATGGTGCAGGGTGGAACATCACATGTGATCAAACTGGACTCATAAGGGATGGCTAGCATGCAATAGTCAAGGGATTTGAAGAGTGGCCGACTTTGGTTTAAAGATTTCCTTTGAACACGAGCATGAGCAGATGGATATACTCAGGAAACATAGACTGAACACTGGATACTAACAATACTTTGTGATGCATGAGGCATCAACAAAGGCTCCATAATGACTGGAAGCTTAACCAACCGATGGAGTAAGATCTGAGAAACGAGTACAGATTCCTAAGGTCATACTAATATCCCGACCCATGATACATAGAGTGGACATGAATGCTTTGTTCAAAGGTGACACGATATCTTCCAATAGAAGGTAGTAAAATTTTCCTATCCAGATTTTTAAATTATATGATTTTTTTTTTCTTTTTCATATTATGAAGCTTGAAAAAGAATAAAATTGATTATGATACAATGGTGAGAGAACGAGTGTCATGGGAAAGAAAACTAGTTCAGGGAAATGGAACATACCTATGCTCAATGCAAGGAAGCATGTGCAGGACATGGACAATCGAGGGGGTTGTTCCCTCAAAGTAAGGGTCATCAAGCTGTGAAAGATAAATTAAGGCTCTGTAAGGGTCATCAAGTTGTTATAGGTCAAATATGCACTTCTCCGTCCGTGATCACATTACCTTGTCTATCACACAAAAGGACACTATGGATGGAAGAGCTAGATTGACCTTGGATAATTTACTGCTGAGATCACACCTCTTCAGTTGAAAACTATATTTTTTCTCATATTTTATTAAAGATGCGCTACTCTTATAATTGGCATCTAGCGCACTCTGCACTGGTTCTACTAAGGAAGACCCGCACACTTATCTCAAAAGTTGTATGTGCTAGTCTTTGAGAGCATTAGTTGCATCTTGTGCGCAAGTTGTCTAGTGTGATACCTACGCACATATTAAGATGAAATGGAAAATTATATTAAGATTACGAATTGGGATTAGTTGAGGTTGGTATTGTAACTCCCCCAACCTCCCAATTCAAATGCCTCACGAATCTAACTTCCTGCCTTGGCCATAAATACAAGGGGAAGCCATGAGGAAGGGGCAAATGAAGAAGAAGCTATTGTTACACTGAAGGAATTTCTAAGTCATTATGAGGAGCAGGAGCCCAGAACTTGGTTTCAGAAGTGTTTGGAAGTGATCAGGTATAAACTGTATTTGGTTGCATTTGTTTGACAATAAAGATCGAGATACCCTTCCCGTCCCAATGGAATGTTGTTTCTATTGAATATCTTATTGTAATTAATGTCATATTGTTTTCAATATCATTATATGTTGATATTCAAGATACGCTAAGGAGGATCCACATCATAATTGGCATTATTGTCGGATGCTAACTTTGACACATCCTTGACCAGTCATCGCTAATTGATACAACTTTGACAAGTTTCGACGCGACATGACTTCGACAACTTTAACACTTCGACACAACTCCGACGGGTCTCGAATTCGACATACTGTGACACATTTGGCACTTTCAACATGTTCTACAATCTCACAGTTCGTGACATCGACAAGCAGCATCGACATGCAACCAGCGACTGTCGAACTTCGACAAACTGTCTCTCTATCTTCCAGTCGACTGTAACGGTTGAACTATTGGAACCATTCTAACTTCTTCTTTGTAACTGAACGTAACGGGTAGGCACCCAAGCATCTCAGAATTCTATATAAGCATGTATAACATTGTAACATATATCAATTCTTATCTGTTTTGCATGTAATAGAAGAACAGTTCGCATTCTTGCATATTGTCTATGCGTATTTGTGTTTCTCTGTATTGCATAATCCTGCTTATGCTAATTCTGTCTATTAAGCTTCCTCCATAACGGAGATGACTCATTCAGTCGAACTGTTGTCCCTCTCGTGCTTCCTGGACACGACCCGGATCATTGGTATCAGATCAATCAGTTTTGTTCGTGCTTAAGTTCTGTGCATACACTTCTCTCGAAGTTACCTAACTTATGCCGGTGCAAACTCGATCGCAATCTTAGCAATCCAAGCAGATGTGATCTCTAGAGATGATAGAATAAATAGACAATAGACATGCAGTCGATGAGATAACATAGCTTATTGAGCAAGCTCTGGCTCGACAACAGACTGAAATTTTCACCCAGTTCAAGGAGATTCTCATGCAATTCACTTCGACATCCGGAGGATCTTCGACGAGAATTCATTCCGATAAAATCAGCCCCTTCAAAGTGCAAATGAATCTGGACATACCGAATATTGAAGGTAAGATTGATGCGAAATTCGTTGACAATTGGGTGCAACAATTGGAATCCTATTATGCTTTAAATCAACTCTCAGAAGCTGAAAAAGTCACCATTGCATCCTTAAATATGTCAACCTCTGTGCACTGCTGTTGGGAGAACCTCTCGACAAAGATGGAGAAAAGCGGAGAACCCATCGACACATGGGATAAACTCGTCGAACACATTCGAAAAGAATTTTACCCTCCTAAATACCTCGAGCAACAGTATAAGAAGTGGAAGCAGCTAAGGCAATGGAAAGACCAATCAATAAGAGTTACACCTACGAGTTCTATTGACTCATGGAAAGACTTGGCGTTCAAGAAGAAGAGAAATTGCTTGTTCTGAAGTACGTTAGCGGATTGTCCCAGTACATTCAACAGGAGATGGAATTTTTGATTGTCAATATGCTTGCGGATGCATTCCACTATGCCAGCAAACTGGAAATCAAGCAAAAAGGAAAGGACATTTCGTGACAAAGCCAACATCAGGATGACCACCCTAAAAGAAGGTACCAGCCGACTTTGACAAGCTGAAATCTTCTCAGGTGACACCACCAAATCCAGATCATGGTAAGAATCCTTTTCACAAGAATGAACGTAGAAAACAACCACCAACCAGAAAATGGTGCGATTACCACCACTCATCTTGCCATGATACGTCTGAATGTAAATCTCGGAAGACATTTTTGACAAAAGTGTTGAACTCCGACATGTTCGACAAGACGATGGAAGAATCTGATCCAGACACGATGACCCTTTTGACCTCGACCACTCTAGTATCCTCGACTATCGTCGACGAGGAGGAACGAGAGCGCCTATTCCATACACGGATATGGTTCCAGAGAAACCCATTGCATCTGATTGTGGACAATGGGAGCCAAAAGAACTTGTGAAGAAAATAGGTCTTGTTACCACTCCGCATCCTCGGCCTTACAACATTGGTTGGATGAAGGATGGAAAAGAACTACAGATCACACGACAATGCAAAATCACCTACTTCATAAAGCCTTTTGAAGATGAAGTACTCTGTGACGTGGCACCACTCTCCGTAGCTGACGCCCTATTTGGGAAACCTTACCTCTGGGATAGACATGGAAGTTATCAGCCATGGCCTCAGAAGGTGATTGTCAGAATACGAAATCAATGGTTATGCATACCAGAGCGTCAACCTACACCAACGGTTGCACCGATATCTACCAAACAGACAAAGAAGCTCATCGATCGTGCTTAGAAGTTTGCATTAATCATGATCAAGCCACAACATTCTAAGAAGACTGCAGCAACAAGTCGAGTCACTGACAAATGCAGTTCTCGACAGAAGCAGCAAGTCGATCATATCATTGATGAGTATTAGAACCTCTTTCAAGCTCCAGACGAAGTACCTCAACATTGTCAGGTAAAACACTCCATTGAAATTGTTCCTGGTTCTTCTTTTCCTAACGCATCTGTTTACAAAAGATCCATTATCGAAAATAAAGACATTCATAGATAGATCCATGAATTAATTGACAAAGGTCATATCCGACCCAGCTCCTCTCCTTGTGGAAGTCTAGTCATCCTAGTTCCGAAGAAAGACGGGACTTGGTGCATGTGCATCGACTACAGAGCTCTCAACAAAATATTGGTGAAGAATTAGTACCCTCTGCTGCGGATAGACGAGCTCATCGATTGTCTCAAAGGAGCTAAATTCTTTACTAAGCTTGACCTCAAGTCGGGATACCATCAAATTCCAATTGAGCCCTCATATGTGTGGAAAACTGCTTTCAAGACCAAGGAAGGATTGTTTGAATGGTTAGTCATGCCTTTCGGCTTAACCAACACACCTGCGACCTTCATGCGACATATGGATAACCTTCTTCAACCTTTCATTGGAAAATGGGTTATTGTCTATCTCGACGACATATTGATATTCAGTCAATCATGGGAAGAACGTGTTGGACATCTTCAACAGGTCGTCGACACTCTCCAGTGACATCGACTTTATCTGAACATTGATAAGTGCTCTTTTGTGATGACCAACATTAAATATTTGGGGTATGTAATTGAATCTGTAGGCATTCACATCGACCCAGAAAAAGTACAGATCCTCAAATATTGGCCGATTCCTAGAAGCATTCAAAAACTAAGAATTTTTCTTGGTTTGGCGAATTTCTATCGACGATTCATACTCGGCTTCAGCGACATAGCCTGGCCCTTGAATCAGTTGACAAAGGGAAATGGGAAAACTATATTCCAATGGACAAAAACACATCAAGCAGATTTTGAACAACTCAAACACAGGCTCTGCACTACACCAGTACTTGTGTTACTTGATTTGCATCAGCCCTTTGATATTGAGATGGACGCATCGGACTATCCCTTGGGCATATTGATCACTCAGTCTGGTCACCCAGTCACTTTTCATTCTGATACTTTTAACGACATGGTTAGAAGATACTCGACGAACAAAAAAGAACTGTACACCATTGTGCAAGCTCTCAAGCAATGGAAGCATTACATCTTTGGCAAGGAAACGGTTATTCTTACTGATCACAAGCCTTTGCAGTTCGCTTTGACACAGTCAAAGTTGCAGACAAACTGACAAATCAAGTGGATTAATTACCTACAACAATTCGAGTTGGTGATTAAGTATCGGAAAGGAAAAGCCAATGCCTCCGCTGATTGCCTCAATCGACCACCCATTACTCTCCTTTTGACAGTGATCAATATGCAGGGATACGACACGACCACTTGGCAACAGTTGTATGAGGACAACAATGACTTCTCAGCAGTCTACCAACAGTTACAGACTAACAAGTCATTGACCTCAGACTCCAACTACTTCCTGAATGACACCTTGCTATACAAGCTTGGACATCTTTGTGTACCGACTCGTGAGCAACGACAACAACTCATTTGGGACGTGCACTACAACAATACTACAGGACACTTTTGAGTAGCAAAGTCACTTGTTATTCTGTAGAAGTATTTCTTCTGGCCTACACTTAAATCTGATGTCAACAAGTACATTTGATCATGCATGGTTTGCACCATTGTTAAGTCACCTAATCGACGACAAGGATTGTATACACCTCTACCAGGTCCTAATCGACCATGGGAATCTATTTCTATGGACTACTTGATGGGTTATCCTACTACCAGACATCAGAATGATGTGATATTAGTAGTAGTTGACCGATTTTCCAAGATGGCCATTCTCATACCATGTAAGAAGACCATGATAGCGCAGCAGACCGCTCAACTCTTCTTTACACATGTTTGGAAACACTATGGTTTACCCACAACCATCATTTCCGACCGAGATTCCAGATTCATCAGCATCTTTTGGAAGACCCTCTGGAAATAGATGGACACACAAGTCTCATTTTCAACAGCTTTCCATCCTCATACCAATGGACAGACGGAAGTTGTGAATCACTTGGTAGTACAACTTCTTTGCATGTACAATCACCAGCATTGACGCACATGGGATGAAATTCTTCCATACATTTAGCATAGCTACAATCGTGCTCAACACAACTCTACAAGCAAGAGTCCATTTGAAGTCTGTTATGGATTTCAACCCTCAGCACCTATCGACTTGATTAGCTCCTTGACATAGCCAAACTCCAACTCCGACCACAACCAACGAGAAGTTGATAAACCACTCAAGTTTCGAGAACAAATTTTTGATATTCAACGACAAGAACAGGATATGTTGCACAGAGCAAACGAGAAAGCTAAGGCTCGACACGACAAGCATCGTATTCCTCATACATTCCAAATTGGGGATAAGGTCTGGATGCATCTTAATAAGGCTTGCTTCACTGGTCCTTTCAAGAATCTCAAGCCTTTGCGATATGGTTTGTACAGTATTCTTTGACAGGTTGGCGAAAATGATTTCCATCTCGACATTCCTGCATTCCTGGGTCTGCATCCAGTATTCAATGTGGATCTACTTTGACCATACCATGCACCCTTCTTGGAACATAATGAATAGCATACAGTAGCACTCGAAGACATCCATCCAGATGTTCAGGAGCCTCTTCCTTGTGACACCATTGTGGGACGACGAGTACGCCTTACAAGGATGAACACAATTCCCTTGTTTTAGGTGGCCAAAGCTAGTTAGATCCCATCTCAAGGAAAGTGGTACTATGCTATTGAAGTGGCTGAAAAGTTTCCTCACCTTCACGAGAAAACAATGGAGACCATTTTTTCTTAAGGAAGGAGGTCTGATCCACATTGTAGTTGGAATTATTGTCGGATGCCAACTTCGACACATCCTTGACCAGTCATCGCTGATTGATACAACTTCGACAAGTTTCGATGCAACATGACTTCGACAACTTTAGCACTTCGATAGGCTCGATTTCGACACAACTCCGACGAGTCTCAACTTTGACATACTGCGACACATTCGGCACTTTCGGCATGTTCTACAATCTCACAGTTCATGACATCGGTAAGCAGTGTTGACATGCGACCAATGACTGTCGAACTTCGACAAACTGTCTCTCTGTCTTTGTTAGGAACCCATATCTTTACTTCGTTAGTATGTTGTTGTTGGACGCATATGCTTTGTAAGTCGTCCCGTAGTATTTGTTGATCAATAGTTTGTGTTATTGTTGTTGGCGCATATGCTTTGTAAGTCGCCCGTAGTATTGTTGATCCATAGTTTGTAACGGCCCATGGTTTCGACCCATAGTATTGGCGCCTAGAATTAGTATATAAGTGTGTGTTGAGTCCTATGAAGGCACGGTGAAGTTATTTGTATTGAGCTTGCTCAAAGGAGGTTGCCCCCTCGAAGTGGCCTGTGATCAATACAAAAGTGATTCTGAGTTCTGTCATTTCTGCTATTTCGCGTATTCTTGTTAATTAATTGTTGCAGGTGCCTCACATCTGGTATCAGAGCACTTTCTTGGGCTCGCTGGGTGAAATTTCTGCCAAATTTTTTTTTTTTTCACATCTGTTGCAGGTTCGGATTTGGGAATAATCCCTATCCGCTTAACTGTGGGAAGTACTTGGGCATAAGCCCTAAAACTCATTGTGAGGAGTACCACAGGAACCCTGAAGTAGCTAGCCCATTGAGAGGACCTGCCGGCGAAAAGGGCAACGACCCCTACCTGATTGACTAGTTCCCACCCGTGAGGTAAACCAAGAGCTGTCGTTTGTGGCAAAGCGGTTATCAGTTTTACCTGAGCCGTGGAGTGAGGGGTACTGCCCCAATACGCAAGCCGTCAGACAGCATTGGTGGCCGAGTGAAAACCCTGAACTGTTAGGAAGCCGCACATACTTGGGGTCCATATCTACTTTCAGCTAAACTATTGTCGATCACTGCTGCGCCGTTTCAGATTCATTTTGCAAACCGTTCCAGATCCAGCCGTCGGTGTTGTTCCAGAATCCTTCGAACCGGAGATCCCATTCTGCAAGCAGAGCCGTAGCCGCTCCAGTCTGTTAAAAAAAAAAAAAAAAAAAAAAAAACCGAGCCATAGCTGCTCGAGTCTGGAAAAATAAATAAATAAAATAAAATTTTCCGTTTTTTCTCCATATCTCCCTTGTTTTACCTCTGTTTTCCTTGAAAATTTCAGGGAACCCCTGTCATTCCATTCTACATATTTCATCCCTGAGGACCCTATCCTCAATTCCCTTTCCTATAGCCCGAAATCCCACATTTGTCTATTTTTAGGGTTTGCCATAACTTCCTCAGATTTCACCCAATCACCTTCAATTTTTACCACAGAGTTCCTTTCTGAATTCTGCTTCTTTGTTCCCCTCTGCCAAATTTTCCCATCCTTTCACCCCGCTGCTGAAATCCTCATTTTTGCTTCCCTGTCTATCCAACAGTGTCCAAAAAATGAGTCAAACCCCAATTACCCTTCTGATTTTTTCCCAAATCCAAATTTTCCTTTACTGAAGTAGTTCCTGTTTTTATTTTCCTACCCAGTCAAAAAAAAAAAAAAAAAAAAAACCGAGCCGTAGCTGCTCCAGTCTGGAAAAAAAAAAAAATAAATAAATAAAATAAAATTTTCCGTTTTTTCTCCATATCTCCCTTGTTTTACCTCTGTTTTCCTTGAAAATTTCAGGGAACCCCTGTCATTCCATTCTACATATTTCATCCCTGAGGACCCTATCCTCAATTCCCTTTCCTACAGCCCGAAATCCCACATTTGTCTATTTTTAGGGTTTGCCATAACTTCCTCAGATTTCACCCAATCACCTTCAATTTTTACCACAGAGTTCCTTTCTGAATTCTGCTTCTTTGTTCCCCTCTGCCAAATTTTCCCATCCTTTCACCCCGCTGCTGAAATCCTCATTTTTGCTTCCCTGTCTATCCAACAGTGTCCAAAAAATGAGTCAAACCCCAATTACCCTTCTGATTTTTTCCCAAATCCAAATTTTCCTTTACTGAAGTAGTTCCTGTTTTTATTTTCCTACCCAGTCAAAAAAAAAAAAAAAAAAAAAAAAAACCCTGGTTATGGTTGTCACCCGTGCAGGAGCAAAAACCATGGAGGAAGCCCTTGCAGCCATCCAAGCCAAACTCCAGGATCTGGATGAAAAATTTCTTGGTATCCATCTTGAACATTCAGCTATGAACAACAAACGGCAGTCTGAGTCTTCAGTAGACAATGGGTTCTCTTCTTCCAGCAATTTTCGTGGTTCGAAGCTTGATTTTCCTCGCTTCAATGGTACCGATCCAACTGGGTGGATCTATCGTGCAGAACAGTATTTCAGTCTGCATAATACTTTTGATGTCAACAAAGTTCCGTTGGCATCCTTTCATTTGGAACAGGAAGCTCTTCAATGGTACCGTTGGTACATCAAGGCTCATCCAGAGCCCAACTGGCCAGACTTTTGCCAGCTCCTTTTGCAGCGATTTGGTCCTAGTGCTTTTGATGACTTCACAGGAGCCCTCACTAAACTTCGCCAAACTGGCACTGTGAGAGAGTATCAAACCGAATTTAAGAATCTAGCCAACCACACCGAAGGATTGTCTGATGAATTTTACCGGAGTTGTTTTATCAGTGGTCTAAAGGATGCCATCCGCTCTGAGGTCAAAATGTTCTGTCCCAACACAATGATGGAAGCACTCGGGTTGGCTAAATTGGCAGAAGACAAGATTGCAGCCCAACAACGCTCCAAGCCCACTTTTGTTCCCTTCCGAAATATGGGGTCTCAGCGACCTCCTATACCGCAAGCTCCTCGACCGACTCCTATCAAGCGTTTGTCTGAAACAGAGATGGAAGCACGCAGAGAAAAGGGTCTTTGCTATAATTGTGATGAGAAATTCACTCGGGGACATAGATGTGTTTAGCAAAAGCTCTATCTCCTGGATGTGGAGTCTCCACCTGCCTCTGAAATGGGTGACGAAGATCCAGAAACACTGGATGCTCCGGTCGACATTCAGGAACCGCCTATTGACCCTCCGTCTCAGGATGACCAGCCAGAGATATCTCTCCATGCTTTAGCTGGAATCACCACCCCCCAAACAATGTGGGTCAGGGGTTACTTCAAGAAGCTTCCTCTTACAATCCTCATTGATTCTGGTAGCACTCATAATTTCATTGACCCTCGGATCGCCAAACAAGCTGATTGTTTTATCCATCCTTGCTCCAACTTTGAAGTAATCGTTGCCAATGGGGGTACCTTACCTTGCAAAGGGAAGTGTCGAAATGTGCGTATCTCTATGGGAGATTATACCTTGCACTCTGACATGTTTTCCTTGCCCTTAGGCGGATGTGATGTGGTTTTGGGCGCTCAATGGCTACGCACACTCGGACCTATCTTATGGGATTTTGTCGAACTTTGGATGCAGTTTTCCCTCAATGGACACAAACACACATTGAAAGGTTTACAACCAGGTTCTCTCAGCATCATCAGTTCACATCGCATGGAAAAACTCCTCAAGAAGAATTCACATGGTGTCATCGCTCAGATCCATTCCATCCAGATGCAACCATCAGCGGTCTCCACTACTCCTTTGGATCTACAACAAATTCTGGATCGATATACAAGTGTCTTTGCTGAACCAATGGGATTACCACCTTCCAGGCCAGAAGACCATCGTATTCAGCTCCTTCCTGGCAGTGCTCCTCCCAACATCAGGCCCTATCGCTACCCATTCCACCAAAAAACGTAGATTGAAATGCTTGTTCGGGACTTATTGAAGCAAGGTATTATTCTCCCAAGCACTAGTTCCTTTTCTTCTCCAGTTATTCTCGTCCGCAAAAAAGATGGGTCATGGCGCCTCTGCATTGACTTCCGAGCACTTAATCACCTCACCATCAAGGATAAGTTTCCAATTCCTGTTGTTGATGAACTTCTTGACGAGCTTCATGGGGCTCACTTTTTCTCCAAGTTGGATCTTCGTTCTGGGTATCATCAAATTCGGGTTCATGAGGATGATATTCCTAAAACAGCTTTCCGCACACATGATGGCCATTATGAGTTTTTGGTCATGCCCTTTGGCCTCACTAATGCTCCTTCCACATTCCAGGCCTTAATGAATAAAATATTTCGACCCTACTTGCGGAAATTCATTCTGGTATTCTTTGATGATATCCTCATCTATAGTAAAACATGGGATGAACATCTCCAGCATCTGGATCTTGTCATGCAACTTTTCTCTGACCATCATCTCCATGCCAAGCAGTCTAAATGTGTTTTTGGACAACAGGAAGTTGAGTATCTCGGGCACATTATCTCAGCACAAGGGGTTCGCATGGATCCTGCCAAAATCGACGCAATGAACAATTGGCCACGTCCTCAGACACTCAAGAGCCTTCATGGTTTTTTGGGGTTGACTGGCTACTACCGCAAGTTTGTCAAGGATTATGGGAAGATTGCAGCTCCATTAACTACTCTATTGAAAAAGGATGCTTTTACATGGACACCTGCTGCTCAGTGTGCATTTGACAAACTAAAACAAGCTATGTGTACTACACCTGTGCTAGCTATGCCTGATTTTTCCAAGCCCTTCACTATTGAGAGTGATGCTTGCGGCAATGGACTTGGTGCTGTTCTCCTTCAAGATGAACACCCCATTGCGTTCACCAGCAAAGCCCTTTCAGGTAAGAATTTAGCTGCCTCTACCTATGAGAAGGAAATGATGGCTATTTTGCATGCAGTACAGAAGTGGCGTCCATACCTATTAGGGAATCATTTCTGCATCAAGACTGATCACCAAAGTCTGAAATATTTCTTGGACCAGCGTGTCTCCTCCCTGGCACAACAGAAATGGGTTAGCAAACTCATGGGTTATGACTATGAGATCACTTGCAAGAAGGGTAAAGACAATATTGTGGCAGATGCTCTTTCTCGCACATTTGGTGCCCAAGGTTCTCTTTCAGCTATTTCTATGCCTGTTCCAAATTGGTTGCAATCTGTTCAACAGGGTTATGTCAATGACTCTTCCTTATCTCAGATCATCCAACGCTTGACCAACAACCCTTCTGCTATACCACATTACTCTTGGGATGGTGCTTCTCTGCGATACAAGGGTCGTCTGGTGCTTCCCCAGAGCACAGATCTTCAACAGGCTGTCTTCTATGAACTCCATGCTTCTCCATCGGCCGGGCACTCTGGGTTCCTCAAAACATATGAACGAGCACGGCGTAACTTCTTTTGGCAGGGCATGAAAAGGACAATTCAACAGATGGTAGCCGAATGTGATACCTGCCAGCGCAATAAGGGGGAAACAACACTCGTTCCAGGATTGCTTGAACCCTTGCCCATACCTACACGGATTTGGACAGATATTTCTATGGATTTCATTGAAGGGCTCCCTAAATCTGGTGGGAAGACAGTGATTCTCGTTGTGGTTGATCGCCTCTCCAAATATAGTCATTTTTGTGCTCTCAGTCATCCCTATACAGCCTCCTCAGTTGCTCAAATTTTTATGGACCAGATCTTTCATCTTCATGGCATCCCTTCTTCCATTGTCTCGGATCGTGATGCGACTTTCACTAGTCATTTTTGGACAGAACTATTTCGCCACACTGGCACCAAACTGAAGATGAGTTCAGGGTATCACCCACAAACAGATGGTCAGACTGAAATTGTCAATAAATGCTTGGAAACTTATCTTCGTTGCTTCACCTCAGAACAACAACATCAGTGGGAAAAGTGGCTCCCTCTTGCTGAATGGTGGTACAATACCTCTTACCACACTACCTCTAAAATGACCCCATATGAAGTAGTCTATGGTCAAGCACCTCCAGCTCTTCTTCCATACACCCCCACCAGTTCACCAGTTCAGGAAGTTGACACAGTCCTTCGCAACCGCGATCAGATTCTTTGCATTTTGCGGGACAATCTTCACATGGCAAGAAATCGCATGAAGCAACAAGCGGATCAGCACCATTCAGAGCGCACTTTTCAAGTCGGCGATATGGTTTTTCTTCATCTCCAGCTGTTCAAACAATCCTCCTTGAAACCCAAAGGGCGTCATAAGCTTGCTCCAAAGTTCTATGGGCCATATCGGATTCTTCAGAATATTGGGTCCGTTGCTTATAAATTGGAACTTCCTCCTTCTTCCCGCATTCATCCAGTCTTTCATGTCTCTTGTTTGAAGAAAGTTCTTGGCACCAACATCAGCGGCCAAACGATTTTACCCGAATTGGATAATGAAGGATCCATCCTTTTGGATCCAGAGGCCATCCTCAATCGGCGCACACGTCAGCTTCGCTCTCGCTCTATCACAGAGGTCTTAATTCAATGGCACGGCATGCAACCAGAAGATGCTACATGGGAACCACTCCTTCAGATTCAACAACAATTTCCACATCTGAAGCTTTGAGGACAAAGATTTTTTTAAGGGGGAGGGGATGTTAGGAACCCATATATTTACTTTGTTAGTATGTTGTTGTTGGACGCATATGCTTTGTAAGTCGTCCCGTAGTATTTGTTGATCAATAGTTTGTGTTATTGTTGTTGGCGCATATGCTTTGTAAGTCGCCCGTAGTATTGTTGATCCATAGTTTGTAACGGCCCATGGTTTCGACCCATAGTATTGGCGCCTAGAATTAGTATATAAGTGTGTGTTGAGACCTATGAAGGCACGGTGAAGTTATTTGTATTGAGCTTGCTCAAAGGAGGTTTCCCCCTCGAAGTGGCCTGTGATCAATACAAAAGTGATTCTGAGTTCTGTCATTTCTGCTATTTCGCGTATTCTTGTTAATTAATTGTTGCAGGTGCCTCACAGTCTTCTAGTCGACTGTAATGGTTGAACTGTTGGAACCATTCTAACTTCTTCTTTGTAACTGAATGTAAGGGGAAGGCACCCAAGCGTCTCAGAATTCTATATAAGCATGTTTAACATTGTAACATATATCAGTTTTGATCTTTTTCGCATGTAATAGAAGAACAGTTCACATTCGTGCATATTGTCTGTGCATATTTGTGTTTCTCTATATTGCGTAATCATGCTTATGCTCATTCTGTCTATTAAGCTTACACCTTAACAGATCCAACTCATTCAGTCAAACTGTTGTCCCCCTCTTGCTTCCTGGACACGACCCGGATCATTGGTATCAGCGCAATTAGTTTTGTTCGTGCTTAAGTTCTCGTATACACTTCTCTCAAAGTCACCTCACTTATGCGGTTCAAACTCGCTCGCAATCTTAGCAATCCAAGTGGACGCGATCTCCAGAGATGGCAGAAGAAACAAACGATAGACATGTAGCCGACGAGATAGCACAACTTATTAAGCAAGCTCTGGCTCGACAACGGACTGAAATGTTCGCCCATTTCAATGAGATCCTCATGCGATTCGCCTCGACATCTGGAGGATCTTTGACGAGAATTCACTCCGATAAAATCAGCCCCTTCAAAGTGCAAATGAATATGGACATATTGAATCTTAAAGGTAAGATTGAAGTGGAATCCATCGACAATTGGGTGCAACAATTGGAATCCTATTACGTTGTAAATCAACTGTCGGAAGCTGAAAAAGCCACCATTGCATCCTTAAAGATGTCAACCTCTGTGCACTGCTGGTGAGAGAAACTCTTGAAAAAGATGGAGAAAAGTGGAGAACCCATCGACACATGGGATAAACTCGTCGAACACATCCGAAAGGAATTTTACCTACCTAAATACCTAGATCAACATTATAAGAAGTGGCAGTAGCTAAGGAAATGGAAAGACCAATCAACACAAAGTTACACCGACGAGTTCTACCGACTCATGGAAACACTTGGCGTTCAAGAAGAAGAGAAATTGCTTGTTCTAAAGTACGTTAGTGGATTGTCCCAGTACATTTAGCGGGAGATGGAATTTCTGACTATCAATACGCTTGCAGATGCATTCCACTATGCCAAAAAACTGGAAATCAAGCAAAAAGGGAAAGCACGTTTCGCGAAAAAGCCGACATCAGGACGACCACCCAAAAAGAAGGCACTAGCCGACTTCGACAAGTCGAAATCTTCTTAGCCAACACCACCAAATCCAGATCATGGTAAGAATCCTTTTCACAAGAAGGAACGTAGCAAAAAACCACCGACTGGAAAATGGTGCGATTACCACCCCTCATCTTTCCATGATACGTCTGAATGTAGAGCTCGAAAGACATTTTTGACAAAAGTGTCGACCTCCGACACATTCGACAAGACGGTGGAAGAATCTAATCCAGACGCGATGACCCTTTTGACGTCAACCACTCCAGTAGCCTCGAATATCGTCGACGAGGAGGAATGAGAGCGCTTGTTCCATACACAGATATGGTTCCCGAGCAACCCATTGCATCTGATTGTGGACAACAAGAGCCGGAAGAACTTCGTTTTTGAAGAGCTTGTGAAGAAACTAGGTCTTGTTACCACTCCGCATTCTCAGCATTACAACTTCAATTGGATGAAGGATGAACAAGAACTACAGATCACACAACAATGCAAACTGACCTACTTCATAAATCCTTTTGAAGATGAAGTACTTTGTGATGTGGCACCACTCTCCGTAGCCGATGCCCTATTTGGGAAACCTTACCTCTGAGATAGACATGGAAGTTATTAGTCACGGCCTCAGAAGGTGATTGTCAGAATCTGAAATCAATGGTTTAGCATACTAGAGCGTCAACCTACACCGACGGTTGCACTCATATTTTCCAAACAGACAAAGAAGCTCATCAATCATGCTCAGAAGTTCGCATTAATCGTGATCAAGCCACAACATTCTAAGAAGACTACAACAACAAGTCAAGTCACCGACCAATGCAGTTCTTGACAGAAGCAGCAAGTCGATCATATCCTTGATGAGTATCAGAACCTCTTTCAAGCTCCAGATGGAGTACCTCAACATTGTCAGGTAAAACACTCCATTGAACTTGTTCTTGGTTCTTCTTTTCCTAACGCATCTATTTACAGAAGATCCATTCTCGAAAATGAAGAGATTCACAGACAGATCCAAGAATTAATCGACAAAGGTCATATCCAACCCAACTCCTCTCCTTGAAAAATTCCAGTCATCCTAGTTCCGAAGAAAGACGGGACTTGGCGCATGTGCATCGACCACAAAGATCTCAAAAAAATATCGATGAAGAATCGGTACCCTTTTCCGTGGATAGACGAGCTCATCGATTGTCTGAAAGGTGCTAAATTCTTTACTAAGCTTGACCTCAAGTCAGAATACCATCAAATTCCAATCGATCCCTCATATGTGTGGAAAATTGCTTTCAAGACCAAGGAAGGATTGTTTGAATCATTAGTCATGCCTTTTGGCTTAACCAATGCACCTATGACCTTCATCTGACACATGGATAACCTTCTTCGACCTTTCATCGAAAAATTGGTTATTGTCTATCTCGACGACATATTGATCTTTAGTCGATCATGGGAAGAACATGTTGGACATGTTCGATAGGTCCTCGACACTCTCCAATGACATCAAATTTATCTAAACATGGAAAAGTGCTCTTTTGCGATGATAAACATCAAATATTTGGGGTATGTAATTGAATCTGCAGGCATTCACGTCGACCCAGAAAAAGTACAGATCCTCAAAGATTGGCCCATTCCTAGAAGCATTCAAGAACTAAGAAGTTTTCCTAGTTTGGTGAATTTCTATCGACGGTTCATACTCAGCTTCAACCACATAGCCTGGCCCTTGAATCAATTGACGAAGGGAAATGGGAAAACTGTCTTCCAATGGACAGAAACACATCGAGCAGCTTTTGAACAGATCAAACACAGGCTCTACACTGCTCCAGTACTTGTGTTACCTGATTTTCATCACCCCTTTGAGATTGAGATGGATGCATCGGACTATTCCTTCAGCATAGTGATCACTCAGTCTGGTCACCAATTTGCTTTTCATTCCGATACTTTTAACGACACGGTTAGAAGATACTCGATGTACAAAAAAGAACTGTACGCCATTGTGCAAGCTCTCAAGCAATGGAAGCATTACATCATTGGAAAGGAAACGGTCATTCTTACTGATCACAAGCCTCTGCAGTTCGCTCTGACATAGTCAAAGTTGCAGACAAACCGACAACTCAAGTGGATTAATTACCTACAACAATTCGAGTTGGTGATTAAGTATCGGAAAGGCAAATCCAATGCCACCATCGATTGCCTCAGTCGACCACCCATTACTCTCCTTTTGACAGTGATGAGTATGCAGGGATATGACATGACCACTTGGAAATAGTTGTACAAGGATGACAACAACTTCTTAGTAGTCTACCAATAGTTACAGACTAACAAGTCGTCAACCTCAGACTCCGACTACTTCCTAAAGGACACCTTGCTATACACGCTTGGATAACTTTGCGTACCGACTGGTGAGCAATGACAACAACTCATTTGGGATGCGCACTACAGCAAGAATCCAGGACACTTTGGAGTAGCAAAGACACTTTCCATTCTGCAGAAGTATTTCTTATATCCTACACTTAAATCTGACGTCAAAAAGTACATTCGATCATGCATGGTTTGTGCCATTTCTAAGTCACCTAATCGACATTAGGGATTGTATACACCTCTACCAGTTCCTAGTTGACCATGGGAATCTATTTCTATGGACTACTTTACGGGTTATCCTACTACTAGACATCATCATGACGCGATATTAGTAGTAGTTGACTGATTTTCCAAGATGGCCATTCTCATACCATGTAAGAAGACCACGACAACGTATCAAACCGCTCATCTCTTCTTTACAAATGTTTGGAAACACTATGGTTTACCCACAACCATCATTTCCGACCGAGATGCAAGATTCGTCTGCATCTTTTGGAAGACCCTCTAGCAATAGCTAGACACATGACTCTCATTGTTGACAACTTTCCATCCTCAGACCGACGGACAAACGAAAGTTGTGAATCACTTGGTAGTACAACTGCTTTGCATGTACAATCACCAACATCAACGTACATGGGATGAAAGTCTTCCATACATTTAGCACAGCTAGAATCGTGCTCACCACAGCTCTACAGGAAAGTGTCCATTGGAAGTCTGTGATGGATTTCAACCCTCATCACCTATCGACTTGATCATCTCCTTGACACAACCAAAATCCGACTCCAACCACAGCCAGTGAGAAGTTGATAAAGCAGTCAAGTTTAGAGAACAAATTTTCGATATTCAGCGACAAGTACAGGATATGTTGCATAGAGCAAATGAGAAATCTAAGTCTCGACACAACAAGCATCGTATTCCTCATACATTCCAGATTGGGGATAAGGTCTTCCTACATTTTAATAAGGAGCGCTACACTCGTCCTTTCAAGAATCTCAAGCCTTTGTGATATGGTCCATACAATATTCTTCGACAGGTTGGCGAAAACGCTTTCCAGCTCGACATTCCTGCATTCCAGGGTCTACATCTAGTATTGAATGTGGACCTACTTCGACCATACCATGCACCCTTGTTTGAATAGAATCAATTACAGACAGTAGCAGCTGAAGACATTTATCCAAATGTTCAGGAGCCTCTTCCTTTCAACACCATTGTGGGATGATTAGTATGCTTTACAAGGACGAACACAATTCTCTTGTTTCAGGTGGCCAAAGCTGGCCAGATCCCATCTCAAGGAAAGTGGTACTCTGATACTGAAGTCGCCAACAAGTTTCCTCACCTTCAAGAGCAAACAATGGAGACCATTGTTTCTTAAGGAAGGAGGTCTGATCCACATCATAGTTGGAATTATTGTCGGATTCTAACTTCGACACATCCTTGACCAGTCATCGTTGATTGATACAACTTCGACAAGTTTCGACGCAACATGACTTCGACAACTTTAGCACTTCAACATGCTCGATTTTGACACAACTCCGATGGGTCTCGACTTTGACATACTGCGACACATTCGGCACTTTCGACATGTTCGACAATCTCACAGTTCGCGACATCGACAAGCGGTGTCGACATGCGACCAGTGATTGTCGAACTTCAACAGAGTGTCTCTCTGTCTTCCAGTCGACTGTAACGGTTGAACTGTTGGAACCATTCTAACTTCTTCTTTGTAACTGAACGTAATGGGAAGGCACCCAAGCATCTCAAAATTCTATATAAGCATGTATACCATTGTAACATATATCAGTTTTGATCTGTTTCGCATGTAATAGAAGAACAGTTCGCATTCTTGCATATTGTCTGTGCGTATTTGTGTTTCTCTATATTGCATAATCATGCTTATGCTCATTTTTTCTATTAAGATTCTTCCATAACAGAGCCGACTCATTCAGTCGAACTGTTGTCCCCCTCGTGCTTCCTGGACATGACCCAGATCAGAAGGTCTGTATATTTTGTGGGTGCATTGCTGTGGATATTGGGAGAAAGCTAGGACCAACCGCCATAAATAAGGTACTGATTTCTAAATCCTAATGTCATTTTGTTTATAGTAACCAATGCAAGATATAATGTATCGATTTGTCACCCCATGTACATTGTTAGCATCCTTTCCCCTGCTATAGGGTATAATCCTTAACAACAGAACTAGCGACTCCGGTAGGGAGCACCTGTTCGTCTCTGCTCTAGGGAACTTATTTAGGTTTTCTTTTAGTTTTTATAGTCTTTTGGCTTTCTGTGAGGTTTGCATAGGTTTCCTTGTTTCCCTTTTCCTTGATTCATTTTTGGTCTGAATGTGCAAAGCCCTTTATTACCTTTTAAGCCCTGTGCACGTGTCTTTTGTGCATTCAGAGGCACACTTTTTTCTCTGGGCACGAGTTGCTCTCAAACATACCTATGCACTTTTAGTTATAGGCACTGGCTGTTAGGCCAGACAGTAGCGTACTTTACTATAGATTGAACCTTTCACGGTAGGGTTTAGTTTCTGGTTGGTTGAGTCTACTTTTGGTACTTGCTTTGATTTTCTGACTGTTGATGAGACATCCTTCTCTTTTTGAGTCTTGGTATAGCCTCTTGAAAGTCCATGTTGATTTCTTCACTTACTTCAGTCTTGTTTTGAGGTGTCTTTTCTGTTTTTTAAGTCTTTTTGGAACCTATGCACGACTCCCTACTAGTTACAGTAGTGCATCGTTTTCCCTAGACGTGTGTTGTATACCTACAAACCTACACACTCTGCGCTAGTTTTCTGATACAGTACCTGTGCACTTTTGCTGAGTTTTGCCTTTTATGTTAGGGTTTGACCTCAATTAGAGTCTTTTGGGTGTTTTTGAAAGACTTGATTGTCCGGATATTTTCTGAACTTTTGTTCAAATTAGTCTGATTTTTGCTTGAAGTTTTCTTGATAGCTTTTCCTTCTGAGTTTGTGTGGCGGTAGAGTTGCCTTGGTTTGCTTTCCTACCCTATCTATTTGACAAGTGCTTTCCTTTGGTTTTTGATGCTTAGGAGCAACCTCTAGTTTTTTTTCCATTGCATGCATCAACTTTTCCTTTTGTTTTCCATCTTGTTCCAAATCTAGAGTTTTTTCACTGAAACAACTCTTTACGTCAAGTCTTTGTCAATCTTTGGATTTGATTGCTATAAGCCATTAGGCATGTTATCTTTACCCACACTCTTGATATATCTTTCTTGTTCCTTTTTCAGATTCATTTTCTTTTACAAATAGAAGAAAAGATAAAAATTGAAAATTGGTAACCTAGTTGTAAGATTTGTTATTTTTCAAGGTAGGATAGATTGTTTTGCTATTTGCTTTGAAAATTAAAAATAAAAATTTAAAAAATGCTTATGCTTAGGATTTCCTATATTTTGTTTTGAAAGACTTAAATGAAAAGGATCTTTGTGAAGTTTCATGCATCATTTGTACACACTTTACTTTATGTCATAACCATACCACACACATCACTACCCTTTTTGAGTAAGGAACATCCTCGAAAAAGAACATCTAATAAAATCAATTAGTAACTTTTATTTTTAGGTTTGACACTACATCAACTAGCTTGGGATAGGATTTTGGGGTAGATCACTTTAAACTGCCCGAAATCATTATATTGATCAACAATCATAGTGAGACAATCTTTAGGCAAACCAAATTATATCAAAGTATCCTGGGAATGCTCCACTTAAACCAGAGTTAAGAATGAGGCCATGTGAGACTGGAACTGCTGAGTATACCCCCTCAATCTCCTTTCGAGCATAAACTAGAGCTGATTCGCGTATGGGGGTCCACTAGTACTTTAAGTGCTTTTGGACTTCGGGCTTTGCTACCCTTCCCATGTGTCTTGGCTAGGATGACAACTGTTCCCCCAGGTATTTTCATATTTGTGGTATCCTTAGTATCTTGATCGTTAGGGCTCTTCACAGGTATAGTGGAAGGCTATTTCAAATGCACCTAGTACAGACACGAAAGGTAACCTTTTGTAGTAATCCCAGGAAGGCAATTTGGTGATTCAAATGCTTGCACCCAGAGGAACTCTATTGGACGCCATGTAACTGGCCTTCGATACTCTATTGGTTTGTTCTAGGACCTCATCATCCCAGACTTGTTTCTGAGAGTATTAGCTTTGTTTGCCTGGTTTTGATCACTTTAGGACTTTTTGTTAGTGGTATGTTGTTTGCTCCCTAGTTGAGTAGTGGCCACTAGGTTTTCATACTTAGTTTGTTTTTATAACTGTGGAGGACCAACCTCTCCACAGGTCATGAAGGTTGCAAAACATTCCACCACACACTATGGAGCCTCCACTGCCACATCAATGCCGGAGGGCCAATTCCCGTGGTTCATGCAAACTTACGGGCAGAACTGAACCACCTGGAGAACCACAGATTAGAATTCAGGATCAACAGTTCTTTGATACTGTTGAGGTTGAGGACTTAACTTCTCAAGAATTTAGCACTCCTTACAACCCTCCTTTGACTGGACCCAACAATCCATTACTTATATCTATAGACCCTTTAGGCCAACCCGAGTCTAGTGTGTACAGGTTTACCCCTGGTTATTCCATGACTAATCTTGGAGATGAGATGGGAGTTCCTCAAACTCTCACTGCAGCTATGGTTTCAAGAGTTCTCTCTCCTTCCTTTGCAAACACTACGACACCTAGCTCTTCGCAGATTACTTCTGCTTCGAGCCCATTGTTTAGTTTCAATGTTGGTACTGTAGGCATGTCGAGCTCACAATATTCAACATCAGCTACCGTCTTTACCTCCAATGTTGGACCAGCTAATATCCCCTTGATAGGGATACCTTCAGTGACTTTTACTCAATCTCCTTTTACTCAACATCTCTAGGGTATACCATAGACTTCTCCTTCCACATCTATAGTAGGATCAATCCCCACCGCATCTATACCTATTTTGGGTTCGATGATGGAACCGTCCCATTACAACTACACCTAGTTTTAACCCCTACACAAGTTATAATATAAATCCATCTAATATACCTGTAGGGAGTATCCCCTTTTCACTGTTTGGTGGAGGGGGTGGTAACATTTTCAACCCACATTATGGAGGGGCTAACACTCGGCCGCAATGGACGAATTCCCGGAGAAGTAATCCTCTTTCTTATGTTTGGGGAAACTTTGAAAACACTTTTAACTCACAACCGATGGCTTGGGGTAACCCCAACTAGCAGTACATGAACCAGGTTTTGGGAGGTTCCCTCTACTGAATTCTTGCTCACCAAATGCCATCGACACGACCTCGTTTACCTTTTCTAGCAACTTTGAATTTGCAAGACCTTTCAAAACTTACTAATGATCCGGTGCACCACAATCCTACATGGCCATCAGTTCCAACTAAGCTGCCTTTAGAAATTCCAAATTTTGAAGGCAATACTGGCAAAGATTCTAGTGACCACGTTACTACGTTTCATCTCTGGTGCTCTTCTAATTCATTTAATGATGATTCCATTAGATTGAGGCTCTTTCAGAGAACCTTGACTAGTGTCGCAATGAAATGGTATATTGAACTGCCTGCAGCTGCTTATGATAACTTTTGGGATCTGGCAATAGTTTTTCTAAATCACTTTCAACTTCCTGTCTGGTATGATTCCGGCATAGACCTTTTGTCAACCTTCAGACATAACAAAGACACCCACTTATCTGACCATATTCAGGAGTGGCAAAGAAGAAAGAGGCTCATTAAAGATGACATCCCTCCATAGTTCCTATTAGAGTGGTATCTCAAATCACTCCTTCCTTATATTTCTAAGGAAGTAGCAACTTCTGGGGTGTCCTCCGAAGAGGAAGCTATCCTTAGGACCCAATAGCTTGATCTGGTATATGCACAGTCTGGGCTCGTATATGAGATAATTCCCGATGCGCTGATACCTAACATAGATCTAGGTAAACCCAATCCGAGACCATATGTTGATGGCATCGTGGGTTCAGTAGATTGTGCATCGTTTGAAGCTTTCACTAAGCAGGTTCACACCTTATCTGTCAAACAATCTGCTACAGAAGCAACTTCAGTTGCAACCTCCCCTTTGCAAATAGAATCTATACAACAAGTACAGATGAATCAAAAGGGCCCTCGGTAGCCCAACAACAATAAAAAGAAGGGCATGAAAGGGGAGGGGAACCATCAAAATCCCAAAAACACAAAAAATGTCAAGGAGGGAAAAAAGGATAAAAAGAAAGTGAAGTTCCCCTACAAGTTATGCAAGAAGGACCACCTCACCCATCAATGCCCTCTGATGGAAGAAACCCAGAAGCTACTCCGTGAGAAGAAACCAGCTGTCTTAAAGGACCCATTCCCTCACGGACAAGGTTCATCTTATGGCAACTCCAGTGTTGGGGGAACCCCTCGTGCCTCATCAGCTGATCAATCACTTATCAATATGGTTAATTCGGACATGCTTTTACAAACTCGAGCCAGAAACTATACTCTGGATTCACAGCAAAAAGATAAGGATGTTCCCAAATCTTCTACCTTTCTCCATATCGAAAGACCAGTGGATTCACTACTGAAGATTCCGAAAGGTGTCTTCAAAAGGGATGTGCACAATCCTAACACGCGGGCTTCTCCTAACTACAATGTGGTGGAGGATTTATCCCAAACTCCATCTACCATGTCCACTTTGGAAGTACTGCAGAGTTGTCCATTACAATGCAGTGCACTTCTCGCAGCGATCGGGAGCGTAGAATTGTCCAATATGCTTGCTCATTTTGAGATGTCCAATATCAAACCCCAGTTGTCGTACCCCGTCGCTCTCCAAATAGAAGTAGTGCATGGTCCTAAGACCATTGGACAAGTTTTTGTAGATGAGGGCAGTCTATGTGCGAAATGTCCATTTCTTGCTGGAAGGCTTTGGGCTCACCTGAATTAGCCCCCTCAAACACTTTGCTTACCGCCTTTGATGGAAGATCGTTCTGTCCACATGGAGTCTTACCATCATTTGATGTTGAACTTGCGGGTAAGCTAGTATTTGTAGAGGTTGAAGTACCGAATTCTCCACTTGACTACAATTTGTTGTTAGGTAGGAGTTGGATGTATGCAATGCAAGCAGTGCCATCGTCTATTTTTCGAGTTATAATGTTCCCACAGGAAGGCAAGATCATCACAGTTGATCAACTTTTGTTTTCTTGGAAGAACAACCAGGCTTTGTTGGATTCAACAATTCCATTGGTTGATCAGTCTCACTTATCTAGTGAGAGTTTAGGACTAGGGCTCTATGGGTCATTAATGGGAACTTTTGACCTACCTGTTTCTGTTCATTTTATTGGTTCTGAGGAGTGTTCATCTTCTGATATTTTCATAGTCTGTCAAATGACAGATCCATGGATTCTCCCCACTGAATCGGAACCAATAGTGCCCTTATCTGTTGCGGAAGTGGCCTACTTAGATTCAAAACATGTTGCAACATAACATATCGTGACTCCATTGATCTCTATCAAGTCAAATATGGACTATGCACCGGCATGGTCAGTAGACTCCATCCACTCTTTTGACTGTCTAGATATTGTTTTTCCCTCTGATGAGGCTATTTTGGAAGCAATGATAGTCCTGGACCATCCTTGGGAACACATGCACCATAAGTCTTATTTTCTTCCCGATCTGGATAGGATAGAGAGTGGAGATTTTTCAATGAGACCCAGTGGTAATGTTGATTTTTCCACTATCCCTTCTACTTCAAAAGTAGGTTACGCCAAAGGGAATATGGAAAACATATCGAGAACTATTCCGATAAACATTTCCATCAAACCTGGAGTTGTGGAAAACCTTTTCATTGGAGCATATTGTTCTCCTGAGGATATCACTTTGTACACCAATTTGTTTAAAGAATTCCACAATTTTTTTTCCTGGTCTTACAAGGAGATGTCAGGCATCGACCCTGCCATTATAGAGCATGTCATCACAACTTACCCAAATGCTAATCCCATGAGACAGAAGCTCTGTCCAGTCAATCCTAGAAATGCAGCAGCCATCAAGGCGGAAGTCGAGAAGTTTCTCAAAGTTAGATTCATCTATCCAATTGCTATGATGGAATAGATAAAAAGAAAGGAACCATTCGAGTTTGCACAGACGTCTGGGACCTAAATAAATATTGTCCTAAAGATAATTACCCCACACTATTTATAGGTCAGATTATCGATGTGTGTGCGGGCCATGAAATGTTTTCTTTCATGGATGGTTTTTTAGGATATAACCAAATTCAGATAAAACCTAAAGACTAGCATAAGACAACTTTCATTTATCCTTGGGGGACCTTCGCTTATCGGAAGATGCCATTTGGCCTAAAGAACACTGGAGCTAATTTTAGCGCGCAATGAACTTCGATTTTCATGATATCAAGCACATAGTCGAACCTTATCTCGATGATCTCCCAGCGTGATCTCACAAGAGACGAGATCATCCTGATCACTTAAGATTTTTGTTTGAACGATGCAGATATTACAAGATTCGATTGAATATTAATAAATGTGTGTTCTGCATCGAGTCTGGACATTTACTGGGTTTTCTTGTATCCAGTCGTGGTATTCTGGTCGATCCACTTAAAGTTGAGGCTATTGTAAACCAGCCTCCTCTTCAAACCCTAAGACAACTTTAGAGTCCGTAGTGTATGTTCAACTTCTTACGACGTTTTATCATTAACTATGCCAAAATCACAAAAGTTTTCATGAGAATGAACAAACAAGATACCTATTTTCTTTGGGATGAGGCTGCTCAGACTTCGTTTGAGGCCTTGAAAAAGGCATTATTATCATCCCCCTTGTTGATCCCGCCATACTATATGAAGTATTTCCTGCTATATCTAGCTGCATCCATATACACGATCAACATACTACTTGTTCAGGAGGATGACAAGCTCCAAGAGCATGTCATTTACTATTTGTCGCGCGCCTTGATAGCTCCCAAGGTTAAGTATTCTTATGTTGAGAAGTTGGCATTAGCTGTTGTCCATGTTGTTTAGAGGATACATCACTATATCTTATTATGAACTACCACAATGATTGATGAGGTCAACCCATTTCAATATGTTCTCACTCGACGTATCATTGGAGGGAAATTCAATAAATGGATTGTAATCTTGCAAGAATTTGACCTAGTTTTTCAATCGGCCAAGTCAAAGAAGTCACTGGTTTTCACCGAACTAATCTCTAAATTTCCTAGTGACATAGTACACAATGAACAAGCATCGTCATTCCCGGATGAACACATATTCCTTATTGTGTCTTCTGACCCATGGTATGGGGATATTTTAGTGTATCTCCAGACTTTGAGGTGTCCCCCTACTTTCTCTAGGGATGAACGACGGAAACTGAAGAACTATGCAAAGAACTATCTCATCATTTTTTATACTCTTTACAGACATGGGATAGATTCCGTTTTATGCCGTTGTTTGGCCTTAGAGAAAGCCGAAACAATATTGAATGACGCTCACAGTGGAGCCTATGGGGGTCATCTTTCCAAGTTGGAAACAACCTAGAAGATACTGTGTACTGGTTATTTTTTTCCCATGATCTTCAAAGATTGTGTGGAAGCTGTGAAACGTTGTTAGCCATGCTAGTTTTTCACCAAAAAGATGAGAGCACACCCACCTCCTCTCCATCCTGTGATTACAATAGGCCCCTTCACCAAGTGGGGGATTGATTTCATGAATTGTCATCCAGTTTTTGCTGGAGGTCATCATCACATCATTGTTTCCATCAACTACTTCACCAAGTGGGCCGAGGCAATTCCTACTGTCAAAGAAGATGGGGAAACGGTTGCTTACTTCGTATTTAACTAGATTATTGCTAGGTTTGGTGTACCCAAAGAGATCATTACAGACCACGGTCGATACTTTCAGAACTGCATGATGACCGACTTATAAACCATGTTAGGTTTTCGGTAGGAACATTCGTCTTCGTTTTATGCACAAGCGAAAGGTCAGGTCGAAGCGGTCAATAAAACTTTGAAAACCATTTTGCAAAGGACCGTTAATGCACATCGAACCAACTGGAACATCATGTTGTATCCAACTCTTTGGAAATACCGAGCTAATGTTAAGACTTCCATTGAGTTCTCTCCCTTCCAGCTTGTTCATGGGATAGAAGCAGTTGTTCTGGTTGAATGTGAATTTCCTTCATTGAAGTTGGTTGTCCAACTACTCCCCGACACTTTAGTTTTAGAAGAACGTTTGCTGCACCTAGAACATCTTGATGAGTAGTGCCGCCGTGATGCGCTCACAACAAACGAAGCACATAAGAATTGAGTTCAAGGTCAATATGATAGGTCTGCGAAACCTAGGTTTTTTCTCGAAGGAGACCTTGTTTTGCTTTACGACCAAGACAAGGAACCCTTAGGAGCTAGCAAGTTTAAGTCAATGTGGCTCGGTCCTTACATAGTCTCTAAGGTTTTGAAGAAGGGTGCTTACAAGTTGATGGATTGTGAAGGTAATAAGTTGTCGAAGACTAGAAATGGGCTATACTTGAAGAAGTACTATGCTTAGGCCTATGTGCTTTTTCATGTATTATAGCTGTACATTTTGTAGAGTTAGCTTTGCTTGTGGTTAACATTATGTCTTATGTGTCTATTGCTTTGTGTTTCAGATGTCGACTGAATACTTTATAGGATTTGTTGACCGCGCTAGTCACCGCACCTGTTAGTTGGTTGCAATTGCCTGGGTTATTTACTCACCGACTGGCCAACTTATCTCCTTGGGAGGGGCTTGTTTAGGTCCCACAACGAACAATGTGGTTGAATACAGCGCGTTCATAGAGCTACTCCAAGATGCTATTTACCATGGAATTTCACATCTTGAGGTAAGACTCAACTCGCAGCTAGTTGTGTTTCAGTTAATGGGTGAATATGAAGTTAGAGATCCTATTTTGCTACGTCAATTCTTGCGAGTTAAGTTACTTGAGAGACAATTTGATTACATTACATATCGACACATTCCAAGAAATTTAAATGCACTAGCTGATTCATATGCAAATTATGTTTTAGATTTGCATCTGCATCATACACATCCATAATAAACAATTCACGCATAAAGATAAGAACACACATGTAAATAAAGCCGATACTGTATATATAATCAAAAAATACATGAGTTTGAGTCATAAGTCTGTCACAGTGTCATATAAATATACAAAAAGGGCTCAACAACCTCAAAAAATATACATATATATGTCCTCCTCTATGGAGAAGGTGGGGCCTCTGCCATCTCTTACACAGCCTCTCTGTAGCAGATGACTAGTCTCACTACTTTTCTAAGCAGCTGAATCCATGTTGGGGGCACACCCACAACATCCTCCTGCATAGGGAGCAGCATCTGCTCAATCTTGTATGTAGGGATGCCATGAGTCAAACGACTCATCTTTCCCTCTATGTTCACCAACATGACATCAGCTGCCCCTACAATGACTGGTCGCACAAAGGTATGAGGATGTCCATCAGGACACACAAGCCCAACATCTGCAGAAGACAATTTATTCAGTATCTCAAACTCATCAAAAAATTACATATATAAAATTAAATAATTAAATAATTTTTCAAAAAAAAAACTTACCTATCTCTCCCCAGGATGATCCTAGAGGAAGAGATATCTCAGGATCATGTTGGAAATCCATACCCGCATATGGGAACTTCTTTAAAGCTGGCACTTGCTGATCCCACCATGCCCAGTAATCCTCATCACTATAATAAAGGTTGTTCTCACCGCCACCTTGGCGCTTGAAGATATATCCCCAACGTGTCATAAGGGGCTCACAAGGATTGAGTGGGGGCAAGGTCATCCCTGACTCAATGCAAGTACCCTCTCAAAGAAGAAGGTACAGAGGATACTTATGTAACCAAAGTTCTTCGTCCTACTGGTTTTGCACCCGGAAAGTTGAAGCTTCATGTTCGCCAGCAAGCTAGAACACCAGTCATAAACAATCCCACACAAGCATTCTGTGCCCACATGCATATAGTTCCGTGAAGCAAGGTGTTGTGTCGCGCTTCCTCCCATCCGGTTCAGAATACTCAAGATAACTTTCAGTGGAAATCTCACAATGCTTGCTATCGAAACTTGACTACTAGTCTTTTCAGTACCCGACACGCAGTAGGTATTGACATAATCTTGCATGGAGAGGGAACCCACACTTCGATAGGTACCTTTGAGATTCACCACCTTTCCTCTTCGAGAGAGACCAGTGATAAATTAGATGTCATCAATAGTGAGTTTGAGTATCTCCCCTTGGAGATTGAACACACCTGCATTGGCATCCCAATACTGTACCATCCTTTCGAGCAATTGGGTTTGCGCTCGCATATTGATGGTTTGATAGAATTTTAATAGCCCACATCTTCTTAATGCATAAAGATTTAATGGATCTCCCATAGCTTGTCGATCCATTTCCTCATGCTCTCTTTCATGCCACACAAGAACCTTCCTGCAAAAATCATGCATTGCATTGGTCAAATGTTGTTTTTTTCCCTATTTCTCGCAGTTTGTGCTACTATCATAGATGGACAGTAGCGTCTTGGACACAACTCTTTTGCAAATAGACTAACTCACTTTTGTTGAGTGCGCTAGTCTTTTTCAAAGAGACCCGCGCACATGCAGAATCAAAACTAAAACTTCAATAAAAAATTAATTTGACCACAAAAAATCTGTAAATTTGCATGCAAATGAAAGAGGAGGATGATATTACTTACTTGGAAAAAGTAGAAGATGGTTTGATATCTCGGTTTGATCGCAACAAGCAAAGGAAGTTGAGGTTTGCTCTCCGCACTTTGCCCTAAAAACTTGAAATGATGAATTTTGTTTTAAATTGAAACTATTTATAAAAATTTTGTTTTAAATTTTTACCCACTTTGTTAAATGTGGTATAGTTTCAATTTGTTTTTAAATGTTTTATTTAATTCACTAATGTCTTTTGAGTTTTGGTGGATTAGGTAAAGTATACATTGCAGAATTTCACTATTTTTTAAAAATCAATCTGTCAAGGTGTGTTTTCTTCATTGACATGTCAGATTAGGTATGGTATTGTCCAATATTTTATTTCATCAAGAAAATTTATTTTGATTATGCGATATATTACTAACTTGGTTGTCTAGGATTTTATCATCTCGCAGGTCATGATACTTGTATCCGTGAAGTTGATTAAGTTTTTTTTAAGCCCCTGTTTCACATTCCAAAACAAGCAAGGTAGCCCAGTATAGTTGTCTTGTCAGACTCGTTAAAGGATTTGAAGTGACATCCACCTTGGTATAAGTTTACCCCTTTTCCGGACCTTGGTGCATCACCTATGAAAAAGGAATACTCTAGTCATATGTGGCTAGAAGAGTTCTTCTCTCATCCTTTTACACTTTTTCGGGGGAGGAGACCAACTGTATGAAAAAAGGACCTTTTGGAGTCTTCTTTAGCGTTTTCAGACTCTCGAAACATGAAAACACCAACGAGCATTCACCTACTCGGGATCGATGTGAAATCCATGTGAAGGTATATAGAGGATTATTTAAGTTTTTCAGAATCTTTAAACAAGAAAACACCGACGAGCACATACCAACTCGGGCTCGATACTAAAATCCACAAGTAGGTGTATGGAGTTATTGTTTAAGTTTTTCAGACTCCCCAAAAAAGAAAACACTAACGAGTATGAACCGATCTAGGTTCGATATTAAAATACATGGATCAATGTTATAGAGTATTCATCTATATTTTCTTCAAACTCTGTAAAAAATGAAGAAATACTATTAAGTTTGCTTCTTGGACTCATTAAAACAACAAGAAGGATATTCTTTGATAAAAATAAAAATGGAAGAGAAGGGTATTAGACATCTTTTCAGTTTCAAAGGAAGCTAGTCAGTCATGTCCTTGAACAAAGTACCTATTTGAGTCCATCATTCAATTGGGTTTCAGTTTTTGACCTTAGGGTGAACCTAATCTCAGAGTTTTCACTCCTTCGATTGGTTATTCTTCCAATCATATGGAGAATCTATTAATGTCTCCTACATTGCAAGTTTATATCATGCTCCCCTCATGTTAAAAGTTGCCTAATTCATTTTTGTGTCATGCTCATTGTTCGAGGATACAGCCTATGTTGGCCATTCTGTAGTAACCTAGACTTCATGTGTTGGCCATCCTGGTGTCAGTGTGTTTCATCTTGTATTAGTCCTACTCCAAATCAACTCAATATTATGAGTGTTTCTCATGTTGGATGATGGAGCATTCCTTAAGGCCTTCCTTCCAATGGACTTCTTCCCATCGACTTCAACTCATTATGCGCTTGGAACGAAGTTTAGAGTTTCTGATAGTACCTTGGGGATTGTAGTCATCAGTGGCAGTTTCCCTCGCTGTTGGATAATGGGAATACATTAATGTCCCTTATTCGATGGGTTCCTCAAGAGTTCAACTTCAATTCCACTTATTCACATTTATTGGAACGTACTAGGTACCTTGGGCCCCATTATCATTATCGATGGAATCCCTTGCGTTTGTTAATGGTATACATCAATGATCGATAATCAAACAATACCCCCCATGTTCGACTCCAGCTCATTTATTCACATGGTTAGGGTTTATACCTTGGATTGTTTGGATGAAGACCTTGGGACTCTGATAGCATCACTATATTCATGTTATCACCCAAGCTGCGCAAGACTAAGCCACACTCATTTTCGGCTCTTCATGAGCCATAGATCCAGCTTGTTGTTATGGCTATAATCTATTATCTTTGACATGGATCCACGCTTGTATTTTAGTGGCCATGCTATATATACATCTCCTAGTTATGTATCAGAGATCATGTTGTATCACACCAAACATCTATATGATTTCAAGATTGTAATTTCTCGCTGACCTTGATCGTTGTTTTCAGGTAATTTTGTGACTTCGTCCTGTGGTTTCTTTCTCCTCCTCTGACTTGGAATTATAATGTATTTCAGCCATCGTTTCCCTATGACCTCACACATTAGGGGGCATCTGTTATAGGTCAAATATGCACTTCTCCGTCCGTGATCACATTACCTTGTCGATCACACAAAAGGACACCATGGATGGAAGAGCTGGATTGACCTTGGAAAATTTACTGCTGAGCTCACACCTCTTCAGCTGAAAACTATATTTTTTCTCATATTTTATTAAATATGCGCTACTCTTATAATTGGCATCTAGCACACTTTGCATTGGTTCTACTAAGGCAGATCCACACACTTATCTCAAAAGTTGTATGCGCTAGTCTTTGAGAGCAATAGCTGCGCCCTGTGCGCAAGTTGTCTAGTGTGATACCTGTGCACTTATTAAGATGAAATGGAAATATATATTAAGATTATGAATTGGGATTAGTTGAGGTTGGTACTGTAACTCCCCCAACCTCCCAATTCAACTGCCTCACAAATCTGACTTCTTTCCTTGGCCATAAATATAAGCGGAATCCATGAGGAAGGGGCCAATGAAGAAGAAGCTATTATTACGCTGAAGGAATTTCTAAGTCATTGTGAGGAGCAAGAGCCCAGAACTTGGCTGCAGAAGTGTTTGGAACAGATCAAGTATAAACTGTATTGATTTCCGAATCCTAATCTCATTTTGTTTATAGTGCAAGATATAATGTATCTATATGTCACCCCATGTACATTGATAGCATCCTTTCCCCTACTAAAGGGAAAATCCTTAACAACAGGGTTGTTCCCTCAAAGTAAGGGTCATCAAGCTATGAAAGATAAATTAAGGCTCTGCTTGGCTTGGAAGGAAAAGTGCTCAGGAAAATGGATAATAACTGAGAAAGCAAGAGCCAACACAAGGCTCAAAAGCAAGTAGGATAATGCAATGCATTCCCAACTCGACATAAACGGGGAGTCCTTATGGGAGATAGCCAGAATAAGGATAAAGTAGAGTATGAGTCTTCATCGCAATGTCATGGAGGGACTACAAAGGACTCCCAATCCTAAGGAGAAACAACTGCATGGGTGCCACAAGACATAAAAAGGATCTAACTAGGGTACCCATGATCGGACAGTCCCTACGGCCAAATAACGACACTTCTAAAGCAGCAAGAAGGTTTCGCGTCAGTTATAAAGCGGGGTCGCACCTAAGGTTTATGAATATGGTCATAAGGTCAATGCAATAATGCAGGCATAATGACATCCTAAACTATATGAGGGGTGTAGAAAATACCTGTTGAAGGTGCGGAAAGGTTCAAAATCCACTCCCGACGCAAAACACTGCTCAAAAAGATACCTCACAATGATATATTAGTAAAAAAGGCTCTAAAAATGGTAAAAACCACTATAAACTATATAAAAGTGGGTAAGAAAAAGTAATAAATAGTAAAAAGAACCATTTTTACCATACCCTTTTCATTTTTACCCAACATAGTGCATTTTGGTGGTTTTTCCCTTCAATCTTCAATCAACAATTCCGAGAGCTAGGAGCAACTAAATCGTGAGTCATCGAGATCAGGTAAGAGCGCTCATCCTTCCCTTCAAATCTATGGTTTCCAATTTGTTTTTTAATGGTATATTTTTATTCTTTTTATTTATTTTATGCCCAAATTGCGTTGTACGCAAGCTATGGTTCATCGAGTCGCATGTAGCATTGGGTATATGCAGGAAAACCAAATGTAGCGTGCGTATACATGTGACTGTCTCTAAAACAGGCCGCGTATAGCGACATGGGTAATGTTTTTTACAAGTTTTGACATTAAAAATTCTTTGATTTTTCCATAGGATGGTGCTAGAGTGGAGGGAGAGGGAGCATGATGCAATCGATCATCAAGTTGGAGGCGATTTGGCCACCCAACAAGCACTATAAACTTGTTTTTTATACAAGTTTTGGAGAATAAAGGGTTTAAGGGCCCAAAACCGATTACTTACCACATTGGTAAACTATTGGGACCCAGAATCTCAGCATTTTGACTTGGATGGACAACCACTTCCATTGGAAGTGGAATACATTTACATTATTACCGGCTTATCCCGCCAAGGAGAGGTGTAAAGTCTTAGATCTCGCAGTGTAGGGGGAGGAGTCACCATAAGTGACTACATTTATAGATACTGTGTTGGGGGCACCCAGAAAGTGGGTAGCCAAGTCCCCACAGAGGCTATAGCGAGTCTAAGCATGAAGATTGTCATCCTCACTCTCGGGAGGATAGCGAGGTCTGCTTCACTTCACCAAGCCTCGAGGCCATTGATATTCTATGCGGCCGAGTGCTTGACGCCTACGATATATGACTGGTGTACTACACTATTGGGTACAATGAAACACCAGTTGACAGAGTGCAAGTTGGGGCGGACCAAAAAATTTGGTTTTGGGAGCATATTATGCAGTTTCTTCTTTCAGAGGGTACCAGGCCTTAGTCCGAGGGTGGAAGTCCCTCCTCACAGTCTCTAAGATTCAGCTCAGACTCAGTGGGAAGAGATACTGACATGCTAGGGGGGTGGTCGACTGGCCTCTCCATATACAGATGAGTTCTTCCACTAGTGGCGGTGACAGGTGGTCACCATAGATGACTATCCCTATGAGGGGATTGACTATAGAGGAGATCGAGACATGCCACTTCCACCAAGGTCCGCGTTTGGAGATGTCGGTAAGACACTATTTTTAAGTTTCGAATATTAAATTTGTTTTTGTATTTTTGCTTTAAGTGAAAGAAAAAATATTTTTGGTGTGATATCGTGTATTAATGATCAATTGTTTACTCGCAAACTTGGGTCCGTGAAGATCACAAGGATTCCCATGACATCGGCGCAGAGTTAGGGGTGGTGAGATAGTAGGTGCAGCAGCAGAGCACACACTCGATACTATACAGGTCAACCTAACTCGCATGACCACCAAAGTACCATTGATCAAGGTGGAGCACCTCCCTGAGGCGATGCAGAGGCATGTAGTGGGGTTACCAGGTACATGGGTGCGGCTGCTTCGGCGTATAGCCAATTCCATGCACTACTATGTATAGACTCATCCTTCTGAGGAGACGAGATTTCCCTGTAGGGATTAGATGCCATGGGGTCCCATTTTTTGTATCAAATATATCTATATTTGAGAGCTACGAGCTCCATTTTTGTACTATGACATCACCTTTTGATAATGAAAAAACTATGATTTTTTTCACTCTACTATATTATGTGTACAAATGTATGAATGTTAAATGTGTGATTCATTGCTTCTTTTAATTATGTGACAAGTGTCAATCTAGGACATAGTTAGCATATGCATCATCAATATGATTAAAATGTCTTGGAACATGAATATAAGTAATAAAATCAAAATGATGTTCGAAGAGTCTTACCCTTAAGAATATCCTTAGTAGCATAGGATCCCTCACACGGTACTGGCCATTCAACTGATACACAATCAGCTGTGAATCCAGGAGGACCTCTAAAGACTGGATACCATGCGAAATGGCACCACGAAGCAACTCCATAACGACACTATACTCAGCCACATTGTTTGATGTAGGACCAAGACAAGCACCTCCTGAAGACACAAGCTAGTTGTCGGGGAGTAAATAACCCACGCAGCAGAAGCTAATCTCTGCGTATGATGAATGGCCCCATCCATGAATCCTAAGAACACTGTAGATTCTACTGACATCTTTATACCAAAACGAAGCGAATCAACAGACTCGAAAAAACCAAAGGAAAGCTAAACTATGTACAGAAACTATACAATAGTATACAAAGTATCAGCTCAAGCTAGAAGCTGAAGCATAATACCACTTGATATAGATCCCATTTCTAGGCTCCTTCAAGATGTTCCCCTCATGATATTCTAACACATAGGATCCTTTCTCAAGGACACGCCTCACAATGTAAGGACCATGCCATATCGAGTTAAAATTTCCTGCCCCCAGGGGTTCCTTAGCTTGCTCATAAAGAAGAACCAATTCACCTTCAACATACTTCTAAGGATGAACAGACCTATCATACTGAGCCTTGACACGATGTTTATTGGCATTTATTGCCACAATGAAATCCCGACGCTACTCGTCAAGCTGCTTGAGGTGGACTAAGTGTTGCTCTACATGCGAAGTATCAAGAAGGAGTTATATGGCTATCTTAAAATAAGGGATCTCGCATTCAACCAGTAATATGGACTCCACACCATGAACTAACTGGAAAGGTGAGAAATTGGTGTAATTCTTCACTGAGGTTCGATAAGCCCAGAAAGCAGGATACAACATGATATGCCAATTATTCTTACTTTGTTGGATGGTACTTTGGATAATGGCCTTAAGGGACTTATTGACTACCTCGACCTGGCCATTCACTTGGGGATAATATGAAGATGAGTGATCCTGTCTAAACCCAAGCTTAAGTGATAATTCAGCCATCATCTGATTTTGAAAGTGACTACCATGGTCATTGATAATCTCTCTTGAGATACCAAACCGATCTATGATCTTATTGAAAACGAAGTGGGTTGCTATTTCACCATAGGCTTTAATGGTCGGCATGTCCTCAACCCATTTGGTAAAGTAATCTATGACCACTATGATATGACGATTCCACCTAGTCGAATCTGGGTTGCAATCCATGAAATCAACCCCCCATTTGGTGAAGGGACTGATAGTGATGACCGAATAGAGAGGGGCAGGATGCAAACGTATATTCCGAGAAAAAACCTGACAAGGGTGGCATCTCTTTACAGCGTTAACACAATCTTTAAATATTGTAGGCCAAAACTAACCCGCTCGCAAGATATGTTGGGTTGTCACAATCCCGGATAAGTGACCACCACATTCCCCACTATGGCAGTCATTCAGCACTAACTCCACCTCTTCATGAGTCAAGAAACGATGTAGGAGAGATTCCTTTCCTCGGTGATACAAAGTCTCACCGACAATGACATAATCTTTGGCATGGTGTCTCACACGTTGTCGCTCATCTCGCGAAATATGCGAAGGGAACTTCAGAGTCCGGATATATATAATGATGTCTCCATACCAAGGGTCTGACGATGAGATAAGGAATAAATGCTCATCAATGAATGAGTCCTCATGGACTACTTCCTCATCAATTCTAGGAAAATATGACATCAGCTCCATGAAAACCAAATACTTCATAGACTTTGTCGAGGGAATATCGAGATCGAATTCCTAAAGGATGACAATCCATTTATTATACTTCCCCCCAATCAAACATCGTCTAAGCATGAACTGAAATGGATTGACATGCGCTATGACCGTGGTTTTCCTAAGAAAGATATAGTGTCGTAATCTTTGGACTTCATGAACAGTTGCAAGGGCCATCTTCTCCATGTGAGAATAAATTAGTTCAACTTCTATTCGATTTTGACTAAGATAATAGTCAACATGCTCTTGGAGAATATTGTCTTCCTGAACCAATACCATACCAATCATCTCTTGATATGCAGCCATATAAAGAAAAAATTCTCTCGCATAGTCGGGTGGACTAAGAAGAGGGGCCAATACCAAGGCTTTCTTAAGAGCGTCGAAAGACTGTTGGGCTCACTCATCCCAGATAAAAGGGGTGCCTTTCTTCAATAATCGCATGAAACCCTTAGTAAGACTAGCATAGTTCACGATGAAACGACATAAGAAATTAGCCTTCCCTTGGAGGCTCTGAAGTTGAACCAAAGTACGCGGGGGAGGAAACCGAAGTATTGCCTCAACCTTCAATGGATCGACTCTAATACCCTCCTTCAAGACTACAAACCCTAGAAGGCGACCAGCTTTCACGTAGAAGATGCACTTGTTCGGATTCAAACGAATATTATAACGATGACATCTCTCGAAAATAAGATGGAGGTGACCTAGGTGATCCACTCTACAACGAGAGTGAGTAGCAAGATCGTCCAGATAAGCTTCCATTATACACTTAAGATCGTGAAAGGCATAGGTCATGGCCCGCTGAAACGTAGCTCTGACGTTTTTAAGTTCGAAGGGCATTTTCCGATATACGAAACACTAGTACATGTGCACATTTCTCCCACGAAAATTCATTGTTATTGTAACACTTATGCGTTGCTATAGCGACGAACATGACCCCATTATTTTGTGGAACGGATTTCATCATTGTAGCAACACTTAAAAAAGTTCGTCACTAGAGCAACAAGAAAGACATGACACATGTTGTGTGTATATTGTCTTAAAAAAAAACCACACATTGTCGCTATATCGACGGTTGTTCATTGCTATAGAGATGGCCAATATTTCATTTTGTTCATTCCATTAACAAGGTTTTATCTCTCTAGCGATGTATTATAGCGAATGTCTAGCGTCGTTAGCGCGACAATGTTAGGTTTTTTAAACCCTATAGCCACGAAAATTCCAACACTTTAGCCACGGAATGTCCGTCGCTATAGCGACGGATGGCTGGAGCGAATTTCGACGAACTTGCTATACAAGCGACAAAAATTATGTCGCTTGTATAGAAAATTCCAACAAAATTGCTATACAAGTGACGAACATTCTATCGCTTGTATAGCAATTTCGTTGGAATTCGCTCTAGCCATCCATTGCTATAGCGATGGCCACTAGATGCAAATTCCAACGTACTTGCTATCCAAGTGACGAACATTCTATCACTTGTATAGCAAGTCTGTTGGAATGTGCATCTAGTGGTCATCGCTATAGCGATGGAGGGATGGATAAAATTCCAATGAAAGTGCTATACAAGCGACGAAATGCCCATCACTTGTATAGCAAGTCCGTCGAAAATCTATACGAGCGGGCGTCGCTAGAATGATGGGCTGTGTTTAAAAAAAAAAAAACATGTCAATGAAGAAAAGGTTCTGGAACCTTGGAATGGCTGAATTGATTGATTGATTTTACCACTCAGATTAGTCAAAGGTTATAACCCTTCCCCATATAGTCACTCCCCACCCCTCCTTGCAACAAATGGGTAGAAGTTCGACACTATAGAATACTACCATGTTCTTTGCAACCTTTAATATCAGATAAGAAAGAAAATGAGGGGTTCTTCTTGGTGAAGGGCATTTAAGCAATAAAGAAGGGTGAATCACAATACTCAACACTTTCCCCCTTCCATCAACATAGTAAATGACACCATTTGGCACTAGGCTATGGTCCATTTGGCACAGCATATGACACCATTTATGTACATGCAATTTTTTATACTCACTATCATTGAGTATAATTCAAAGTGATAATGAATATCATCTCACCAATCAGGAATGTAGTTTTGGTTGGTTAAACATCTATATAAATGCTTAATGGTTGCAAGCAATTAGGAAGTCAGGTTGTTTCCCATATGATAAATTGACCCATAAATGGCTTGGGTTGTTGACACATTTTTTTTTCTAAATGTGAGTTTCCATTTCTTTCATTATATTCACTAATCATTATGTTTCCTCTTATCATTGTCTGCTGCTTGGTAAAAATTTAGACAAGCATGTGCTCCCACTGCTTCTTGATGTTTTTTCCTAGCCGAATCCTAGGAAATATGTTAGGGGTCTACAAGAGTGTCAAAATAATTTGCATGGGTTGGACTCTTGAGCGATTGTCAGAGTTGGTATGTTTTAACTAAAAAATTAAAAGCTTGAATTGTATTTTCTATAGTAGCCAACTCTTTTTCGGTAGTTTGTGAGAATTGCCCCAAATAGTAGGTTCTACCCTATCTTGGAACACTCTTTTTTCCTTTTCAACTCATCTTTCCACTGGATGGGACAATGAAACCCTAAAAGAGCATTACAAAGTGTTGAAATATCATCATCCTAATACATATACTACTTGTTGGAATATTCTCTCCATCATTTTTCAGTTTTGCATGCATCCAGTCATCTGCATGCATCCCATCATCATCATGGTGGATGTCCCAGCTCCTAGAGCTTGGTTCTAGCTCTTCACAGCCTGTCTACAGCCCCCAGGGGGCCTCCCACCTACCAAAGGTGCCCTTCTCCAGTCTTTTGCATGGTAAGTGCACCTTTCTCACCTACCACATCCAGTTAGGCACCTTTCTCACCTACCAGTCAGTTATCACTCAGTTCTTCCTTGATTTAAGGATAGATTGACTCCCCCACTGACTATTTCACTCTGATGGACCTCCAGTGAGACTAGTCTACCCATTCTAACTCCAATTAGCTCCTCATGCGCCCTCCATTGAGCCTCCTTCATTCAGTTATTTCCTACCTCACTCAGTTAGACTCAGTTAACCACACTTGACTAACTGTTACCATTGATGAATGATACAATTACTGGATGATGACTCCACTATCATCCAAGCCACACTCTAAGTTAGGAATTTGAATGCCCTAATTGGCCTATTCGAATCCTATATGATTCCATCTTCATGGCTATTGTATTCATTCACTTACATTCTTATTCATCATATAATACTGAGATATTGTTCTATTCTACTATGTTTATGAGTGATCATTGAGTGTCTCCTTCTCTTCTTCTTGCAACAAATTTGTTATTTTGATTGTGAGTTGCTATAGCTGCCAGATCTCTTGCAGATTCTTACATGGTATCAAAACAGGAAGCATCTATTCGAATTGAAACAGTTGCAACATTTCTTTGAGCAGCTATCTTTTCTTAAGGTAGTGTTCAGTCAAAGTGTAACATTCTCCATTAGCACAACTTTTCATGTTTTGCAAGTTTCAAAGTTTTCTGTAGTTGCAATAGTTTTTACAGTTGCAGCAGTAGATTCGAATTGAACAACAGCTTCTATGTTTCCGGAAGTATTTCCTTCTCTCACTCCATTCAACTATTATGAGTGGAAACCAAAGATGGCATCATATCTGAAGAGACGTGGTATTTTTTATGTGTGTACTGGTACCAAGAGAGATTTTTCTTCCGATGGAGAGAAAGAAGATTGGCTTGATGCTTGTGAAATAGACTCAAGAAAAATATGTAATACTATGTTTTCCAATATGGAATACTACATTGATCTTTATGAACATCCAAGTGATCTATGGACTAGATTGGAAAGATTATTTGGAAGTCATAAGGAAGAGGTTGATTCTAGTCATGTGGAAAGCAAGCTTAGTGATACTTCCTGCAATGATTTCTCTATTCATGGCCCGACCTCCATCATCTCCCATAATGAAGTTGTTCAAGATGAAGTCGAAGTACAAGATATGCTTTCAGTTGTTCCATCTTCCTATCTGATTTTTGAGCAAAATATATCGGCTACTACTCTAGAAGTTGAAGAGATCTTTGAAATCTCTACTTCTCGTGAGCTTGCTAATGTGGAAGATGATAACCTACTGATTTTTTTGAAGAAAAAACATATTTGGAAGGTAATGCATTCGCTCTTCCTCATCATATGCTTTCTTTGATCTCCTACTTGGTCATTGGCACATGCTTTCATAACTTCACTGAAGATAGAAGACTCTACCATTCGCTTGGATTCAAGTCTCAAGCATATCTTTGTGATTTTGGTTTTGATCTCACCGCTATTGGTTCAAAGAAGATCATAAGAAACCATCCTCAGAATCTTAGATCTGATTTGAAGTTCAAGCCATTACCATTATATGGTTCATTTGGTTCTTATCTCACCCCTACTAGTTCAAAGGAGATATCAAAGAACTACATATACTCTCATGGAGTTGATGCACCTGTTGATGTGCAAGATGGTGACCTACTGAGTACCTTGAAGGTAAAATCAGATTTGGAAGGTAATGCATTCACTCCCCTTATCATATGCTTTCTTTGGATTCCTATTCGGTCATTGGCACATGTTTTCAAAGTTTCACTGATGATGGAAGACTCTATCATTCACTTGGGTTCATGACTCATGCACTTTTCTATGATTTTGGTTTTGATTTCAACCCTGTTGGTTCAAAGGAGATAATGAGAAACCATTTTCCAAGTCTTCGATCTGATTTGCTTGCATCCATTTTTAGAGATCTCAAGCACATGTTTTTACAGCATGATACATTTCTTCCCAAGAGGAAGATAACTCATTTTGAGAGAATGCTAGATCCAGATCCACAAGAAACTAAAGATCTAGCACCTATTGGTTCATGGGACACCACCACTGTTGCATGCACCAGTGATCTTGTTGAAGATTCACCATCATCATGTCATAGTTTCTTTGGTGATAATCACACCTATATCGGATCAAAGGAGATATCAAAGAACTATCTACACATTCATGGTTTTGATTCTACCTCAGTTGGTTCGAATTACATGATTCATGATGATATTCATATTATGTTTTTGCAGCATGATCCGCTTCTTCCCGAAAAGAAGATACCTCCTTCTTTGATTGATGATCAAGAGAGAGATGCATCATCACATGAGATTTCAGATTCAGAATCTGAAGATGGAGATGATGATGATAGAATGTTATATCCAGATCCACAAGAACCTGAGGATCTAGAAACTGATGATGAAGATGAGTGAATGGGAGATCCAAATCCACAAGAACCTGAAGATATCTCACCTAATATTCCTCTTCTTCCTAGATGGGCATCTACTACACTTCGATCTGCCGGTGATTTGGTTGATGATCCACATGATCACAGAAGAACCATATCAAACTTTCAGCATGGAAGGGTTCATCCTTCTCACATTTCTTATCTATTGCAGATTGATCGATCCTTCTTTGAAAAAGAAGGACACTTGCCTCCTTCGGGGGTAAGTCATGATATGCTACTTTAGCACCTTCAGTCTATTTTGAGGGAGGGCTTCCTTCCCACTGGGTTTTCCCTCTTTCCTCACTTAGTTTATTTTAGATTGATTGTATGGGGTGACCTTTGGTCTCAGTAACCAGGGCCCTATCTTACTGTTTTACAGGGTGACCTTTGGTCTTAGTCACCAGGGCCCTACTCTTTAGTTATTTTCTCATAGTATAGATTGTGAGGGGGTGTTGGAATATTCTCCCCATCATTTTTCAGTTTTGCATGCATGCATGCATTCTGCATGAATCTAGTCATCATCATGGTGGACCTCCCAGCTCCTAGAGCTTGGTTCTAGCTCTTCACAACCTGTCTACAACACCCAGGGGACCTCCCACCTACCAAAGGCATCATTATCCAGTCTTTTGCATGGCAAGTGCACCTTTCTCACCTACCAGTGAGTTATCACTCAGTTCTTCCTTGATTTAAGGATAGATTGACTCCCCCACTGACTGTTTCACTCCGATGGACCTCTAGTGAGACTAGTCTTCCCATTCTGACTCCAGTTAGTTCCTCATGCGCCCTCCACTGAGCCTCCTTCATTCAGTTAGACTCATTTAACAACACTTGATTGACTATTACCATTGATGACTAATACATTGACTGGATGATGACTCCACTATCATCCAAGCCACACTCTGAGTTAGGAATTCAAATGCCCTACTTGGCCTATTCGAATCCTATATTATGCCATCTTCATGGCTATTGTATTCATTCACTTACATTCTTATTCATTGTAGAATATTGAGATATTGTTCTATTCTACTGTGTTTATGAGTGATCATTGAGTGTCTCCTTCTCTTCTTCTTGCAACATATTTGTTAGTTTGATTGTGAGTTGCTACAACTGCCAGATCTCTTGCAGATTCTTACACTACTACAGGAAATACCTTGTAAATCAAATGAAAAAAGTACCTTTCGTTGTAGCTTCATGGAGATGAACAAGTTTAGTATGAGAATATTCCTCCATTTCCAATGCTTTTTGCGAATGATGAAAAGAAATCCCAATGACTTACTACTACAACCGGGCCACTATACAGTTCCTCCACCAATACATGCCCCTTTTCAACTGTTGGAAATGCCTTTCAATAGGCCAGAATGATACCCTTTGCATGATGAAGTACAGTTCTAAATTTTACCATTAATAATCTAAGTTAGGTATTATGGAAAAGTGCAAAGATTCTCCAAAGTGACCATAGTCATGTTGTTTCCAGGAGAAATGTGTAGAAGACCTAATCATAACAACAAATTTTATCAATATTGCTAACTAATAAGAGTGCTCCAATAAAATGATAGCAAACCATGTCATGAGCTAGAGAACTCTATGGAAAAATAACAGTCTTCCCAAACATAAAGCATTCCCACTATCCTAGGTCACTCCCATAGGAAATATTCCAAGTGCCATCATATCATGCAAATCATCACACTATCTCATCAATAATCATCCATATGATAGCATATCAACATCAAGGCATGTCAAGTATCAAGGCATGCAAGTATTCATGCAAACGTTGAGCATCATGAACTTCCAATGATGAATTCTCTCATGATGATGGGGCATTAGATTTTTATATATGGCCTTTATTCTCTCTCTTTTACCCTTTTCACTCCTCCCTTTCTTGATTGCCATGTTGTCTATTGGTTTCCTTTAGGTTGTTTCCTTGAATAGGGCCTGGTTGGAGATGTTTTCCTCCCAGATGGGATTGATTGTTGTGTTGTCATCCTTATCTCTCCATTGAGATGTTGGACTTAGTTGTCGGGTCATGTATACTATAGCTACGGGATAGTTTCCTCAATTGTCTCTCCAATGTATCATTTATCTCTTCTCTTGCCTCTTTCCTTCACTAGTCCATCCCTAGCATCGTCAACACTCTTCTTTCCATTTTCTCCGTTTTTCTTTCTTTTTTTTATTCTCTTCCTTTGTTGCACATGCTAGATATTTATTTGTGTTGTTATCATATTCCTTCATTGGTGCCTCACTAGTGTCAGCACATTCAGTGCCCTTGCTACTGGCTTTGTGATGTATTCACATTTGTTAATGCCCTGACAAATATACTTGACAAAGGCTTTTTACACAGTAATCTAGGCCTTCCAAATCTAGGAAATGCTTGATATGCTAGGACAAAGTACTTGACCAAAGGATTAGTAAATTTAGGGGTGAAATAATGCCTTCAAAGTTGAATGAAACACTAAAAAATGCAAGCCATGCCACTAATATTACATGAGTGAAATTATTTGTGTCAAGGAACAAGGAAAGCACAATTACATATAGAATATTATATCTATTTTTATACGATATTCTACTAGGGAACAATTGCTTCAATTCCTCCTACACCCTTGCTAGCTCCACAATAGTGTTTGCCCCTATTTCCTTTGGTAGTGCTTGACCATTGTCGATGCCTCTTTTTTTTCACCACTTGTCTTTGACCACTTTCTACACTTCTCAAGAGTTTGTGTTATCTATTGTCACATAAAATTGAATGTTGATATTAAAATCCCTAAAATCAATGATAGCTTATGGACAACTAAGAGGAATGCCAATTCACTACACCTAACCCTCATTTTCTCTTTAGGCTATCTCTTATGTAGCTCAAGGGAGGTGTCCCTAGATAGGATTACTAGTGTTTAACAAGGAAGTATTGGGTGAGATTGAAGAGTAACTCTAGCAAAACAAAGTGTTTTGGGTTTATAGAGGAAAATATAAGGGTGATGGAGGGATTAGAGACCATTGTTTTATCAAATGTGGAACAAATTCCAAGTTAAATTCTAATGCATAGTCTTCAAAGGATCTCCCAAAGTAGCGCTCCAATAGAAACAAGTCCAAATAGCAATGAATGGCCCTAGATATAGGATTTGACCTCCTAGATTTCCTCTAATAGCAAACAATCTCCTGAAATCATGCAACAACCCCTCCAAAACTGGTACATGATCTCCCAATAAGGGATAAAAAATAATCAAGGCACCCCCAACGGATAAGGAAATAAATACCCACCAAGATAGATGTCCTCCACGGGTGTGAAATAAGGATCCAAGAATATGTATTCCCTCCATCAATATGTGTAATGGTAAATGGAAAGATAACCTTAAAAGAGGATGGCTCCATGAAGAGAGGATCAAATCCCTTCGTAAAACCAATGCCTTCTTAAGATGTGCATATACAAGTGGTCAAAGGAACCAATAAGTCCTCCAAAGATCAACAAACTCCATGAAACGGGGGTGGCCCTTCATCATGTCCAACCATGCCTCAACATTTGTGTAGATCAGTCCTCCAAGTGGATGGATCCATCTAATAAATCATAAACAAGTGGTAAGAAGCTCCTTCAAGTGGACGACCCCTCAAAATGTGGCATGAAACCTCCATAAATAGCTCTCAAGATATGAATGAATGTTCAAATGATAATCAATGCTAAACCAAACCATGAAAATAGGGGATGGCCTCTCCAATACAATGATAATTCATGCCCCAATATGTGTGGAATTTCCCTCACACATGGAATCAAGTGAGAACATCCCATCAATGTAACAATAAAATATGGCAAGGGGATCCTCCAAGGTGTAACCAGCTCCTCCACACATGTGCCTCAAGGTAAAATCCATAAATTAAACCTCAATCATCAAATAGAAGTAACAAACAACACCATAAAGAAGGGAGTGTGACCTCTAGGAGAGACTCAAATTGCTACAACGTTTTTGGAAAGTGAGGGGAGTGTTCTATACCATTATATTAATCACATCACAAGCTATCCATCCATACCAAGAAATTCACCAAATAAGATAGCGCGTATGAGATTCATGGATCTCAATTCAGGCCACTTATCATGCCAAACCATCTCAAAATTAGCAAGAAAACTAGGTGTATATTCAAGGTGCTCTATATCACCATGAAGATCATCCAACTAGGAAGCAAATAATGGAAAATTAACTCTTAATTGTTGTGCAAGCTGTTACATGTCTACAGGCTGCTAGAATAATTATTGTCTTCAATAGTGGTTTGCTTGATGCATAATACTATAATAGTACATTTGTCATGTGTGAAATTTAATCATGTATGATTTGCTTCTACTCCGTAATTTTAAATTGTATCTTCCCATTTATTCTTTCATGTATTTTATCTACTGTTGGTAAGGCTAATAGGTCATCATTTTTCTATCAGCTACTATATGAATAAGTCCATACTTGGCCAAAGGAATAATCAAGTGTAAAAAACAGGCCTAACAGAGAATGACAGAGTGATGAAATATCATCATCCTGAAACATATACTGCTACAGGAAATCCATGGAAAATATGATGCAAAAAAGTACCTTGCATTGTAACTTTATAGAGAAGAAAAAATTTAGTATGAGAATACTCCTCCATTGCCAATGCTTTCTTCAAATGATAAAATGAAATTACAACGACCTACTACTACTACCATTGCCATATAGTTCATCCACCAATTCATGTCCCTATTTAGCAGCTGGAAATACCTTACAACATGCCATAATTACACCCGTTGCATGTTGATGTATTGTTCTGAGTTTTATCATTAATAATCAGAGTTTTGTCATTAATATTAAAAAGTGGAGTGTACTACCTGTTAAATCTTTTGGGGTCAAATTATTTTGATGGATTTGACCTAGAAGAGCATCAAGATGATTGATTAATCCCTGGGTGGGGATCAACATATGTTCAAGGAGGGCAAACAATCACAATTTGAGTTCTAGTCATGTTAGCACAAAGTAGAGAGAAAAATGAGTGTTACCACAACTCCAATCTAAGCATGGTGTAGCCAAGGACTGAGCTAGAAAAGGCCCATCAAATCACTTGGATCATACCTCTGAGGGTCTTGGCCCAAATATGAAATTCTACTATAAATTTCTAATCCTATATTAAAAATAATTAAAACTCATTCTCTGGATTGCAGGACAATATCACATTCGGGATAAACAATTTACAAGCACATAATTTTGAACTTTTCTTTAACAATTTGGACCTCTATAATAATTTGACTCCAATCACAGGGCTAAGACAAGTACATAATTCTGAACTTTTCTTTTAAATGATTTGGGCCTCCATAATAATTTAACTCCAATCATAAGAAGACACTTCCACTCTAATACCATGTTAAAATTTAGGGTACACAAATTCAGCAGGATTATGGTGGAGAGAAAAAAAAGGATAGATTTCCTTAATGATCACATACCTAAACAGTCAAAGTGGTTTACCTTATGGATATCAGAAAGGAAATTTAAATATTTAAGCTAATAATGTAGATCTGCACCTGTTTTCCTTGTATTCAAGGAACATTATAATTTTTGCCTTTTTACATTTGTGTTCTTTTGTTTGCAATAGACTTTTCTCTCTCTATATACAAGTGTTACTTCTAAATTCAAAATGGGTAGGGGGGGGGACTTTGTGCCTACATTGTTACAACCATTTTCAACCAATCTCACTAATACCATGCACCACAACCTCCATACACATAGGCATATAATTATATAAAAATATAAGGGTTATCATAGATTGCATCCTACTCAAACTCTAAGGATTAGTGGTGATAAATCCTTCATACACTAGGATTGTATCATTTTCATGGTGACAACAAGGTAGATTGGGAGTTAGTTTTCTTTAGAAGGATATTATAAATGGAACCCAAATTCATAATATCAAAACAATTGTTTATAGTACAATAATTTTCTTATGGTAGAGTTTTCCTTGTGAGGGTTTTGTAAAGTTGTTAAAGAGTTAGACAACTAATCCTAGAGCACTTCTACATAAAAGAAGTGGTGGAGGCTTGTTGAAAGATATCTTCAACATGAAGCAACCCTATTTTGGAATGTACGGGATGCTAAGGATTTTATTATAGGCTAGATTGATGCTTATCTATAATGGCTTTAGTAAATAAATCTAGACTTGTTTGGTTTTAATAAATAAATAAATCTAGACAAGCTCAAGAACGTAGACACCACAAGGGATTCAAAGTTCAAGCATAGATTATTTCAGCAGCCCTTTGGGAAATATCTATCTCAATACACAGATCTGAAACTTATTTCAATTACAGAGGAAATATAACAAAAACAAATTAGATCTGAAAGTTTCATTAAGCATGTTAAAAGTATAAATGGACTCTAGAGTCCAAAAACAAACATGCTACTAGCCTACCACATATCACTGATGTAATAACCCTGACCCAAATAGGTGGTTTGCTTGCTTCTCTGCTGTGCTAATTTTGGTTTAAGGATTTTGTCAAGAACTTAGCTAACACTCTTCCAATGGAGTCAAACCTGAGTTTGGGTGTATGGATATTGATCAACATTTTGCACATTATAATTTTTATACCATTTTCATCATAAACAATCACTTGAGATCCACTTGGCATACATTGATTAGGAGCAAAAATGATTATGACAGTCACTAAACAGATCCGATATATATATCAAGAAAGACTGTTTTACATACCTACAGGTGTTTGATAACATATATGAAAGTACCTGCCCTTAAACTCAATGAATGCAATCACTATCACGATGTAGCAGACTTGTGTATTCTTTAGTACTAATATTAGAGATTTGTTGTAGGTTACTACTTGTCAAATGCACCCGAACATCTCTGTAGCAGTATGTATCTTCTCAGGATAATCCACAAATTCGAGCTGCCTCCAAATGATAACGTCAACTTTTACAACCATCAAGGGGCAACTAATCTCAAATCTGAGTAATTCTGGGCACATTTGGGGGGCTATCAGGTACTTAACCAGCCCTAAATAGCCCCAATTCTTAATTCTGGGTGTGATTCCTGAGCATAGTTTTGTGTGGAGCAGCATTGTGGTTGGTTATGAGCAAGTTTTGGAACATTTCCATGAATGTAACAGTAGTGGGAAAGATAAGTACCAGATATGGGCATGTTCATAGCCCTAATTCAAGCATTCTAGGAAGTGAAATGGGCATGGAAAATGACCTTAAGTCATACCAGTATTGCAGTCAAATATTATCAGCACATTGAGCCTTATATTCGGCTTGGTTTAGTAGCGTTTGGAGAATGATAATCTTGGAGGGGATTATCTTGAGACTCTATTTTTGCCTTGGGAATTGGCACTGGTCTCCATGGTCCTCCCATCACGTATACTACAAATAAATACTTCAAGTTTTTCTAAGGCTAGCTCTTCAAAGTTGTAACGACATCTACACATTTGAATTTTTTTTGTTATTTAGAATTGGCTTTGATCAAAGGAACAATGCTTAAATATGTTTTTTTGCTAAATTTCTTCTAGCTAACATTATAGTCTATAGATTATATCTTTATGTAAATCCAAATCCCAATATTTCAAACACTTGTTGGAAAAATGACACTTGACATCTTTGCAATTGCACAGGGAAATCTACATTTGACTTAAGTAACAACGAGTTTAGCTCCTAGTCATGTAGTGGTATGGATGCACAACATAGGTTAAAAAGGAAAAATAATACAAGTAGAAAGAAACAAAAAAAAAATCTTGCATTTAATATGGGAAGGCCTTGGCACTCCCCTGAGATTCCTCCACACATGATGCACATTGCATTTGACAAACTATTGACCATAATTTGGTCATCCATGGGAATTAATAGAACGGGGCCCATCCTTTGTTTAAACAATTGAATCACAACTTTCATTGGAAGTACAGTGCATGACTGTGTGAAAATCAGATCGCATCCAAGAACTAATCAAGAAATTACACTTTCTCATAAGAGAAATCTCACACAACTAGTCAAAAGCACAAAAATTATGCACAAGAGTAGATTTCTGTATTAACTTCTCATGAATAGAATTACATCAACCAAGATATGAATGTAATAGGCTATCATTAAATAACTTTACATCAGTAATTCAAATGGCTGAAGATGCCAAAAGAATCTCCACTTAATCAGACTTGCTAAATATGCCCATCTTCCCTAGGTGGAAAATTGACTTTCCAAATCAGCCCAAAAGCTCACGAATTGCTAAATTAGTGAGCTGAAGGTGAAATATAGATAAAAAAAATCCAAATACAAATTTTGGGTGGAAAAAACATTAAGGAAAGTTTTTGGTGTAAAAAACAGTTTCCTAGGTAGACTAGCTTTTCCCCAATAGGGAAAAAGCAGTAAAAAAGCTCTAAAACTCATAAATGCGCCCTTCCTTCTAATTCTGGTCTAGAATCAGTTAGGAAAGCGCCCAAGTGGCCTAGATGACTTGTAGATCACACCTTGGAAGTATTCTTATCCTCCCATGTTTCCTTGTGGTCCACATAATGGCAATTTCCTAATTTATTACATGGAATTAACCACTAAATGATTAATTAATGTATCACATGTAAATAAATAAATGGTAGGAAGACTTAGATTATTACAACAACCCCTCTTAAGTCTGACTTAAATGATCTAAATATCAGAAAATAAAATACTAAGGGCCCAGTAACAAGACTTGGTCACCCCGTACAAAATACTGCCAGTCCACAAAACAAGGATAGAAGGAAATATCATGGGAAAAACCTTCCCTCAAAACATGGACATACAAAAATTGAAAGGTTGCTGATCAACCCTTCACTCCACCACATGTTCAACCATCCCAAGCAGTGATCTAAGATAGCTGAATGTCTTCTCTGTGAAAACCTTGGTGAAGATATCTGCAGTTTTCTCACCTGTGGGGCAATACTGCAAATCTAAGATCTGATCATGCACTAGGCCTCTGATGTAGTGCATATGAATATCTATGTGCTTGGTCCTCTGCCTCTATACTGGATCACATGAAACTCTAATGGAACTCTGGTTTTCAAAATAAATGACAGTAGGAGTACTGAAAGAAATCTCAAACTCAGACAAAATCCCCTCCAACCAGACACACTGTGTAGCAGCATTCACTACTCCTCTGTACTCTGCCTCTAGTGAAGATAGTCCTATGGCATTTTGTTTCTTGTTGGACCAGCAAACAGGGCGACCTCCAAGCATGAATACAAATCCTGATGTGGATTTCCTGTCAAGGCTATCACCAGCCCAATCTGAATCTGTGAAACCCAAGAGAGCTAAGCTCGAATCTACCACATAGTGAATCCCATCACTCTTTGTGCCCTGCACATAATGAAGTATTCTTTTTGCATCCCTCCAATGTAACTCATGTGGCTGCTCCATATATCTAGATGCCACACTCACATCATATGCAAGATCTGGTTGAGTGTGTGTCAAGTAGAGCAAGTTGCCAATCAACTATTTGTATAGAGTACTATCAAAAAGCGGTGTAGATTCTGCTTCTTCCATTATAAATACAGAAAGGAATGGAGTCTTAGAAGGCTTGCAATCAGCCATATTAAACTTCTTTAACAGATCAGAAGCATACTTTGACTGACATACCTTGGTTCCTTCTTTTGTTTGAGAAATCTCAAGCCCCAAAAATTGCTTAAGTATTCCCAAGTCACTCATGGAGAATGCTTGGTGCATTGCAGTCGTTAGTGATGCTATTTGTTTAGTGCTATCACCCATGATCAACAAATCATCAACATACAGCACTATTAACATAATAAAACCATCAACAAACTTCATATAGACATTTGGGTCAGATTTACACCGAACATAGGATTGTGACAGCAGAAAACTATCTGTCTTTGCATACCAAGCCCTGGGGGCTTGCTTGAGTCCATACAAATATTTTTTCAACCAGAAAACAAGGTTTGGATCTGATGTGTACCCCTGTGGCTACTGCATATATATTTCTCCTTCAAGATCCCCATGGAGGAAAACACTTTTCACATCCATGTGATGTACTTCCCACTGCTTGGAAGCTGCCACTTCCAAAACTATTCTAATGGAGTCTTTCTGAGCTATCGGTGCAAATGTTTCATTATAATCAAGTCCTTGCCTGAGAATAGCCCTTTGCTACCAACCTTTCTTTTTACTTAATGGTTGTACCATCCGCTGCACATTTAATCTTATAAATCCATTTGCATCTTACCAACTTTCTGCCTGCGGGGATATTGACTAGCTCCCAAGTTTCATTCTTCTGTAATGACTGAAACTCCTCATCCATAGCAATCTGCCATCTAGGATCATGTGAGGCATCCTCATATGTTTTTGGATCAGAATCTATCATCATATAGCACTTCTCAGAAAGGTAAGGATTATTCACATTTAGAGCAGTCTCAAACTGTGATCTAGTCCTTCTTTGGTCCTGAGGGTTGCCTGCTAGTTCACCTACTGCTTGCAAAGTTTTTGAAGCCCACTTAGGCTTGTAGGTGAGTTATCATCTGCAATAAATTGATCCTCATCATTAGAAATATAAGAATCAAAAATATCAAGAACATCACTTCTTCTTCAATTGGTGGTGAAGATGAATCTCCAATTTCTACGCTCTGAGAGGGTTCTTCCTCAAACTGCACACTTCTTTCGATGAATGCTTTATGAGTGGTCATGTTCAATAGCTTATAAGCTTTGGAGTCATCTTAATATCCAACAAACAAACATGGTTGTCTTTGGGGCTGCATAGCCCTCCTCTTCTCAATCGAAATCCTAGCCCAAGCCTTTGAGCGAAAAATCCTGAAATGAGAGATGTCAGGTTTGTGACCTGTCCAAGCCTCGAAAGGAGTGATACCTTTGAGAGCTTTGTGTGGCACTCTATTCTGAATATAGGTGGTACAATTTATTACTTCATCCCATAGCTTAGGAGACAAATCTTTTTCCTCAAGCATGCATGTGGCCATCTCCTTAAGAGATCTATTCTTCCTCTCAGCAACCCCATTTTGCTGAGGTGTATATGGAACTGTATGTTGCATCTGTATGCCCGATGAAGCACAAAATTGCTGAAACTCTGATTTCACATACTCACCACCATTATCATATCTTAACACTTTTATATGCCTACTAGACTGATTCTCAACTGAGGCTTTGAAGAACTTGAATAACCCAAAAACTTATGATTTAAGCTTGATGAAATAAATCCAACAATACCTGCTGAAATCATCTATGAATGTGAGAATATATTTTGCTGAATTCAATGACTCATGAGGAAATGGACCTGATATATCAGAGTGCATAAGTTCCAATGGTGCAGTGGTTTTCTCATTGGTAGATCTCCCATACTTATGCTCAGGATGTTTTCCTAGGATGCAAGATTGACAGACACCTTTGGAAAATTTGATATTGGGCAGCCCTATAACCATTTCTTTCTCATGAAGTTGGGAAAGGTATTTGTAGTTTAGGTGGCCAAATATTTCATGCCATAGCTTGCTGGACTCATTGGCATGGGTTAATAGAGTAGAAGGTGAGGATTTTGGCACAAAATGAGAAAACTTGTAAATTTTAGAACAATGATCAGCAATACCAAATGCAATAATTTTTCCTGTTGAAATTTCTGCTATCTCAACATCATTGGGAGTAAAGGTTACTCTCTTGGGAAGCCCTGTATGGGTCATCTGATATACTGACAATAGGTTTGCAGCAATTCTAGGGACATATAAAACATTATTAAATGACCCAAACTCGAGATCTATGCTACCTTTGCCTTTGCTAGAAGTTTCAGAATTGTCTCCCAATACAATGTTCGGACCACTGGAAGAGTCAAGTGAAGTAAAATACTTACTTGCAGACACCATGTGTCTTGAAGCACCGGAATCAATGATGAATGATGAAGATTGGGAAGTGCTGGCCATCAATGCATGAACACTCTCTTTATCATCAGAATTTGATCCTCCATCCTTCCTCCTTGTGCTCTCTGGGAGAGGGATATTGGCTTTCGCCAATAGTTGAGTTAATTGGTTGATGGTCTTCTTCATGCAAGAGAATTTAGGATGAAAGCCCTTGCTGCAATAATTTCACTTTGTCCTCTCATTCTTTTTGTTCGGATTCTTCTTGAAGTTTGATGACTCTCCATTAAAATTATGTTGCCTTTCCACTCACCAGTGGGCTTCTTGAAGTTGCCTTTCGAATTCTTTGAGTCTCCAACATTTAGACAATGGTCTTTGGATGGATTTTTAATGGATCCCATTAAAAACAGCTTGTCTTTTTCTTGTGTTAATGACTCCGTGAATTCTGAAAGTGACAGGCTCTTCCAATTTTTAATTGCTTTTCGGTTGGAATGGAAGGTGGAAACAAAGATTGAATAGTCAGGGCCAAGCTTGGGGAGAATGGCCAAAACTAATTGCTCATCTTTCTTGTCTATTCCACATTGCTTCAGCTGCAATACAAGAGACTTGAATTTGGAGAAGAAGTCTTGTAGATTATCGAAATTTTGTGGGCTCAAAGAGACTAGCTCGTTATCCAATTGGTGGCCTCTCAATTCATCGGTTTTACCGAATAGTTCTTGAAGTTTCAGCCATAATTCATTGGGTGAAGTGAGGCCATCAAGATGAAATAAGAGTTCTCTGGATGTAGTGAGACATAATAGCCCATAGGCTTCATCCCTTCGATTTCTCCATTTAGATTTTTTCACTGCCGAGGTTGGCTCAGCTTCTGTTGCCATTGTCACCCTGTAGAGCCCTTTGCCCCTCAGTAGAATCTCCATCTATGATTTCCAATAAAGTAATTGAAAGGAGTGAGGATGATCTTCTATGTATGATCCATTGCTGCAACTGATAAACTTATGGACTGGTTTTAGAACACTTCTGGATTCCAAAATGCGCCCGGTGAATTGATCAATGCGCCCTTCCTGAGACTGTTGGATCCTACAATACAATCAATTGATGAAAGGAATAGCTTGATGGATCTTATACCATGTGAAAATAATATCACATCCAAGAACTTATCAAGAAATTACACTCTCTCATAAGAAAAATCTCACACAACTAGTCACAAGCACAAAAATTATGCACAAGAGTAGATTTCTATATTAACTTCTCATGAATAGAATTACATCAGACAACATATGAATGTAATAGGCTGTCATTAAATAAATTTACATCAGTAATTTGAATGGTTCAATATGCCAAAAGAATCTCCACTTAATCAGACTTGCTAAATATGCCCATCCCCCCTAGGTGGCAAGTTGACTTTCCAAAACAGCCCAAAAGCTCATGAATTGCTAAATTAGTAAGATGAAGGTGAAATATAGATAAAAACAAAGCCAAATATGAATTTTGGGTGCAAAAAACATTAAGGAAAGTTTTTGGTGTAAAAAATAGTTTCCTAGGTAAACTAGCTTTTCCCCAATAGGGAAAAAGCAGTAAAAAAGCTCTAAAACTCAGAAATGCACCCTTCCTTCCAATTATGGTCTAAAATCAGTTAGGAAAGCACCCAAGTGGCCTACATGACTTGTATATCACACCTTGGAAGTATTCTTATCCTCCCATGTTGCCTTTTGGTCCACACAATGGCACTTTCTTAATTTATTACATGGAATTAACCACTAAATGATTAATTAATGTATCACATGTAAATAAATAAATGGTATGAAGACTTAAATTATTCCAACAGCCTGGGAACCAACAATAGAGCTAAAATTTTATGCACTATGGCTTTTGATGAAAACAACTAAACACATATGATTCAAAAGACTACAAGTTCTGGAAGATTCAAAATTACTGATGGATTGGGCTAATTTAATTTCCCAGATCACAAATTTAACTCTTGATCCCATCACGAAATAGAGGTAAAAAATTAGTTTGATTTTATCTCCTTCACTCACATCTTCATAGAGTTCAACTCAAAACAGACTACCTCTCTAAGTTAACGCTTTAATTGCATCATGTTACCTTGTTCATTCTAGAATACAAGGAGGATTCTTTATCCTTTGAATCTTCTCCTTCGCTCTTTTGATCTTAGCTAGAACCAAAGAAATGCTAATAATTAGAGAAAAATGTTTTCTATGTGATCTGAATTTAGGGTTTTTTTTCATTTGTTTATGTCTTGAAGACGAGATTGAAGGGCACTTGGGCTGAATCTGTTTTGAAGGATACCAGTAATAAGTCGACACTAATAAGGTCACATACTGGTTCTAAACTTTAGTCATGAGCTGATATGCTAAGCTAATGTTTATTTTGATTTCAAGCTTGAAATATCAACTATAAAGTTTTTTTTCTCTTGGATAAAAAAGACAGCAATAATGTACCTCTAAGAATCAACAGGTAGTGGAATTGAAAAATCATTTCATTCATCTTGTAGGTCAATGTAGGCATGCCCTGAGAGTTATCAAGCTAGGCACTCAACAAGAAATTGCAATTAATATTGTAGCTTACTTTGGTATGCCCTGTTATACTAAACTATAAGGTAAGCAAGATACATTAAAGTTCAAATTAAATTTGACATAATTGCTAGGATGAAAGATCGTTCTTCTAGTTTCGATTATATAGTTTGACTTCCTATTCACAACTACAAAAAAAATTTTAAGGATTGAAGAACAAGAACTACATTTCACAATGGTTTCTCAACTCCATGGCCATTTATCACATGAGCATATGATTGTTTTAAAAGTCGTAGTATCCATTCTAATTGAACAGACATGCATTCACCTTGGTTACCAATTATTACATTGCAGCTGCAGTTTGCATTCTACCTATGTCCAATATGCAAAATTGCATCCCACACCATTTGTGGACACTTTTTGGTCTTTTCATTTTCCACGGCCTTTTACGTTAAGACTATAACAGCCTTTACAAAGGGAAAACACAATCAAACCACCATGTTTTTCTTGTTTGCTTTCAATTTTTCAACATTTAATGAAAGCATAAGTCTATATTCAGTCTCAAATTACAAAATATTTCTAGCAATTTTATAGCTTCCATTATTGTATTCCTCTCTCTAGAAAAATCTCTTATTCTCATTTTTGGACAATTTGCATGTGGCATTTCACATTCTTCCTGCATTGTTCGTTTCCAGTAATATGGACTTGAGAGAAAGAAGTGAAAAGAATAAAGAAAAATTCTAAGATATGATGATTTCAGCATATAATAATTTGGAGTTGACTGAAACCAATTTAACTTGCAAGAGGCCACAAATAGGACAAATAATTCATTAAAGAAAAGGGATTGCAATACATGTTTCTCTGGATATTTAGGAGCAAATATAAGTGAAACAGTTTCCATATGACAAAAGTCTACATCATAGCTAAGCATATAAATGTAAAGCATCTTCCAAACATGTTTCTTCTTCTCATAAGGCAACAAAGTCTGCCAGAAAGTATACACATTAATATTAACAAATGTGTACTTATCACTATTGCAATTTTACAAATAATTTTGAATTGTAACATACTCTGTTTTTCCCCTTGTAATCCATACATCAACAAAATGTTTGCCACAAGATATCATCAGTTCATGCATGGTCCATTCCAGTGTTGAAAACATCTGCAGTGGAAAAAAATAAGCAGGGGTCCATAATACAACTTCTCAGCAACATCAGGGGAGAAATCAGCAAAGATTGGCAAACCACGACAAGCATTAAAAATTACAAAATAAATTCATTTTTTTCAATTTTTTAAACATATAAACCAGCAACAATATCAAATAAACACATTCGCACATAAACATAGGAAACAAACCAATATATATGATGCAGTGGGTGCCAAATCGAAAGGATACATCAAAGTCAATACTAAATCCTAAAACCTGATAGTTGTCCAATGAAGGACTCAAAAGTGGATAACCAATACAAAATGACATAAAATAAATAAATGTATCTCATCATCATGAGTCATCTAAAATGACAAATCTAGCATCTAGCTATTATCCTATCCTAGAGAATCAATGACCTCTCCCCCTTTTACGGGAAAAGGTCATGGCTCATTTTCCAATAGAAGTTCTTGCATCATCTATGTAAAAGTTTCCCCCAAATTTTAGTAAACGTTGAAGGGATGTTGGGATCTTCAACATAGGGGACCCCATTTGAAATACTACAAAATTTATACTAGAATACATGCAAATTGAAACATAAAACATTGAAATTTAACATTTTTATAAAGTATAATCTAACAGATCAATACATACATGATCATTGACAACAATGTAACATAATAAATCATAAATGATCTTTCTACAATAGACTATAACCATCATCATCTAGGTACATATAGGGCTTGGTGCTCTTGATTAAACATCAATCCCATACCCTCATACATGATAGAATCTAAGGGAAATACTGCACTTTGGCTAATCCTGAAATCCCAAAACTTGTTAAGTCTACTGAATTTTGAATGGTCTATGAAATTTTACTCTCTCCATATGAAGTCTAATGGGATAACACTAACAGATATAAATATACACATGAAAACTCCAAGCTCATTCTTAGTGAGTAGATTATTTCTAAGCAAAATCAACATATGTAATACATTCATGGTATGTACTTATACTAGTCTAGTGGGTAGTAAAGAATTAGGGATCCAATAAGGGACCTTGGGTATAAACTCAATATCAGATGTTGGGGTAGACCTCCCTTATCCTCAGACTTCAAACTCTTAGTGTTAGGTTAGTTGCATGAGACTCAACTAGACCAACATACATGTGAAAGGAGAGAACCCTGAACTAGAAAAGACCCTAAAATAGATCATCCAACCCTCACAAATAAAAAAAAGTAGCAACACAGCAGTACGACCAACACACAATAACAAACGACAACAAATTACTCCAAAAAAGTCATATAAGGTAACGTTGTGGTGCATGGCACCTAAGGAGGTCTATTAAGGTCAACGCAAGGGTGGAAAACAATCCTAAGGGGTCACGCTGGTCATCAACAAGCTGGACGTCAACAATTAAGGGTTGTATAGCTCAACGCTACCATGCAAGGGTCAATCACAAGTCACCACAAGGCCAAAAATCAGATACAAGTAAACATGCAAGTCAACTTATCATAATAAGGCAACATGACGTCACACTAGGCTCATGCACATCAAGTCATTGTCAAGGTAGGTTACCCGGCCTTCTCAACTGTATGTGGTCATACGTCTCATGTGTCTCATGCAATGAGAGGAAGCTCATAATCATCATCCCAAGATAAGGAAGGTCATGTGGTCATCTCATATTCCTTAGGTTAACTCAACAAGGGGTGGCCATCCCCTTGACGATAACCATAGTACTCGGAAGATGTCACACATATTCAAAAATAAGCTATGCAACAAAGTGAACAAACATTTCACATATAAATTTCAAAAAGCACAAACATAGTTATATTAATTGTTCTAATCAACACAGTACTATCAAACATAGAGCTACATAAATCATTAAAGTATTGAAAACAAAAACAGTAATAACAGTAAACCAATTATAAATGATATGGTCATCTCATATTCCTCGGGTTAACTCAGGAAGGGGTGGCCAGTCCCTTTAGGATAACCATACTCATCTAAAGATGTCACACATATTCAGAAATATGATCTGAGTAATAACATACACATGTGAAACCTCAATTCTAAAAATTCACCATGCACCGACTAGATCAAGAAACTTGTAACAAAACTGAAAATAGTTCATGCCTTCACTCAGTCAAATACAAATCTTAAATGTTTACAACTACATTTTTTTATGTTTTGTTTTTTTTTCTTAGAAATTCGAAGAGGGGGACTTCATCTTCGGTGTCTTGACCCATTGTAGTTGTTGTGCCCTCTCTTTCCGTTGATTGTGTGGATATGCACCCCCGTACCATACTTATGGTACGTCGATTAGTAGGGGGTGGAGGTGGATGAAGAGGGGCATCAGTTACAAAAACCAAGACAGTTATATAGATATAAATTCAAATTTATTATTGAGATACGTATTTAATTATTTCCAATATCATTACAATGATATTTACCTGCTGGCTAACTAGCTGATTCAACTAGAGTGTTCATTGGTTCTTCCATTTGTTCCTCTCCCGGCTGAGCATGAGAAGGTACATCCTCTTCCATTCATAGAAAAATATTAATTAGTAAACATCATCAATTATGTATTTAAAATTATATTGAATACATATGTTTTATAGCATACATACCTAAATGGCTAGGCATCTCCCCACCATCGCGTGGTACCGGTTCAGTACCTCTTCCCTCGCTTCTTTTGTTGGTCTCACCCTTAAAAAAAAAAAAAAGACATTCATTTTTCGATGTAATCATTCATGAATAGATTACGCAAGTACATTAGAATGATGGCCTAATTGATTTTATTTACCTCTACGTGAATCAATGGGTAAATTGAGGTTTGCCCTAAGATTTTTCGATGTTCTAGCACATGCTGAAAACCGTACTTGAAGCCGAGTTTCAAGTCTTCATCAGTGGCTTCCTCTTGAAAAATATTTCTCTGCAATGCATAACACCATGTAAAGTGCTTGTGATAAATCAATTAATCATTTGCTACAGTTAGAAAAATTAATTAATTATTGGCTACAAATAATGATCGTTTGATTCCTACAATTCGTTCCCTTAGCTTTTGATATCCACCCTGGCCCAGTTTGTGTTGCCCATGTTTTTCTAATATTTCATTTGTTGCTTTAGAGGTGTCAGGGAGCCTATGAAAGGTTGAAAATATGTTAGATATCGCAACTTAAATATATTTAAAAGTTTTAAAAAAATTGAACATTGTTCATTGAAAATATGATATGTGCCATACCTTCTTGAAACGATTGGCCTAGTCTTTCCTTTTTTTCTCAATGCCTTCTCCTTTGCATCCTCGATGAGTACCTTCCACTCCTTCTCTAGAACCATCGAAGGACGCTCATACTTGTGGTTAATTTGCAGATTGTCCCTATAATCTGCACTGACATTTTTCAAATTTAACCTACCTGCTGCAGTGACACCTTTTTTGTTGAAGGTTTCACCAAACAAGCTGACCATGTGGTTCATCAAATCATCTTTCAATTTGTCATTTTGGGCATTCCACCGTGTACGAATGGTGAGCCCAAAAATCTCCAACTCCTTATCATGTAGGTTCTTATAAAAAACATTATTTCCTGCAAAAACCATATGATCATTAATTAAAACTAATTTGAGTCATGTGGCTTTGAATTACATGAAAAAAACATAATAAATTAAATAATACCTGCAATCTTTGGTATCTTGATTGGAACACATTCATCGTTCACCAATAAGCTAACGAGAAATGATCCCTTGCTAACCACACGTATTGCGCTAGGATAGCAACTATCACATTCAATGTCACTGTCCTCTCTAACATCATGTGGACTAGTGGTGGTTGAAGGGCCATGTTGACCTCCAACATCCGGTGAGGTTGTGGAATCTAAAGTGCATTGTTGTATAGGAGAGGAAAATAGCCTCATTGGTACGGTAGATTGACGATGTGTTGAACCATTGCTACTACCAATATCGACCTCTACAGCTTGTTCTCGATACATGGGTGTTGGATCCAAAAAATTCTAAAGAATAAAACTTCAATTGATTTGATCATATCAAAAAAAGAGAACTAAAATAACATAAATGAATATATGTAGTTCGTAAAAAATTTCAAAGATGCCACTTACCCCGTATTTTACTATCTTTTTCCTCTATTCATCAATTTGTGATTGTATTTCTTCAGTCATTGGTTCGATTAAAATCAGACTAAAAAGGCCTTGATTGAAATTTTTCAAAGCCTTTTTCATAGTATCCATGGGGTCGGTTGAATAAAATATCTTTGCCTCAACGACCACATCATCACGTTGATGTGGTGTGCTCTACGAATGCCAATCAAAAAATCACGTAAAAAATATATAATGCATATAATAACAAAAATAAGTACTATAATCATGTTTAGGTACTATTACACTATCATTTACCTAATGCGATAGCATTGGTGCCTTCCCACGGTCACCCTACCATAATACAATAATCAATACATATTCATATCGATAAGTAAAAATTGAACCATGTATAATAAACATGATTAATATAAAAAAAAACTTTATTGTTACTATGACAGTCATGTTTACCTATCCAGAAGCTGTAGGTGTGCTCTTAGTACCAGCCCCCTGCCACAATACAATAAGAATGATATCATATAGAAATATTGATCTCAATAGCATAAAAAATTTCAAATGTTAACATATGTAATATAATCATGAATTGTGGTTACTATTACATTGCTACTATTAGGTACTATTAAACTAACATTTACCTCATGCGTCACCATTGGTGACTTTCCATGGTCAGCTTGTGGCATATGGCCATGATCACCCTACCACAATATAAGAATTAAGACATATTAAAAATGAAAATTACATATATAACAATGTCTCTTAAACGTGATTAATGAAAAGCATGACATATAATTAACCATGTGTATATTATAAAAAGCATGACATAAATAAACTTGATGCAAGAGAAAAATAATAAGTCATCGATCAAAGGTTGAGTTAAATGTTGTATAAGAAAATTACCCCCATAATAGCAACCCCTGCATCTATTCGATTCAAACCGTAATTGATCAATAACTCTTCACCTGCAGTTATTGATTTTGTTGCACATATGAATACATGATTTCCTTCACACCCCTCAAATAGGAAATTGGGTATCTTATGTGTTGACCCTGGTCGTGTGCTATTTATAAACCCTGCGATGTTTCCTGAAGCTTTTGGCCTTCCATCAATATACACAGTTGCTCCTTTGTTTAGACTGTTGTCCAATAGTTGACAATAATTTGCTTCCACTCCGCATGTCCACATACTTCGCGTATATCGGACCAACAACAACCAGTCATTGTATTTGTAGCATGTACTGACATACTCCATCACTTCAATTTCAGTTCCATATGACACCTTTATGCCATCCATGGAAAATAGCCCCAGTCCATGTAAAGAGGATGGAGCAATGCGATAAGTCCTCCCATTGAGGAAGAAATCTATGTCCACTTGGGGTAGCTCCTTGGGTAGCCATCATTTGAAAAGATGTCTATACCTTAGGGGAAACTCAATGAGACCTATGCTCTCGTTATCATAACCACATGATCCTCCTTCAAAAACAAAAAGTTCCATGCGTCTACGGAATTTTCTCCTTACCTTCTCACTTCTTGTTGATCTTGACCTGTTAGATCTTGTATTAGATGTCTCTCTTTCAACCTCTTCTAGTCTATCTTCCTCACTTGAAGAAGATAGATCTGACAAGTACGTATCTAGTGGTACCTACAATCATTGAAATGAGACATCGTATTGTAGTTGAATTTTCAATACCGAAAACGTCATCCATGGCTCATGGTTTCTAGCAAGCATGTTATAAAGAAAGATGATACAAACTTGTATGATAGATATAGTACAAACCAAATTATTAAATATTTTATCTTTGTCCCTTGTGGACATGTGGCATGATTCCCTCCTTCATGTAGTTATCAAATTAACCCCTCAAATCGACCTAGATTCATCACATACCTATTGTTTTATGCAAATGAGCTATGAATTGTATTTGGTTGGGTGAGTTGTACACATTTCCATCCAACCAAGCCTCATTAACTAGATGCAAACTTTTAATTGTTTTACAACTTCATTTATCTCTATCTAATGGAAAATAATGATGAATGTCAGGTAAGATGGTGTATAGATACCCTCACTAGGCATAAGTCATATCAAAATGTTGTGTCTTAAGGAAGACCTTATCTTCAATATATGGCATGGTTTTCAATACATATTTGGAGATCATGGATAAGATGTACCATAAAATATCCAAAAGAATCTAAAACACACAGTTGTGGCAAGCTAGGAGTTGAAAATAAGTAAAAAACGCAATGGCAATAGACCCAAAGGTGTTATGCATAAGAAATGAAGGGGAGACTTGGTTCTTATCTCAAAAAATAAAATACTAAAGAAAGGAAGGGGAGACTTGGTTCTTATCTCAAAAAATAACAATTTATCCTCTCCTCCCGTGAATACATGATCAACCACTTGTGATATAGTGTTGGAAGGATCTCCCATTGCATTCAAGTAATTGTGTCATTGAGCATGGTGTTAGTAAAGCACTTGAGAAGTAGTAGTTGATCCCAAGAAGTGCATATGGTGTGAACCCAATATCTTATAACTCTAGAAAAAATTTGAAACTCTTTTGGCTTCTCCCTGCTCACATTCCAATGGGAGTGTTGGAAAAAATACATAGAATATGTTATGATTTCATGCAGAAAGGGTTACAACTTGGGGCTTCCTCCAAAAGAAAAATAAACATGGACCTGACATAAGTTACTTGTGTAAAAATGAAGATGAAAATGTCTCACATTTACTTAGTTCATGTCCTTTCACAAACCAAGTATGGAAAGATGTATGTTAGTGGCTTCGTATCAACTTGATGTGGCATGGTGGATCTGTGCCTGTGGAGGCGTAATGTCCCTTGTTAGGAATTTTATTAAAATTGCAATTTTCCACTTTTTTCCTTGGTTCGACCTTTGACTAGTTTCAATCTCTAGGTCTCAAATTTGCCCCAAATGATCCCAAATCTTCTGAGAAGGTATATGAATGATATTAGAACATAAATATGTGTTTCAGGGATGCCTTTGTACCTTTAAAACACTTCTGCAAATACTCTTTCAATTCTGGTCAATGTAGGTAACTTTACTAGCGATTTCCCTTTGACTAGTATTGGTCTCTAGGTCTCAAATTGACTCCAAATGCCTTCAAATATTCAAGGAAGGTGTATGAATGATATTAGGAATTGAATATGATGTTCAGGGATAACATATGGCCACCAAAAGACCTCTGCAAACTCTCTTAAGATTCTGAACCAAGTATGCAATTTTACTAGTAATTTGGGGTTCAAATCCCCCTAAGGTAAGTACTGAAAATGGCTTCCCAAATGCCTCCAAACCCACTCAAATTTATGAACAGAGGTATGTAATGTGTTAATTATGTTATTAAGGTCTCATATGCACCATTAATGGTTTATTACAACTGTTCTCACCCTCTCCCATTCAACTGCAAAAATCACCAATTCAACCCTTGGGGAAATGGCACTATTTCTTCTCCCAATGCAATTAGACTGAGTAAAAATACTTCAAATGCTCAAGTACAGTACATGAAACTTGTAAAATACATCCATGGCATTCCATTAATCACAAATGCAGCAGATAATCATCCATTCATTCGAAATCATCATCAATACATTGATTCACAACAAGGTAGTGGGGAAATGGCATTGTTCTTCCATTAAAAATGAGATTTATGCATTTCTACTTGGAATTTCGACCTGAAACTTTCTGGAGATGAAGAACAGAGTATTTAATTCATATTACAAAATAAATGGGGCATGAAAATCTCCCCCAAAGAGTACAATAGCTCACCAAAAATGCCCTCCCTCAAGGATCAAGAATATGCCATCAAAATTGGAAATGGTTGAGAGAATGTGTTGCAATAGAAGAAACCATGAGCTGCCTTGTAGCTTACACCTGCAAATAAAGACTCCATTAAAGCTCCAAATGAAATGTCTGAATGGCCTTTCCAATTACCAACTTGGATGGGAATCTTTCACCCTCGAAATTGGCTAAGGCAAGAAACTAGTCATCCACTAGCTCTCCCTCTACACAAATGCAATTGCAAATTATGCAAATGATCAAAAGCCATTCTCATACTTCATTTCTACATTTTATAACCAACATTATCCTTCTAAGGGTCGAAATCCTCTCAATAGATTCAATAGATTTTCATTTAGGAAATATTCCACATTTGCCACTTGTCTCCTAGTTCCAACCTTCCATCTTCTCCCAAATTCGATTTTGAGTCTATTTGGCTTCTCCAACTCCCAAATTCGTCTTCTTTGAGCCTATTTTTGGGGCTGACATGTCATAGTGGTCAGATGTCAGAGGTCAGGTCTGCAATTTGTCATAGTTGTCGTAGATGCTCCATCATTGGTGTCATAGGGGTTAGGGAATCTAGCCCAAGTGTCCACAAACTTCCACTTTGACTCTTTATCTTCCATGGAGGTTACCAATCCTTCCCAATTCGACCTAAGATGCTCAATGACATGTGTTATGACTTACCAACTCACCCAAGAGTGTTCACATTCCCATTAATTCGAATTTGCAAAAGAGAGATACCATGTATTATGAAAAATCAAGCTAGTGTGGGTCCCACATCCTCCATATGTCTCCAAAACCATTTGTCACTTAGGATTTCTCTTGAATTTCTTTATTCACTCTATTTATTAAATAATTGAACCCTTCTAATGTCTAAACATCATTTATTATCCCCCTTATTCCAAATCCCAAAGCTTCCACCCCAAACCTAGGAAACTAGTAATTTTCCTCCTTGGCAATTATTTGACCCTTAACATCAATTTTACAAACTCTAATGAATATGGCTAATGTGATTAAGCCATTGTGACCCAATTCCAAATTTGGGACATGACAAATCCTCCCTTCCCAATATTGCTTGTCCTCAAGCAATTTCAAACATGGGTGTTGAAGAACTTGCTTTCTGTATAATTCTTTGAAGTTGCCATTGAATTGCCAAACCTTGAGTCTTTGAGTTTCCATGAAGATTTTAGAGGGGAACCACCATGCTTGCTGCTGCACTACTCTAATAAAAATCACTTTATTAAGTGGGAAATCCATCTCCCATACTTCTTGTTTCCCCCCAAAAATTGAAACCAATGAGATAAAAATTATTCCAGGGTCCCAATGCTTGTATTGCACCCCAACAATGAAGAGTGCTCTCCAATCCATACCATCAGATAAGATGATTCCTGGATCCCATTTTCTTGTATGCATTCTTCCAAAGATCATGAGTACAAAATATATATCATCAAAGTACATAACTACATAATGAAAATGTACATCAAGGATATGCTTCATCAAAGAGTCATGAAAGTGCTTATACCTCCAAGCAAGTAGACCACCATTTTCCAAGTGCATACAAGCTTCAAGTGACCAATCAAATCTGCTCCAATGACATAGGTGAGGATCCCATGTCCTATAATGTTGCTCCAAAAGGATGTGATATGCATCAAAATATTCAGCCATGTATTCTTTCATCCAAGAAGTGAATGAAGAATCTCCACTAAAATCTAAACCAAATAATGAGCAGAAAAAACAAGGAGACTTCAAATGACTCAAAGAAGTCTCACCCATACATCCGTGAATGTGAGAATCATAAAAATATAACAAAGTATATGGCTTCCAACAAAAATGTTCTCCAATCATAAGTCTATTCTCCCAAGTGTTGGATGAAGTTCCTCCAACATCAAATGAATCAAATGTTGAGCGAGAAAAACCATGAGTCTTCAAGTGACTCAAATGCATATCATAGGTGCATCCATGTAGATTTGCATCATCATAAAGTGACAAATAATGTTGCTGCAAATGTGAATAAGAATGTGCTCCAACCATGTCATCATAAAAGGTAAATCTAGGAGTTCCATACTCCTCATGTGCCACCATCAAAAAGAACCCTTTCACCCATACTTCATTGAGACTAATACTGCAAAACATGGAATTGTAGGATGTAGGAGAATGAACTAACTCACCCAAATGATCAAAAAGTGCAGAAGTTTCATCATGGGAAGGATCCATGTGGGTAGTATCATGCAGCTCCTTCAAAAGTGGGAAACCTTTGTCATAGATTGGTTCCCATGTAGAGGAATCATGCTCTTCTTTAAAAATTGCATAAGCTTCATCAAGAGACAATTCAAGTTCCTCTTCCACCACATCAAGTGTTTGGATCTCTTCAAGTTCATCTTCGAACACATTAGGCACATTCAAATTCCCACATTTCTCGTGATCCACCATGTCATGAGAATCCTCCAAACAATCTACCATTTGACAATCTGAAACATAGGAGGAAAAACAAGTATCTTGCAACTTTTCAAGAAGTTGCTCATTTTGAATTGTGAGCTTATGAATATTCTCATTATTCTTCAAGTATGCATCATGTAACAATTCATTAAGCTCAAACAAATGGTTTCTATCAAAAAGCAAAGACATGAAATTACTTTTGATGTGGCACATTGCTCTTTGAATCTTCTCCATGTCTTCAAGGAAGGATGTTTCCTCCAATGAAGTAGCTCTCCAACAAGAATTTGACACCAATGCTTGAGTGTCATGGAGAATGCTGAGGGACTCTTGGATCTTATTTTCATTCATCTTTAAGGACCCTTCAAGAAAATGAGGCTCTTGCAAATGAACCTCCTCATCTTCTTCAATTTTGCTTGGACCAACTTCATGAAGCTCAAGTGGTGATGGGGAAGTTGATCTTGGTTCTTCTTCAAATGCTACAAGGTCTTCATTATCATGCTTAATGAAACTTGTACTTGTAGAAACACTTTCAAAAGTGATCTCTATGTCACCAACATATAGGTGTGAGCACCCATCAGTAGGTACTCCTTCATAGTTTAAGCATCCATCAGTAGATGCTCTTTGGTTCATGTTTAAGCTAGAAGGTGTCTCGAAATGATCTTCCATATTTTCAATAGAATCTTCTTCATGCTCTTGTGATGTCTCTTCCTTTTGCTCCTTAAAGCAAGCTGATGCATTTTGCCCCTTGTTTTCCTTAGGATCAATATATTTGGAATCTCTTCTTGAATAAATCTCAAAATCTCTCCTCAAGGAGGACATCATTTCATGCACACATATATGATACTCGCTCCAAGGGTTTTTACAAGAAGGGCATAAACCTTTCTTCACTAACTCCACGTCTTCATTTTTGGGCCTATTTTCAAAAACATGTTCAGCATAGTACTCAAAAGACATGGCATTTTGTGTATTTTTGCTAAAAGCAAGATATTCTTGATATTTTTGATATTGTTGGGGCAAGGTTTTATATTTTTCTCTCCATCTTTGGAACTCACTCATAGAATTATCCTTGGTTGGTGTGATACACTCATATTCATCAGATTTAAATTCATAAGAATAATCTTCATTTCTCTTGAAATTGTAAGAAGTGTTGAATGATGGCACCTCTTCCTCATACCATTCACATTCTGCTTCATATTGCTCATAAGCATATGCATATTCCTCATAAGAATTGTACTCATAAGATTCATCATAATAGTAAGACATGGTTGCCAATTATTATTGAATGTATGTACCTAATACACAGGTGCAAGTACCATGCTCTGATACCACTGTAATGTCCCTTGTTAGGAATTTTATTAAAATTGCAATTTTCCACTTTTTTCCTTGGTTCGACCTTTGACTAGTTTCGATCTCTAGGTCCCAAATTTGACCCAAATGATCCCAAATCTTCTGAGAAGGTATATGAATGATATTAGAACATAAATATGTGTTTTAGGGATGCCTTTGTACCTTTAAAACACTTTTGCAAATACTCTTTCAATTCTGGTCAATGTAGGTAACTTTACTAGCGATTTCCCTTTGACTAGTATTGGTCTCTAGGTCTCAAATTGACTCCAAATGCCTTCAAATATTCAAGGAATGTATATGAATGATATTAGGAATTGAATATGATGTTCAGGGATAACATATGGCCACCAAAATACCTCTGCAAACTCTCTTAAGATTCTGGACCAAGTATGCAATTTTACTAGTAATTTGGGGTTCAAATCCCCCTAAGGTAAGTACTGAAAATGGCTTCCCAGATGCCTCCAAACCCACTCAAATTTATGAAAAGAGGTATGTAATGTTTTAATTATGTTATTAAGGTCTCATATGCACCATTAATGGTTTATTACAACTATTCTCACCCTCTCCCATTCAACTGCAAAAATCACCAATTCGACCCTTGGGGAAATGGCACTATTTCTTCTCCCAATGCAATTAGACTGAGTAAAAATACTTCAAATGCTCAATTACAGTACATGAAACTTGTAAAATACATCCATGGCATTCCATTAATCACAAATGCAGCAGATAATCATCCATTCATTCGAAATCATCATCAATACATTGATTCACAACAAGGTAGTGGGGAAATGGCATTGTTCTTCCATTAAAAATGAGATTTATGCATTTCTACTTGGAATTTCGACCTGAAACTTTCTGGAGATGAAGAACAGAGTATTTAATTCATATTACAAAATAAATGGGGCATGAAAATCTCCCCCAAAGAGTACAATAGCTCACCAAAAACGCCCTCCCTAAAGGATCAAGAATATGCCATCAACATTGGAAATGGTTGAGAGAATGTGCTGCAATAGAAGACACCATGAGCTGCCCTATAGGTTACACCTACAAATAAAGACTCCATTAAAGATCCAAATGAAAGGTCTGAATGTCCTTTCCAATTACCAACTTGGATGGGAATCTTTCACCCTCGAAATTGGCTAAGGCAAGAAACTAGTCATCCACTAGCTCTCCCTCTACACAAATGCAATTGCAAATTCTACAAATGATCAAAAGCCATTCTCATACTTCATTTCTACATTTTATAACCAACATTATCCTTCCAAGGGTCGAAATCCTCTCAATAGATTCAATAGATTTTCATTTAGGAAATATTCCACATTTGCCACTTACCTCCTAGTTCCAACCTTCCATCTTCTCCCAAATTCGATTTTGAGTCTCTTTGGCTTCTCCAACTCCCAAATTCGCCGTCTTTGAGCCTATTTTTGGGGCTGACATGTCATAGTGGTCAGATGTCAGAGCTCAGGTCTGCAATTTGTCATAGTTGTCGTAGATGCTCCATCATTGGTGTCATAGGGGTTAGGGAATCTAGCCCAAGTGTCCACAAACTTCCACTTTGACTCTTTATCTTCCATGGAGGTTACCAATCCTTCCCAATTCGACCTAATATGCTCAATGACATGTGTTATGACTTACCAACTCACCCAAGAGTGTTCACATTCCCATTAATTCGAATTTGCAAAAGAGAGATACCATGTATTATGAAAAATCAAGCTAGTGTGGGTCCCACATCCTCCATATGTCTCCAAAACCATTTGTCACTTAGGATTTCTCTTGAATTCTTTATTCACTCTATTTATTAAATACTTGAACCCTTCTAATGTCTAAACATCATTTATTATCCCCCTTATTCCAGATCCCAAAGCTTCCACCCCAAACCTAGGAAACTAGTAATTTTCCTCCTTGGCAATTATTTGACCCTTAACATCAATTTTACAAACTCTAATGAATATGGCTAATGTGATTAGGCCATTGTGACCCAATTCCAAATTTGGGACATGATAGGAGGAAAGCTTGAAATTGTGGTTCCTCTTAAAAATGTATGAGTTGTTTCATTCATTACTTGTTGGGCATCTGGCTAGCTTGAAAATCTTGCTCATTGGAGGATAGTCTTACAAACTTTTCAGGTTTTGATACAAATCTATGTTATTTCTCAATACTATATAGTTATAAAAAAAGGCTCAAAGACAAGAAACATTGGGGACTTAGTGGTGGACAAGTCTACTTGTTGGGTCTTTTTTACAAGGCCTGACAAGACTCTAAAGACACTTGCAGGATCATAGGGTTTTTGCACTTTTGGGATCAATACTACATATAATTTACAGCTAACATTGGTAGAGGACCCAACAATAGGGCCAAAAACTATTGGAACTTTGAACTCTCCTGAAGTTGGCTTTGTCTAAAAGCATTTCTTTTAGGTATTTGGGGACTCATTGCTAGTTATAAAGGTGATGCACAATGACTCAAGTCATGCAAAACATTTCATTTCAAGCCCCTGTTGATAAGATCAAGGTGTCATACAACAATTTACAAAAATTTATTCCCACGTGTACACAAGAAAATGAACATTATTTTTTATACTTTATCTAAGGTAGGCCTTGTGCAAGCTCCTGGTTCTCTTCAAGTGAAAGAATATAAGGAAGGATTCCTAAGAATATTCTATGGAACTTTAATCCTTCTACATTCATCAGTTTTATTTTGATTGATTAAATCTTATACTGATGTATCTTTCATATGAAGTAGGTTAGTGAAGGGACTGAATAATCATGAAAATTGATGGAAAACATAAAGATTTTTTATGATTTTCATACTAAACAGAAAATTACAGAAATTATGGTCTAATATGTTGACAAATACACTTGGAATATTTTTTGATAAGCCTAGATATACTTATCAAAGTATAACACCAGGCTCTTTTGCACAGTGCTTGAAAGCACCTAAACAATTTATTTTTAGTTTTCACTTGAATAAAAAATATTGTTTTTTCCTTGAAAAAAATGTGGAATTTTCAGGATTGATTAGTCTATAATATATCGCTTGCCCAATCAATTTTTTGTCATCTTCTCCCCATTCCCATTGGATTTAAGGTACCAATACTAGCCCAAAGCGAGTGGAATGGTGAGAGGTATCAATGACATCTTCCCTAGATGTGCATTCAATCCCTTCAAATTTCAAATGATTAATTTTGATTAAAACAAGTAAATCTGATTTGTACTTGCTGGTATCAAGTATTCAATAGCAGAAATATAAACTATTGGATATTTCAACAAGTATACCTTGCATATTTGAAGTATTTTGTAGGGAACAAGTGATTAATTTTCACTTGGAATCAATAGGGACACCCCCTTGATGCTAGCAAGCACTAGCCCATATAAAACAATTGTGTGAGGTGACATTGGCACCTTCCCTAGATGTGTATTCTAACCCTTCAAGTTCATAATAGGACTTCATCTAAGAAATCCAAGTGTCAAAGACAAAAAAAAAAGGTTGTTTGTCGATGGAGTTGTGGTTCAATGGTGAAGACAATGGCATGCCATGCCACCCAAAGAGGTTCCATAACCTCAAAGCATGAAAAATGTGATTGGGTCTAGGTACAATTCCTGGGTGATTTTGACAAAGGAGTACTCCATGTCATGGCACTTTAGCCAAACAAAAGAGTTTATGTTGATAATTTCACCCCTTGAGAGCCATTTCACTGCTGCAAATAGGCCTCTTCTTGTGCCCAAGCACTTTGGGCCACAATTGTAATCATTCTTTTCGATGTTAAAGGAAGCACTTTCAAAAAGAAAAATAAGGCTTCCCATAATCCCCCATTCATTATACTATTGTTGTTATAAAGCTAACTTCAAATTAATCAAAATAATTTGTCTCAACTCTCCCTCATAAATTCTAAAGACAATCAACTAATGAACAACTAGAACCCTCCAGTTGGAATATGGGAGCAAAGTTAAATGGAGAAAACCTAAAGATATGCCCTAAACAGGATTGAGATAAAGGACTGGATAGTTGGAGTTAGATGCAACCGGCATTAATTCCATCTTTATCAGCAACGCATTACATACTTGGACTGCAGCCCACCAAAAAAGTACAAAAAATGGATGAAAACATAATGCAACCTTCAATTTTGACTACAACCTACATATTTGATATGAAAAAGATGGTTGCAACCTACATATTTGCAAAAGATTTGGCCAACAACCAGCACAAGTGGAGCACCGTTTTGTACTATAAAAGGTGTTAATGAATTATGACTGCATTTTAGCATTTTTCTTTCACAATTTCAAGATCAGTTTCTTTGCCTCAAGACTTAAAATGCATATCTAACATGGTGTATTGACAATGCAGTTTGTTATTTAAGTATCAGACTTGTCAAGCTGTGAGTTTTTTTCTCATTTTATCAAAGCATTAAGAGGGCCTACGCAATGCATTTCCAAACCCCCAACCCTATTGTACGAAGTGTTAATTTCAAACTTACCGAAGACATCTCAGTGACCTCCTCTACAATGATATCGATATCCTTGTCTCAGAGGCCTCCTCTGCAATGGTCTCAGTGGCCTCCTCTGCAATGGTCTCGACAGTCTTGGTGGCCTCCTCTGCAACAGTCTCGGAGGTATCAGCTTTCTCGACGGTCTCGACTTAATCTTTTCATAGGTTGCAAATAGAAACTTTGGATGTGCATGTGGGGGTCAAGTGGTATGCCATTTGAATTGGAATGCCCCACCACTAAGTTGGATAAACCCGCCACCACATAATTGTCACATGGTATATATATCAAACTTTGGATAAGGTTAAAAATATGGGTCATGTTTTTTATATGGAATTCCCATCCATATTAATTATGGTTTGGGATATGCCAAAGTGGGGACATGCCACCAAACTCAATGAATATCACATGGTATTTATTATAACCATATTCTATATTCGATTGGTTATTTGTGTATGTTATATTTTGGATATGTAACCAAAAAGCAAGTTTTAAATGCCAATGAATGTAAAAGGTATGGCATATAGTTGGAAAACAATTCCATTTAAAAAATTGGCCCTAAAAAAAACCTTGGCTTATGGTTATAACCAAGTCCAAAACAAGTATGTAGTTGTAACCAAGTGACTAGTTGAGCCCAATGAATGCCTTAGAAAAGCCAATGAAATGTTGGTTGTAGTATTGGCATATAGTTAAAGCTAGCCAACACAAACCATGCCATTTATGAAAATTGTTGCAACTTATGGGATAAATTGGAATCATGCACAAGGAGGAAGAACTCAAGCTATATAAGCCCAAGCATTTGCATTGTAAGGGAGCATGATTTTGGATCCATTTAGGCTCTTGGATTGTTTTTGAAGAGTGATCTTCATGACTCTTGTTGGAGTTTTTTGTTGTGTGATCTCCATCATGTTTTGAGAGCCATGTTATGAGTGTGATCACTCTCTTGTATTTATTGTTTGATTTGGTTGGAGAGATCCTTTTGAGGCCATTGTCTTTTGAGATCATGATTGATGATAATTCTGTAGAATGTAGGCTTGCTCGAGGTTTGGAGCTCGTAGAAGATGATAATAGAGCATGGATAGGTTTCATTGGGAGAAATCCATCCATCTGATGTCTAGAGTAAGTTCATTGGTGTGAAGAAGCTTCTTTAGGGGAAGTTACTTTTTGATGTAAACACTGGTGAGAAGGTCCCAACATCTATTAAAAGAAGGGATAAAGCAATTCTCATTTCAAGTGGATCCAGAGATGTAGTCAAAGGTTGATGAACTCCGTCTATCAATGAGAGTGCTCCAAACCATCTGAAGCAAGTGAAGCTTCGAAGGAAGATCCCAAGCCAATACCAACAAGTAATAAGCCATGTATGATGATCAGGAAAAGGTTTTCTAAGGTTTTCCAAGAAATTAAAGAATTATGGGAAAAGTGTTATGGCTAATTATTTGAGGTTGACAAAATGAGGAATGTGCCACTCTACTTTTAAAATCCACAGGACCTGTGTATCTATTCAATCTGCGAAACATTGATCTCATAATAAGGATGACTACCATGGATCTCATAATAAAATACACAATTGAAGTGTTATGATTCAGACTTCATATAACATATAAGTTCACATATATGTTGGCCACAAGATATGTGATGGTCAATTTTCATCCTTAGCTAGTGAGAATACATCTACATTTCCCAAGATGAGAGCTAAGTATATAAGGTTGTTAGAACCTAACATAATTAAGGGTGAATATAGAATGTAGATAGGTAGGCATAAGCATTGGTCATAGTTCAAATTAAAAGAAATTATATTTCTAATTGAAAACTAAAAATAAAGCTCAAAGATATTAGCAACATAGCAAGAATACCGTCCCATTAGGTAACATTACTTAGGCACTAATTCTCTCGTCGAATTACATTTATTATATGGATGATTTTTTTTAGTTAGGACAAAATAACCTATATTAATTATAAAAAAAAATTGATGGGATCATTGGCCATTGTGGCCCCCCATACCATCTTGCATGCCCTAAATAGGGAATCTTTGTCTTAATACTTCAATATGGTGGTCATTTCAATGTTGGTGTACTAGATATGGTTTGTAGGGATAAGGACATGGTATTGGGCCAAAATCTAGGGTCTTAGGTCATAGTATTTGTGTTTGGGTAGAACAAGTCATTTATGTTTTTGCATTTAGTAGGGAAAACATCCACTTTGAGTCCATTATGTTCAAGGAAGGTGCAACTTAATCGATAATTATGCTTAGGTACACGACTTATTTTTACCACTTTCATCAAAACATTTATTAAAAATCATCCATGAATGAGAAACACTAGAAGTCAATTACATCCATTATTTGCAAGTTCCTAATAGCTTCACTTTCTTAAGGGATTATTGAAGAAACATAATGAGCTTCGCTTTATTGGTCTATAATATGAGATTTAAGAAAAAATCATAGATATTATTCGATGCATGTATGCCTTGGAATATTTTTCCACCAAGTAACCATTATGTAATATGGTTTGAATATCAATGAAAATGAAAATATTTTAATGAATTTATTCAACTTGTATGAGGTATTTCATTTTGAATAAAAATGCTCTAAGAAATATATTTAATCATTATATAGGAGTTGATGTGACTTGTGAAATCCAATAAATATACATTATAAAAGTGATAGTGTAATCTGGAAAAAGATAATTCCAATATTGGAAACAAGTAATCAATAATCACACCCTTGAAAATTGATAATCACATCTTTAAAAATCAATACTCACACATTTGGACAATGATTCACATTTAAACTTAATGACATGGTGGTTATAAAATTACACAAATATCATGATTTGCATTCAAAAAAGTTTATGAACACAAATTTATTCACATATGCATCATGAGGATGATATTCTTAGGTACAAAACATATTCCCACCACCTTAACCAAAACTTTAATTTTAAAAAACATCCACAAATTGTTTGTGCGATTCGTGTTTTATTCTGGAAACCCTCCCATACTATCAATGCATGTGTCTAATATAACCATGAAAAATTCCGTCGTCATTAATAATCATCATTTCCTCGTCATTAATAATCATCATCACCATCATCATCATAAGCAACATCATCAACATCGTCGTTATCATTAATAATCATCATCATCACCATAAACAACACCATTATTGTCTTTGTCATCATGATCATAAGCATCATCATTAATGTCATTGATGTCATCAATCATAATCATCATAAACAACACCATCTTCATCGTTGTCAATATCGTCATCATCATAATCATCAAAGTCAATGTCACCACTATTCATCAGCACAATCATCACAAACAACAACATCGTCATCATCGTCATCTTCATTATCATCATTATCATCATCATCACCATCATCACCATCATCATATTCATCTTCATCTTAATCATTATGGTCGTCATCATCATCATCATCATCACCATCATCACCATCCCCATCATAACTTTCATCATCACAATCGTAAAAAACAACATCATCATCATCTCCATCATCATCACCGTTGTTGGCATCATCATAATCAACGTCGTCGTTGTCATTAATCGTCATCATCATCACCATAAACAACACCATTATCGTCGGTGTCATCGTGATCGTAAGCATCATCATTAATGTCATCATTAATGCCACCGAAACAAGAAGGAGTAAACCCTTGTTTTGGGGATTTTAACTTAGTAGAAAGGTATATACATTAGTAGGAGATATCAACCTATTAATAATGGGAAGCCAAAGATGTAAAATCAAGTGAAAATCAACATTAGATGAAATGGATTCATGCTAACAGAAGTGTTATTGTGACATTGCAAGCTCGTGTGGGTTCATCTAATTAGGAATTGTTAAATTTTCTGAATTTACTTCAATCTGATCTAGGATCTTAACTGAGAGAACAACATGTACAGCATATCTACAGCATATCAATCATGGAGACAATAATGCAAGCACACAAGAGACACAAAGATTTACTTGGGGAAAACCATAAAGGTGAAAAACCCCAATAACTTCCTCAGAGATAGATAGAGCAATGATACAACCAACCAATAGAGATAGCCATAACCTAGCAGCAATCCTCCTCCTCCATAAGTGCGCCTCTCCTCCTTGAGAGCATGTGTAAGAAGTGAGTGTACAAATAGAGTGCCTTCCGCACCCTATTTATACTTGACTTGACTTTCCTTTTTACCTAACTCATGTCGGCTCGAACTTAACCACATAACATAATGCTGAGTGGGCAGACCCCCAATAGGGTGGTCTAATAACCCTTTGACCCACATGGCCGACCCCCAATAGGGTGGTCTAATAACCCTTTGACCCACATGACTTATACAGGGCCGACCCCAAACAAGGTGGTCTAATAACCCATCAAGTATAAGTTACGACACTTACAATATAAATGACGACACTTCCTTATAGAGGAATAATACCATCTCTATAGGAATACAATATACATATATGTGAAATACATTCCGAAGTTACATATACATCAACACTCCCTCTTAACTAGGAAGGTATTTCTCAGCACAGTTCTTCTAGCACAAGTCATCTTCTCTGGATCATCGTCACTAGATAATTGTCATCGAGTCATCATCATCGTCACTGCTGCTGCTATCTCAATCAATCTCTGAATCTACTCGTCATAGGAAGTTCTACAGAGCCAGTCCTTTTTCATACTGGATGTAGGCCCACCACCTGCAGGTCTTCATCATCACTGGCCATACTGTGGAATCCTCAGGACTTTTACGTGCGTCACAAAACCTCGAAAGAGCATCCCAGGCTGTTACGAGCACACAGCTCTACCTATAGGATCTCCCAGGGCACCGAATTACATGTGACCTCACCACAAAACCTCGCAAGAGCATCTCAGGATGTTACGGGTACACAACTCCGACCTGAAATCTCCCAGGGCACAAATTACATGTGGTCCACCACAAAACCTCGCAAGAGCATCTCAGGATGTTACGGGTACACAACTCCGACCTGAAATCTCCCAGGGCAACGAATTACATGTGGTCATGGCAAAACCTCGCAAGAGCATCCCAGGACTGATTACGGGCACACAGCCCAACCTATCGGATCTCCCAGGGAAACGAATTACATGCCATAGGACAAAACCTCGCAAGAGCATCTGCCAGATATCCCAGGGCGCTATTATATGCCATAGGCAAAACCTCGAAAGACTATCTGCAGATCTCCCAGGGCAACGAATTACATGTCCTCCCAGAGCAAAACCTCGAAAGAGCATTTGCCAGATGTCCCAGGGCACCGAATTACATGCCATAGGCAAAACCTCGAAAGACCATCTGCAAATCTCCCAGGGCAACGAATTACATGCTCATCTGCACAACCTGATCCACGGCCATAGAGTATCAACCTGATACTCACCATACATCATCCTGATGTATCCATGATCATCCTGATCATCATCACTGCAACGTCCTGCTGCATGTCATCTGGAGCAACATCCTGAAGCTCGTCATCTATGATCATCCTGATCATCACTGCAACATCCTGCTGCATGATCCACCTGATCATCAATGCATCTACCTGATGCATACCAAGTATCATACATGATCCTCCTGATCATCAATGTATCCACCTGATACAAATACATGATACATATCATCATACATGATCCTCCTGATCATCAATGCATCTACCTGATGCATACCAAGTATCATACATGATCCTCCTGATCATCAATGTATCCACCTGATACAAATACATGATACATATCATCATACATGATCCTCCTGATCATCAATGCATCTACCTGATGCATACCAAGTATTTACCTGATACATATCATCATACATGATCCTCCTGATCATCAATGTATCCACCTGATACAAATACAAATACATGATACATATCACCATACATGATCCACCTGATCATACAATGTATCCACCTGATACATATACAGATACATGGTCCAAGCATCCAACATGATGCATACATACATACATAAAATGATCCAACTGATCATATCCAAGCAGAAACCAGAACATCATCCTGATGCTCATCATCCAGCGCTTACATCCACAGCCATGTGAAGGATCCTCCTTCCAACATGCTTGGAATGGCTTCAGCAAATGTGTCCATCACTTCTTCCTCGAAGTATCCTTGATCTGAAGCACGCCAAGCCTCTCTCTGAAGTACTCGAACTTCACCCTGGCTAGTGGCTTCGTCAGCACATCTGCAATCTGCTCGTCCGTCGCAACATACAGGAGCTTCACAGCTCCTCTCTGCACCATATCCCTGATATAGTGATATTTGATCTCTATGTGTTTCGACCTATCATGAAACACTGGGTTCTCGGATAGCTTCACACAACTCTGGTTATCACAGAAGATACCAGTAGCCTCCAACGGGAGATCAAATAACTCAGACAGTAGCTTCCGTAGCCATACTGCCTCACAACTAGCTGAACAGGCTGCAACATACTCTGCCTCAGCTATACTCAGTGCTACGCAGGACTGCTTCCTGCTAAACCAAGAGATCACACCTAATCCCATACTGAAGCAGTACCCAGATGTGCTCTTCCTGTCTGCAGCACTGCCAGCCCAATCTGAATCAACATAACCTTCCAGGTTAAACTTTTGATTCGCCTCATACCTGAGCCCATAATCCACTGTACCCTTCAGGTACCTCAGAATCATGCTTTACAGTAACCAGGTGAACACTTATCGGATCCGTCAGGAACTGGCTCAATGTGTTCACAGCAAAGCAAATGTCTGGTCTTGTGTTCGTCAGGTACATCAAGGACCCAATCATCTGACGATACATAGAGACATCAACTGACTCAGATGAAGCATCACATAGAAGCTTCAGATTCGATGCCATAGGTGTGGCCATGGCCTTGCAATCCATCATCCCGAACCTCTTTGGGATCTCTACTGCATACTTCCCTTGTCCAAGGAAGATTCTATCTGCACTTTGCCACACCTCCATGCCAAAAAAACAAATAGTGCATCATCCCCAAGTTCTTCATCTCGAACTCGGTAGTAAGCTTCCGCTGCGTGTCGGCAATCAATCTATCTTCACCATACCAAGTTCTGGGAGCTTGCTTCAAGCCATACAAGGCTTTCTTCAATCTGCATACATATGACTCCCTGTCAGGTCTTGGGACTGCATCCCAAACATCTTCTTCATGATCTACGGATCATGGCATTCCATTTCTTCATCCCAGATCCTGGGAACTTCAATATCTTCAATAGATATCTTTCTTGCTGGAACAAATGTTGTAGTACTTTTGTAGGAGATGGCATATGATCTTTCCTACACAACAAGTTAAATTGCATGATTAGAAAACATCTTATAGTTTTCAGAACAAATTCTTACACATAAAGAAATATGCCATACAGTCATGCAATTATCTTAGCCAATGCTTCAATACAACATTTATCCATATCCCGTAACTTTCTAGATGCCTTCCAATCTCTACCAGAACATTGTTAAGAGTGTGCACAACTCCCAACATGTCAGCAAAGAGGTTTCATTCTAGATAAGTAGCAATGGAATGTTGTACAGTGCCATAGGCTACTTACCCATGCATATTAGTAGTATACTGTTCATCAATGCAATTATTCTAATATGCATAATACACAACCTAATTCTAGGAACATCAGTATATACATTATTGAACAGTATTATTTAAGAAATGACAATTCAAATACTTATCTTTGTTTGTTCGTTGGGTGGACTCCCTCTGAGTCTTTGCTTCCTTGCAGGAGCTGCTGGAGTCCTAATCTGAGGTAGCTTCTTCTACACCTTTCTGTTGTGAAATGTAGAGAGATGATCAACTCCCTCTGAATATCTGCATCCTTGCAGAAACTACTGAAGTGTGCTCCTTTGCTTTCTTGCAGGAACAACTAGAGTGTGCTCCTTTGCTTTCTGGCAGGAGCAACTGGAGTGTGCTCCGTCTTGATCTTTGCTTCCTGAATTACCTGTTCTTGAACTCATATTCATCCTTGGTCCCTATGCATGCTTATTAGTATCATGAATGTGTTATCCTTGTGATCTCATATAAAATCATACATTCATTAGTATACTATTAAAACACAATAATCTCAAGCATGTATAGTCATGATCATTTCAAACATAAATAATAAGCATGAGCATTCAAGGATTCTTATGGTTAGTCAAATCATAAGAAACATAACATGTCTAAACCTGTAATTACTCAAGCCTATGACTCTTCAGGTTAGTTGAATCATCAATCAAGATAAGAGATATAAAATGCATAAAACCTGTGATTATTCAAGCCTATACTTTCATGATTCTTCTGGTTAGTCATATCATCAATTATAATAATATACATCCAACCATGATTATTCAAACCTATGACTTCATGAATAATTATTATCAACAACAGTATAAGATCCTAACACAAGGTAGGATTTTAGCTTGATATAGGAAAAACATACCTGGATTAGCATGCTAGCTATTTATGTCTAACATACCCGCATAATGTCTTCTGGTTCTCTTTAGTGACTTGTGCTAGTAACCTGCATGTCTCATAAGTTAACCATTATAAAACTAAGTTATACATACCTCGAGAATGGATCTTCTATGAGATCCATGGCAATGGATGAATCTTTGTCCTCATGATCATATGTTCTTGAACTAGAACATGATTTTTCTTCTTGGTGTACCTTTCATGTTAGTAGACAACATAAAACTCATACAACATCACAATGTGTTAGTACAAACATAAGTTTCATACTCCTAATAAATGAATGAATTCTATCATGCATTCATAATTTTATTAAGGTGATATGACAAGTCTAAAATCAAGATTGTACTAACCGTGATAATATGAATACAAGCATACCATAAACTTAATTATGAACAAATCTCAAAACATACCTCGATGAGTCATACCTATCGAGATCACTTGTAATCTTCTTATGTAAGGCCTTAGCCTCATCTCCCTCTGAAACAGGAACTTCTTCACTTATGCAAGTGATTAACCCAATCCACTTGATTTGCAAGAACTGGACCTTGAGCTGGATATGGGTTTGTCAGAGAAACCCCAAAAATTCAAACTTTGAATTTCAAACTTCTGATAGGATAGAAATATGTGCCTTGATGAGCTGATCAAGTTGGTATATTCAGAATTTGAAAACTGCAAAGTTTCACTCCTCAATTTTGCCTTTGAAACTTCTAGATTCACTGGACGTGACCCTGAACTGGGGTTTGATGAAGCCCACTCTTTTGCCCCATCAAAATGTTTGATCCAAAGCTCTAAGATTCTATTTTTCTGAGGAGCTTCCAGCCGTGGTCACAGATTTCAAAAATTCCCATTTTTACAGAAGCCCTAATTTTCCACTTTTCTGATCAAAGTCCCGAACTAGCGTCTAATCAAGCCCGGCCTTCTGCCCAACCAAAAATTCTGATCTTGGTCTCTAAATTTCTATTTTGATGAGTAGCATCCAGCCGTGGTCTCCGATTACAAAAATTCCAACTTTCTCCAAAGCCCTAAATTCCGGAAGCCATGAATGAAGGTACCAAAAAATAATTCTGTTTTGACAGAAATATGTACCTGATTGTTTCTGGTGTAACTCCGAAATTTTTGATCCACAGGGTCTGAAACAGTTTCTTGAGATAGCCTGACCTGTTATCTTTCCATCCTGACAAGTCTGACCTCAATTGGATTCTCTGAGAGAGAGATATGCCAAATGTCGCAACGTGACCTGTTTTGGGATAAAACAGGAGAGCGAACTTGTACGGCGTGCCACGTGTCACTGTTTTAACTTCAGCCTCTGAAAAAGTTTTTTGAGATAGCTCGGCCTGTTACCTTTCCATCCTGACAGGTCTGACCTCAATTGGACTCTCTGAGAGAGAGTTATGCGAAATGTCGCAACGTGACCTGTTTATGGGATAATACAGGAGAGCGCACTTGTACGGAGTGCCACGTGTCACTGGTTCAACTTCGGCCTCTGAAAAAGTTTTCTGAGATAGTACAGACTGTGTACTACCTGTCACTTTTTACGAAATTTCATTTGGAGCTTCCTAGCCCAAGATATGACCTTTTTCCCAAGGTCACCTCATTTTGACTCAGATCTGGAAGAGGCAGAAACCCTATATTGTACAGATCATAAATCACAAAGTAAAACGAATTAGAGGTTGTCCTTTGGACACAAGATACCTGGAGATCTTAGCTTCGGCCTGTAACAATTTCAGATCCAAAAACTTTTCCAAAACAGATTTATAGCGAAAGTTCTACGATGACTGGGTTTTGCTATATCAAGCCCTAGCAGCGTAAGTGCAACAAGTGTCATACATGCCATATCATGCCTTCTTTCAGGCTAGCTCTGATACCATGTTAAATTTTCTGAATTTACTTCAATATGATCTAGGATCTTAACTGAGAGAACAACATGTACAGCA